>JAGSMZ010000016.1:4012500-5212500 GCA_029286645.1 Papilio protenor | reverse complement strand
AACATTTCAGATGTTAAATAACGTCGGAGCCGAACCAAAGAAGTGTTTGAATTTAACAAGAAACGCTACATACACTATTAAAAATCACAGTGGTTGAATAATAAGATAGAACGTTGCTCTAAGTTGGTAAACCAAGTGCACTTAGAGGCGAAGTGGTCGGCCCCGAGTAGAGGAAAGCTACTTTACAGAGTATAACATAAATGGAGCAAACAGCACGCCATTTATTAGCAGGAATAAAGGTATAACTTTACGGAATTTATCTTATTTTATTTCGTAAAATTTATAAAGAATAGCTTTGGAGGTATTCGAAAAGTAACTCTATCTATAAAAAAAATATTGGTTAATAGTTACTGAAAGTCTTTGAAGGGCTATGTCGTTAAAGGGTCTCCCTTAGTGTAGATTTAGTATGAGAAACACAAACTTCATAGAACAACTTCCACATTGTGACAGTAAAATAATGGAAAATAATTTAAGTGTTAAGGACTTAAAGTGTGAACACATAAATATAAGTTATTGTCTGAAAGTCAGGGGTTGGGGGTGCTAAAAGTTGCCGGCATCCGCAGTACAGACAAATAGCCCGCCGCGGGCTTCGAGCATGCGCATTACAACCAGACATAAAGTCTGATGGACACTGATAGCGAGGCTATAAATATGCGATATAACTTTGAAATTTGTGTCTTTTTTAAATGTTTAAATAAAATTATTTGTTTGCGATAGTAGAACTCCCCAAGAAAGATACAATAATTGACGTAGTTATTTATGAATATAGAATTAAGAACTTCAAACTCCAGACAGAAGAAAATTTAGATTGTCATCATTTTGTTTTAGGAAGTAAATTAAAATAGTGGTGAAAGAATGCAATCTAAATTTGTTAAAAATATATATATTCCTGCAAAATGGGGCGCTGTACTGCATTGAACCGTAAAACCTGTACAAAGTCAAAAGTAGCTGGCACGTAGGAAAAAAACTTAACCAACCATCGCTCGGGTAAGGGGTGGGGGGTGCATGAGGTTGGAGTTTTAACAAAACAAAGGCGACGGCTCGCGGCATATCGCCAACATCGGCGGAGAGCCCTCCGCTTTGTGGCAAGAGAGGGTGCTCTGATAGTGATGGGATGATATACCTCGATATTGTCGATATCGATAAATTAATATAAAATATAAACATTACAGTAAGTAAAATCTAAATAAGTTTATAAAATTACAGTTTATTGCGCACACGATTGTTCTTAAATATAAAATAAAAATTAAATAAAAAAAAAAATAAGCCTTTATTGCTGCTCTTAAATTTACAAATACATACATGCTATCTAATGATATTTATTTATAAATAAAAATTAGTTCACGTCAAATACCTATAAAACTTACCATAACTATAATTATTAATAACTTTTATTACAATATAAAGACCATATAAACCAGACTTCAAAAAAATCAACTCTACATTTAATGTTGAATTGACTATTTTATTGTTTTACTCACTCTCTACCAATTAGAGACATTTCTCAACGAATAATTTATAAACTATCGACTATCGACAACGTCAACATTTTATCACATCACTATCGTCTGCAGCTGCAGTGCGCTCGAGCGGCACAATGCGAGTCGCGATACGGTCGGTCGAGCGCAGCGCCAATTAGCCGACAACTCCTTGACACCTGATAAAAACATGACGTTTCTGCGCTAATCGAATTTAAAATGCTAGAAAAGCTAGCTATATTAACTTCTGTAGGCATCAAAAGATAGCCACGTATCCGTAAATTTAAAGGCGAAAAACCTATACAAAAATATCGTTAACTTTGTTTACAAAATAAGAAACATGACAAAATGTATCGATTTTCTAAACTTTCTTTAAATCATCATACTTGTAGAACCTACTGCAAAGGACATTGTTAAAAAGTCAATTGACTTTTGTTTCACACAAAATTCGTAAACCGAGAGCATATTTAACAAGCACAAACACCCTCAAGACAAAGGAAGGTGGAGAAAGCGAGTAAACACAGTTTGTCAACTATAAATGCGGGTCCCGTGTTGCCGACAACGTCTCACAACCTTTATTACTTTGAAAACGATATTCGGGGTGTTTATAAAGACTAGCTTTTACCCGCGACTTTGACAATACAATGATCAATAACGTAAATTCAGTCAAATATAATTATAGCTATATCAGCAAATACCTCAAACACGAACGTTAGTTTAGGAGTGAGATTGGATCGATGAGATTCAACATTGCGTTGCGAGTTGCACAGTGCCTTGTTGATTGTTTAAAGTGTGGCCCAAGTGATAAGCTGACGCCATTGCATAAATTACTCGAAAACTTGCTCGGAATCGATTCAATAAACATGAATCCAATTTTAATTATTATAAAAAAATGTTACCACAACAAGAACATCTGTTATTAAAAATTATTTTTTCTTTTTATACTAAGAAGCGGCAAACCAGGAAACGGTCTTATGATCTAATATTATAAAGAGGAAAGATTTGTATTTTTGTATATATTGAAATAACTCAAAAACTACTGGTCCGATTTCAAAAAATCTTTCACCATTAAAAAGCTACGTTATCAGTGAGTGGCATAGGCCATGTTTTTATTACTTTTTAGTTTCAGGCAGACGAAGTCGCAACAGCTAGTTTAATATAAAAAACGAAGTAATTTTATAGAAACAAGGCAAGTTACAAAGTTAAAAATTCAATTTCCGCTACCTCTTACATCTTACACCGTAGAGCCGCAAATGGCTTTCCAATAATCTCTCGGCTGGAGTGCGTCACTCCGCACCTCCCTTACCCTGGCCGCGACGCGACAGGGAATTTATTGACGCATCACGTGAGCATTGCCTCCACAGTTAACGATAACGTATACAGTTTACAGTGACGCGATATGCGGAGAATGAGGCTGAATATTTTGTGGTTTATTATTATCGAAATAGTAATAAATATGTTATTCATTTTTCTTTTTGATAAATAAATTTTTAAAAAAATGATACGATTTAGCAATAGCGTTGAATTAAAACTTATATGTAATGTATATTTTCTAGTTTTTTGGAGTAATACATAATACAAGTATGTTTTAACAAATCATATACTAAAATTATAAACTAGCTTTCGCCCGCGACTCCGACCGCGTGAGATTAAAAAAAAACAAAAGTGAGTAGCCTATGTGTTCTTCCAGACTATCCTCTACACCTATACCAAATTTCATCGAAATCGGTTCAGCCGTTTAGGCTACAAACTCTAACAAACATCCATCCATCCATCCATCCATCCATCTAAACTTTCGCATTTACAATATTAGTAAGATGTGAAAGTTTAGATGGATGGATGGATGTTTGCTAGAGTTTGTAGCCTAAACGGATTTCGATGAAATTTGGTATAGATGTAGAATATAGATGATAGTCTAGTAGAACAAATACGCTCGCTTTTTTTTTAATTCCACCCGAACAGAGTCGCGGCCGAAAGCTAGTAATTACATAATGAAAAATCGAATTGCTGCACTTCGACTCTTTGAATGGTCTATAGTAGAGTGCATTAGAGAAATCTATACTAAGGGTATCGCGGAGTGAGGAATTAACGACTCTGTGTGCGGCATACATCGTACACATCGTATTGTCAATCGTCAATTAATATTACATGAAATACTTCGCTGTTGGGAGTAAAATGTGTATAGTTGACGGTGTGTTTTTGCAGAGTTCGTCTGCTCGTTGAATAACAAAACAAGGCAACAAAGTGTGACGCGAATCAATTCCGATATCAGACGGGCCGCAGGGGGCGGCGGGGGAAGGGTGGTTTGTACGTGGTCCAAGTCATGAGCGGCAAATAAATAAATATTTATATTTAATATTATAATAGTAAATATTTATATTTTTGGATTTTTGTACGTATTGAAATCACTCAATAACTACTTAGCCGATTTCAAAAATTCTGAGTAACATAGGGTATGTATTTTTGTAAATGTAATTCTAAGCGGACGAAGACGCGCGCAACACCTAGTCATGTATACTTTCCAACAATCAACATCAAGAATTAAACAACAATCATTATATACAAACTTAAATTTAAACTAAAACCATTAATATAAACTGTAAAAAGTAGAATTCACATTAAAATATGGAATTATCTTTTAGAGATTTTTTCATGAGAAAATCGCTATCCGCTTATACTTTACACCGCCGGTAAACAATCTACTCAAAATACCAATATGTTGTGATACGCTTCCTCTCATTCGATCTCATTGGAACCAAATTGCCATAAACTTCAACATGGCTACGGAAATACGAACTCTAAAATACTGAAATTAAGTTTAAATTGGCTTGAACTAGAAACTTTTAGTACAATTCGGTAACATTACAGTATAATAACGATGAAGCATGTATTTCAGCTATGCTTCGTTTCGAATACTTTGGCTATAGAAAAAAGGACTACGCAAAATCAACTGTACCAAAATCTTTACTAATATCATGACGTCTTTAAACCGACTCAAGCACACACGATATGGCACAAACAAGATAATTTGTTTTTTTTTCAGTGAGAATAACCCGCTTGTCAGATCCTGTCTCTTAAAAGTCAAAGTTACCAAACCACTGCTACATATTCTGTGCTCAATTAAGCGATATTTGACCGCGTCACTGGCTAAATGACATTTCAATACACGAGTTGTTTATAGCTTTTGGGGAATTCATTTTGCAATAGGATTATGATACAAATAATTTATAGTGGTTGGAAATATTAAATTCTATACATTTGTTAGGACATATTGTTATTGCAAATTGACAAGATAAAATTGGAAAATTATAACAGGAAAATTTTTAAGTTGAAAATCATCTCAATACGATGTTTAAGTTACTTTTAAATATGTAGTCGATTTCTGTGGACATTTCTATTAATTAATATAATAAAGCGTAAACACACTACTTTGTGGCGTAGGATGTCAGCAACACAGCATATTTTTGAATAATTTTTTCTTCAACAAAAAAGCCCTACACATACAACACTCTTTAGGCTATATATTTTTACGCTTTTAAACTTAGGAGGTAAATAAATTGGAAAACCCTTCATGTGGGAATGGGATCACCTACAAGCTGCCAACATTAAGGAAGCAAGGTTGTTATGGTAATTTTAACATTTGTAATTAAGAATGTGACAAAAGTAAACAAGAAAATAAAGTTTTTTATATTTGTATGCGGATGAATGCACGGGTACCGCTCGTATCATATACATTGACTGATGAGTCGCTTGCTGTCAGTGAGTCTTTACAGACATCGTCGATGCGCGTATAATTATTTACAAGTACCCGCGGTAGTGCAAAATTTTGTAAGTAAAAATGGTTAAATGTGTTAAGTGTAATAAATTGTTAAACAAGAAGAGCCCAGGATTGCAGTGCGCTGAATGTACGAAATGGATTCATGGGTCATGCGCCGAACTATCCACGGAGCAGCTCAGTGTACTGTTGACACCGAAGATGCAGAATGGAAGTGCAGCGCGTGCAGCGGCGGAGGAAGGCCCCGACGCGTCTCCTTCATCATGCCGGACCCCGAGGAAGATCCCACCGATATTGAAAATATACTCGAATCTCCGAACGTTATCCAAAAAATTACACAAAAAATCACTAAAAACATAATGTATGAAATACGTAAGGACATAAAAGAAACTGTACAAAAAGAGTTACAAAACATACTACAATTTGTTACTGATAAAATAGATGAATACGAAACCAAAATAAAAAATTACGAAAATCAAGTAAGTGAATACAAAAATACTTGCAAAAATTTAAACTTAAAAAACGAAGCCTTAGAACACAAAATTAATGTCATATCTCAAAATATTATAAGCAATCGCGTCGAGATCTATGGTGTACAAGAACAGAGGGAGGAAAATATTATGTCGATAACTAAAATAATATGTTCAAAATTAAACCAACGGCAAGATGCTATCTTAGATGCGTATAGAAAGAAGGTTTTTAAAAGGAACCCAACTACCAACACTCCAATTCCAATCGTGGTTGTCCTGTCACACGGTGAAGAAAATAAATGGCTCAGCTCTGCAAAGAACACCAGTATAAGCTGCAAAGACATAGGACGCAGTGACGACTCAAAAATACAAATACGCGAATCGCTAACACCAAACAACTCCTTCTTACTATGGAAAGCTAAGGACACACTCCTACGGAATGGCTTGTGCAAGTTCGTGTGGTACAAGAGAGGTTCAATATTAGCGAGACGAACAGAGACTGACAAACCTCATATCATCAGATCTACCGAGGACATCGAAAGGCTCGAGTCAACGCTCAAAACTCGAAATAATACCCAATGAACCGCGAGTATAGACGAAACTAACGAGGACAGCTGGAACGATTTTATAAATATCACCTGTAATGTAAAAACAAACGCGTTAACTTTTTTTCATGTAAATATCAGATCTATGATAAAGAACTCTTCGCAACTTGAATATATCATAACAAATAGCCCGAAGATTATAAGTATTATTGCTGTAACGGAAGCGAATATATCGGATGACTGCGCTAAACTATTTGATCTAGAAAACTATGAAATGTATTTTGAATTGCGTGACAAGAGAAAAGGTGGAGGAGTTATCTTATATGTACACAAAAGTTTGAGATTCAATAGGAGGCTAACAACTACGCTGTCGTTCGAGTGCATCACAGGTACGATAACTACAAGTTACGACTTCAAGACGGATGTGTGTGTGGTGTACCGGCCGCCGAACCTAAGTAAGTCTCTTTTTGTTTCTGAACTATCGCGACTCATTGAGTCATCTCCGGCTATGGACAACTATGTGCTTTTAGGTGACATGAACATCGATTTATCACAGTGTAGTACGTTTACTTCACAATATTTAAATGCATTAAGCGAATTAGGTTTAGAGTCGGGAATCAGTCAATATACGCGAGTAGAACTTAAAAATGAACGCATCACCAAAACTTGCATAGATCATATTTTTCTCCGCGCGCCGATGTCGCATAACAACACTGAAAGATTTGTAAAAACTGCAGTCATAAATAACGCCGTCGCCGATCACTTCATAACCGGTTTAGCCATTATAGATAACTGCGGCTCAGTACGCAAAAGGCAAAATGTAATTAAGCTCGATAACAATAAGGTTCGTTTTCTATTGCGCGATATTGACTGGAGCCCGGCGCTTACATACCAAGACCCTAATGATGTATTAGAATTTATTCTAGAAAAAATTATTTCAGTTTACGATAAATGCAAATATAGTTGTAATATAAAATTAAATAGGCGTGGTCTTTGTAAATGGGCAAACAATCGAATGCTACATATGTGTTCCAAAAGAAAGGAGTTGTTAAAAATCTGGTTAAAAGATATGAGTAATAAAGAAAATAAATTATTGTATAATAAATATAGAAATAAAACAAATAAATATATTAACAATTTAAGAAATAACTTCATTAAAAAAGATATTCAAAATAATTTTTATAATCCAATAAATTTATGGCAAATTATAAATAAATTATGTGGCAAAATAACTAAATCGTTAGACGATACAATAACAAAGTCATTTCCCAATTATAATTTAAAAGATTTAGTAAATGACTTTGCCCGAGAATTCAGAAAAAATGTAAAAAATATTAGTTGTTTGTGTAGCAATCCATTGTTGAATGATCAAAGTTACATTAATCAACCAGAATGTACGATGAGATTAAAAAAGGCATCAGTGGAAGTCATTGATACTATAATTAAACACCTCAATAATAAAAAAAGCCCAGGGTTTGACGGCATACGTGTCTCGGATATTAAATGTATAAGTCAACAACTAACTCCTGTTATTACACATCTTATAAATTTATGCATAACCAAATGTTGTTATCCCGATAAGTTAAAAATTGGAGTAATAAGACCAATACACAAAAAAGGTGCTTTCAATGTTTTTAATAACTACAGACCTATCACAATTCTGTCTTGTATAGATAAAATTATAGAAAAATACTTTGGGAATGAATTACACAAATATCTAATCAATAACAATATAATAAAGGAAGAGCAATATGGTTTTCAAAAAAATAGAAACACAACGCAATTATTATGTAAATTCACGAATGAAATCAACTGTTACTTAAATGAAAAGAAACATGTACTTGCATTATTTATAGATTTTACTAAAGCATTTGAAACTTTAAAATTTCCTATTCTATATCAGAAACTCGACCAAAGTGGTATACAGGGACCTCTTCTTGATTTATTAAAAATTACCATCACAACCGTCAAACGACAATAAAGATAGATAACGTGTTCAGTGAGTTTACACCAACCGACGAAGGAACGGCTCAAGGTTCGGTGCTCGGTCCGACCGAATTCCTACTATATTGTAACGACATGTGCAATGTACTAACTGAGTGCTCTGTATACCAATTTGCCGACGACACGTGTATTATAATAGCAGATCAATGTTTGACGGACGCACAAAAGAAAATGCAGTCAAACTTTGATTTATTATGCAAATGGGCCCACGATGTAGGCTTGGTTATAAATTATGAAAAGACTAAACTTATGCACATACATTCTTCTCACATCCATTCATCATCGAAACCTTACATAACAGCACATTCACACCAATGCCTGCATCGTCAAACATCTGAGTGCTATATTAGCTGCAACAAAATTGATATTGTTAGTGAACATAAATACCTAGGTCTTATTATAGACTCCAAGTTTAACTGGAAGCCACATATTGACTATGTTTGCAAGAAATTAAGATCTGTTCTGTCTAGGCTGTCCCTGCTTAGACAGAAGTTGCCATTTAAGATATTGAGGATGTTGTACAACGCTCTGGCCGACGCTGTTATTGGCTATGGGTTGAGCAGCTACGGCAGAACTTATACTAGCTATTTGAATAATATATATTTACTGCAACTTAAAATACTAAAAACTATTATACCAAACCAAGTGAAAAAAACCTTAAAGGATCAGAAAATCTTTAATTATTGTAAAATTCTAGATATTCACAAAAAAATAAAACTATACATTATAAGTGATGAAATAAATAACATACCCCTATTAAAATTGAACCTAAGACCTAATCAGTTACGTAACTTACCTAATCTGCCTAAATATAAATTACCAACTTACAATAACGCATATGGTAAGCGCAACTGGGAATATCTCCTGCCGCAGCTGCTCAACGACCTTGACAGCGTTGTGCTCGAACAAATAATTAAAAAACCATCCAAATGTAAAATTAATTTGAAATCGGCTCTGCTAAAACGACTATACTAAAAAATTTAAAAAAAAAAAAAATCTATACTAATATTATAAAGAGGAGAGATTTGTGTTTTTGTATGTATTGAAGTGGCCCGGAGGCTGCTGGGCCGTTTTCAAATTTTTTACCGTAAATAGCTGCGTTGTTTGTGAGTAAAATAGTCTAAGTTTCTTACTTTTTATATGTTATAAAATAAGCGACCAGTGGTTACACATAAATCCTGTGGGTTTCTGTACCGCTTATAACATTTTTATTGTATTTTTTTTCATTTTATGTTTTTGTCTAATAAAATAAAAAAAAAAAACAAAAAAAAAAAATGTATTTTGATATATTAATATTAAATGGATACCAATACGTTGACGAATTCTTTGATTCTCCGACTCCCTAGCCATTTATATTACATCTAATTAACTTCTAAGATTTTTTACTATTTTTAATATTGTTTACATTTTTTTTATATTTGTTAAGCAAGCGCTTGACCACGATCCCACCTGAAGGAAGTGACGATGCAGTCGAAAGATGGTACGCGCTAGCTTAATAGATACCTGTTCACTCTCCTTTTGAAGGCCCCCACGTCATATTTGGACGGAAAAACCGATGCCGGATTTTTCCGTCCAAATATGACGTCCAAACTGATTTTTCTCATCGTTCATTGTTTTTCTTATTCATGTTCTCTTAGCGATTATCATATTATTATTTACATTGTCCATTTGTGAAGACTAACATGTCTAGTTTTCCCGTTTAATAAAAAAAAAAAAAATAAAAAATAAAAAAAAAAAAAAAAAAAAAAAAGTTAATTTAAATAAAAACATTACCTTGTTCCTTGTCTGGTTTGTGCGCGCGGCGGTCGGGCGGCGCGGCGCAGTGCTTGGGGCTGTTGCGCTTGGCCGCGCTGCGCGACACCACCAGCGACTGCGGGATCTGCACATACCACATTGTTACAACATAACTCATTTAGTAGTCAAATACGCTTTTACATATTTATACAAAACTAGCTGTTCGCGTGCGGATTCATCCGCGTCAAATTATAAAAAACTTTATTTTATTGTTTACAGTTGTCAAATTATCAATAGCAAATGTCAAAATGACATGACATCACAAACCTTAGCAATCTTTCTTTCTTGATGTTGGCATCAACTTATGGTCTCGTTCTCACATTAGGGTTTTTATCCAAAATGTTTACCCCCTAACTTTAATGGCGTGAAAATATATAGCCTAAAGCGTGACGTAAGTTTAGGGCTTTTTATTAAAAAAAGAATTATTCAAAAATAAGCTGTAATTGCTGAAATCTTAGGCAACAAAGAAGTGTGTGTTTACGCTTTATTATATTAGTAAGTATAGATCAGTGTAATAGCAATGTGGTGTGTTGGTGTAATCTCGGTGTAATGACGCAGTTTGTCGATGTAATAACGATGTAGAGTATCAGTGTAATAGCAATATGGTGTGTTGGTGTAATCTCGGTGTAATGACGCAGTTTGTCGATGTAATAACGATGTAGAGTATCAGTGTAATAGCAATGTGGTGTGTTGGTGTAATCTCGGTGTAATGACGCAGTTTGTCGATGTAATAACGATGTAGAGTATCAGTGTAATAGCAATGTGGTGTGTTGGTGTAATCTCGGTGTAATGACGCAGTTTGTCGATGTAATAACGATGTAGAGTATCAGTGTAATAGCAATGTGGTGTGTTGGTGTAATCTCGGTGTAATGACGCAGTTTGTCGATGTAATAACGATGTAGAGTATCAGTGTAATAGCAATGTGGTGTGTTGGTGTAATCTCGGTGTAATGACGCAGTTTGTCGATGTAATAACGATGTAGAGTATCAGTGTAATAGCAATGTGGTGTGTTGGTGTAATCTCGGTGTAATGACGCAGTTTGTCGATGTAATAACGATGTAGAGTATCAGTGTAATAGCAATGTGGTGTGTTGGTGTAATCTCGGTGTAATGACGCAGTTTGTCGATGTAATAACGATGTAGAGTATCAGTGTAATAGCAATGTGGTGTGTTGGTGTAATCTCGGTGTAATGACGCAGTTTGTCGATGTAATAACGATGTAGAGTATCAGTGTAATAGCAATGTGGTGTGTTGGTGTAATCTCGGTGTAATGACGCAGTTTGTCGATGTAATAACGATGTAGAGTATCAGTGTAATAGCAATGTGGTGTGTTGGTGTAATCTCGGTGTAATGACGCAGTTTGTCGATGTAATAACGATGTAGAGTATCAGTGTAATAGCAATGTGGTGTGTTGGTGTAATCTCGGTGTAATGACGCAGTTTGTCGATGTAATAACGATGTAGAGTATCAGTGTAATAGCAATGTGGTGTGTTGGTGTAATCTCGGTGTAATGACGCAGTTTGTCGATGTAATAACGATGTAGAGTATCAGTGTAATAGCAATGTGGTGTGTTGGTGTAATCTCGGTGTAATGACGCAGTTTGTCGATGTAATAACGATGTAGAGTATCAGTGTAATAGCAATGTGGTGTGTTGGTGTAATCTCGGTGTAATGACGCAGTTTGTCGATGTAATAACGATGTAGAGTATCAGTGTAATAGCAATGTGGTGTGTTGGTGTAATCTCGGTGTAATGACGCAGTTTGTCGATGTAATAACGATGTAGAGTATCAGTGTAATAGCAATGTGGTGTGTTGGTGTAATCTCGGTGTAATGACGCAGTTTGTCGATGTAATAACGATGTAGAGTATCAGTGTAATAGCAATGTGGTGTGTTGGTGTAATCTCGGTGTAATGACGCAGTTTGTCGATGTAATAACGATGTAGAGTATCAGTGTAATAGCAATGTGGTGTGTTGGTGTAATCTCGGTGTAATGACGCAGTTTGTCGATGTAATAACGATGTAGTATGTCGGTGTAATGCCAGTATTGTAAGTTTGTGTAATGAAAGCTCGGTGTGTAATATCGTTACAATAACGGTGTTGTGTGCCGGTGTAATGACGCAGTTTGTCGATGTAATAACGATGTAGAGTATCAGTGTAATAGCAATATGGTGTGTTGGTGTAATCTCGGTGTAATGACGCAGTTTGTCGATGTAATAACGATGTAGAGTATCAGTGTAATAGCAATATGGTGTGTTGGTGTAATCTCGGTGTAATGACGCAGTTTGTCGATGTAATAACGATGTAGTATGTCGGTGTAATGTCGGTGTAACGGACAGGTGCACTGACCAGCTTGTCGGATCTGTCGCCGGAGGGCAGCCTAGCGATGGTGACGTCAGCACTGTCCTCGGGCGGCGGCGGCTGCTGGAGCCAGTTGTACTCGCGCTTCTCCACTGGCACGCCGCGCCGCTCGTAGTCCTGCGCCTGCGTCCTGCCATACATAGTCGATGTAATTACATTTTATTACATACTAACTTTCGTCGACTCCGTTAAAAGATTAAAAAGTAACATAAAACATAGCTTTTAATTATCCTAGCACAAACCTAGAACTTAGTTGGAATGGGTAAAGGAAATGTTAGTAAATTAACAAAAATCTACTAATTTAAAAAAAAACTGATAACTTAGCTTTTTAATGGTGAAATTTGAAATAGGCCCAGTAGTTTTTGAGGTATTTTATTACAATCAAATAAACAAAGTTTTCATCTTTATATTAGTGTGATTATTACATTTTTATAGTGTTTTACATTACGCGACTGTAGTTTTTAAGACACACCACCAGATTACCTGATTGTACTAATATGGAGTTACAAAATTGTTTTATAAGAGAAGTAGTTAAAAGAGCAATGAGAATACTGAGGTAATCATCATCCTCAATACCAGAAATACTACAATGCTTATAAGATTACATTCTATAATAGCTTTTGTCAGCGATATTGTCCGCAAAAAAATAAAAAAAAAAAATTAAGTAGCCTATGTTTTTTCCCGACTTTGTTCTACATCTGCTTTAGTTTTTATCAAAAGTTGTTGGACCGTTATAAAATTACATAGTAACAAACATCCATCCAAAATTAGTGGTTACATACCTTAAACTTTCATAACAGTCTAAACAAACTACTGCGTAGTCGCCATTTTCTAATAATAATGAATTCTCCGTCCGCCTTTGAACTAAAAATGGAAATTCCTGCAAGAAAAAAAACAAATTTAAAAACAATGTAATATGATTACAAAGTTATCATATAAAAGCTATAGATAGTCTTTATCTCAGAGACAAATCTTCTTGAGAACGTTAATGTTTTTACTTATTTTGGTAGAATTGTAGCAATAGGTTTAGTTGTCCACTGGCTGTGACGGTATAAACTGGTATTTTCCAGTATAGTCGAGTCCGTTACATACAGACAATGGTCACAAATACATATTGTGCTTGTTTCTATACGATTAACTTGCTCATGTCTATAACAACTATTATTTGATACGAGCTGTTTTGACAGTGCTGATTAAAAAAAACCGTATTCTATATGTCCATTTAGAAAGCTACCCTCCAGTGAAAGTCCCATTAAAATCGACCCGTCGTGTCTGTAATTATTTGAAACAAACACAGCTTGCAGACAGACAGAGGATTATTCCCAACCGTCACCCCGCTCTGTCCCCACGTGAGAGTAAAAGATGCATCCCACCCTTTAGTCCCACTAAGGTAACAGGAACCGTTATGAAATAAGTTCCAACCGTCCCCTCGTCGCAAAAGGTGGGACGGATGAAACTTTTAATTCTCATCTGTCTCTGTATAATGCTTACTTTAGATACGAAATGAGTATGTTAGAGGAAGTTTGAGAGTAGCTCCAGTGGTAGAGAAGGTGAGGAGTAAAAGGTTAGCATGGTATGGGCATGTTGTGAGATGAATCGCAATTAACAAGGAGAACGTAAGTTATGAGTGTGTACACCGATAGAGGTAGACATAGAAAGAGATGGATTGTGTGAAAGGTGACATGAAGAAGGGAGTGATGACTGAGATGACGGATGATAGTTATTTGGAGGACGAAAACTTGGTGCGCTGACCCTACGGGAGTAGGATAATGCATTGGAGATGATGATGATAATGCTTACTTTGATAGGTAGCGCCCGCACTCGTTTCCTGTAGGTCTTGATGCCGCAGAGATGGCAGTGGTAGTCGTGCGTGTTGTACGCGCGCCGCTCCGGGGGACAGCCGCCCAGCGCCTCGTATCTATACAAATATTATTTACATGTTTTCGCATGTATTGAATTTAAAAAAAAAAAATTAAAAAAAAACAGTATTCTATATGTCTATTTAGAAAGCTACCCCCCACCCCGTGAATGTCCCATTAAAATCCACCCGTCGTGTCTTTAAAATTCTGGAACAAACACAGCTTGCAGACAGACAGAGGATTATTCCCAACCGTCACCCCGCTCTGTCCCCACGTGAGAGTAAAAGTTGCATCCCACCCTTTAGTCCCACTAAGGAAACAGGAACCGTTATGAAATAAGTTCCAACCGTCCCCTCGTCGCAAAAGGTGGGACGGATGAAACTTTTAATTCTCATCTGTCTCTGTATAATGCTTACTTTGATAGGTAGCGCCCGCACTCGTTTCCTGTAGGTCTTGATGCCGCAGAGATGGCAGTGGTAGTCGTGCGTGTTGTACGCGCGCCGCTCCGGGGGACAGCCGCCCAGCGCCTCGTATCTATACAAATATTATTTACAATAGTTTTCGCAAGCAGGAAATTAAAAAACAAAAGCATGTAGCCTATGTTCTACCAAATTTCATCGAGATCCGTTCAGCACTTTTGCTACAAACTCTAACATCCATCCATCTAAACTTTCGTATTTGTAATATTAGTAATATTTATTGTGTGTTTACCTGATGCGTGAGTAGACAGGGGAAGTACGGCGCGTTGCCTTGCGGCTGCCCGTACAGGATGCGCGCCAGCGTGAAGTCCGAGTGCAGCCCGCACAGGAAGCAGTATATCGACGTACAAACTGACAACAACATTCACATTACTGTTGCTCGTGTCTTCGTATTAAAAACACACACTTCTTTGTTGCCTAAGATGTCAGCAATTACGGCATTTTTTTTAATAACTCTTTTTTTAATAGAAAGCCCTACACTTACCTTACGCTTTAGGCTATATATTTTCACGCCATTAAACTTAGGGGTAAATATTTTGTATAAAAACTCTAATGTGGAAAAGAGACCATAAGTGGCTGCCAACAACAAGGAATCAAGGTTGACATGGTTTGACATCATGTCATATCATTTTGACATTTTCAATTGATAATTTGAAATTTTTATAATTTCATGCGGATGAAGTCGCATGGGAACAGCTAGTTTTTTATAGAGAAGGGGGCAAACGAAGTGGTCATCGACGCCCAGACATCCGCAACACCAGAGGAACTACAGATTCGTTGCCGGCCTTTGAAGAAATGATAGGCTCGCTTCTTGAAGGACCCTAAGTCGTATTGGTTTGGAAATACCGCCGAGGAAAGACAGTTCCACAACGCGGCTGTGCGAGGCAGAAAGTTCCGCGAAAACCGCAAGGTTGTGGAATGCCAGCCATCGACATGGTGAGGATGGTACCTGACGGTCTGTCGTGTCGTCCGAAGACGAAACTCGGTGGCAGGAAATATATGTATATGTATTTATCGTATATTTATAGCATATATTGAGTAATAATAGAGCTATTTATTGGTGAAAGAATTTTCGAAATCGGATCAGTAGTTTTTGAGATTTTTCAATACACGAAAATCCAAAAATACAAACCTTTATCTTTATAATATTAGTATAGATATAGACTGACCACTATTACTAGCCACGGTCCTGTCGGAGGTGGTGGAGGGCGGGGTGGGGATCACTCGCTCGCCGTTCAGCGACGAGTTCGACGGCAGCGGCGACGGGATATTATATCTGAAAATATAATATAATATAATATAATATAATATAATATAATATAATATAATATATATAATATAATATAATATAATATAATATAATATAATATAATATAATATATATAATATAATATAATATAATATAATATAATACATTAATCTCATTTATTACTATTAATTGACAATACTTTTAAACAATTAATATAATTGTAACTAGGGATATTAATTTAAACACTGAACTAGAGAGCCCGCCAGGAATGCGGGCAAAAATCAATCCTTCTAATGACATTGACAGCTGTCAGTTAGAGATGTGACGTTTACGCCAATAATCTAGTGATGCGCCAATTTTACAGCGCAGTACTTATTTTCTGCTTACCTTAACTAATTTAGTTGCCTTTAAAACAATTATTATAATTTCCAAAGCAAAACAATAGTCACATTTTCGACCATCAATCGGCAATTAGTATCCTTAACTATTAGGTTATAAACGTTAAATTTAAAAACCAAAAACCCGACTGATTAATAATAATAGTCAAACATACTCGAAAAATTAAAAAAAATAAATGAAAAAGCTATGGCGAGATTCGAACTCGACTTCACTATATTTTTAAAATTTTAATTCTCACATGAATTACAGATATTTTGTAATATAACACACTCTATGCCACTCTTAGAAAGAATACATTGGCTCTAACTATTTAAAGGCATTAAAAAATATATAGACAAGGCATATTTACATCAGTTGTCAAGTTTAGTACCCCCTGTTGTTTGTATTGACATGTATAACATTTCACAAAAATATAAGCTCCATCAAATAATTTCAAAGCTATATATTGCTAATAGACAGCGTTAGTGATGTCAACAACGTCAACAATGTCTCCTCTATATAAGATGATTTGCACTCCTTAGATATTTCTTTAATTGGATAAAGAAACGATATTAAATCTTCCTACTTCTCTTGACAGTAAAAATCGCGTGTATTCACAATTGACATTGACATTTTGACCAAAGATTCTACATAAAAGATTAGAGTTCCATAGACTAAAAATCAAAGAAAAATATATTTTTCTATACATCTATATAATTGAATCTCTGCCCTTTACCCAGTCCCATACCTTCTATGTTCCAGTGGTACTCTCTCCGCGTCCATCAGCTCCCACTGTCTTGCCAGATGTCGCACGCAGCGGGAGCAAGCCAGCACCCGCCCGCCCCGCGCGCCGCCCCCCGCCCCCGCAGACACCAGGCAGGGGAAGTGCATCGCGTGGGAGTTCATGTACTCCGCAGTCGTCGACAGCCACTCCATAGACTGCTGCGGGAACAGACCCGCGCAGACGTAACACCTGTGTAAAAGACACATTAGTTGCCGGTTTCCCATTTAACTGTTCGATAACTTTGTGAAACGCGTTTCTGCCCCCCTACACAAAGTGAAATTCGATTAGCGATATCGCTGGTAGACAAAATGTGTCAAAATGTATAGGAATGAATACGTGACAAGCACGTGATTAATCCCAATTATTCCCAACCGTCACCCCGCTCTGTTTCCACGTGAGAATAAAAAGTTTCATCCGTTCCACCTTTTGCGACGAGGAGACGGTTGGAACTTATTTTATTTCATAACAGTTCCATCTCACCTTATTGGCGATGGTAGGAATAAAAGGTAGAACGGATGAAACTTTATTCTCACGTGGGGACAGAGCGGGGTGACGGTTGGGAATAATCCAGATTTTTGAATATTAGATCAGCGATAGCGATAATTGATTACTTTGTCTGAAGGAGCTGAACTACGTAACTTGATTTTTCCGTAAGTTACGAAAATAAATGGAAACTTATACAATCCAGTATAAGTAGTTTTTTCTGTGTGTTAAGTTAACGGCGGACCCTAACATAGTTTCCTAATCTATTTTGAGCGGTTTCTATTGTCTATTTCAAAATATCGGTAACAATTGAAGTTAAAATTAGTATACGAAACATTCCTTACTAACTAGATCGTTCGATAATCCTTTGATCCTTCGAGTCGGATTTATAAATATATGGATGATTATGATTATTGTATGCAACACAAATATCTAGTAAATCTAACATTCTCATTAAAAACTAAATTAAACCAGACCCAATGTAATAGCTACATTAATTAAACGTTTACTTAGAAGATAATTCAGATAAGGTGACAGAATCCGATATTTCCATCACATATTTTAAACATTGGAGTTATCTGACAATTTACAAGAATAGTAGTATCACAACTAATTTAAGAAATTCAAAAACGTTGGCAACACTCTTAGGGCCTGTCCCACCAAATTGTATATTATCAGATAACAATCCAACGTGTAAAATGTGATGGGAATATCCGATTTTGTTCTCTTATCTGACAGTGACGTCATTAAGCTATCTGAGCCTCTATCAGCCAGTTGTGGGATAGGCTCTAAATGTAATTTTACTCGTTGGGATTAAAAGTGGCTAAACTACCCCCATATGCGAGTACAGTCAGCCTCACCTGTACAGTCCCATGCCGTTCTCTCCGGACACTATCTGGGAGTGGGGGCTGCTCGACAGCGCGTTAGACGGCCGCTTCGACTGACTGGAACTCTTCATGTCGTATGGCTTAAACCTGCGACACATCTCTACGTTATATACTATTCCATTCATAAATATTGCTGATTTTAATAATTATATTCAATAATGAAATCAAATTTGATTTTTTCTATATTAAATCTATACTTCTATCTTACTAATTTTATAAATGCGAATGTTTAGATGGATGGATGAATGTTTGTAGCTTATACTACTGAACGGATCTCGATGAAATTTGGCATAGATGTAGAGGATAGTCTAAAACACATACATAGGCTACTTACTTTTGCTTTTTTTTAATTCCACGCGAACAGAGTCTCAGTCAGAGTCAGCAATAACAGCATATTTTTGAATAATTCTTTCTTTAACAAAAAGCCCTACACTTACGACAATCTTTAGGCTATATATTTTCACGCTATTAAACTTAGGGGTAATTAAATTGGCAAAAAAACTTTATGTGAGAAAGGGACCATAAACTACAAGCTGCCAACATTAAGGAAGCAAGGTTATTATGGTAACGGTAATTTTGATCTACCCTAATGCCCGGTTCACACTTGTTTATTACAGTTAGACAGTTGCGGCGGCCAGTCATACATTGTATGGTCTCACTGGTTCCAGTTAGTCACACTATGTCAGTTGAATATCAGTCCAGTCATTGAGCGCTACTAACATTGTACTGGCCAGGTGTGAACCGGGCATAATCGCCTTTAGATCATCTGCTGGTGACGCCCATAGTCTATACTAATATTATTAAGAGGAAAGATTTGTATTTTTGTATGTATTAAAATAAATCAAAAACTACTGGGCCGATTTTAAAAATTCTTTCACCGTTAGAAATGTAATTTATCTGTGAGTAACATAGGCTATATTTTTTAATTTCACGAAGTCGCGAGCAACAGCTAGTATTTAATATATGGGCTTTTGGGTTCCAAGACTTTTTTTTAATGTCATTCTTCATACAAATATTATCAGTGTATATCTTACCTAATATTATTAGCATGTGAGTTATTGTGCGCGGCGTTGGGCTCGCCGTTTTCTCCGTACGCCGGGTACTTGAGCGGGATGCTCTTGTAGCAGGACGCGCATATCTGAACCATGCCTAGAAAATATTTATATGTATTAAAATAATTTAGAATTATATTACTGTATGTCCTAAATAACTAGCATTAAGAACCCTGGCTCTTACAAGACGGGCTTACAGCCTATAGGAATCAGATGTTTACAAAACAAATTTCGTAAAAACTTTAAAATAAATATTTATTATAGGTGCCAAGTTTATATAGATGGGTGTTGCTTACAAGTATCTCCAAAACGGATTAACGGATCTCGAAGGAATTTGTCACAGACACAGTTCTGAAGCTACATAAGCTTACTAGGTTTTTGAATTATGCGAGGATATTGCGGGGGCCTGGTAGTCCATCACACAGGGTGCCACCCTAGTTTGGACACCAGTCCCCTGCTCAATAGGGGAATTATTTTTTTAATTTTATTGCTGGCAAAAGCTAGTAACAAACTAAAGTAAATTTAAGAGCGGGATATTTTGTTGTAAAAATCAATAATGATGACAGCAGTGTACCTTGTGGACTGATAGGGCTGGCATCAGAGTGCGGCTTGAGGCCGGTAATGAAGGGGTAGTAGGGCTCGCGCTCGGGGTTGGGGCAGCAGTAGACGAGGCGCAGCTGGCTGGAGGGCGCGGGCACGCCGCACACGTAGCACACGAAGCTGGCGGTGGCCTGGCTGGGCGGGCGCTCCAGCGAGGGCGAGCGCGCCGCCGCCGCCAGCGACTTGTCGCCCGAGGACGCCAGGCTGAGCGGCGACGGCGGCAGCAGCGATGGCGGCCGCGTGCGCAGCGTGTACACCCGCTCGTGCGCGGACACGCCCCGTGTCTACACATATACCTTAACCTATTAATACTTTCCTGAGACTTACTATAACTATACTAATATAATAAAGCGTAAATGAGCTACTTTGTGGCGTAGGATGTCATCAATCACATCATATTTTTGAATAATTCTCTAAAGCTACCAACATTAAGGAAGCAAGGTTATTATGGTAACGGTAATTTTGACATTTTCAATTGAGAATTTGACAAAAGTAAACAATAAAATAAAGTTTTCATTTCAAAACAGCTAGTTAAATATAACACAGCTAAACTCGACCCGTCGGTGGTCCGAAACTGGTCGGTGTCTACAAAGAGGTTGTCACGTGAGTTTAGCCGTGTATACTTTAATATCTAACTCTTTGTGAAATAATAAAAGTCGAATGAATTGTTATTGGGCGAATTTTAATACAGTATTATAAAACTAGCTGCGCTCATGACAAGTAAAAAATAATAAAAATCATGCCTATGTGACACAGCTTGTAGCTTTTTAATGATAAAAGAATTTTTGAAATCGGTCCAGTAGATAGAGTTATTTCAATACGAGTACATACAAAAATCCAAATCTTTCCTCTTTGTTATTTGTCTTTGTTCATATTAAAAAAATAATTTACACACCATTTTAATAATAGTATTGCACAACGATATATATCTTTAAGAACATACTTAGAGATATTAAAGAAATATTGATACAATCAACTTAAATAGAATTTTCTAACGATAATCAAACCGGATAGAGTTATCATATAACGCTACAAACATCTATTTTTTATTAGGTAAAACCATCGACATGACCAATGATTAGATAACAAAACCCTATATACTAAATTGGTAGACAGTGGTATGACAAACGAAGGATTTCTTTGATTAAATTTAATTCCTTATCGTTGACTTATGACAGATAAACCTAAGCTTGCCGTGTAAAAACAATCATACTAATATTATTAATGCGAAAGTAAAGATGGATGGATGTCTGTTAGAGTTTGTAGCCTAAACGGCTGAACGGATTTCAATGAAATTTGGCATAGATGTAGAGGATAATCCGGAAGAACTCTTAGGCTACTTGCATTTGTTTTTTTTAATTCCGCGCGGATGGAGTCGCGGGCGAAAGCTAGTAATTCGATAAAATCACATTACTGCACATGCTATCTCCGAAATATTTTAAATAATAATTTTATCATAGTAATTATGAAATTGTAAGGTTTATCGTTCTTGGAATTAACGAGGAAATTCAGTAATTTCTTTATAATCTGTGTTTTTTATTCAAACCCACATTTAGTATTTTTAATCATTATTATCAAATAGGTAAATATAAACGTGGGTCGGTCCAAACAACAGCTGATATGATAAGCAAATCCATTTTAAATACCTTTATATTTTAAGCCATTTATCTTATAGTGGCATTTAAAATGCAAGTAATGGTGATTAAAAATAAATTTTGTTAATATTTAAAACCGGAACAAAAATTTTAATAATAATAATTCTGCATTCAAGTTTACATTCCACCTTCCAAAAGAGATAATAAGAAATTGTCTAAATATTCCGTGAAAGTACATTTCGTAGAACCAATTGTTAACATAATGTACTTTAGAGTAATGCTGTTTAACAAACAGATACCGCCTCTAGACTATTTAGGGCCTGTCCCACCACTAGCTGATAGAGGCTCAGATAGATTAAAAATAACGTCACTGTCAGATAAGGGAACAAAATCCGTTATTTCCATCATATATTTTACATGTTGGATTGCTATCAGACAATTTACAATTTGGTGGGACAGGCCCTTAAAAATGTATACACCTATGTATAACAATATAATCTAATATAATAATAAAGGCTTGTCCCACCAAATTGTAAATTGTCTTATAACAATCGAACGTGTAAAATATGTGATGGAAATATCGGATTTTGTTCCCTTATCTGACAGTGACGTCATAAGCTATCTGAGCCTCTATCAGCTAGTGGTGGGACAAGCCCTAAGTATGAATATATCCCTACTTGAGTGAAAGACTTGTTAACACACCGGTGAGTTCAAAAGGTTATCAGTACGTCGGTTATAAAATAATCTAGAACAGCCACAAGTTTGCTGGCAGCGAGCAGACGGCCCCACTGGAGGGTTATCTACGGCTATCAGACAGCGGTCGGTAGGTCAACGTCGACGAGCTTTTAATGCCAATAAACAAATAAATACAGAAAAGGTAATGTGAAAAGTATAAGGTGCGGTTTTAAGCCCAAAAGGCAAATGCGTACAACAACTGTGACTTTTGGAGGTCGAGCTTAAGTGATGTGTTTAGTAACTTTTTGATCTAACCGCCTCTGGTGATATGTGGTGAGATTAAAGACCTTTATGTCTAAAATGACGTGAAACTTTTTTAGTACAGCGTAATATATTTCCAAAACATTATTAATTTTTGGTATCAGACAGAAAATAAATGCAATTGTTACATTATTTTGTTGATTTTTTCGAAACCCATTTTACGAGCGTCACGTGCTTTATGGACAATTCCATTTTAGATTCAATTGTAAAGATACGTGTCAATGTTTCCATTAAACTTGTAAGATAAAAGTAAAACCCAACTACAGGGGAACTCCTATGAATAAAGACACGTAGAAATTATTTTTATTCGCAATTTTTTCCTTATAAGTATTACAAATACGATCGAATAAGCTTATTTGATATTAACTAGCTGTTCCCGTGCGACTTCATTCGCATGAAATTATGAAATTGTTTTATTGATTACATTTGTCAAATTATCAATAGCAAATGTCAAAATGACAATCATGACATGATGACAAAGCATGGCAATTTTGCTTCCTTGATGTTGGCAGCAACTTATGGTCTCTTTCCCACATTAGGGTTTTTATCCAAAATATTTACCCCCTAAGTTTAATGGCGTGAAAATATATAGCCTAAAGCATGACGTAAGTGTAGAGCTTTTTATTAAAAAAAGAATTATTCCAAAATATTTTGTAATTCCTGACATCTTAGGCAACAAAGAAGTGTGTGTTTACGTTTTATTATAATAGTATAGATAGTATAGAAGTATAGATACGATCGAATAAGCTTATTTGATATTAATTACATTATCGCAGTTAAGTGATAACATAAAAGAACATTACAATACAATTTTCTATGAATTCAGCAACACAGCTGAATATTGAAACGAATCTTAGACACCTCGCTTTGTAAGAGTCGCCTACAATCTTACTGACGTCAAAATATTAATGGAATTTGGAGTTTAATCGTGCCCTTATCATTAAAGACGCTATTACATATTCAAATGTCGTTTCAGTATTGGGCCGTAAGAGTTTTATTTAAACATACCTTAATTCAACCATTAATACTATCAAAAAATAATATGAAATCAGTTTTCGTTGTTTTTTTTTTAAATTAGCATGTGAATATTGAGTCTTCCTACCTACTAGTATAATTTAAGCTACAGAAGTAGAGTTTATAAAATTAGATATAGAATCAGAGATTTGTAAAATCATTACTAAAGAAGAAATTCTAACACATTTTATAAAAAAAAATCATAAATGAAATTCGTGAAATTGCATATATTAACATATTAAGATAAGTTGAAGCTAAACCGGAGACATCCGGCTTTATATCTCAACCATGTGACTTAAGAACAATCAAGGCTGGACACACACGTTATCGACATAACCTTTGTCCGTGCGAAGTGCGAAACGGGTACATTTTGTCAACATTTAGGCATTACGTATTACATTTATTATGTCATAGTCTTATCAAATACTTAATTTAACGAATACATCCAAGTTGATGCACTCTTTATCCCAAACATTTGAATAAAATAGGACACAATAATCTTAAATTAGTCCATAAAACTATAGTCTTTTCCGACGTTCTAAGCCCACGTGTGGTCACCACCAGCCACCACTGGCTGACAGAGGCTCAGATAGTTTAAAAGTGACGTCACTATCAGATAAGGTAACATCATCATCTCCCCTGCCTTATCCTACTCCCGTAGGGTCGGCGCACCAGGTTTTCGTCCTCCAAAGCACTCTATCATCCGTCATCTCAGTCATCACTCCCTTCTTGATCATGTCACCTTATGTCAGATAAGGTAACAAAATCCGATATTTTAGTTGGATTGTTATGAGACAATTTACAATTTGGTAGGACAGGCCCTAAGAGTTAGTTTTGTATAATATGTACCTTGTAAATCTCGTTTAGAATATATGATTATTTAAACTCCAGACTAGACTGTTATGTTTTGAGGTGTTAACAAGAAAATGGGCACTACAAAATAACTGATTTACAATTTGGCGTTACACATAAGAAGTTTAGGAACCTCTGTTCTAGGCGAGTTTTTACACCACAAAACAAAGTGCATATGTATACGTTTAAAGACAAATATTTAACATGAAAACTAATAAAAAAAATCTCGACAAAATCCAACTGAAGATGTAGATTTATCGGGCCACGAATTAAAAAAAAGAATGTAGACATTTCCGATCAGGCAGATAACTAAACACTTATAATTTTCTCTTATCATCGATAAGGTAAATGAATCACTATCAGTCAGAGACTTATTTGATAATATTTGTGGGAATACACCATCGAGCCTGGATATGAGAGTCTAAAGGACTGGGATATTTTTCCCACTTAAGTAGGTTTTCCTCTAAGCTGAGTTTCTCGCTTATGGAGGTCGTTTTGGGACCGGATAGTTACTCTCGTTTATGGAGGTTTCTTACTTATCCGAGTTTAATTACACATGGAGAATCATACTAATATTATAAATGAAAAAGTTTAGATGGATGGATGGATGTTTGTAAGAGTTTGTAGCCCAAACGGCTTAACGGATTTCGATGGAATTTGGTATAGATGAGGATAGTCTGGAGGAACACATAGCCTACTCACTTTTGTTTTTGTTTTTTTTTTTAATTCGGACGGAATTTTTGCAAAGATATGTTAAACACATTAAGGGCCTGTCTCACCAAATTCTAAATTGTCTGATAACAATCTTATGTGTGAAACATGTGATGGAAATAAAGGATTTTGTTACCTTATCTGACAGTGACGTCTTTAAGTTATCAGCCAGTGGTGCGACAGGCCCTTAATGTAAGTAAATCAACATTTTTACATTCACTTTTCCTATAACAAAATTAACCTTTATTTAAGCCTTGTCATATAATTTACAGTCATATAGATAATATGAATTAAGAAGGATTTAAACTTGGGGCGTGTGGGTCATAAGTCCGAAATGATAAAGTTCTGATAGGTGTACAGATAATAAATTCTCGTACGACCGAAACCGATTGTTGACAATAACGATTAGCCGACTATCAGATATATCGATAAAAAATTAAATCGATAAAACCAGTTCGCGATAAAATAATCGGATGATTTATCATTGATTGACGCATTTCGTAATATATTACATCTAATACGTTGAAATTCACAGTTAATAAATAACAAACAAAACACCATTTCACGCTGAAGCTGTAAAAATGATCTAAATATACTTTGATATTCAAATTATTAATATTTGACTATCATATAAAATACGAGCCGTTGCTCGCGACTTCGCCGCGTGATATTACAAATATAACCTATTACGTACGCCCTTTTTTCAACCTATTACCAAAAGTATTAACTTAGTAGTAATCTACGTAATAACAGAAATCTACCGATGCAAGATTCCAAATTTCTAAGTCCGGTAGCTTGTAAGCTGATTTTCGGTTACCCTTATTGTTTGTGTTCGCGATATCTTCTAACTATTAGTCCAATTTTAATACTGTAAATGACAATTTTATTCTACATTAAATTCTCCTGATAACAAACGCATTTATTTGGATAAGGATTAATATTGAAACCAATAAAAGAACGCTGCAAATAGCGTTGGATTTTTAATTCATTTTGTAAACACAAAAAGTGGTTATTGTAAGAAAATCGTTAAAGATAGATATATGCTGTCGCGTACTTTTCTGTAGAACATTTTAAGATCTACAATTCTTTCATACATCATTTTTATATACCTCTAACGGTTTAGGCAGCGTAAGCCGAGAAAAGTTAAAGTTTAGTGAGTTTTTAACGCCGGCGTCCAGAAACACGCTGTTTATTAATAGTTCCTGAACATTAGTAATAATAAAATATAGCCTATGTTACTCACAGATAAATTACCTTTCTAATGGTGAAAGAATTTTTAAAATCGGCGCAGTAGTTTTTGAGTTATTTCAATACATACAAAAATACAAAGTTTTCCTCTTTATAATATTAGTATAGATTCAGAAGAAAAACAGAGTATTTGTGTTCCAAAAACCAAGCAAATAACACTTTAGACCAAGTCTAAACGAATGCACAAAAACAATAATAGAACGAGACAAGAAAGTTAGGTAAATCCACACATATAATAAAAATGGAGTGTCTGTATGTAATATAAAAAGAAAAAATCCAGATTTCGCGATGACATTTGCGTCGTGGATTACGAAAATCGTATTTAAAAATGATCACGCGTATTAAATTTGCGGGCGACAGCTCGTCTTAAATAAAGACCATATAATAATAAAGGTAAATATTAAAGACTAGCTTTCGCCCGCGACTCCGTCCGCGTGAAATTAAAAAATACAAAAGTAAATAGCCTATGTGTCCTTCCAGACGATCCTTTACATCTATGCCAAATTTCATCGAGATCCGTTCAGCTGTTTAGGTTACAAACTCTAACAAACATCCATCCATCTAAACTTTCGCATTTATAATACGAGTATTAGTATGATTACAAAACAAACATAAATAAAACTCGACACTGGAATCTAACTAAAGTTCAAACATTAGTTATGAATTGATACAAAAATTGTAACCACTTTGTAACCATTGTATAAGTTTTCATTTAACGCAATTATTAAACAACATACTCAAGGTGATAATAATAATAATTAATCCTTAAACAATTTTACGTAAACAAAAATAAAGGTGGGATTCCACTGTTGGTACCTTGTATGACCTGTATTGACTGTTGCCAATAAAAATGTATTTGTAAACTGCTTTAATGTATGTAGGTACTTATTTTCGTTTGATATCAATTATTCTAGCTTTCGCCATCTCCGATATTTAGCGACTCCATGTAATTAAAAACAAGAGTAAGTAACCTATGTTATTCCAACAGATTTTCACTGTAAATTCATACAATACTCAGTAAAGGTAGCTTGAAATAGCAATAAACATTTAAAACGTCACAATATTACAATGTACACTAACCCAATCCAAACTTAACATTCCGATAATATAGACGAACAAAATCACAACTTTCACCATGGTAAGAAAACACAATAATCCAACAAGATTGCGAGTACAACTTGGTAAAGTCTATAGAAAATGGCAAGATTTATCAACTGGCAATTGTTGGTAAACGCACTTTAAAAGTGCTAGGTCAAGGTGCGATCCAAACATAAACTCAACTTTGTAACAAAACACATTTACCCACAAAAATAACACTACACAAAGTTCATTCATCTTTCCATTGTCATCAACCCCACAACATCACAACACATCAAACAAGGTTCATCACCTTTCCATTGTCATCAACCTCACAACAAACACCACAACACATCAAACAAGGTTCATCACCTTTCCATTGTCGTTTGTATCCGTGCGCTTGGCAGGCTGTGACTTCGTTGAGGCGGCGTCATTCTGCTGGAACAACACCACGATTATCACATTTCCGCACTTATTGAGCACAAGCACATAACCGACAATACCTTGCTCAGCACCGGCACCATATAGCTCCCTCTGTACCACATTATATCACAGCCGAACGCACATAGCAAACGTTGAACGTTGTAAAGACGATAGCGTATCGCGGATTATCGGTCACGCGGCCGGCGCGAGCAATCCACTGACTTTTACACCGATTTTTAACCTGATACAACTTTTTAAACACAATAAAGGCAAAAGTACACGTACAGCCACTTGGATAAACGATAACAGATTAAAAATATTACGTTTCGATTTCTGTATTAAGGATTATCTATAACGCGGCCGCACGCTCGAAACTCCGATTTCGACTTCGTCGTAACATTACAATCACTATTTCCCAACAAAATTGGCGCGAAAAAGATGTAAACGAATGATTATACTGATGATGAAAACGCAAATTTCGAGATATGCCAACATGGATTTGGTTACATTTGTTAAAAAATAAACATATAGAAATGTCTACAATAGTATTTTAATGCGGTAACACTTATAGTTTTGCTAAAGTGTTAAGAACTTTTATATTTTCAAATAACTGTGTATTCACTTACATTAGTATCTATGTACACACGCAGCTTCACAAGTCGGTGTTAAATTTCAACAAAAATCACAAATCACAACATGTAAACATAGACATAGTCCAAATTTTCCTTTTGATTTTTTTCTAATTTGCATTTTTCACTAATAACACTAAAAACTAAAACGAAATCTAAATTATAACCTTCACAAATATCTTTTACGCGGCAATTTCACATGTACAAACTTTTTAAACACAATAAAGGCAAAAGTACACGTACAGCCACTTGGATAAACGTTAACAGATTAAAAATATTACGTTTCGATTTCTCTATTAAGGATTATCTGTAACGCGGCCGCACGCTCGAAACTCCGATTTCGACTTCGTCGTAACATTACAATCACTATTTCCCAACAAAATTGGCGCGAAAAGATGTAAACGAATGATTATACTGATGATGAAAACGCAAATTTCGAGATATGCCAACATGGATTTGGTTACATTTGTTAAAAAATAAACATATAGAAATGTCTGCGATAGCATTTTAATGCGGTAACACTTATAGTTTTGCTAAAGTGTTAATAACTTGTATATTTTCAAATAACTATGTATTCACTTACATTAGTATCTATGTACACACGCAGCTTCACAAGTCGGTGTTAAATTTCAACAAAAATCACAAATCACAACATGTAAACATAGACATAGTCCAAATTTTCCTTTTGATTTTTTTCTAATTTGCATTTTTCACTAATAACACTCAAAACTAAAACGAAATCTAAATTATAACCTTCACAAATATCTTTTACGCGGCAATTTCACATGCACAAACTTTTTAAACACAAAAAGGCAAAAGCAACACACGTACAGCCAACAAAATGTTCAACCGTTAATAACAGATTATAAATAAAATTACGTTTCAATAGTAGCAAAATAAATGATCAATACAGATTAAATAGGAAAATTGTTCGTTTCTGAAGTGTATAGAGTCTTTATTCGTTTGTACAGTTATTTTATTAACTCTGGGATCAGAGTATGCGTTATCTATACATAATTGATCTTGCCCTTAGACCCGGAGTGAACTGTCGATAGTACTAAGACAATTATAAAAATAAAACAGTTACTGTCTTCAACATTCGCGTGACAATGGCCAAGTTATCACACAGAGGAGATGTGGCACAATGTTGTGTTATCATAAATATTGACCCATTTCAAACATTTGCCAAATCAAATAGTTAAATCATATCAATGTTTATTTATTGCGTAATAAGGTAATCGCTGTGTAATTAAAGAAAACGAATGTAACAGAAATCAACAATCATTTAAAATTAACATTAACTAAGCTATTTTAAATAAAATAAGAGCGTCGAAGCAACTCATTTGTGTTCTTGTGTATTATGGCTATAATAGCTTTCGCCCTCGACTCCGTATACGTGGAATTAAAATAAAAAACAAAACTAAGTAGCCTATATGTTCTTCCAGACTATCCTCTATTTATTTATTTAGCTTTATTTTCATTCCATACAAAAATGTTACAATATATGTAGTACAATTTCAATATCATACACTTTTTCTCTATATTGTATGGACCCCATTACGGGTAAAAGCGGTATGTTTCAATGGTAGCGGTCTATTATGTTATGGTATGTGCTATCCTCTATAATTATGCCTAATTTCATCGATATCCATTCAGCCGTTTAGGCTACAAACTCTAACAAAAAATCATCCATCCATCTAAACCTTCGCATTTATAATATTATAATAGGAAGTAAAATTTAGAAGAATAACATTATATATGTATTTGTATAGAAAATAAGGAAATTGTAAGTAAGCCTTGATAACGACATTTTTTTTTTACAAATTTTATGAACAAATAAATCATCATCATCTCCCCTGCCTTATCCTACTCCCGTAGGGTCGGCGCACCAGGTTTTCGTCCTCCAAAGCACTCTATCATCCGTCATCTCAGTCATCACTCCCTTCTTGATCATGTCAACCTCCAACGCAAGCATCCATCTCTTTCTATGTCTACCTCTACCGGTGTACCCCTCCACATTCATAACTAACGTCCGTCTTGAACAAATAAATACTATAGTAAATTTTCATTTAGAATGTAGAGGCAATAAATAACTATAAAGCTAGATTTCATAACTCTTATCTAAACAATGGTTTTTATATTTATTTCCTGTACATAAGATAGCGAGTAGATATAATAAGGTTAAAGTCCATCGGATGATCTGAAATTATATCACTTGTCTGCCACAGTACATACAGTTAAAGTGATTGAAGTCGCTATGTTACTGCTTTAGAAAGATCATCATCTTCCCCCTTATCCTACTCCCGTAAGGCGCAACAGGTTTTTGTCCTCCACATAACTCTATCATACGTCATCTCAGTCATCACTCCCTTCTTCATGTCACCTTTCACAATCCATCTCTTTCTATGTCTACCTCTACCGGTGTCTCATAACTAAAGTTCTCCTTGTTACATGATTCATACCTCATAACATGCCCATACCATGCTGACCTTTTACTCCTTACCTTCTAGCACTGGGGCTACTCTCAAACTTCCTCTAACATACTTATTTCGTATCTTATCCATTCGTGTTACCCCACATCTTAACATTCGCATTTCTTCCACATGTAGTCTGCTTTCATCCGTCCCTTTTACTGCCCAACATTCAGATTCATCATGACAGGTCTTGCGACGATTTAGCAAATTTTCCCCTTTACTTTTATTTGAGGGAGGGAAAACATATTAAAGTCAATTGTAGTATTGGGTAAAGTATCTTAAATGGCGCTACGCTAGACTTCAGAATTATAAATTGGTCGCTAGATATATGCATAAATTCTGTTTCTATAACCTAACATATATCATACCGTAAGGTATAAAATATTTCGCAAATAAATTCTAAATAGGCTTTCAGGTCTCAATATAACATCCGCTTAGTAACCAGCACGTCTAGATTTGTGCCTAACCCGACCTACTCCAACACGATTTGCGTAAAATTTGCCCATAAAATTATCATACTTTGGCTAAAAATCCACTGATGTTGTAAAGGAAATGTAAAATTAGCATCGTTTAACTTTGCAATATTGCATTTTAGAATATACGTATTATTTTGATAGTTGATAAGATAAAGACATTTAAAATATACAGACAAGGTAGTGATGAAATTTTTTTTCAATGGCACTTTCTCTGAAAGGTACTATATCAGTTGTCAAGTTTAGTGCTACCTCGTGTCTTGTATTTACGTGTAATAAAACATGTTACAAAATTATAATAAACTCCATCTTTTGTTAGAAACTTAACAGTGTTACAAAAAAAATATAAACATTTAAATATTATTTAATGACATCTATTGGCAATTAATTTAAATAATATTGAAATCTGGTTTTAAGGCTGTCAATAGATAGTGTTATAGTGTGTCTAAATAATTTAGATTAGTTTGACAATTCATTTCAAATTTAGTAGGGATGGGTTGTGTAAAATCAGTCATGAATCTTATCGATTTTCGATTTTTATTCTTATAGAAGTTGGAATCGATAGATTTATAGTTATAACTTATGAAATAAAAAAAACACTGTTTTCTCCAAATTAACAATGGCCATTACAAATAATGAGAGTAAATAAATGTTTATTACTACTACAGCCGTACGTAATCAAATTGGATTTCGCTATTATTTCTGTCATCGCTAAATTCTCTATACTGTAATCAATACTAGAATTGTCCTTTAAATTAGTGAATAAGAAAATAATAAATTTAGTTGAGTTTGATAATTATTTAAACCGAATATCGATTGTTCGCTATGTGTGTTTGTTTCGTCACTACGACACCGGTCTATTATGTATGGCATTTCCCTTCATATAAATTGAATTCGATACTTCATATGCGTCATCTATCAAACTAATCTATCTTATTTAGACACACTATAGTAACCATGTGAAAAATGTCTCATGTCTCCTCTATATATTTTTTAAATCTACTTGTTGTCAGAACGATTTTCAGATTTTCTCAAGGTTTAAATTCGTGAAGATTAACCTACTTACTAAAGCCCGAGTCAAAGTAACGTTAGAAAGAAAATCTGCAGACTTTTATGTTTAAGGAATCATCTATATCTCACTAATATTATAAATGCGAAAGTTTAGATGGATGGATGTTTGTTAAAGTTTTTAAGATAAACTGCTGAACAGATCTCGATGAAAATTGGCATAGATGTAGAGGCTAGTCTGGAAGAACACGTAGGCTAGTTACATCTTGTTTTTTTATTCTACGCGAACGGAGCCGGGGGCGAAAGCTAGTGATTAATAATTTTATGTTATTGTTAATATTTTTCTTGCAAATTTTGCGTTTTAAACTTACAATAGTTTACGTAGGAGCTATCAAAATAGGAAGGTCCTATTATTCTAAACAATTGAAAATGATTTCTATGGCAAAAATACTTTTAGATTACTCTAAACAATTTGGGGTGAGTAGAAAAACGTAAGGGTTTAACTGAGAGACCTTGCCCCGTATCCTCTTATGATAATACTGAATGTGTAGTTTACAATAAACTTGTAAGTCATTGAAAACTTTTTAACGCAGTTTCTAAAGATTTTCTAAAATCCTTGTCAAATATTTATCTTCAAGCAAACATGTTCGAATTATACAACGCTTGCTAACACGTAACTTTCGCACTGCGCAGTACTACGTCTAATTTTAACACCACGAATAAATGTTTATTTGCATTATGAATTAACACAATTGGAAAGTTTGTCGTATTTAATTCTATTTAGTTTATATTAAAAGTCTAAAGTAGGACATTTTTTAATCTAGGGGCGTAGCTAAACCATTTTGGGTGCAATTTTTTTTCTATCTATACTATTATCTATACTATTATAATAAAGCGTAAACACACACTTCTTTGTTGTCTAAGATGTCAGCAATTACAGCATATTTTTGAATAAATCTTTTTTTAATAAAAAGCCCTACACTTACGTCACGCTTTAGGCTATATATTTTCACGCCATATTACGGCAAAATATTTACCCCCTAAGTTTAGGGGGTAAATATTTTGGATAAAAATACTAATGTGGGAAAGAGACCATAAGTTGCTGCCAACATCAAGAAAGCAGGATTGCTAAGGTTTGTCATGTCATGTCATTTTGACATTTGCTATTGATAATTTGACAAATGTAAACAATAAAATGAAATTTTTATAATTTTATGCGGATGGAGCCGCACGGGAACAGCTAGTACTATTATAAAGAGGAAATATATTTTATTTTGGTATGTATCGGAATAACTCAAAAACTTTTGGGCCGATTTCAAAAATTCTTTCATCGTTAAAAAGCTACTTTATTGCTGAGTAACATTGGCTATATATATTTTAACTTTATTTCGTCCATTCAGTTTAAAGCCCGTTACACACGCTCTGTTTTATCTGAACACTCGTATCGTTCAGATAAAACTGAGAAGTTCCCACTTTTGTTAGATTTAGCTGAACGATAGGACTGTTAGAATTTATAACGATTGTTGTCTTGGAACGATTTGCCGGAAACCATGTAACCACTCCCTAATGGATACATTCGACTTTCATAGGGGAAATAATGTGTTGCATGGCCTTAGCTAACTGGGGCTTTATGAGACAATGACCTTAAATATACCAAAACCTAATATAGATTATTATAATTAAATTATATGGATGTATGGATCTGAATGTTGGGCAGTAAAATGGATGGATGAAAGGAGGCTACATATGGCAGAAATGCGAATGTTAAGATGGATGTGGGGTAACACGAATGGATAAGATGCGAAATGAGTATGTTAGAGGAAGTTTGAGAGTAGCCCCAGTGGTTGAGAAGGTAAGGAGTAAAAGGTTAGCATGGTATGGGCATGTTGTGAGATGAATCGCATAACAAGGAGAACGTTAGTTATGAGACACCGGTAGAGGTAGACATAGAAAGAGATGGATCGTGTGAAAGGTGACATGAAGAAGGGAGTGATGACTGAGATGACGTATGATAGAGTAATTTGGAGGACAAAAACCTGTTGCGCTCTACGGGAGTAGGATAAGGAGGATGATGATAATTAAATGATTTGAACTGCAGCTATAGTTATCTAAACTTTTGTATCCATTGTGAGGTGAATTCCCTTTGAATCCTCAAGCCGAGGGAAATGTACGATGATGTGGCTATTGCGTGTTGTGCCTTGCGGTGTTACCTGGTAGGTGTTCCACTGCTGCAGCAGGTGGTGGTGGCAGGCGGCGCAGGCGCGCACCGTGCCCTGCGCGTCCTTGGGCCGCGAGCGCGGCGGCCGCGGGTGCTGCTCCCCGAAGATAGGGAAGTACGGCTGTTTGTTCTGTCAACACAATACATTCATATTAGGGTTGTAACGGAGGCCATTTTAATTTGATGAATTTTTAATTTTGAAAAAAATTTCATCGAAATCAGTTCAGCCGTTTAGGTTACAAACTCTAACAAACATCCATCCATCTAAACTTTCTCATTTATAATATTGAATAATATGAAGTATTATTTGAGTCAATTTAAAAAAAAAAAACTATTTTTAAATATCTTGTCAGTTTGTTCCGGGTAATATTCAAAACTAACAGACCGATTTTGACGGGACTTTCACTGGAAGGTAGCTGATTATGCGAGAGAAACTTACGCTAGATTTTTTAAATTCGACACTAACATTACTAAGTAACATAATACGGTAACATTACGGAAAAGTCTATGTAGTTTTAGTAATATTTTACAGGAGAAAACTATAAACGGCTAAGTAGAAATCAAGAAAGCGTTGATAAAATGTCGACAAAGGTAAACAGGTAAACAAAATAACTTCAAAAATCCGTGAAATATTTAAAAACTCTCTGAAAAAAACCAAATCTGAAACTTAACTTTCCTTGTATTATAGATTTTTTTTATTTCAATAAATCTTCAAGTCATGATACATTTATGACGTAGACAGGGTTAGTCACTCGAGCTAGATACGTGCGGTCGCAAGGTCGGCATATTTTCCACACAGATAGCTTCCCAACCCGCAACCGATAGCCTCTCACCCTTACAGATATTCAATTTATTGCCCTCAATGTATCACTACCACTGATAAGGAAATATTTTTATTCTAATGCACTTCGCGTATTCCCATTAACGCCACTACAATCTTACTAATAATATAAATGCGAATGTTTAGATGGATGGATGTTTGTTAGAGTTTGTAGCCTAAACTGGTGAACGGATCTTGATGAAATTTGGTATAGATATAGAGGATAGTCTGGAAGAACACATAGGCTATTCACTTTTGTTTTTTTCAATTCCACGCGATCGGAGTCGCGGGCGAAATCTAGTTTACTATAAAAACACGAGTACAGTCGCACGTTTACCCGCCAAGTGGAATTAAGGCTTAACTACAACTGAAAGCAAAAGCAATCAAGATTACGAATTTAAAATTTTCTGAAAGACCTATAAGATATTTCATTAAATAAAATGAGTATTTTATATGTATTGAAATAACTCAAAAATCACTGGGCTGATTTCAACAATTCTTACACATAAAACAGCTACGTTATCACTGAGTTACAAAGGCTATGTATTTCATTTTCTTTTTCACGCCGAAATCGCAAGCAACAGCTAATCATTCGTATAATTAGCTAATTGTTTATTTTCTAACGAACAAACAGATTTAATAAATAATAGTTAATATTGCGTATCTTCACAATTATCTGCGTCATCAGTGAAAAAACTTTGTAATGGTGAAATTATTCAGAATATTGCATCTTATAGTTGGGCAGGTTATCACTTTAGTATTGTAAACAATCATTTTTCGTACAAAATAATTAACATCAATTATCTACACTATTATAATAAAGCGTAAACACACACTTCTTTGTTGCCTAAGATCTCAGCAATTACAGCATATTTTCGAATAATTCTTTTTTTAATTAAAAGCCCTACACTTACGTCATGCTTTAGGATATATATTTTCACGCCATTAAACTTAGGGGTAAATATTTTGGATAAAAACCCTAATGTGGGAAAGAGACCATAAGTTGCTGCCAACATCAAGGAAGCAAGGTTGCCATGGTTTGTCATGTCATGTCATTTTGACATTTGCTTTTGATAATTTGACAAATGTTAACAAAAAAATAAAATTTTCATAATTTCATGCGGATGAAGCCGCGCGGAAACAGCTAGTTATTCATAAATAACAAAGTAAAAAGATACACAATTACGTCGCTCATGGGCGTCGTTAAGGGGTAGGCAGAGACCTACTATGGTGAATCGAAAAATGCCAACATGAATGAAAACCAATAGCATAGAAACAACAAAATAGGTGGTTTTACCGTTAAGATATATTTTTTTAATAAATACTAACTATTGCTCACGACTTCGTCCATGTGAAATTAAAAGCTACTAAAAAACCTATTATTCAGTGATAACGTAGCTTTTTGGTGAAAGAATTTATTTTCGGCACATTAGTTTTTCAGTTATTTCAATACATACAAAAATACAAATCTTTCCTTTTTATTAATATAAAAAATACAAATCTTTCCTCTTTATAATATTAGTATAGATTAGAAAGAATAAAACATTCATCTATATATACTATTTACTATATAACATTATAAAGAGGAAAGATTTGTATTTTTTGATTTCGGACTTTTGTATATATTCGATTCACGTAAAAACTACTTGGTCGATTTCAAAAATTCTTTCACCATTAAAAGCTACTAAAAAACCTATTATTCAGTGATAACGTAGCTTTTTGGTGAAATAATTTATTTTCGGCACATTAGTTTTTGAGTTATTTCAATACATACAAAAATATAAATCTTTCCTTTTTATAATAATAGTATAGATTAGAAAGAATAAAACATTCATCTATATATACTATTTACTATATTAAATTATAAAGAGGAAAGATTTGTATTTTTTGATTTCGGACTTTTGTATATATTCGATTCACGTAAAAACTACTTGGTCGATTTCAAAAATTCTTTCACCATTAACAAGGTAATTTATCTGTGAGTAAGATGGCTATATTTTTTAATATCACGCGGTCGAAGTCGCGAGCAACAGCAAGTAGTGTGTACATTCAGTGCCATCGAGTAAACGACAAGTTCTACAAATGATCTTAGTGGCCAAAGTGTTAAAGAACAAAGGTTATCATAGTTGATAATTTCCACTAAACAGAGTACTTTATGGCAAAATACATAAACAAATTTACTCTTATTGATAACTAAATCGTATAAAAGATTCTTTTGTAAATATTTATCCATAATTGAACCTTTTTAAATAATATTTTACAAGCAAGCAAAAATAAGCATAAAACAAAAGTTAGGGCCTTTCCCACCATTGGCTGATAGAGGCTCAGATAACTAAATGACGTCACTGTCAGATAAGGTAACAAAATCCGATTGTTATCAGACAATTAACAATTTGGTGGAACAGGCCCTAAATAGTCTATGACTTTTTTCAGATTATCCTCTACATCTATGACATTCATCGAGATCCTTTCAGCAGTTTAGGCTACAAACTCTAACATCCATCCATCTAAACTATTGCATTTATAATATTAGTAAAACGCGACAGATTAGATGGATGTTTGTTAGTTTGTAGCCTAAACTGCTGAACGGATCTCTATCAAATTTGGTATAGATTTAAAGCGGTAAGAACACATATCGACGGGTGAAAGGCTATTTGTTTCATCCGCCATTTTAGACGATATTGACTTATATATATATTCAGAATCAGCGAATTTTTCTGCGTCGTTTGATGATCAGAGCACTTTTGTGGCGCTTGAAACAATCAAAATGTAGGTGTCGTTTTACGAAAAAATGTTTTACGAATTTTTTTTATGAAAAAATGTACATTAAAAAAAATGGAACTCACTAGTGTTATAAGGATTACGCAACAAAAAAAAAGAAAAAGAAAAGTAAAACAAACTGTGCAAAAAAGAGTACGGACCAAGAGTCTGTAGAAGTTGATATTAAAAAAAAAAAAACACCTTTCACCCATAGATATGTTATCTACGTTCTGTATTTTCCACGCGGACGTCTCGAGGGAAAGTTAGTTCATAATTCCAGTAAGATGGAAGTAATTCTCATTGTCATGTAATATCATAATCGATTGCGTCAAAAGTGACCCCTGCGCAGAGCTCAGCGGACGTGAGATTAGAGCCGGCAGTTCAGGAGAGGGTCAGACTTGTACATACATAACCCCTCTATCTATACTAACAGCTGTGTCATTCAAGTTATCTATCCTAAGAGTGGGCTTTCACTGCAAACTTTGCAAAAGATTGTCATCCATATGAGACCAAAAAGACAACTAACAAGTTACGACAAATTGTATAGAGGACTAGCTGTTGCCGAGACTTCGTCCACGCAATATTAAGATAAAATGTAGCCTATATTAAGCTCGTCTATGTCAGCTACCCTTCAGTGAAAGTCCGGTCGAAATTAGCCCAGTTGTTACATAGATTACCCGGAACAAACGCGGCTTGCGGACAGATAGACAGACAAAAAAAAATGCGATTTTCGTTATCAGCAACGCAAATACATCTTTCCGAAATCTGGATTTTTTCTTTTGTTATTACAAACAGACACTCCAATTATATTATATGTATAGATATAGATAAAACCCGATTAGAAAAGTATACAGAAATAACATGTAGCAAATAGAAACATTGTTAAAGTAATAAACAGTACAGACGTGACTGCAATAATTGTTGTATGTAATACACGACTTGCTAATATTTCACAAAAATGTTTTAATCTAGAACAATTTAATTGGTTTGGTCAATAATTCAATGTAATCTTACTAATATCATAAATGCGAAAATTTGGATGGATGTTTAGTAGTTTGTAGTCAAAATTGTATGGAACTCAATGAAATTGGACATAGACGTAAGGAAAGTCTAGAACGATGCATTCTTACTTTTGTTTTATTTAATTTCACGCGGACAAATTCACGGGCGAAAGTTAAAACTTACTAATCTTACTTCTTACTGATACTATAAATGCGAAAGTTTAGATGGATGGATGTTTGTTAGAGTTTGTAGCCTAAACGGCTGAACGGATCTCGATGAAATTTGGTATAGATGTAGAACATAGTCTGGAAGAACACATAGGCTACTTGCTTTTGTTTTTTTTTACTCCGCGCGGACGGAGTCGCGGGCGAAAGCTAGTATGGATATAAATTGTATATTTACCATTTTATCCTTAGGTTCCTTGGTGTTAAGATTACATAGTGTGCCTCGTTTGTATTCATCTCCGCAAACGTAGCAGACTTCGGTCATAGAGTTCTTGTCCGGCATCGAAAGGTCTAATATATCTCGATCTGAACTGGAGTTGGAGTTCCCCGAGTATACGGATACCGTTGACCTGAAATGTTTGAGGTGCGTTTTTTAGACCAAAAGGCATTTATTACACAAAAATCAATCTTACCGATATTATAATTGCTAAAGTTTTGAACTTAGATGAATGGATGGATATTTGTTATTAGGTTTCTCCAGAACGACTCAAAGGAGCTTGATGAAATATTGCATAGATATAGAACATAGTTTGGAAGAACACGAGAACATCTGGAGATCCCGGGACCCTCAAATCGCATCTGAGGGTGCTACCGAGGGTTTTTTTAGTGAGTAGAAATCTCACATAACCCTTAAAAGACAGGGTATCTTTCGAAGATTTCCCCCCGACACCAAAAATAAAAAAAAGGGTTCAGAACATAGTCTTGAAGAATACATAGGTCATTACATAGGTCATATCAAGATTTTTCTTTAATAAAGCGCAGATGGAGTCGCTTTTAAAAAATAAAATTAAAAAAAGGGTTCAGAACATAGTTTGGAAGAACACATAGGCGACTTATCAAGATTTTTCTTTAAAAAAGATAGGGTTGCTATTAAAAAATAAATATCTGAGCTGTTTGATGATTTTGAACCTAATTTTTTATTTATTAAAACTAGATATTCCCGTACATCATCCGCATGACATTATAAAAAAAAACTGTATTTTACTACTGTATGTTTACGTTTCGTAAGACTATCAAATGTCAAAATTCATATGTTCAAATGACAAGCAAGGCTGTTGACATTGGCTAATAATTAACGTTACCATGGAAATCTTGTTTCATTGCTGCTATTGGCTTGTAATTTTTGTCTTTTTCCCGCATGAGGGGTTTCTTCCAATTTATTTAACCCCTAAGTTTAATAACCGTCTCATAAGTGTACAGCTTTTTATTAAGAAATAAATCAAAAACATGCTGTGATTATTGACATCCTACATAACTAAGAAGTAAGAACGAAGAAACTCACACTAGTTTAGGTTTTATAACATTAGTATAGATAGATGTCATACTAATATTATAAATGCGAAGTTTAGATGGATGGATGTTTGTTAGAGTTTGTAGACTAAACGGCTGAACGGATTTCAATGAAATTTGGTATTGATCCAGATTATCCACTACTATAGTCTGGAAGAACACATAGGCTACTCACTTTTGTTTTTTTTTTTTAAATTCCACGCAGACAGAGTCGCGGGTGAGAGCTAGTAGATAAATAAACCATGCTCACCTAACAGCGTCGAGGTAGCCCGCGGATTCCGAAGCCCCGGAGTGCTGTGAGCCGACGGAGATGACGGAGGGGTCCCTCGCCCGCAGGTCCAGCACCCCCTCCTCCTCCGTCGCCCCCGCGGCGCCGTTCCCACCGCTGGGATATCGCTGCTGAACGGATGACTGACCATCCATTAACAAAATTATATGATAAAACTGACGATATAACGTCTTAGAATCCAAGACTAGATATTTTTCATCGGTTAATAGTAATCGGGTCGGGTTGTCAAGCCAAAATTGTACAGAACGAAATCGCACATGTTTATATTTTCATACTAACATCATAAATGTGCAAGAATTGACGGATGTATGAATGTTTGTTAATACATATCTTCAAAACCTAACGGATTTTGATGAAATTTGGCACAAATATAGAACATAGTCTTGAAGAACACACAGTCTACTTACGTTTGTGTTTTATATTTCCGCGCGGACGGAGTTGCGGGCTAAAGCTTATATAAATAAAAATGATGTTATTTTCTCTTATGACTTACATTATTAAACTTGGCATTATGATTGGTATCTACATCTTTAGGCCTTGGCGTGGTGGTGGGAGTTGGCGTGGGTACAGTTGTCGGGGGCGGAGGCTCCGCGGCACGGGGCGCTGCGGTCGCGCCCGGTGTTGCCGGGTTGCCTGATTCTTCTCTGTTAGCGCCCGTCTCCGCACCGAGTCCTAGTACTTGCGCCGCATACTCTCCTTGGAACGACATATCCGCACCTGGAAATGCATATTATGGGTAATGCTTTAATGTTGTTGATATAAATGGACAGCTGTCATGTCTCCTGTCTCGGTTAAAAGGAATTAACATGTTTTTGTACAAGTTTCGTTAATGGAAACTCACATTCACGAGCAGTGACTTCTAGCGATAGAATTAACAGGACACTAGAAAAATGGAAGTTTAGAACTATAGAATACTGGCTTTCGCCCACGTCTCCGTCCGTGTGGAATTTAAAAAAAACAAAAGTGAGTGGCCTATGTGTTCTTCCAAACTACCATCTACATCTGTACCAAATTTCATCAAAATCTATTCAGGCTTTTAGGCTACAAACTCTAACAAACATCCATCCATGCATCTAAACTTTCGCATTTATAATATTAGTAAGATAATAATTCTAAACATTGCGACGTGTTTGTACCTATGTCTATTTTATGAATCGTTTTATGTTGTTTGTTTATAGCTTGTAAGGTCGTTTATATAAAGTTACAATGTATAATAAGTTAAATTGTACAACAAGTTATCGAGATATTTCATTGATCTTAAGTAACAATGTATTTAAAGGTAAAAAAACACAACAGTTTTTTTTTATAATATAAGGTGGCAAACGAGCAAGCCGCCTGAATCCACCGAAATGGAAAGCGACCGCTGCCCACAAACATCCGCAATTGCAGATGCGTTGCCTACCTTTAATTGACGGAGGAGACAGACATAAAGAAAATATTTCCCCTTCTTATGCGTCTCCTCCACAGTCAGATTCACTTTTCCTTTCCATCCTTTCCACGTAGAGTGTTAACACACACACAGTAGTTAACAAACACATTTTAATTATAGTTTAAAGGTGTAGATACCAAGAAAATAGGAGATAAATTATCGCATATCATAGGGAAAGTACATAATCGTGACCAAATACTCAGTAAGTACATAAGTGAATTATTAAAAAAAAAACCTACCATTGAATAGTCATCAATCAAAATATACTTTATTCTAGAAACGTGAATTGCAATGGACGTTTCTTAGTACTATTTACAAATATCAGATTTGTGATGTCAGAGAAAAAACCTAACAGCTCGCACTAACTATACCCCCGTATAACATATAAAAATAAACAAGGATATATTAGTTAAATAAATGATTGAAACTGAATAGTTACAGAGGGTTACCTTTTAACTAAACTATCGCACAACTGCTGTGCGATTGTCGATTGTTTCGCAGCCAATTCAACCGTTTAGTTGCAACTAAAAATCGAGTAGTATGTGCACCTCCATATAAGCTCATAGGAATCAAACGCGACTAAACAGTTGTGCGATAGTTTAGTCAAAGGTGTGCACACGCTTTTTATCTACGACTGTATGACATTATATGCAACTTTTTAGATTTCTTTTCGGATTATCAATACTAATATTATAAAGAGGAAATATTTGTATTTTTGTATGTATTGAAATAACTCAAAAACTACTGGGCCGATTTTAAAAATTCTTTCACCATTAGAAAGGTAATTTATCTGTGAGTAACATAGGCTATATTTTTTAATTTCACGGGGCGAAGTCGCGAGCAACAGCTAGTTAGTAATAATTTTAAGTATGACCAGACCTCACTTTCTAAGAACAATATGCTTGCATAAAAGATTACTTTTAATAAATAAAATACAGTGTGCATAACATTTGTTAAATTAACTATAGAAATCAATAAATTCTCCGTAATAATAATTTTCCTTGAAACAGAGCTGCATTGAGGAAAATTCTTATTATTTGACCACCTGTACGTAATTACTGGCTTTCTCGGGAGAGACGGGGGATAAAAACCCGCCGCAGACGGATTTACAATTTACCTTAATCCGTGCCACATCGGGCGTGTCGAAGACTGATTGCCGATAAATTGAAAAATAAACAGCTTTTTTGTTTAATATTAAATAAAAACGAGTCTAATATTACTTTTATTAGCCAACTAGCTGTTCCCGTGCGGCTTCATCCGCATGGAATTATAAAAAAGTTAAAATTGCAAATGTCAAAATTACCGTTACGCTAATAACCTTGCTTCTAATAATTCTCCTAATGTTGGCAGCTTGTAGTTTATGGTCCCTTTCCCACATTATGTTTTTTTTTTTCAATTTATTTACCCCCTAAGTTTAATAGCATAGGGCTTTTTATTAAAAAAAGAATTATTCTAAAATATGCTGTGATTTCTGACATCTTACGTCACCAAGTAGTGTGTGTTTACGCTTTATTACTTTAGTAAAGATAACTTAATCTATACCAATCCTGGATTTAGAGTTTTCAAGAGGGTAGATGGCGCTGCTAGTCGCGCTAGTGGTGCCTGACCAATTTATAGTTCAACTAGCTTTCGGTCCTAACGTAAATACCCTTGTCTAATAAAGAGCGGGACAACAAAAAGAAACACTTTGTAATACTTTTCCTACAATATTTGAACCTTCACATGCACATCAATTCAGTAACATTTTAGAACACAATGTCATCGACATTTAAAAAAACTAGTAACTCAAATATAGCCTACATCTATGTCAAACATCGAGATCCTTTAAGCCGTTTTGTACGTACAAACGTACATTCAAATTCTTGCATTAAGTACAATAGTTATGGACGTTAACAGTCGTTCAAACATTAGGAGAGTAATTAACTCCTTTATTCCCTTACTTATAAACATAGTATTACAATGTACTTCATAAAGCGTTTTGCCAATATTCAATTTACAATGTAACATATTTACAACTCACAACGACAATCAGTTATAGTAAACATTCGTGATGTTCATACATACGATAAGTATGACTATTGCAGTTTACAAATTGTCCACTAACTGGTTTTATCTAGCACAGTGGTAGGTAATAACAGTGGTAGATGGAAGAAAGAACATCTGTAGCTCCAATGAGCCGACTCAGCCCCCGTAATACCACGACCACAGAAGACAGGCGTGAAATAGAAGCCATTCCGCGTTTAGTCCGATGAGTGTGCGTGACTGAGTCATATTTTAATCATCTTCCCTTTTCCACCCTTTTCGTACAAGGAAATGATAGGACGTGGAGAGTTTGACGAGGGATGGGACGACAAAATAGCTGCCACCCCCGTAGAGTCAAGAAAAGCAAATTGGGCATGTTGATAAGCATTTTCTTTGGAATAATTAAAGGGATTTTTTACAAACCCATATCATTTATGTATCGATTAAGTGAGAGGTAGGGTCTAAAAGGCAAAGATCTTTAACATCACTACTGAAAGGAATAGAATAGACAAAGGGATGAACTGTATTTTAGGGTATTTAGTAGTATATAAATATTTAGACAGTATAGCTCGATAGTTTATTTGGCAACAATCAGCAAACGTTCCACTGACCGTATGTTAAACCAGGCTTATTTTGATATGCTAACATTACATGTCAAACGCACATTGTACCATAACCGGTTGGAACTGGCTAATACGTTCGGTAACGTTAATGTATAGAGCAATTGATATTTAAATTCGGCTAACTGCGAACCGACGTGAATCGGTTCGAACCGGTCGTGGTGCGCTATACGTGATTTGAGGCACGGGGCGTTTTGTTTGCATTTCTTTAACAAATATGATGACTGAGTTAAAGTGACTTTATTAGTCCTTTTCAGGTCCAAAACTTGATGAATGACATTTAGCGATCTGACTATGTGATCGATTATTAAAATTAATCATACTATCATATTAATATTATAAATGCGAAAGTTTAGATGGATGGATGTTTGTTAGAGTTTGTAACCTAAACGGCTGAACGGATTTCGATGAAATTTGGTATAGATGTAGAGGATAGTCTGGAAGAACACTTAGGCTACTCACTTTTGTTTTTTTTAATTCCACGCGGACGTAGTCGCGAGCGAAAGGTAGTCTATCATATCAACTAAAAACAACCGTTTGACGCTTTAAAAGGTCTTTATGGATTGCTTTAGCCACCAATATTTTTTGTACATATTTGAATTGTAAATACAACTTGTCAGCAGTGAAATATTTATAAAACAAAGGTGCATTTATCCGTTATAATATTCTTAAAAACAAACAATCGTTACGATTAAAACCCCGTAGAGTAAACATTACATTGCGTGCGCTAAGTGGCAGAATGTAAACTCGTCATTCAAACAGTCAAATAACACAAGCGATGTAAACAAAACAACGGTGTCAATAGCCGATATCATTAACCAGAGACTTACAAACTTCTGTCCCTTCTATATATTACTTATTCTATGACGCAGTTTCGTCGACACCTAAAAATAATGTCATTTCAAGTGTTAAAGAATTCTAGAAATTACGATCGTAAATTTAAAAAAAATAAAAAAATACTACGAACAGAAGTCTATCATGAATTCGTAGTATTCGTAACGTCATGACAAGTTGTAAGATTTGCTAGTATACCTACGCCTACGAATTTTGTCAATGATGTTCTGAAAACGTTCTCACAAATATTCTTGATAGGTCCTCTGGTCTCAAATCCTACCTCCAGCAATTTCGATCACTTACAAAACTGAGAACTGTAGCAGTTTAAATTTTGCCTATACACGTAAGTTTTAACTGTACAGTTCGACTGTTCAGTTAAAACCGAAAGTGCCTTTACACTAGTTAACATTTGACCGTCAATGGGTCATTTTAAAATGCTAATTAGTATAACAGGTCGAGCTCGTTAACACTACAGGTCAATTCAATTTCCGAAATATCACTTTAGTTGAACAATGGGCCGGCTCGCCCGCTGTGATACCACGACCACACAGAAAACAGGCGTGAAGTGGAAGCAATTCCGCGTACAGTCTGATGAGTGTGGTGCCGGAGGCCTAATTTTAGTCCCTTTCCCTTTCCACCCTTTTCTTAAGATGAAAGGATGGAAAGGAAAAGGGGATTTGACGGTGGAGGAGACGCATAGGAAGGGGAAATGTCCTCTTTATGTGCGTCTCCTCCTCCGTCAATTAAGGGTAGGCAACGCGTCTGCAATTACGGCTGTTTATGGGCAGCGATCGCTTTCCATTTCGGTGATTCAGGTAACGGCTTGATAAAAAAAATATTGTATTCGTAACATAATTCCACTAAAATAACGTTCCTACCAAAAGTACATAAACTATTAGTACATAATAGCGCGTATGCATATTACATAAAAAGCGCCAATACTCTAATGTTTAGGGCAGTGTATATCAAACTTATTTCTTTCAGCGCCCCCCATTTTTATACAATTCTAGTGAAATGTAAAATACTATATAAAATAAATGAAATTACAAATTATGTATCGCCCCCCTAACCCATATAAACGCTGCCCAATTTTTTCTGGGGGCCCTATAACGCCCCTCTCTAGGTTTCAAACGCCCCAGAGGGGGCGTTATCGCCCACTTTGAGAAACACTGGTTTAGGGGTAGGGATTTCCGATCACGTGGCCGAGGGTTCGAAACTCGCCATTCGACTATTGTCGCTCACACAATCATAGAATTTAGTTGAATTGGTAAATCAAATATTGGTAAATTTTCAAAGAACTAGTGGTATTTAAAAAAAATGTCTTGTGTATCCAAGCGCAACAAAAGCTTCCTAAAATAATTTATAGCAAACGGTAGAAACACTTACTTTTAATGTCCAATTAAATGACCATCAGCGTCTCGGCAGTGGCATAATAAACTATCCGACTATTAAAGTCATCAAACCAAAACACATAAAACTATTCGTATCGGAACATCTTGTCTGTCTAAACAGCTGCCAGTATTAAATATTACACTGTCACGTTTAAATATATCAAAATAATTATTTTAGTAGACTAAGGGCCGAATTCTGAAACGAATTTCGAACACTTCGCTTTGTAAGCATCGCTAACAATCTTACTGACTTGGAATGAATCAAACTTTGAATGAAATTTGGAGTTTAAGTGTCATTTAAGACGCTGTTACATATTTAAATGTCGTTTCAATATTTGGCCTTTAGATTTGTTTAAGACCTCGAATACAAATTTTCAAAATATCATGTATGAAAAGGCTAACTACTACTGATCCCTATCTACTAGTAATCCCTTAGAAATTTTCCTGTTTCGTAAATGCATATTATGTAACTTACAAAGTGGGTGGCATTATGCCACTTGCCACTGGCATATAAGAAACACGTAGAGAAATAAGGGCTTTTAATGCCCAGGAGTGTGATTATCGGTTTTAGAAACTTTAGGAGAAAATATCTTACAACTCGTCATTTTTCAACATATCGATACTTCATTTCTTTGCATATAAAAATTAATCCTTCAAATCAATAACCAATTTACAAGACAAAATAACCTTTTAACAGTAGTAAATACATCGACATCTAGATTCATCATTAAAAAAACTTCACAATCATTAATTTTTTTTTATATTATAAGGTGGCAAACGAGCAAGCGGCCACCCAAAACCGCCAAAATGGCGAAGTAACCGCTGCTCATAGACATCCGCAATAGCGGATGCGTTGCCTACCCTTAATCGACGGAGGAGAAGACGCACATAAAGAAGATATTTCCTCTTCCTATGCGTCTCCTCCACCGTCAAATCCACGTTCCCTTTCCATCGTATTCTTATGAGAAAAAGGGTGGGAAGGAAAATGGACTAAAGTTGGGACTAAAATACCAAACAATTCTATTATACTACTAAGAGAAAAGTTTGAAATGAAACATTGGAGATGCCAATAAAAGTCTAGGGATGGGAAACTTTACAGTATCGATATCGATAAGCGTGAATCCCATCCGTTACGCTAGGCGGCGTAATCCCGCGAGACAGGGCATTGGGAGGGTATAGTGACGTGCTTTAGTCTGTTATCGAGCCCCGGGGATATATCGTGCACTTGCAAAAGGAATGTATATTTACAACTTGCAATAAAACTGCGCATAACCAGATTAGACGGAATAGTGTAATTTCTTTAACACTCATCGCCTAAACTTTTGCAATAGTAAAAACCTGTCAAAGTGCTAAAGTGCTAAACCTCTAATATTTCAGTTCTACGTTACATCTTGGTTCATCTTCTTAATTTAAGTTAAATTAGCAAGAGGCTACTTAGTACAGCTCTAAATTGTTACTTACAGAATACAACTTTTATAATTGCGTTGCCATATTGATCAATTCAATATTTAGTTCAAGAGAAAATCATTGGTCTTTTTAAATTCCCAATCTTGGTAAGAACAGAGTTCTTTTGGATTCACAAAACGTACTCACCAATGAAAGGTTTCCCGTCTAACCGCTTCATCCAATAAAACCGTTGCGAGTGAGGTTTATTCTCGCGGTCGTACTGCTCCCATTGCTGACGGAGAAAGGTGTAGCAGACGCAACAGCAGCGCACCGTGCCCTCTTCGTCGCCATCCGCCTGGTACCCGCAGGCGGAGGGTGAGCGCCCAGAAACGGGAAGTACGGTTCCGAGCTCTGGTGATAAAAAAAACAGAATCATGTAGTGACAAACGCGACGACCGATGTGCAAAGGCCAGTGTCCAAAGCGCCAATAGCATAATGGTTTGGGATACGGACGGTATCTTGCGGTCGAGGGTTCGAATCCCGCCATTCGACTGTCGTGAACCATATCCTAGAACAAGCCTAGAGCTTAGTTGGGATGGTTAAAGGAAATATTAGTAAATTAATAAAAATCTACTAAGGTTTAAAAAAATGTCAAATAATGCGACAAATCCACATGGTTACATCAGTTTAGACCTTGATTTCGATCTAAAAAATACCGTGAATAAGCAAATATAGTTCAAGGATTTTTGTTAATGTTTGAAAGTAATACAGTTGAAGCGTTTTATTGTTGCATAAGTCACTAACCTACGACAACGGGTGAGCAACGGCTATAATTGTTACAAACAAACGTGTGGCCAACTTGATCAAACTTGCAGTTGGAACCCGCACGTAAAGTTTAGTGTGCTCACTAATTGCTAACAAACTTCAACAAGTTTTGCCGTAACAAGTTTGTTACAGTTCTATAAACATACACAAATGTTGGTAGCGTACGGAAATGATGACGTCATTAGCTTATCCAAATATTTAACAGCTGATATCAATATCCAATCCTTGAGTTCGATCCGAAAACATTTTAATTACGTTGTATGAAACGGAGTACAAGAATGATTCGTTAAAATTTAACTGAATAGTCAAAAAAATCTTTTCAGATCGATCATTGATTACAGCCATCAGAGAAGGAAACGTTTCGATCGTAAATATACACATTTTAAAATATACAGAAAATTGTTTTTGTCTGATCAGTGAATAGCACGTTCTCTTTTCTATACTCCTAATTTTCCCTTTTTTTTCAGTTAATAGGCTCATTTACTTCCAGCATAAAATAATTGAATAGCTTCCGAAAGCTTGTAACACAATCTGTTGTTGAATTTTATTCGCACAGCATAAATCTTCAGAAACAAATAGTTCAATCACAAATAATTATTTCCTACGTATATTTCTTTAAGCAAATACAAAGAAACAGAATACTACACCACAGTTGCCTATAAAAGCAATTGGGAATACATTCTGAACACAATATCTCCGAAAAATACTTTCTAGTTTTCCAATGAAATTCATCATACAAAAATGTCTTTCTTTTATTTATTACCAGCTGTTCCCGTGCGTCTTCATCCGCAAGAAATTATGAAAACTTTATTCTATTGTTTACATTTGTCAAATTCTCAATTGCAAATGCACAAATGACAACGATGACAATTTTGTTTTTTTTTCATGTTGGCAGCTTGTAGTTTATGGTCCCTTTCCCACATGAATGTTTTATTTTTCAATTAATTAACCTCCTAAGTGTAATAGCGTGAAAATATATAGCCTAAAGCGTGTCGTAAGTGCAGGTCTTTTTGTTAAAGAAAGAATTATTCAAAAATATACTGTGATTGCGGACATCCTGCGCCACAAAGTAGTGTGTGTTTACGCTTTATAATATTATAGTATATAGTATATAGTATAGATGTATACTAGAGAGACACTTTTCAAGGACCCGCTATACATGATGGCCATCATTTAGCAATATTGGCCAAGTGTAGAGCGGGAGAGATAAAGGTGCGATTTCTTTATAATACGTGGCCAATTTAACATCAATATTTCACGCACATTACAACCAGGGACAACAACACTGTGAGAATGTAATGCATTTGTATGTTTTTATGTACATATAGCTTCACATAACAATGACTAAACATGGGAAATTCACTTCGAATAGTTTTCCATGATTACTGTTACGAAATTAATATTCGATATTTGAAATCGATATTAAAATTTCATTTAGTTTAAAAAAACGGACTAGATAAATTAGTTAATCACTCTCTAATAGATCATGTTTTAATATTATCCACAACTAGCTCCACCACAACTGTTGCTCGCGACTTCGCCCGCGTGAAATTATAAAATATAGCGTATGTTACTCACAGATAAATTACCTTTGTAACGGTGAAAGAATTTTTAAAATCGGTCCAGTAGTTTTTGAGTAATTTCAATACATACAAAAATATAAATAGTATAGATTAATAGTCGCTTTTGGTCCATTTCCGTGGTCTCCTTTCTAGCATTTTCCTCATCAGACTTGATATTTTCTATTAATCTAAAAGAGGTAATTATCGTCATAATTTTTATCGTATTGCCAACCCTGGACAAGTCAACGGTCCATTGCGGGAGTCAATCGTTTAACGCATACAATCGCTAGCCGGTTGAGACCGGCTACAATCACACGCCGGATATTTGCACTGCTTGTTTGGAGTGCGCTACATTGTTGTAGCACGGTGACCATGTTATACTGACAACCAAGGACACAATTTTTTCTAATATGGATATACCTTTTAGAAACATATGACGCGAAACGTACCAGTTGTATTAGTATAAGCAGTACTACAGGATGTCCATGATGTACTTATTCATTCAAGACAATCGTGGATATCTCCAGGGTTGCCTCACTAGCTGTTAGGATCTTCCTTGACCCATGTGACCAAACTCTTTTTGTGGCATTGATTGCTATATTTATATTGAATATTTTAAAGAGGAAAAGTTTGTAATTTTGTATGTAATCTCAAACACTACTGGGCCGTTTTCAGAAATTCTTTCACCATTAAAAAGCTACATTATCAGTGAGTAACATAGGCTATATTCTTTGATTTCACGCGGACAAAGTCACGAGCAACATCTAGTATTGAATATTCTTCGATGTCTCCAGTATTCTTCTTCTTTACTTACGATTTCTCGCTACTTTGTCCGCGTAAACTAAACAAATATAGCCTATGTTACTCACTGAAAACGTAGCTTGCAATCGCCCTAGTAGTTTTTGAGTATTTTCAATACATTCAAAAATCCAGAAATACAAATATTTTCTCCTTATAATATTAGTATAGATAACTATAGGTGTTTGTAGTATCGCCTCACCTGTGGGTCGGGCTTAACGCGCACAGCATAGCAGTCGCCGAGGCCGGCGCCGCCGCACACGAAACAGACGCGCGGCTCGGCGTCCGCGGCGGCGTCCTGCTCGCGCGCCGGCGACGCCTTGCCGCCCAACGAGCTCTTTATGTACGCCTTCGCCTTCTCCATCACCTCCACACTGAAACAACACAACAATAACATCAACACTAAAGCTCAAATCAGGTCAAGAAAACAAATTACAAAAACTTCGTTAATTCGCGCTTAAACGCAATAGACGAGATGTTAAAAATATCATACTGGCTGGAAACAAAAAACCCAAAATAGACTGATATGGAGAAATTAACTGGACCAGGCCCAGGCCCAACCTAGGCTGTAGTACGTCTGACGATAATGAAGTATTCCAATAGAGCGATATGGATTCAAAAAACCCGTATTTTCATAAAAAAAATATGACAGTTTGAGCTATTCAACCAACTAGTAATAAACTCTATCATATGTGTGTATTAACACGAAATCAAACATAATCTTACAGCCTTACAAATATTCGTACAAATTTTGCTTATACTCAGTTTATTCCAAGTTTAACTTTACACCGCGTTTATTTCTAAGGCTGTTAGAGCGCAAAGTATGCATAAGATATGCATGAAACCTAGTCCTCATTTTACAACCTCGTATTTTACCCGTATGGTTAACCAATTTAAGATATGTATTCAGTAAGTGACCTGTAGTTCATATGTAAAACGATAACTTAACGCAGGTTACGATTCTCAACAACAATCTACAGAACAATCTGTGGGTTATAGGGTTAAAGTTGCAAACCACATTTGGTAACAGTGACTTTTCACTGAAGAAACAGTTATGCAAAAACGTATTGTTAAAGCTTGACCAGAAATATAACTGCAGAATACAACAGAATAGAAATGATACGTCTATTGACCGGTTGTTGATGCAAGGTTGAAGGTACGAGGGCATGAGGCAGATCTTCTATGAGTTGGTCAGACCAGTTAAAAGCGGCAATAGACGTTCGTAAACCTTATATAAATAGTATCTTCGATATGTAAAAGATGCTTGTTTAATTTAGTAACTTATTAGTCTTGTCGTGAAGCTTCACATTATAAAAGATAGTATTATAACATTGTGCATGGTTAAATGTAACCTGCAAAACATCAAGAATCTAACCAGTTTGGGTTTTAACAGATTATTAAAAAATACTCAGTCATCATCTCCCCTACCTTATCCTACTCTCGTCGGCGCACCGGGTTTTCGTCCTCCAAATAACTCTATCATCCGACATCTCAGTCATCATTCCCTTCTTGGTCATGTCACCTTTCACGCAATCCATCCATTTCTAGGTCTACCTCTACTTAAAAAATACTCAGTGAATTACTGTGATGGTTCGTTAAAAATATCGATAACAATACCAAAAAAATTCCTACTTCTTGAAAATATCTTACAAATCCCATTACCTATTATACCAAAGCAATTCCATTCAACATACACTCTCATACACTCGTATATTACCATACACATATACAAGGCAATAAATCCAACATATCTCACTATAAAATATAATTTAAACATCGCCCCTTTCATCGTTCATGTAACAGGCCTTATAAATCAATCAGTCTATACGCACACAACTACAAACAACTGTAAATCGAATATAACTTGCACAAACACTGCTACATGCCGATATTGTAAAATACAACATCCTATATAACTTTGCAGTCGAGGTCATTAATTTCCTACCCATTTCGGTTTTTGATTCACAATGTTATAGAACATACATTAGCAACAACGTACAGCTCATTAGCATAATTAGCGTATGTCTTGTCATCTGTGTCATTTTATAATGCTAAGCTAATTCCCCGACTAATTTTAGTCTACTTCCTAGGAAAGGGTTCCTCCTATGTACTCGAGAAGAATGGACAGAGGAAATGGAGTTGGTGGGGGGATGGGACGCATTTGTAAGGGAAACATCCATTATCTGCTGATCAAAGTTAGGCAACGCCTCTGCAAATGCGGACATCTATGGGAAGCGGTCGCTTCGCTCATTTGTCAACTATTTACTATCTCAATACACCAGATAAGTTTGTCATTCAATAAATATAACTTCTATAGCGACAGTTTATTGTATGTGGGTTGCGAATATAATTCCTTTGACTACAACGATGTACAGGGTGTTATTTGAGCTGTCGGTCAAAGCCCGGCAATTAGAATCGGTCAGGACACGCTGCGTAGATCTATCGATCCGTTTGTCTGTCGGTGCGTACAATCCGATAGGTCATAACGATACAGCTATAGAGGATTTGCATGCGAGGATCCACCCCTTCCTAGGGGTGCAGGTAACACAATAAAGGGATTATAATCAATATGGATGAATACGTCTCGATTAGAATGAAAGCGGTGCCCACCCTTTTCGTTTGAATCTTTTCAATCAAACTGTTTATATCTTACTTCTTACTAATATTATAAATGCGAAGGTTTTGATGGATGGATGGATGGATGGATGGATGGATGGATGGATGGATGGATGATTGTCAGAGTTTGTAGCCTAAACGACTGAACAGATCTCGATGAAATTTGGCATAGACCCAGAGGGTAATCTAGAAGAACATATAGGCTACAGTCTTTTGTTTTTTTTAATTCCACGCGGACAGAGTCGCGGGCGAAAGCTAGTAGATTTATAAACGAGGGTAAGTTACCTGGTCTTGTTAAATCCGCGACTTCAAATAATAATGAATATAGCCTATATTACTCAGTGATAATAAAGCTTTCTAACTGCATATGATTTTTTGAAATCGGTCCAATATTTTTTGAGTTTATTCGTTACTTACAAAAATAAAAATCTTTTCCCTTTATAACATCAGTAAAGACAATAATATATTAACAGAAAACTCAAACATAGTCTACCAACATACTATGTTTAATGCATAAAAAATATATATTTTTACAGCACATTTGAAACCCTCCGCGGTCTAAGAACACTTTACATTCGCGACCAGTCCGTCCCTCGTTACGTCACAAGTTTTCGTATAAAAAGATAAATCCTACGTGTACCGTACCGCACTTCACACAGTTCGCGTGACTTGAAAGGGGTTGCTATAAAAATGTAAACTTTTCTTATAGGAAAAAAAATACGATTCCTGGTAACAAGATTAACTTGACATTGTGATATCACCGAAACACATACGCCATCTCTCTTATTATTTTAACGAACAAATGATAGCAATGTTTTTCCACGCAGGTTTTGACTGTAAACACACAGAAAGCAAGAATCCTCTTGTCTTCTTACGGGACAAAGACCTTTCTTAGAGTAAAATAAAATCGATATAATTAGTGATAAATAAATAATATTACTTTACTGACCAATTTTACGAAATCAAAAACATAGTAAAGCAAAGATAAAAATTAAATCTCTATTTGACAACTACACCTACGCAAAAAATATATCATCTACAAATACCAATCTTATCTTACTAATATTATAGATGTGAAAGTTTAGATGGATGGATGGATGTTTGTTAGAGTTTGTAGCCTAAACGGCTGAACGGATTTCGATGAAATTTGGCATAGATGTAGAAGATAATCTGGAGATCACATAGGCCATTCGCTTTTGTTTTTTTTTTCAATTCCCCGCGGACAGAGACGCGGGCGTAAGCAAGTAGTACTTAAAATAAAGGTAGGAACGTTTCCATTTAATTTAAACATTCAACTATTATATAAAAATTGATCAAAACAAAACAAAAAACATTCCGCCATTGAAACTCATTCAGACATCAAAAGCAAACAAATCTACAACAGCACACAAACAAAACCAAAGCTCTTGCTTTATGTTCACTCGATGAAATTCAAATAGCGTTGGCAATATTAAAACGAATAAACGTTGCCTCTCCATGAGCTACGGCATTAATGAGCGATCGCCTCCGATACATAAATATCGGTCCAAAATGAAAATAAACGAACGGACATTAATGATTCAAACAGCACTCCCATCGCCCCCGCCCGCCCCCGTCCGCTGGCGCTACACTAATGCAATGCGGGGACACACTTTCATAACCCTAGCACAGACCAATTTACAACAGAGTCTCTAATTTTATTATATACAAGCTTTCGGCCGCGACTCCGTCCGCGTGAAATTAAACACTCATATAAAACATACCCTATGCTACTCATTGACAACGTAGCTTTTTAAGGGTGAAAGAATATTTGTAATCGGCCCAGTAGTTTTTCAGTTATTTCATTACAATCAAACATAGTTTTCCTCTTTATAATATTGAGTATTAAGTATAGATATATATTTTTTTGTTTTGTAAATTTCATTGTGGTCTGTCGGGCGGGGGTCTGGTGATCCATTACACAGAGCGCTACCCTAGTTTAGACACCAGTCCCCTGCCCAAAGGGTAAATCAATAAAGCTCTTTTATAAAAAAAAATATAAGGAGGGAAAATAAAGCGCTTCCTAAAAAGCGGTATTGTATATCTAATCATTATAATCTATTTTACCATATTCTTACGTATATCCTTATGTAAAAAATTCAAAGTCAAATTCCATTTTTGACAACCATTAGCCCTTATCCTCTTTTATAACTTGCGTTAAAACGCGTTCATATTGCATCGTTTTTAAAGCACGGCGCTTTTTATTGTGTAGTGCATTTTGAGCGTTGGGCGAACGAAACAAGAGTAACTTTAAAGCATAAAAACCCACGTGCTAGTAGGTTTATTAATTCATTTAGTGAAAATAGTGATACAAATCGTAATGATAATATAAATAACTTTTTAAGACCCACATGAATGACTCTTCTGGTACGACAAACAATACAGTTAGGCGTACTAATAAAATTACCAATATCTCTGTCGTATAACTACACTGTGCATAACCCGAGCGTCCTGTCGATCCTCTAGCCGTAGCGAAACTCCGTGGAATATTATTTCTGTCAATAGAGCTGTATATGAGGGTCGGTATGTCCGTGATGCGACTTATAACATGCGAAGGACCACGCGAGGGCTTACGTAAGCTTTTGGGACAATCAAACATCCATACATTATTTTTAATTTAATACATTTCAACGCTTAACATATTTATAATTAAAATATTATAGGTTTCATTTGTTGTGGATTTGAGATTTCTTTCTCGTTTATTCTAAAAGATAAATATAATTTCTTGATTTTAGACACAAAATATTACTTTTAAATTTCGGTTTTAAATCATTTTTATCACATTGAACTGGGTTTTTTTATTCTATAATTTTTTACATTTATAAAATCTACAAATACCATACTTAAGTTAGTATAAAGCTATAACATCCTTTCTATTCATTTCATTTTACCTTTTACGTAAATTCCAAAAGCTACGGTACTAGAAATCGATAAATGTTAATAAAAAGCAATCCGTTCATCATACGAGACAGAAAAAACACAAACAAACACCGGGGACAGTATACGTTGTATCGCACGCCCAAACTACGAAGGGGGAAAATCAATAAGGGAATTGTTGTTGACAGTGTGGCTACGAAACGAGCGATTACATAGAATTTTCATTATAAAATACATTAATCCACTTAAACTTCGACGATTATTGTTAGTTTTTGCGTTATTCATCGTGTTCCATTGGCGCAACCGCGACTATAAAAAAGGCTACACTTTGACTGATTTGAAAAAAAAAAATAGACTCAAATGGCTCAAATGGCTGCCTCAAATGAAAATAGACACATAATAATAAGCAATGTTAGTAACTAACACATAAATATTGCGATATTTTATATAGTAATTTTACCACTGACATCCTATAGTTATTAATTTTTGTACACTCGATTTATTAATATCTATAGAGGTTGAGCTTATAAGTCAGTCGCTAGTCTACTGGCCCCACACACGTTGCCTAACGCACCGTCGCGTATATTTACGTATTCAAATTGCATCGGACGCGAGCGACATCCGAGCACGGTCGGACACGTCGCGTCGGCAAGGAGACTGCGTCATACTTGTACTATACTATACAAGTTGTACCAAATGTACACCAATATCATGAACTATATTTTTACCAGCTGTTGCTCGCGACTTCGTCCTCGAGAAATTAAAAATATAGCCTATTTTACTCACAGATAAATTACCTTTCTAACGGTGAAAGAATTTTTAAAATCGGTCCAGTAGTTTTTGAGTTATTTCAATTTCAATACATACAAAAATACAAATCTTTCCTCTTTATAATATTAGAATAGATATAGTACAAAGTGAAAAACGAGCAAGCGGCCACCGCAATTCGCTAATAGCAAAGACGACCCGACATACGTTTTTTAATTAAATTTGGAGTTTCAAAGTGACTATTTAAGACGCTTATATATTTAAACGTGGTTTCAGTACTCGGCAAAACTACTAAACCATGACGAGTCTATTTTGCAACTAAATAAACAAATGTCAAAACGAATCGTTAAAAATCGACATCAAACGAGTTTCTGCATCAGACAGAAGCAGAATAAATTAATTAGTATGTTAATTTATTTATTTATTCCAATAATTTATTGATGTTGGATAATAAATTAGTGAATTCCGTATATCAAGTTCTAACTGAGGTCAGATACATCATACCATCATTAGCGTTTAGAGTTCAATATCGTACATTTTTCTTTACTCAGCAATTTTCATCCTATATCTTAAGGGACTACTTAGTCCCTTAGTGAAGATTTAATAATATGACAAATTTACAATAAGGTACAGTTTAACAAACCGTTTACTGCATAATCCGGAGAAATGTTAACGCTTAGTTCACCTGCTCATAGTTATGTTAATTTTTCCATGCATTGTTTACCATTGATCTAATAATTTCCATTCAAAGGAAATCATCCAAAAACAATAATAACAATGCGGTAACTTAACCATAGATTCAACTACCAAGAAACGTCTACAAAAATACTAGCCTCTTTATTTCTAAATCGAAAGGGACGACAACCATACTAATCATACTAATATTATTATATAAATGCGAAAGTTTAGATGGATGGATGTTTGTTAGAGTTTGTAGCCTAAACGGCTGAACGAATCTGGATGAAACTTGGCATAGATGTAGAAAATAATCTGAAAGAACACATATTCTACTTACTTTTGTTTTTTAATTCCGCGCGGACGGAGTCACGGGTGAAAGCTAGTAATTTAATATTTTCAGTACAACTTCACAGTTATAATCAATCGATGTCAAACGGACCACAAATTAAAGCAATTAAAACACAATAACAGCAATACCGATCCGACTGGCACACATTTCCAATTCATTAACATAAATTAGTTTCATTAATAGCGAACGATTAGAGACCTTTTAAATAAATCGATTTCAATCATTAGGCAATTAATCGAGTATAAAAATAAACTTCAACGATTGTAACGTTTTCTAAGTAGTACCAATTAAAATGACAAAGTACACATATTAGTCACAATTTCTATAAAAGTATAATGAATTGGCTGTTTAATCGAAATATTAAATCACCAATTTGAATCATTATCTATACTACTCGTAATATTACAAAGAGGAAAAAATTGTATTTTTGGATTTTTGTATGTATGGAAATAACTCAAAACTACTGGACCGATTTCAGCAATTCTTGCACCATTAAAAAGCTACGTTATCAGTGAGTAACATAGGCTATGTTTTTTTTTATTATTCGTCGCGGGTGAAGTCGCGAGAAACAGCTAGTAATATTATAAATGCGAAATTTAGATGAATGGATGTTTATTAGAGTTTGTAGCCTAAACTGCTGAATGGATCTCCGTGAAATTTGGCATAGACGTAGAGATAATCTGGAAGAACACAAGCTACTGACTTTTGTTTTTTTAACTCAACGCAGACGGAGCCGCGGGCGCAAGCTACATCAGCTAACTTCGTCTCTTAAGAGGTTCTTGGTATAAAATATATGTCACGCAGAAGTTGTATATTAAAGATAACACTGAATAAGCCATTGAACTAATGTATGAGGCATACGTCATTGGGTTCACGAGTTCACGACCACTATTGTAAACAGTCAACATTTGTGAGTAATCTTTCCGTGACGTAATCGGACTCAGGTCTCATGTTATAGTAAGTTGTGTTTAGCTATTCATGCATCTCGCACTGTCTATTTCAAATCTACTGTTAAACTTGTGCTCCAACATCAGTAAAATATTATATTTTAATTATTCTTCTTATCAAAGCAAATAAAAAAAATTACAAAAAATAAATCAAATATTTCTTTAAAGAAAATAGGCAGTAAATTGTACTTTCGACCGTCATTAAACGTCTTGGCCAACTTGGCAGATGTTACCAAGTAACGAGCGCCAAGAAACTTAAAAGCTTCATTACGTTAGCGAAGAGACAACGTTTTAATTTTTTTTTTTTAATTACAAGTACAACGTTGGCCGACTAAATAGGTTTTCAAGCACATGTCCTCAGATAAAAAAAGTTATGGATTCATTTTAAAAAGTGTACGCAAACAGACAGGCGTGAAGTGGGAGCAATTCCGCATTTCGTCTGATGAGTGTGGTGTCGGAGGCCAAATTTTAGTGCCTTTTCCTTTCCACCCTTTTCTTAAGAGAAAGGGGAAATATCCTGTTTCTGTACGTCTCCTCTTCCGTCGATTAAGGGTAGGCAACGAATCAACAATTGCGGACATCTATGAGCAGCGGTCGCTTCGCCATTTCGGCGGATTCAGCATATTTTGAAGAATTTCCGAGGCCGTAATCTCGTTTACCACTTTTTACTATTAAAAAGTGTTGAATTATGCAAACCAAAATACGCACAATTTGACAATTTGTACACCATAAACATAAGCTATTTATAACTATTTAAAATCGCATTTCAAAAAACCCTTTATTACAAAATACAGATATAAAACTATGATACATTTCATAAACTATTTAGACGAGACAGAAATTGGAAAGTGTCCAAAACCTTTCCTATCTGTACAACGTCAACTGGAAGGGAACACGATAAAACACAACCCGAATCGGAAGGGGAGGCCATCAAACGACGGATCACAAAAAAAACGGGCCGCCTCTAAAGAAAGCTCTATAAACTCTTATGTGCTATAAAATTATTTATATTTCGTCTACGTCCCTTTACGAGTTATACTTTTTACAGATATCTACTAAAATAAAAATAAAAACTTCCAATAAATAATCATACTAATATTATGGATGCAAAAGTTTGGATGGATGTTATTACTAAGTATCTCCAAAGCGGTTTTAAAAAAGGTCTATTAATCTCGATAAAATTTGGCTCAGATGTAGAACATAGGCCGGAACCAATTACTAAGGTTTTTTTTAATTCCGCGCGAACGAAGTTGCGGGACAAAACTAGTATAGAAATAACTATCAATAGTTCTTATACGTAAGAGACAGGAGCAAAAGAATTTTCGCAAAGTATTACATTATACAAATTAGCCAGTTGCAACGAGAATTTTACATTTTACAATTTGTCTCGAAAAATTAAACAACAAATTTAAACGCACACACATTCTTACGTATTCCCTTTACTAATTGTAAAATACACCAAAAAACTACAATTCCATGCTAAAAACATCCTTTTTGACTACAAGCAATTTTTGTCTTAACACTTGCTACAAAATAAAACAGCAAAACAATTTGAATGCATTTCACAATTTCCATTACATATAAAAAAATATATTAATTAGGCGAATCTCGACATTACGAAGCATAAAGCAATCGCCTTACTCGGCTTGACATTTGCGTATAACTCGTGATACACTGCAACATAATTATAGTTCGATAAACTTAACTGACCCGGTGAGCAAAAGTGAAACTAGATTATAATCTTACCAATTTTATAAATGCGTAAGTTTAGATGGATGGATATTTGTTATTTTGACACTTAACGGCTGAGCAGATCTGAATGACATTTGGCATAGATGTAGAAAAACACAGGCTAGTTACCTCTGTTTTTTAAATTCCACGCGCACGGAGTCGCGGGCGCATGCTAGTAATTCAATATGAAAGTGTCACAAGACCATTGTATTTTAGCTGTCTTGTCCTATGTTTGTTTGACATATTGTCCGACAACACCATCACCGGGTCAGAAAAGCTCGTCGCACTATAAACATCAATTAACAATTACTTACGGCCGCATTTCTTGATGTTGCTTTATAATTAACCTGACATAACGCTACAAATATCAACCGGAGAGAATTTCACGATAACAATTATTTAATTTTACACAAAACAGTTCCATTGAATTTGGAGTTTCTTTAAATGCAAGCCAATTTTTAAGCTCATTACCAACTTATACAGATACTTAAAAGTAGCTTTTGCCTCCGACTTCGCTTACTTGATATTACAAACAGTAAGCCTATATCTTCTACTAGCTGTTCGCGTGCGGATTCATCCGCGTGAAATTATAAAAACTTTATTTTATTGTTTACATTTGTCAAATTATCAATAGCAAATGACAAAATGACATGACATGACATGACATGACAAACCTTAACAAACCTTGGCAATCTTACTTTCTTTATATTGGCAGCAACTTATGGTCTCTTTCCCACGTTAGTTTATCCAAAATATTTACCCCCTAAGTTTAATGGCGTGAAAATATATAGCCTAAAGCATGACGTAAGTATAGGGCTTTATATTAAAAAAGAATTATTCAAAAATATGCTGTAATTGCTGACATCTTAGGCAACAAAGAAGTGTGTGTCTACGTTTTATTATAATAGTATAGAAGTATAGATGTTCTAAATCTGTACCAGAATTTCATCGAAATCCGATCTATACGTTACAAACATCCATCCATCCCCATTGCGATATTTAAAACAAAATTTCTAACACAATTACTCAATCCCTAGCTTTTTCTAGTATTTTTTGCTGCGACGAGTTCGGAAGCAACATTGCCTTTTTCGACAGCATACCAAGGTCACAGCTGGCGTCACGATAGGGGCCCTCGTTTATGTTTCGATTACAAAGACCGCTTAGTAATACTGTTATCTGATTTGTTAAAGTATCACTATTATAATAATTCGTGTATGACCTTATTAACCGACCATAGTTTATGGACTTATGAGTATATTAGAGGAAGTTTGAGAGTAGCCCCAGTGGTAGAGAAGGTAAGGAGTAAAAGGTTAGCATGGTATGGGCATGTTATGAGGAGGGATGAATCGCATGTTACAAGGAGAACGTTATTTATGAGTGTGGAAGGGTACATCGGTAGAGGTAGACCTAGAAAGAGATGGATGGATTGTGTAAAAGGTGACATGATCAAAAAGGGAGTGATGACTGAGATGACGTACGATAGAGTTATGTGGAGGACAAAAACCTGTTGCGCCGACCCTACGGGAGTAGGATAAGGAGATGATGATGATGATTCACTACCTTTAGCCCGCGACTCCATCCACGTGGAATTAAAAGAGTAGCCTATGAGTTCTTCCAGTTTTATTGTGTCGTTCCATTGTTACTTAACAAATACAAATAAAACACGTTACATTTGCGTGTGATGACGTCAGCTTACGTCATAAACTGCCGCACTACGATAAAATTGTTTAAATAACTTACTGACCTATAATTGAATTGTTAACAGGCTTACATTGTTAATGCGGACTGAAAATGTGACCTGAACAAGTAATATAGTGTTGCTAATTAATTATTACAACGATAGAAATGAACTAAATTGTTGACTTTTAAAATGAACTTGGTTATAAAATTATGTATAAAGTAGCTGTTGCCCGCGACTTCGTCCACGCAATATTAAGATAAAAAAGTAGCCTATAACATGCCCGTCTATGTCAGCTACCCTTTAGTGAAAGTCCGGTCGAAATCGGCCCAGCCGTTTACCCGGAACAAACGCGGCTTGCGCACAGCCAGACAGACAAAAAAAAATTAAATGCCATTTTCATTATCAGCAACGCAAATACATCATAATACCTCTAAAGGTCTACTCTTCCACATACATATTGAATGTTCTCCTTGTATAGTTCGTCAATTTTCAAATGTCCATACTATGCTAACGTTTCGTCTTAATTTCTCTATTACTATCGTTTTTAAGTTCTTAATTATAAATCAAACCAACATTGTAACAGTGGTAGAGCCCGCTTTAACATCTTCGCACGAATGGGTCGGCTCGCCCGGTGTAATACCACGACCACACAGAAAACAGGCGTGAAGTGGAAGCAATTCCGCGTTTTGTCTGATGAGTGTGGTGCCGGTGGCCTAATTTTACTTTCCACCCTTTTCTTAAGAGGAAAAGATGGGAAGGAAAAGTGGATTTTACGGTGGAGGAGACGCATAAGAAAGGTAAATGTCCTCTTTATGTGCGTCTCCTCTGTCAATTAAGGGTAGGCAACGCATCTGCAATTGCGGATGTCTATGGGCAGCGGTCGCTTTAAATTTCGGTGGATTCAGGTGGCCGCTTGCTCGTTTGCCTTCTTATATTATAAAAAAAAACTAATAACTGAACTTTCTCGAACTCAATTATATCGTAAAAATCTAAGGATTAAGTTCTGAATGAAATTTAATTAAGACGAACGATCACGTGTTCATTTTAAACCAGAAATTTCATATCGCCGCAACACTGTCGGTTTTCATCCTAAGCCAAATGGAACTTTCCTTCCAATTAAGTCGTTACATTAAGCCATCGGCTTTATACTCAGGGTTGTACATTTTTTTGTTTCACGGCCCTGATAAAAAATATACTTAATTTAATTAAATAAGTAAAAAAAACGATTTACGAAGTTAAATGAGTCCTAAATAATGCATACGATTTAACAAAATAGGTTTTACCAATGAGTGTTCTAGACAAGAGATTTGCTGCCTTACGGTTATATAAAATAATATCTGTCAAATCATTGATAACACTATTAACTTTTTAATAAATTAATTCAAAAAAATTTACATAAGTAACCAATATGAAAAGTACATTTCAAAGATCAAGTCAAGTGGTAGTAGTAGTAGCTTACAACAATGACATTAATTCTAAAATCATTCAAAATATCGATATCGATATCGATATTTGTATTTCATTGCCATCCCTACACCCTTACACAATATAGTCATGTTACAATTTTATTCGCTGACCCAGATCCAACGCCGGCCAAAACTACGCAGGTCCGACGTGATTGCTTATTGATTTATTTCGGACATTGTTTCAACTGTATTTTTGGATTTATTGCCGAGAAATGTTTGTCCACTCACACATATACACGTACACACGTCGGATTTGTTAACCGTGAACGCTAGTACAAAATATCGTTATCTCTTTATTTTGGAAAGAGAATGAAAGAGATGACAATATGTTTGTACAGTCTACTGCGTAACCATTTTTTTTTAATATCGTCAATAACATGTATTTTTTGGTCGAAAGCCGGTCGGATTAAGTTATGATTTTTTAACGAAGGCGTATACAAGTTACTGAAGATATATGTACTGCAGCTTATTTTTATGATAAACGATATTACATAAAAAATCTAAATAATCAAGAGATATTTTTTAATCTTTTACTACCATTTCAATCGAAGAACTAACAGCGTGAAAATCTATACTAATGTTATAAAGAGAAATGATTTTTTATTTTGTATGTATTGAAATAACTCAAAAACAACTGGGCCGATTTCAAAATTTCTCTCACCATTAAAAAGCTACGCTTTTTTTATTTTTTTTTTTATCACGTGACCGAAGTCGCGGGCAACAGCTAGTTGAAAATAAAAGATAATCCTCTTATTCTTTTTGCTAACATTCATAGTTTAAAACCCTAGCCAATCAGTGAGCTGTTTAGATATGACATTAGTAAAATAATTTATTGGGCATACGTTATCTGATAATGACGTCAAACTACAGATTCTGTCGCAAAACAAAGTCACATGTTTCTGTGGCAGTAGTTATCGATGTGTTTATATGAGAGTATTTACATCATAATAATATTTTTGTCAACCTTAAAAGGACACCTGTAATTAAAGCATGAAGAAAACTACAATTATTACTACTAGCTGTTGCTCGTGACTTCGTTCGCGTGAAATTAAAAAAAATATTAAAAACATAGCCATGTTATTCACTGATATCGTAGCTTCTTAATTGTGAAAGAATTTTTGGAAAAGGCCCAGTAGCTTTTGAGTTATTTCAAAACATACAAAAATACAAATCTTTCTTCTTTATAATATTAGTATAGATGTCGCATGTATGAAGTATTTTCAAACTACAAACTTAAAAGATTTTATTTTCTACCTATTGTTATGATTCTGTTGAACATAACTTGCTATTAAAAGTTAGGAGAAAATAATACACATAAACGAATCATCACAAATCAATATAATAAAATTGGAGTGTCCGTTTGTAATATCAAAAAAAATCCAGATTTCGGGAAGATGGTGTATTTGCGTTGCTGATAATGAAAATCTGCATTTAATTTTTTTGTCTATCTGTCTGTCTCCAAGCCGCGTTTGTTCCGGGTAATCTCCAAAACGACTGGGCCGATTTTGACGGGACATTCACTGGAGAGTAGCTGACATAGGCATATTATAGGCTACTTTTTTATTTGTCAAAATGAAACGGGTGGTCCAATTTGCGCTAACTTCATTTGCGGGCGACAGCTCGTTTATTAATAAAGCAGTTTAATATAATTCTTCTTTTACATAACACATTGTATCTAAATAATATAGATGCAAGTAAATCTTATTGTAGACATAAACTGAAACCATCAATGTGTGTCGCGATCTACTTAGCGGGGGCTTATGTTTGTTTGTTCATCGTATTTACATTGCCGAGCGCATTATTATATTATTAATATATATCTGGTATAAACGTCATATAGATGCACCAAATAATATTCAAACACTTTAGATTTATTTTTGACTAGACTACGTTTACTGATAGTAATAATAAAATATAGCCTATATTACGCACAGATAAATTACCTTTGTAATGGTGAAAGAAGTTTTAAAATGGGCCCAGTAGTTTTTGCGTGAATCAAATACATACAAAAATCCAAAAATACAAATCTTTCCTCTTTATAGCATTAAGTATAGATAAGAATAAGTATTAGAAAAGAAATCTTTTTTAGTAGTGTAATTTTAACGGTTTTTTACATCTTTGTTTGCTTTTATTCGTTGTCTTAACACACTTAATCATTATATTATACTTCGTGTGGGAGACTTAACCTGTAAGTATTAAGACAGGTAGTAAATTCGCTCTAAAACTATACTACATTATATATTTTACCTCGATTATGTGTAATGACATTGATATTAGCCAACTAATACATGCCTAATTCGCCTAGGGATAAAATAAAATCGAAAATGTGCATATCAACAATGCACCATTATTTAAACTATGTAGATTTTTTGTAAATTTCTATGTAAATTCTAACATATTGCTCCGTCAGAGCAGCTGCGACACAAAAAAACGGGCAAACAATGACGCTGGGATAAATAAAAATTTACAATATCGTACCTGAAGTCTATGCTACTCGTGTTATCGAATATAAATCGATTCAATTTACCGTGTTTTTTTTTATAATCGTTCATTCAATACATATCTTAAATACCTAGCCTATTGAATAATTTAAAAAGCCTTAATTTTAGGACACTCAGAATAATAATCTACTGTCAAAGCTTTGAACGTTTAATAGACATTCAGACGACGACGAACATTAACCAATAGGATGTAGCTTTTCATCATCTCCTCTACCTTATCCTACTCCCGTAATGTCGACCAGGTTTTCGTCCTCCAAATAACTCTATCATCCGTCGTCTCAGTCATCTCTCCCTTCTTGATCATGTTACCTTTCACGCAATCCATCTCTTTCTATGTCTACCTCTACCGGTGTACCACACTCATAACAAACGTCATTTTGTTACATGCAATTCATCCCTCCTCATAACATGCCCATACCATGCTAATCTGGACGTAGCTTTTAAATAGGTAAAAAAGGTCAATTAGTGGTACACACTTGATTTTATTATCCTTATTGTCTTGTAAAACTAACTGCAACCTAATTAGTTAATTGTAAAAAGCCGTTTTACACGTTACAACGAACTAGACAATTTATCTGTATGAAACTGCGCGGATTCAAGTCACTGTACAGTGAAAATCATTACTTTAAGTGCAGGCGCAAAACTTTGATTAAACTATCACACAACTGTTGTGCGATTGTCGATTGTTTCGCCAATTCAAATAAAAATCGTGTAGTGTGCTTACCATATAAGCTCATAGGAACCAAAGCAAATAAACAGTTGTGCTTTTAGTCTGCGCGCTCTAAATCGGCCAATAAACGTCATTAAATTTACAATAAGCACTAAAACCACCTAACAGCTGTCATTGGATATACACGGCACACTTATACTTGTCAATATAATTTGGCATATATTTATCGCATTAGTGTGTACCAGGGTTACATAGCGCGAACTACACCGCCAAACAGAGAGGCACGACGGTGGGCGCGGCAAATCGTGAATACCTCATTAGGTGCCAGAATTTGCGTAAATAGCAATCAGGTGACATACATTTCAAACATGATAGGATATTCCGAATGTTTTATAAATTTATATTACAAAAGAATGTTGACAGTCTTAAGTTTGTACAATTCGTATTTGTCATTAGCAGGAATAACGCTAAATTTGTTCCTTATATGACATTAGCTGTTGCTCGCGACTTCGTCAGCGTGAAATTAAAAATAGTAAAAAATGTGGCCTATGTTACTTTTTAATGTAGAACGAACTATATTACTTTTTAGTGTAAACGTAGCCTTTTAATGGTGAAAGGATTTTTAAAATCGGCCAACTAATTTTTAAGTTATTTCAATACATAAAAAATTCAAATCCTCATAGATTTTTTTTATAGGAAAAGCGGGCAAACGAGCAACAGAGCTTATTAAATGATCCGACGCCCATGAACATCCGCAACGATGATGGAATTCCGGTGCGTACGGTTTTCTGTCATAGAAGAAAGGATATATCTTTATAAATATAGAAAATATATAGATATTGATAATGTTAAAATAAAAAGCTGTAAAATAATCTACTTACACACTTTTAGCAATTTTCATCGATGCAACTAACTTATGTATGTAATTAATATTATTAAAAATATTCAAAAATGGCCACCCTAGTAACCAGCGGTCAGCAAGTTCAAACGCCTCACGCCGACGCTACAATGAAACGACAATAGCCAAGGCCTTCGCGAAATACGTAGACAAACTAAACACGTAAATAGCAAAGCTTTACTTATATTATTAATTTAGACAACAAATTTAGGATAATCATTTATGTAAAGAAAACAATTAAATTTATTTCACAGAATCTATATACCTTGAAGAGGTTTCTGCGAAGTGTACAAGTAAATAACTATTATTTTCTATGCCAATATCAAGTCATTGATACAAAGAAAGGCAGCATTAAGACCTAACATACAGAAAACAATACAATCCTAAATACATAAAAGATTAATACTAAAAACTCTTGAAACTAATTTTCACATTAATCTGTAGTCAAAAGAACGATAATTGACAATTTTATATTTTTATCGATACTTAAAAAAATATTTGTACATCCCTAGTGCGCCACAAGACATGTACAGTCGAGCGAGAGATCCGATTAAAATGACTTATGACCCTAGAGACTCGTAGATAAAGACCACTAAAGGTCATACAAGGTCTTAATAATACAAAAATAGCTTTATTATTCTTGTCTATTCAACATTCAGAAATAAGCCACGTAATATTCGTAAGGATGTGTCAAATTATATTAAAATTGAATTTATCGATAATTCTCATTTCCGTTGGTTTAAAAAAAATATATATTTAAAACGTAATATACAAATCATACTTCATACTAATATTATAATTGTGAAAGTTTAGATGGATGGATATATGTTTGTTAGTTTGTAGCCTAAACGGCTGAACGTTTTTCGATGAAATTTGGTATAGATGTAGAAGATGGACTGGAAGAACACATAGGCTACTCACTTTTGTTTTTTTTTAAATTCCATACGTACGGAGTCGCGGGCGGAAGCTAATATATTTATATGTATACATCCTAATCTCTATTATAATTAACTAGCTTTCGCCCGCGACTCCGTCCGCGTGGAGTTAAAAAAAAACAAAAGCAAGTAGCCTATGTGTTCTTCCAGACTATGCTCTAGATTTATGCCAAATTTAATGCAGATCCGTTCAGTCGTTTAGGCTACAAACTCTAACAAACATCCATCCATCCATCCATCTAAACTTTCGCATTTATAATATTAGTAAGATATAAATCTTTACACGTACTTCAACATTTACATTTACTATTATGGGTTATTAGCCTAAAAAGATAATTTACAATATCTTTTTAGACCATTCTTAGATTAGAGGTTATTAGACTCTAAATTATTTGATAATATTTAGCACAAAATTATAATCGAATCATCAATCTTACTAATCTTACTTTTTACTAATATTATAAATAATAATAATGATATCACTATCCCACATGACGAGAATCTCGTGAAAGCCGAAAAAGAAAAATTATTAAAAATATTTGGATCTGGCTCACGAGGTTACCGCCATGTGGCGTATGAAATCGACTACCATTATTCCGATAGTCGTTTCGGTGCACGGGCTAATAGCGAAGAGCTTCGACCAACATCTCAAGAAGCTCTCGCTAGACGGTTGGATTAAGGGCCCGATACAAAAGGCGGTTATTTTGGAAACCGCACGTATTGTGAGGAGGTTCCTGTCTCTGCAGCCCTGACCACTGGTTGCTCGAGTCATCGGATTCCGCAGCCGGTGGAGTTCTATTTTTTTATATAATATGTTTTATTTATTTTTTATAACAAATCATGTAAAATATATTATATATAAAAATAAGTAATTAAAGATATATGGTTATAAATAAATAAATAATATAAATGTGAAAGTTTAGATGGATGGATGGATGGATGGATGGATGGATGGATGGATGGATGTTTGTTAGATTTTGTAGCCTAAACGATTGAACGGATTTCGATGAAATTTGGCATAGATGTAGAAGATAATCTGGAAGAACACATAGGCTATTCGATTTCGTTTTTTTTATTTCCACGCTAACGAAGTCGCGGGCGAAAGCTAGTATTAAATAATTGTTACTCTATCTCTAATCTATATCTATACTAATATTATAAAGAGGAAAGATTTGTATTTTTGTATTCGATTCACGTAAAAAATACTGGGCCGATTTTAATTCTTTCACTATTAGAAAGGTAATATATCTGTGAGTAACATAGGCTATAATTTTCAATTCAAGCGGACGAAGTTGCAACAGCTAGTCATCAATAAATGGCAAAGTATTCGATAATGCGTTTAAAAACGAGACAGCTATGATTCTCCGACCTCTCATACTATTCCCTACCCCGCCACGTGAACACGCCCAGTTTGTAAACAAAATTCGTTCCAATTCAAAGCCGAAATATAAAAATTAAAATTTGATAGACGTTTTGTTTCTAGTACATTCTAAGTAGTAAATATTTACTTCTTTTTTGATTTTTTTTAAATTTCACATTCGCTTTTGATGTTGACTGTACCATAAAAAATTATTACTTATTTCAGCATAAAAACAATAATAAAAAGCGAAACTGTGCGAAGTCGTGAGATAGATAAGTCGGTACGTTTGTTCGTATACAATCAACAATTACCGAGTCGTCACGAACACTAGACAAAATGCCAACGCACGGACACGCTGTGAATGTCACTACATGGGTTTTCGGTGAGAATTTAGTCATGTCACCGTTAGAATGCAAACTTCATCAGCTTCTAATTTGACTATAATATTTTAAGAACATCGATAATTATTGATTGCATTTGTACTTCGCCAGTTTACAATATGACAGCCGATTGTGAACTGTACATTTATATTATTGTAAGGAACTAGGACATACGAGAAATATATAACGCTGTTCCCGTGCGGCTTCATCCGCGTCTAATTATATAAACTTAATTTTATTGTTTACGTTTCTCAAATTCTCAATTTCGAATGTCAATATTACCGTTACCATAGTAACCTTGTTTCCTTAATGCAGCTTGTAGTTTATGGTCGCTTTCCTACATACATGAAGGTTTTCAATTTATTTACTTAAAGCGTGTCGTAAGTGTAGGGCTTTTTATTAAAAATATATATTCTTAAATATGCTGTGATTGCTGACATCCTACGCCACGAAGTAGTGTGTGTTTACACTTTATTATATTAGTATAGAGTATAGATAGATAAACATTCAAAACAAAATTATTCGTAGCAGTTAGAAAGTAATACTACAATTAGGTCAAAATCCATTTGAAATGGAACGATAAACATTTACTGATGTAATGAAATTAAATTTGTTCAAATTTATACAAAATCTAAATCGGTTTCAGCTTCACAAATAAATAAATCTTTGATACCGGATCTGAAATGTTTCAGAGAATTATTTAAAGTAAAATTTCAGAAACACGACTTTGTATATTTTCTGTATAAACTGAACATTTCAATGGAAAATCTTTAGATGTTTGCGAGAATTACATTTCTCTTTGTAGATACAGATGTAAATAATTTATTATTAACTAGCTTTCGCACGCGGGTCCGTCCTCGTGGAATAAAAAAAAACAAAGATAAGTAGCCTATGTGTTCTTCCAGACTATCGTCTACAACTATGCCAAATCTCTACGAGATCAGTTCAGCCGTTTAGGCTACAAACTCTAACAAACATCCATTCATCCATCTAAACTTTCGCATTTATAATATTAGTATAGAGTATAGATAGATAAACATTCAAAACAAAATTATTCGTAGCAGTTAGAAAGTAATACTACAATTAGGTCAAAATCCATTGGAAATGGAACGATAAACATTTACTGATGTAAAGAAATTAAATTTGTTCAAATTTATACAAAATCTAAATCGGTTTCAGCTTCACAAATAAATAAATCTTTGATACCGGATCTGAAAAGTTTCAGAGAATTATTTAAAGTAAAATTTCAGAAACACGACTTTGTATATTTTCTGAATAAACTGAACATTTCAATGGAAAATCTTTAGATGTTTGCGAGAATTACATTTCTCTTTGTAGATACAGATGTAAATAATTTATTATTAACTAGCTTTCGCACGCGGGTCCGTCCTCGTGGAATAAAAAAAAACAAAGATAAGTAGCCTATGTTACTCACAGATAAATTACCTTTCTAATGTTGAAAGATTTTTTAAAATCGTCCCAGTAGTTTTTGCGTGAATCAAATACATACAAAAATCCAAATCTTTCCTCTTTATAATATTAGTATAGATAAACGTATAAAAGAGAAAATATGAGAAAATATGTGTATTCCCGTCCTTAAGATACAATCGCACAACTGTAGTCGATTGTTTCGCAGCCAATTCAGCTGTTTAGTTGCACAACTAAAAATCGAATAGCGCACGTTCATATAAGCTCATAGGAATCAAATCGAGATTAAACAGTTGTGCGATAATTTAGTTTCAAGAGTGCGCACGCTCTTAGAAGCTAGGAGTTGGGGCTACAGCAAGGTTTAAATCAACACGTTCGAAACAAGAAAAAACATAAGACAATTTACGTCGCCATGAGATAAAAACTGGACAAGCCTTCGGTTGTGATCGACTAGGGTTGCCAACAGTAAAGTAAAAAAATATATTTAAATAGTAAGTTATACTACAAAATACGAAAATTCTGGAATACGTAAAACATTTGTTACATTATTTATCTATTAAAATATATTTTAATATAGAAGAATACACGAATACATTAAAGAAAATCGTGACATGGCCGTGAGTCTTCATAAAATAACGATATGTGTAATGCGTGAGATAACCATTTCTTAGAAATAATTATCTAAGGGTATTTAAGTTTAGTTAATAAAGCTGGAATAACAGAAGCATTTTACTAAAAAATAAAGTTAAAAAATATTTTATTCGTCTGGCATCCCTAATTGGATAGCAAAAAGCAAACAAAACGACAACATTCTTTAAATTCCTCGAGATTGCTTGCGTTTGTTTTAGAACAAAAAACGAACTATTGCGCGCGACTTCGTCCGCGTAAAATTAATAAAAATGTATGTGTTCTTCCAGACTATGTTCTGTGTAGACCCGATTTTTACTATAAACAATGAATTCTAGTTGCTGAATTACTAAAAATTAGGGACCTAATTTGGTTCATAGTACAGTGTTAGGACCATGCCAAATGTATACTTTTAACCTCTAGTAATCTTCTAGTACTTATGTTTAGTCCATCGTTTCACCTATAAGACCTTGGTTAAAATCTCTATTGAGTCGTTTTAGTCACCAGGTTACCTCCACAGACTAATTACGAAACAAGAGACGTCAAACGCCTTACAACTGTTTCCCACGATTATAATCTACAGCTGATTATGAAATGAAGCCAGAGTAATACTTACTTCTTCGCTACAAACGTGTCTATGCGAATTCACCACATTCTCATTCTCACTGGCTAAATTTTTAACATGTATTCTTACTAACTAGCTGTTGCCCGCGACTTCGTCCACGCAATATTAAGATAAAATGCCCGTCTATGTCAGCTACCCTTCAGTGAAAGTCCGGTTGAAATCTGCCCAGCCGTTTCGGAGATTACCCGGAACAAACGCGGCTTGCGGACAGACAGACAGACACACAGACAATTTTTTTTAAATGCGATTTTCGTTATCAACAACGCAAATACATTATCTTCCCGAAATCTGGAACTTATCATTTGATACTACAGACACTCCAATTTTATTATACGTATACAGATAGATATAACATGTTTCAGAAATGTATGCAATAAACAGCTTTTCAATCGCAATTTCATTTCAGACTATATCGTCTTTACTTCGAAGACTAAGTGTAAGTAAATATTGAGGTTTTCGAGGTAATATAACATCAACAGCCTCAAGTTGTCGTTTTTATTCTACCATATTTCATACCAAACTTTAGCATTATCGTCTTTACCATAAGGACTTGATCTGTAACTAAATTGTGTCTCTTTCAGTTATCTCTGCTAGTCACACTTTATTAACAGCCGTAAGGTATGTATTATTAGACGTGCTGCAGTTCGCGTGAGTGGGTGAGCACAAAGGCCGGCGCTTAATCACAGGCCTCGCCTACTTATGAATGAACTCTAAACTGGTTGCCGCACTCGGCGGGGCCATGAAATTGTAAATAAACAATGTCTGAGAATTAACGCGTCTATTTGTCTTTTAAGCCCAACATTAAGTTACTTGTATGTATTAGGTTATATCTTTTTTTGTCAACTACGCTAGCCACGTCTCATAGACATTGTGTGTCATCATCATCATCATCATCATCATCATCATCATCATCATCATCATCATCATCATCATCATCATCATCATCATCATCATCATCATCATCATCATCATCATCATCATCATCATCATCATCATCATCATCATCATCATCATCATCATCATCATCATCATCATCATCATCATCATCATCATCATCATCATCATCATCATCATCATCATCATCATCATCATCATCATCATCATCATCATCATCATCATCATCATCATCATCATCATCATCATCATCATCATCATCATCATCATCATCATCATCATCATCATCATCATCATCATCATCATCATCATCATCATCATCATCATCATCATCATCATCATCATCATCATCATCATCATCATCATCATCATCATCATCATCATCATCATCATCATCATCATCATCATCATCATCATCATCATCATCATCATCATCATCATCATCATCATCATCATCATCATCATCATCATCATCATCATCATCATCATCATCATCATCATCATCATCATCATCATCATCATCATCATCATCATCATCATCATCATCATCATCATCATCATCATCATCATCATCATCATCATCATCATCATCATCATCATCATCATCATCATCATCATCATCATCATCATCATCATCATCATCATCATCATCATCATCATCATCATCATCATCATCATCATCATCATCATCATCATCATCATCATCATCATCATCATCATCATCATCATCATCATCATCATCATCATCATCATCATCATCATCATCATCATCATCATCATCATCATCATCATCATCATCATCATCATCATCATCATCATCATCATCATCATCATCATCATCATCATCATCATCATCATCATCATCATCATCATCATCATCATCATCATCATCATCATCATCATCATCATCATCATCATCATCATCATCATCATCATCATCATCATCATCATCATCATCATCATCATCATCATCATCATCATCATCATCATCATCATCATCATCATCATCATCATCATCATCATCATCATCATCATCATCATCATCATCATCATCATCATCATCATCATCATCATCATCATCATCATCATCATCATCATCATCATCATCATCATCATCATCATCATCATCATCATCATCATCATCATCATCATCATCATCATCATCATCATCATCATCATCATCATCATCATCATCATCATCATCATCATCATCATCATCATCATCATCATCATCATCATCATCATCATCATCATCATCATCATCATCATCATCATCATCATCATCATCATCATCATCATCATCATCATCATCATCATCATCATCATCATCATCATCATCATCATCATCATCATCATCATCATCATCATCATCATCATCATCATCATCATCATCATCATCATCATCATCATCATCATCATCATCATCATCATCATCATCATCATCATCATCATCATCATCATCATCATCATCATCATCATCATCATCATCATCATCATCATCATCATCATCATCATCATCATCATCATCATCATCATCATCATCATCATCATCATCATCATCATCATCATCATCATCATCATCATCATCATCATCATCATCATCATCATCATCATCATCATCATCATCATCATCATCATCATCATCATCATCATCATCATCATCATCATCATCATCATCATCATCATCATCATCATCATCATCATCATCATCATCATCATCATCATCATCATCATCATCATCATCATCATCATCATCATCATCATCATCATCATCATCATCATCATCATCATCATCATCATCATCATCATCATCATCATCATCATCATCATCATCATCATCATCATCATCATCATCATCATCATCATCATCATCATCATCATCATCATCATCATCATCATCATCATCATCATCATCATCATCATCATCATCATCATCATCATCATCATCATCATCATCATCATCATCATCATCATCATCATCATCATCATCATCATCATCATCATCATCATCATCATCATCATCATCATCATCATCATCATCATCATCATCATCATCATCATCATCATCATCATCATCATCATCATCATCATCATCATCATCATCATCATCATCATCATCATCATCATCATCATCATCATCATCATCATCATCACCAGCTCACTATACGTCCCCACCGAGGGGCTCGGAGCCTACCCTAAAGTTAGGGTGACTAGGCCATAGTCAACCACGCTGGCCAAGTGCGGGTTGGTTGACTTCACACATATCTTTGAATTTCTTCGCTGATATGTGCAGGTTGCATCACGATGTTTTCCTTCACCGTAAGAACGTCGGGTAAATTATGTACATATGAAAATTCGAAAAATCACATTGGTACATGGCGGCGGGATTCGAACCCAAGACCTGTAGATTACAAGTCAAGTGCTTAAACCACTGAGTTACATTACGTAAAATTGCATATTTTATTTACTTCATTAATTAACCTTACATATTACATAATTGACTTGTAACATTTAATTTAAACGCTACAAAAGCGATATAATTGCTACAATAATCAAGTTAAACCGGTACAATCCAATTATTGACATTTTTCTTGTCTGTAGACTGCTTGTATGTTGTATTCGATGGGTTCATCGCTCCGAGAAGGTTTCCACTGCGAAACTTATACAGAAACATTCTCTTATATTGTATATCCTCGAGAAGTTTAAGGGAGAAGAAAATGTGTGTGATAGTGGAAATCTTACTATCTTACTAATATTATAAAGAGGAAAGGTTTGTATTTTTGCACGTATTGACATAACTCAAAAACTACTGGGTCGATTTCAAAAATTCTTACACCATTAAAAAGCCACCTTATCAGTATCATTTTTTCTATTTTTTAATTCCACGTGGACAAAATCACGAGCAACAGCTTTTATGCTATATAGCACTTTATTACTAAAATTCAATTACCTTTAAATTAACTATACCTTAATCTCATTCCGTTACATCATCATCATCATCATCATCACCAGCTCACTATACGTCCCCACCGAGGGGCTCGGAGCCTACCCTAAAGTTAGGGTGACTAGGCCATAAGTCAACCACGCTGGCCCAGTGCGGGTTGGTTGACTTCACACATATCTTTGAATTTCTTCGCCGATATGTGCAGGTTGCATCACGATGTTTTCCTTCACCGTAAGAACGTCGGGTAAATTATGTATATATGAAAATTCGAAAAATCACATTGGTACATGGCGGCGGGATTCGAACCCAAGACCTGTAGATTACAAGTCAAGTGCTAAAACCACTGAGTTACATACAGTACGTAAAATTGCATATTTTATTTACTTCATTAATTAACCTTACATAATACATAATTGACTTGTAACATTTAATTTAAACGCTACAAAAGCGATATAATTGCTACAATAATCAAGTTAAACCGGTACAATCATTGACATTTTTCTTGTCTGTAGACTGCTTGTATGTTGTATTCGATGGGTTCATCGCTCCGAGAAGGTTTCCACTGCGAAACTTATACAGAAACATTCTCTTATATTGTATATCCTCGTGAAGTTTAAGGGAGAAGAAAATGTGTGTGATAGTGGAAATCTTACTATCTTACTAATATTATAAATGCGAAAGTTTGAATGGACGGATGGATTTTGGTTAAAATTTGTAGCCTAAACTGCTGAACGGATCTTGATGAAATTTAGCATAGATGTGATAGTCTGGAAGAACACATAGGCTACATACTTTTGTGTTTTTTAATTCCACGCAATCGGTGGCGGGCACAAGCTACTACGCTTATACCACGTTTTCTTTTATTGCAATATTTACTATATGATGAGTATTTTTATGTAATAATAATGGGTCTTAATGACCGCATTATATCATTGAATTTCTTCGCAGATACGAGCAGGATGCATAAAATGCACATATAAAAATTACATGGCAGGGATTGAACGCGAACTTAATCCTTGAGCCACCGACGCTCTTACGTTAATTTTGTAGTGAAAATTCAAATCATAGCAACAGTCAAATAACGTTAAAAACAGAACAAATCAATATAACAAAAATAAAATCAATCATGCTGCCCATGTATCGCTCCGGCCACCCGTCAATTACTAGACATTGATAAATCCGATTTGGTTTATTACTGCAATAGCGCGCAGTCAGTTTCCATTGACGAAACATACAAAAACACGTCATTCATTTCATTCTCTACAATACATATGCTCCCATATGATCCCAAGGTTCTCCCGGAATACCAGCGCTGGTTACTTCAACTAGAAGCATCCAGCATTTATAGCTGAACGAGGACCCAATCCGGTCAGCATCGCAATGCTGATTTTAAATATTTATTTTGTCTTTTAATCACGTTTTTTTTTATTTAATTGCTTTGTTTTTTGTTATTTTAATTGTATTGTAGTGTTGATAAGATTAAACGTTATTAAATTTTACTTTGTTTTTATTTTATGTTTCTTATAATCACTATTTTATATCAGAGTTTTTTTTTTTTAATTTCATAAGGAATTAGTGGTCGCTTGACTGACCAAATATGCACCGCACCCTATACCATCCACATCGATGAGAACCGCACACATTGGAGAAACACCTTACGAGAGACGGTCAAGAAAACGCGATCCTCAGAAATGAGGAAACAATGCAGAGTGTTCGCGTATTGTAAATTCGATAATAACCCATAAATACTTTACATGCTTAATACATTAGTCTCATTTCATGTGCATCTTAATGTTTACTTATAATTTTATAAATGCGAAAGTTTATATGGATGGATGTTTATTAAAGTTTGTAACCTAAACTGCTGAACGGATTTCGATGAAAGGCATAGATGTCGAGTATAGTCAGGAAAAACACAGGCTGCTTTCTTTTGTTTTTTTTTTAATTCCGCGGACGGTCACATGTTGAAAGCACACAGTTGAGTCTTGTTAACAATTTAACAAACTGCAATTTGATAACAATTTATCAGGCGGATACGGATATGCGATTGTTGTGTAAATAAATAATTTAACTGTTAACAATTACATCGATATTAGTTAATTAGTAGTTATATGAAAAACTTAAACATCATTATGTCAAAAACTAACCATCTTCTATATCTATACATATAATTGGACTGTCTGTTTGTAATATCTTCAGAAAAATTCCAGATTTCGGGAAGATGATTTGCGATGCTGATAACGAAAATCGCATTTTTTTTTGTCTGTCTGCAAGCTGCGTTTGTTCCGGGTAATCTCCGATACGGCTGGGCCGATTTCGACGGGACTTTCACTGGAGGGTAGCTGACATGGATAGGGATGTTATAGGCTATTTTTTTTAAATCTCGCGCTCTCAAAATGGCATAACGGGTAATCCAAATTTGCGCTAACGCTTGCGCTAGATCGATATAAAGTAAAACTTATTGCCTGACAACAAAACTGTATTTACTTAATATATTCCAACTAGTTAACATACTTTTAAAGTCAACGTTAATACAGGTGCGAGTAACACTGAAGTGTAAAAATTATTGTCGCCCATTACTTGTTGCTAGGCTGATTATACATATGATGTACACTATGTACACTCAGCTGCACAAAAATGTACACATTTACAAAACTATAGTGTTAGCTTTTTAACTATTTTGATGTATTCTGTGTTCTTGGAGGTTGTTTAGTCTGTGCTATGAATCAGTACCATTTATCTTTATTTAAATTAACAATATATACTTTATAATTGTGATCCAACACATTTAAATATTTAGGTCAATTTTAAAATGTAAGAATTCTACTTGTTATGTTAATAATCGGACAGTAATCAGATATCAGAAATAAGGGTGTGGTATTGTCTCGGCTACATGATAGCCATATTGGTAGAGGCGGACGAGAATTGTTAGACACATGTAGAAACAGGGTTATTGGTAAGATTATTCTGTACAAATTTGAAGAAAACATAAGAGCTAAAGAAGACTCTATTTAATTAAAGCATAACAAGGCTTCTATATTAGAAACTTGTATAAGTAACAAAAAAAAATATTAATTCAATCTTGGAAGTATTCACACTGATAAATACATGCACATTTTTGACACTGCATATAGAAATTTGTAAATCTTCGTAACTAGATACATGTTTATGTAGCTGACTGTACAGTACATTTACATACTGATTAGACAATTTCATACATCCTTAGAAATATTTATGCAAACATTTAATATGAGTTAATATGGGAAAATCCAAATCTGTTGCCATATAATATTGTCAAAGCATCTAAATACATAGTCTACTAGCTTTTGCCCGCAACATCATCCACAAGGAATTTAGAAAAAACTTAAGTAACCTATGTGTTCTTCCAGACTATTTTTTTTATGGGGAAAAAGGGCAAACAAGCAGCAGATCGCTTAAAATTTATTGATTTGACGCCCATGAATATCTGCAACACCAGAGGAACTGCAGATGGGCTGCTCGCTTTTAAGGGGTTTTAATGGTTTATGGACGCTTTTATTTAATTATGTATTTGTACTGTTTGCTTGATAAATTAAAAAAAAGATGTTCTACATCTGTGACAAATTTCATTGAGATCAAACTGTAAAGATATATATAGAAGACATATATTTAGAAGAAGTATAGTAACAATGTAGTAACTCACTCATTTCAATCAAAGTGGGCTCCTAAAGTTGTCACTACTTTCACAGGTCTACAAAACAATAGTTTAATAATACTTAACTTTGGAAAGGTACGAAACTTTGCAGTACTTACACAAGACTACAAAAAACAAAAACATTCAGATGAATTGAGAACATCCTATTTGAAGACAGTTAAAAACAAGTTAATATGTCAATGATGTGATTATATGAAATTATTTCATGTAGGAAAAGAACCTATGTATGTGAATAAAGAAACTATTTAGCAGGACATGTCTATTTGTAACTATGGTTTCTGCGATTCAACTATGGCAAATAGCATTTTATAGGGTATGTTATTAAACCTTTATAAGTTAGACGCGATATTTTCACCACCACGATTTTAATTTTTTCATCGATTTTAATAGAAAAAAAAATAGATTTTTGTTATAAGTAAAAAATACTTTTTTGTACTACTATTTTTGTAATAAATAGAGGGAATATATTTGCTACCATAGAAACTTCTTATGACCGTTAAAGTTATATGGCAACTTGTAACAAGTAATGTATTCCTGAAATAATTTGGCTGTAAATAATCAGTCTCTCACACAGTTAAAGATTCAAACCATGTGTATAAAATTAAACTAAAACATATAAAATGAAGATCTCTTTGTTTTTAAAACATACCTTTTCATTATTGTTTATATAAAGTTCTGAATACATTTTGAAAACGAAAATTTCCATTGTTTTAAATCATTCATACCTCTAATATACATATTCTTATCTTTATTCCTTCTTTACACCACACTACGCATCTTATATGCATCTTACAATGCAATGCATGCATATGACCACATGCAACAACATAGGAAAATGTATACATGGTAAATTATAACTCTGTTGGTGATTTTACAATATCTTTTAAGTGGGAAGGGAATTAAATTCTTCAACTGTAGACAAGTTTTTAATATTTCCAGCATTGAATACTGGATAAAGTAACAAAGGGATGTAGATAAAGTACACTAACCCATTAACTTGAATAGAGAACTGTATAAACATTTTTATTTTCACATACCAACCACAGTATTCTCAACACAATGGAATTATGAAACATATCTCAATGCTGTCATAACAATAAAAACCTTTCTTTATAAAAATAATGTGATTTCACTCAAACAATTGTATGTGAAAATGTTATATGCAAAGATAAATAACATTGCATACTATGTTTTTGGGTAATTTTCATTAGAAAAGTTTATTATCACAATGGAATGAGGTTAACTTGAAGCATTTATTGTCAAATGACTGCCCCCATTTTAATATAATTTTATGGCCTTGTCCTACTTTACTAATTCAAATTGTATTGAAAATGTTATATGCATAGATAAATAACATTGCATACTATGTTTTTGGGTAATTTTCATTAGAAAAGTTTATTATCACAATGGAATGAGGTTAACTTGAAGCATTTATTGTCAAATGACTGCCCCCATTTTAATATGATTTTATGGCCTTGTCCTACTTTACTAATTCAAATGCGCCTTTTATCTGCATTTCCAAATTAATTACATAATTTTAACATTGTGTAAATTTTGAACAGGTACTTGCAACACTGATTGATGTTTATCCATAAACAAGCATTGTGAGTGTTTTATAATCCTCTGAACGTCTTCTATTTTATTTTTTGTTGGCCACAAAAGGCATTTTTATTGTAAAACATGACTACAACGTACGACACCGCAAAGACATTTGAGACTGGATAATGTCACTTGGAAAACTTCGATGTACAGTAAAAAATTGTGTGATTAATGAATTTTAAGGTAAAGACAGCGCGTGAATCGAACAGCTGCTACGAGGCCCGAACGGCCCGGTACCGAACCGGCGCCTCGTTTCGCCACGCTACACCAAACTCCCCATATAGTCAAATAGGTTAACACGACTAACAAATCAGTTTTTGCTCGTCACATACTCTACTTCGTCATAAATACGAATCTAAAAATTTGTACTCACATGAAATGACCGGTATCATCCAACAACAAGCATCATATCAGCCCAGATAGGGCTGTCACTGCATAAATAATAATCACAACTCAACACAGAACATTTTAAATGACTTCTAACGCAATATTGCACATATAGATTTATAACCATCGAAAACTCATAACAGATTGCACGTAAACACTTACACTTCAGCCACGTAATATTTACAAAGTTATTATCACAGTATAAACTAAATATCACCGAACTAACGAATATCACTTTACAACTCGTCCTTGCATTCACATAAATTGGCAGCCATCTTGGGCTCGTGCGAATTAGTGAAAATCTTGCCATTATAACTCGTTCTCCCCATTTTATGGCTCGGAATTTAAAAGGTAACCAAAACGTTAAGTAAATTGAAGATAAAATCGACCAAATAACTGGTAATATAAAAGAAGAAGGAATCCAGTCTAGTTCTCCTTTTAAACAGTTAAATTATTCACTTTGCAATGTGCTAAATGAACATTAACATTACTTAATTCAAATTGTATTGAAAGATAAAATAATGATAAATCCTAAATGATTTCATTTGTTAGCTATAGAAAATATGAAATTGTATACTGAAACTCATTAAATAAAATCTTTTTGATAACGTGTCATTTTTAGATTTTTAGAGTGGCAACATACTAGTCTTGTCATAGACAATAAAATATTTTTTATGTAAAAAATGACAAGACACTTCTGTCTGCAAAATGTCAAACAGACAATCAAGAAATAGGAAAAAAAATAACAAAAAAATAACCTTTTTTCGTGTTATTTTCTATGATGCTGTATGCTATGATAGTATTTTAATTTCCAATTAAAATGTTAAATCAGAGTTAGAGAGTTTAATTGGTTTACGGTTATGGCAAGACAAAGATTTCAATGCTGCCAATTTAATAATAGCTAAACGACAATAGTTTTACAAAAAGAAAAAAAGATGTCGCGCCTTACAAAATAAGCAATACGCCATGTTTTTTGAATACCACTTTGGTTAGATCTTATTATTGAAATTATTAGGGGACAAACATTCACAGGAGTCCTAATATTTTATCTTTGTTACATTCCATCGAGTGGTTCAGCAAGCACAAGACACAAATATTTACTGTGAGATACTTATTATAATAATAAACTACTTCGAATTAAATATTAAAAAAAAATGGTTTATAGTTCTTAAACAATTTGTTCATTTTCAAGTCATGTTTTTTTTTAAACTAAATCTGTAGTAAAGCCTAACTAAGAATGTAAGTGTCCGGCTGTGACGCTGCAATCGCCATCATTACACCACTTTCATGTTCAAAGGAATTGTTCCATATTTTTCGGCAACAGCTGTGGGTTTTTATATCCCTGGTCTTCTACCTTACAAATTCTTATTATGCAGTCAAACAGGATTAATCAAGTTTTGGTGTAAATAAAACAACACATTCATAGTTTATTATGTTTATTTTTTTCTTACAGAAATAACTTATAGACCACGGGTCTTACAACTAAAATTAATACTTACGTAAATGTTAACGTAATCCAAAATATACAATATCTTTAATAATATTAAAATGCACATTTCATTTATCTTACAAAGATTTTTTATTTTTGGTTTTCAGATTTTTAATAATCATGTTTGTTAAGTGGCACAAAAGCCATTTGTTAGTGTAATTAAAATCATATAAAAATTAACACCTTCTAAAACGAAGGAACAATTTCTTATAATTTAATTAACTTAGATTTATTGATTTATTACTCTAAGATAAGTACCAATATATTTGTTGTTAATATTGGAATGGCCCTGCAACACTCCATTGGACAATAAAAAGTAAAAAAATGCAAAAACGAAGTCAACATTTTTGACTAGACAAACAATCACACACACATGTTTTTCGAGTTTCACTGGTCACATACGGAGTCAATTTTATTCTCCCACAAAATCATTTAATTATTCCAATTTAAATGAACGCGTTTTAAATACCATAGACACAATTTCAACGTCAAACTGTCAACTTTGACAGCTGTCACGCGAGCGCAATGGCGGGGCGTTTCCAAAAACGATTTTTCGTATTCGTTTTGCCGTTTCATAGTCGAGTCTTCGATTTGAGAATAAATCTATCATTTTATTATGACTCCAGGACTTTTCTGATATTCAACCGGCAGGAATATGTGCATTAACTTTTCTATTTCGCAGCGACACAGCGGGCAACGATCACATCTGTGAACGAAATATTTTTATCTTACTAATATTATAAATGCGAAAGTTTAGATGGATGGATGTTTGTTAGAGTTTGTAGCCTAAACGGCTGAACGGATCTCGATGAAATTTGGCATAGACGTAGAGGATAGTCTGGAAGAACACATAGGCTACTCACTTTTGTTTTTTTTAAACTAAATCTATGTAGTAAAGCCTAACTAAGAATGTAAGTGTCCGGCTGTGACGCTGCAATCGCCATCATTACACCACTTTCATGTTCAAAGGAATTGTTCCATATTTTTCGGCAACAGCCGAGAGTTTTTATATCCCTGGTCTTCTACCTTACAAATTCTTATTATGCAGTCAAACAGGATCAATCAAGTTTTGGTATAAATAAAACAACACATTCATAGTTTATTATGTTTATTTTTTCTTACAGAAATAACTTATAGACCACGGGTCTTACAACTAAAATTAATACTTACGTAAATGTTAACGTAATCCAAAATATACAATATCTTTAATAATATTAAAATGCACATTTCATTTATCTTACAAAGATTTTTTATTTTTGGCTTTCAGATTTTTAATAATCATGTTTGTTAAGTGGCACAAAAGCCATTTGTTAGTGTAATTAAAATCATATAAAAATTAACACCTTCTAAAACGAAGGAAGAATTTCTTATAATTTAATTAACTTAGATTTATTGATTTTTTACTCTAAGATAAGTACCAATATATTTGTTGTTAATATTGGAATGGCCCTGGCAGCACTCCATTGGACAATAAAAAGTAAAAAAATGCAAAAACGAAGTCAACATTTTTGACTAGACAAACAATCACACACACATGTTTTTCGAGTTTCACTGGTCACATACGGAGTCAATTTTATTCTCCCACAAAATCATTTAATTATTTCAATTTAAATGAACGCGTTTTAAATACCATAGACACAATTTCAACGTCAAACTGTCAACTTTGACAGCTGTCACGCGAGCGCAATGGCGGGGCGTTTCCAAAAACGATTTTTCGTATTCGTTTTGCCGTTTCATAGTCGAGTCTTCGATTTGAGAATAAATCTATCATTTTATTATAACTCCAGGACTTTTCTGATATTCAACCGGCAGGAATATGTGCATTAACTTTTCTATTTCGCAGCGACACAGCGGGCAACGATCACATCTGTGAACGAAATATTTTTATCTTATTAATATTATAAATGCGATAGTTTAGATAAATGGATGTTTGTTAGAGTTTGTAGCCTAAACTGCTGAACGGATCTCGATGAAAGTCATAGATGTAGAGGATAGTCTGGAAGAACACAAAGACTACTTAAGTTTTTTAATTCCACGCAAACGTTATAAACAAATGAATGAAACATTAGACTTATCATATCCATTAATTTAAGCTAAATATTTAATTAATCTAACTATTGTCACAGTACTGTTTTAAAGACAATTTAGAATTAAAACCAGAAATCAGATGATAGTTGCATCACGCTTACCTCATATTGACTGCCGGATCTACGTCTCGTGCGTGGTTCATGTGCGTATGCGTGCGTGTGCGCAGCGCGGCGTGCGCGGTCGTGTACCTCGCGACACGTGCGTCTGATATCGAACACGTAACGACGGCCCAGTGTTGACGAATCGTTGAATATAGACGCTATTGTGCCCTGGAAACAAATAACCTTAGTTATAGAGAGTTTTAAATGGGACATTTTTAATAAGAAAAGGTTTTTATTGGCTCTTTTTGACTAAACTGTTGCACAACTGTTTAGTCTCGCTTTGATTACTATGAGCTTATATGGAGGTGCACTACTCGATTTTTAGTTGTGCTAAACAGTTGAATTTCCTGCGAAACAATCGACAATCGCACAACAGTTGTGCAATAGTTTAGTCAAAGGTGTGCCCGCTTTAAAATATTACTGAGATATGATTGGCATTGGATGGGGGAGCTGACCATCTAGAGGTGAAAATTGTAAAATAATTATATAGATCAATTCAAAATACTAAAGTTCCTATTATCCCTAGAGACTGAAGACAATTCAAAAATGACTTCAATTTTTTTATTATATTCTTTTATGGATTTAAAAAATATTTTTTTACTAATACATCCCCAGCCCTACATCTGGCGACGCCTGTACTTTGAACATGTGTTGCGTGTACTTTATGATATATGCAACATTACACAATTGAATTTGTGACCTTAATCTATACTATCTATACTATTATAATAAAGCGTAAACACACACTTCTTTGTTGCCTAAGATGTCAGCAATTACGCATATATTTGAATAATTCTTTTTTTGACCGACTTCCCAAAAGAAGGAGGTACTCAATTCGTCCGTACGTTTTTTTTTTTTTTATGTGTGTTACAGCATAACTCCGCCCCTGGTAGACCGATTTTTAAAATTCTTTTTTTTCCGAGAGGTAGTGCTTGCAGGTGGGTCCCATTTTTTTTTTTGATTTTTAGAGTCAAAGACTACGGCGTAGTTAAATAGTTTAGCTCAAAATTGCGTGACGAAATTTGGTGTCTTTTTTGCTTTCTATGCTTCCGTAGCCTAAACTATAAGACTTACACAAAAATTATGTATGGAGGAATTGTAGCCCTTTAAATTTGCTAAATAAAAGTCCGCGATAGCATATATCTATCTATTAAGGTTGTCGCACAATAACCACTTTTTTCATTAAAATTTCGATCAAAATCTATACCCCACTTTCAACGCTATTACTCGTGTTCGGTATGAATCCTTATCAAAATAAATGTGTCCATCATCAAGAGAATTTAATGTAGATTATAAATGCCCTTGGAACTGTGTAATTCCGATCAATAGTTTAGGAGATATCATAATAGCAAATTACGAGTCGCAGAAAAAAATACCAACTTGTAACAAAGTTTGCTTTCTTGGCTTACGTAGCCTAAACTATAAGACTTACACAAAAATTATGTATGGAGGAATTGTAGCCCTTTAAATTTGCTAAATAAAAGTCCGCGATAGCATATATCTATCTATTAAGGTTGTCGCACAATAACCGTTTGTTTCGAGAAAACCGTCAAATAAGTGCAATCGACTTTATTTAAAACGCTTTTATTCTTATTTGGTATGAATCCTTATCCAAATAAATATGTTTTCACGATAGAGTATTATATGTAGATCATAATTGCCTTTTACAGTATGTAATTCTGTGCAAGATTCTAGAAGTTATCAAAATATTAAAACTCACGGGCAACAGCGGCGCGCGGCCGCACCGAATTATGAGTGAATGATCGCAACGATGTATTAGTTATTTACTTAATTTCTTAGATACTCGATTTAGATAACTCATTATTTGTTTGAAAGCTAGTGATTATCATACTGCGATGTCTAGATTCACTAAAAATCGAGAAATAAATAAACTTTTTAATAAAAAACAAAACCGACTTCCAAACAAAATACACTAAAAACAAAATCTTCTCAAAAAAACAGTACACTAAAAAGTAACGAAATAATTACTTGAAAATAGTAAACCTCCCTTATTGTAGCTGTTATGTCTATATTGTACAATTATTATTACTTTGAAGTCGGTGTCAGTCATTACTAAAAACGTTACTATACTTTCAATTTTCAATTGTTATGGTAAAAATGTAGAAAACCTTACGTAGAAATATCACTGCATATACCTCGGCTGACACCGACATCAAAGTGATAATAATTGTACAATATAGACATAACAGCTACAATAAGGGAGGTTTACTATTTTCAAGTAATTATTTCGTTACTTTTTAGTGTACTGTTTTTTTGAGAAGATTTTGTTTTTAGTGTATTTTGTTTGGAAGTCGGTTTTGTTTTTTATTAAAAAGTTTATTTTTTAATAAAAAGCCCTACACTTAGGTCACGCTTTAGGCTATATATTTTCACGCTCTTAAACTTAGGGGGTAAATATTTTGGATAAAAACCCTAATGTGGGAAAGACCATAAGTTGCTGCCAACATCAAGAAAGCAAGATTGCTAAGGTTTGTCATGTCATGTCATTTTGACATTTGCTATTGATAATTTGACAAATGTAAACAATAAAATAAAATTTTCATAATTTCATGCGGATGAAGCCGCACGGGAACAGCTAGTTCCCTAGTAAATGTCGAATTTAAACACATCACGAGTACTAAGCTATTTACATTCTCATACAAGTTTATTCGTATTCAAATGACCGCTGGAGAGGACAAACAACTACGTATCGAAAACTGTCCTCTTTAACAAATCGATTAATAAATCAGAGAGAACGTCGCTAAATATTTATTTATGGAGACAAAGTAAATAAAATCCAATTGTTAATGTTACATGTTACCAATCAGTCATGTACGTACTGGATATCTACGAAGCTGTTATTTATTTGGAAATCTAGATAGTTTTGAAACTATCCAAGTAACGTGTAATATTTATCTTTGACAAAAACATTAATTTACAAATACTGTTTTATAGAAGTGTCTAAAAAAATATTGAGATTTTTTATCTAGGCAGAATTTGATTTGTCTAATTTAACAACCGGTCGGTGACATGCGAAAAAACTTAACGATAAACACACCTTCTTATGAATTAAAGATGAACCGGACCTCAAGAAGTAAAGTGCGCAGTTTTTTAGTATAATATGTTTGTTGGTTTGGAAGTTTTGCATTACACATATATTTTTAATTCACCCATAGACATTAAAATTAAAACTAATAAAAACATTACTCATACTTTATTTTACTTAGAGGTGGGTTATGGCAAATGTTTAAAAATAATTATGAGCCATAGACAAGATAAATTTAGAATTAAATTATCTTTCGTAATTAAAATAATTTGGCAAAATGCCAAGTAATTCTGTGAAGTAACAAGTTTATGTAACCTATTGTAGTTCTTATAAAAGCATAACAAAACAAGAAAATATTCCAAATTTTAACGACCTATGAAGTCTGCGAAATAGCAACTTTACGTATGTTGAGACGTATAGTAACGAAATTAATTTAGACAACTATTATAAATTACTATTCTATGCGAATTAGGCATTAAAGTGTATTTGAATCCTTTTTGAATTTAAACATTCTTGTCTCTATTTTTGTCATAGAGTATGAAAGAGATGGGAACATTTGTAATAGTATGTCAAAGAATAACTATAGTCTATGGTCATACCTTGAGATCCCTGATGAACTGCTCTGTGACGTCACTGCGTACTGTTTCACAGCAGTAGAAGGCGTGTTTCTCTGTAACAGCGCGGTATAACGCCGCCGCCTGCCCAGAGGTCGCCATTTTGACGTGTAAAGTCGCCTCGTGACCCTCGCCCGTGACGTAAGTCATTTGGAACAGCCGACGTAATGGTTGTGCGCGGTGGATTGACGTATATGGGATGCTGGAAAGAGATGAATAGAGTTTTGTTTATCTGCTTTTAAGACGGTTTTTCTAAAGTATGCAAGCGAAATCCAATGTATTGGAACAATACGGTTCAATCTTTACTCATGCGAACCGTGAGCTGTCATCTTTAGTTGAATTACTCATAGTTAGAAATTAAATATTTCTATACTAATATAATAAAGCGCAAACACGCACTACTCCATGGCGTAGGATGTCAGCAATTCCAGCATATTTTGGAATAAGTCTTTCTTTAATAAAAACCCCTACACTTACGACGCGCTTTAGGCTATATATTTTCACGCCATTAAACTTAGGGGTAAATGAAATTGGAAAAAAGCTTAATGTGGGAAAGGGACCATAAACTACAAGCTGCCAACATTAAGGAAGCAAGGTTATTGGTAACGGTAATTTTGACATTTGCAATTGAGAATTTGACAAATGTAAACAATAAAATATAGTTTTTATAATTCCAAGCAGGTGAAGCCGCAGGGGAACTGCTAGTCCCGAATAAGAATTATTTTGTACTAGCTTCCGCCTGCGACTCCGTCCGCGTTGAATTAAAAAAAAACAAAAGTGAATAGCCTATGTGTTCTTCGCGACTAACCTCTACATCTATACAAAATTTCATCGAAATCCGTTCAGCCGTTTAGACTACAAACTCTAACATCCATCCATCCATCCATCTAAACTTTCGCATATATAATATTAGTAAGAAAGATAACATTCAATCTTGTAGTAATAGACAATCTAATTGTTAGTCTATTATACATGTAAACAATATAATTTATATTTTTTTTTTTAATTCTCTTTGTTCGAGTATTGAATTTATCTGTGAATTATAATGTTTGCTTTGTTCGTAACACGATTCTTTATCGTGTTTGTGAAGTCTGTTTTGGCAAAACTATATTTACGTATGATAAGATACCATTGTTTTTCGCATTTAAACTAGATTATTCGACCCGGATGAGTTTGGAAAATGTGATAATGTTCGTTTAAATTATGACAATAGTATTTTCTCTTCTTTAAATCTCTTTCTTTAAATCTATGAAAATATCGCGTCCAATATGGTGTCAAATTCTTCGAGCAAATACGAAAAAGTACAAACTCAATAAGCGAATTCAATGGCTTAAAATACGGTAATAAAAATATCGACACAATACAATTGAAACTTTCTTATATAACATTTGTGCGTTGAGTTTACCAACAAATTCCATGCCCTTTTTATACTTTATCAATATTCTAAGGGATAGTCAGTTATTACGTATTTTCACACTTACAAAAATAAGGTATTTTCGTATTTCTCACACTTACTTTGGAATTGAATAGCGTGATTGATACAAAAACAACGCCATCTATCGGCAAGAAATAGAAATCTTACCTTTGTTTTTCTACACCAATGTCTTGGTCGCCGTTGCAAGCGGGGCGGTACACGACGATACCGTGCGGGCCGACGCCGACGCATGTACTTAGCCGACATCCGCAGCCCCCCACATTCTGTCCTGAAGTCAAGCAACCAACCGTCCCTCCACCATCAATCTCCTGTTCATCTCTCGCTCTAGGCTCTTCTACTTGTTGCCTGTGATACAGTAAGTGGCTGTAGAGGTTGTGAGCATTGTTACTTTGTGTTACTGGCTTGCAGAAGAATAATTCTTCTCCAAACGACTCGAGTTTCGATATCTCTTTCAGTAGTCTGTACTCCGCTTGGGATGCTCTCATGCCCGCTATCTCACAATGGTATTCGATAATCTTTTCCATATGATCTTCAGGTTTAATCCCTTGAGGTCCAATTTTGTCGCATTCTTCATAGATATGTGTGGGGGGCATATCTACATCGCAATCGCCAGTTTCTGCTTGGGCTATATACGCGATTATACGTCGAGCAACTTCTTGGTCAGCGACGACTAGCCTGCCTTCAATAAGGTCTAGTTTCGCGTGTAAATAGTGTTGATGCCGCGTCGGTTCATTGATAAGGAGATGTGGTGGTACCCAGAACTTGACGCGAAGCTCTAGCCGACCGCCGGGGATACGGTGAGGGTCTAGTGGGTTGCGTAAGTTCAGCCATCTTCCAGGACCTGATCCATGGCATACCCGTAGCCCGAAGTAATCAGATTCAGCGCCGATTTCCAATTTCTCACATACCTGAAATAGAAATAATGGAGTTATAAAAAAAAAATACAAAAATATAATACAAATCTTTCCTCTTTATAATATTAGTATAGATGAGAAAGCTTGTATGTTTGGTTGAATGTGACCACTAAACATTTTTTTTTTAATCCGCACGGACGAAGTCGCGTGTAAAGCTAATGTATTAATATACTTAAAAAATGTCACATTAATTATTTCAATAAATACCTTACAATTAACAATGGAATTGGTCTTATCTTAAAGATGTTTGTGATAATGTTCGTTTAATTATGACAATAGTATTTTCTCTTATATTTGTTAAATCTATGAAAATATCGCGTCCAATATGGTGTCAAATTCTTCGAGCAAATACGAAAAAGTACAAACTCAATAAGCGAATTCAATGGCTTAAAAACGGTAATAAAAATATCGACACAATACAAGTGAAACTTTCTTATATAACATTTGTGCGTTGAGTTTACCAACAAATTCCATGCCCTTTTTATACTTTATCAATATTCTAAGGGATAGTCAGTTATTACGTATTTTCACACTTACAAAAATACGGTATGTTCGTATTTCTCACACTTACTTTGGAATTTAATAGCGTGATTGATAAAAAAAAAAAAAAAAAAAAAAAAAAAAAAAAAAAAAAAAAAAAAAAAAAAAAAAAAAAAAAAAAAAAAAAAAAAAAAAAAAAAAAAAAAAAAAAAAAAAAAAAAAAAAAAAAAAAAAAAAAAAAAAAAAAAAAATAAAAAAAAATGTTCAATTTATAAATTAACTAGCTGTTGTTCGCTACTTTGCTCGCGTGAAGTTAAAAAAAATGTTCAATTTATAAATTAACTAGCTGTTCGCGTGCGGATTCATCCGCGTGAAATTATAAAAACTTTTTAAAATCGGCCCAGTAGTTTTCTAGTTATTGTGATGAATACAAAAATATAATACAAATCTTTCCTCTTTATAATATTAGTATAGATGAGAAAGCTTGTATGTTTGGTTGAATGTGACCACTAAACATTTTTTTTTAATCCGCACGGACGAAATCGCGTGTAAAGCTAATGTATTAATATACTTAAGAAATGTCACATTAATTATTTCAATAAATACCTTACAATTAACAATGGAATTGGTCTTATCTTAAAGATGTTTGTGATAATGTTAATAACATTATTATAAAGTTGAAAACAAATGATAAATCCGACAATCACGCAAGGATTGTATGTTGAGATATATTTTCAAATAGTAAATTAGTAATAAGAAATTACTCGGTAGGTAGGTAATAGACGGAGACGCATAGGAAGTGGAAATATCCTCTTTATGTGCGTCTCCTCCGTCGATTAAGGGTGGGCAACGCATCTGCAATTTCGGATGTATGGGCAGTGGTCGTCTTTTTAGTCTCGCTTTGATTCCTATGAGCTTGAGGTGCGCACACTACTCGATTTTTAGTTGTGCAAAACAATTGAATTGGCTGCACAACAATCGACAATCGCACAACATAGTAGATAGTTTAGTCAAAGGTGTGCCCGCTCTTATCTTAGTATTAATAAAAATAAATGAAAGTAGCCTATGTGTTCTTCCAGACTATCCTCCTTATCTATGCCAAATTTCATCCAGATCCGTTCAGCCTTTTAGGCTACAAACTTTAACAAACATCCATCCAAACTTTCACATTTATAATATTAGTAAGGTTAGTAAGATGGTGTAATACCTAGTAAACATATAGTCAAGTCTATCAAGTAGCAGCATATTCTGTTTACTTAAATATAAACAAGTCCAGTACGACCTTGTAACCTTAGACGGGCATTGATATTTTATCTCTAGGTATGTTCGTAGTAAACATACCGCAATATGATATCGCACAACATTGTTGCACGTGTCTATAATGCTATGCAAACTTTACAGCGGCTCGGAATTTTAACGATTTAAACTACGAAAATAACTAATGCTGGGTTTCTGAAATCCATTTATTTTATTGTTACCTAGTGATTTATTGGTGTTAATTTTTTTTGTGTGACAATGGCCACTGTTTGCCTTGAAGAGGCATTAACAGATTCACCGGGCTTAAGGTGGCCGAACGCAGATGGCGCTTAGCCTAAACCTCGATTGGTAAGTTTACCTAAGTTTCAATGGAGTAAAACTCAAGTTACGTAGTTCTGAAAGGAATTTCGCGAAGTTTTCGAACCAAAAACTCACAAACGGTTATATGTAGTTGGAAAACCGGCCGTAAGAAATATAACTAAAGAACATTTACAGTAGCATATTATAAATACTAGCACTTGTAAGTCAATCCGGTTGAGTAAAAACATTTACTCAAGTCGACCAAACAAACGGTGCAACAGATGACATAATAAACCTAACATTACTGAGCTCTATGTCAAGGGGATAGAGTTCAATTTAACGTTAATGTCAGGAGCACGCTCACCTCTCGTGACTACCAACTCATTGTAAAGCAATTAACAACATTATATTGCTATTAAAATAAACATATAGAGATATAACGCAATAATGAACATTAAATATAGGTATAACAAATAACTACTTACTACGTCACATTTATTTTTATTTTATCCTGAAATGTAAAAAAAAATGTAAATATAAACAAACTAAGTACTCGACGATTTCTTACATAAATGTTGTCAAAAAAAACTATAGATTACAGCCACTCGATTCCCATATCGGCCGATTTTGGTCGGGATGTTAAGCCTAAATATAAATCGAAATCGTTGTAATATGCACACTTCCATATATGCTCATATTGCATCTTACTAAACTAACAGCTTAAAAAACAAAATACACTAAAAACAAAATCTTCTCAAAAAAACAGTACACTAAAAAGTAACGAAATAATTTCTTGAAAATAGTAAACCTCCCTTATTGTAGCTGTTATGTCTATATTGTACAATTATTATCACTTTGATGTCGGTGTCAGCCGAGGTATATGCAGTGATATTTCTACGTAAGGTTTTCTACATTTTACCATAACAATTGACAATTGAAAGTATAGTAACGTTTTTAGTAATGACTGACACCGACTTCAAAGTAATAATAATTGTACAATATAGACATAACAGCTACAATAAGGGAGGTTTACTATTTTCAAAAAATTATTTCGTTACTTTTTAGTGTACTGTTTTTTTGAGAAGATTTTGTTTTTAGTGTATTTTGTTTTTAGTGTATTTTGTTTGGAAGTCGGTTTTGTTTTTTATTAAAAAGTTTATTTATTTCTCGATTTTTAGTGAATCTAGACATCGCAGTATGATAATCACTAGCTTTCAAACAATAATGAGTTATCTAAATCGATTATCTAAGAAATTAAGAAAATAACTAATACATCGTTGCGATCATTCACTCATAATTCGGTGCGGCCGCGCGCCGTTGTTGCCCGTGAGTTTTAATATTTTGATAACTTCTAGAATCTTGCACAGAATTACATACTGTAAAAGGCAATTACGATCTACATATAATACTCTATCGTGAAAACATATTTATTTGGATAAGGATTCATACCAAATAAGAATAAAAGCGTTTTAAATAAAGTCGATTGCACTTATTTGACGGTTTTCTCGAAACAAACGGTTATTGTGCGACAACCTTAAGAGATAGATATATGCTATCGCAGACTTTAATTCAGCTAATTGAATGACCTACAATTCTTTCGTACATCATTTTTATGTAGGTCTTATAGTTTAGGCTACGTAAGCCAAGAAAGCAAACTTTGTTACAAGTTGGTCTTTTTTTCTGCGACTCGTAATTTGCTATTTATGATATCTCCTAAACTATTTATCGGAATTACACAGTTCCAAGGGTATTTATAATCTACATTAAATTCTCTTGATGATGGACACATTTATTTTGATAAGGATTCATACCGAACACGAGTAATAGCGTTGAAAGTGGGGTATAGATTTTGATCGAAATTTTAATGAAAAAAGTGGTTATTGTGCGACAACCTTAATAGATAGATATATGCTATCGCTAACTTTTATTAGCAAATTTAAAGGGCTACAATTCTTCCATACATAATTTTTGTGTAAGTCTTATAGTTTAGGCTACGGAAGCATAGAAAGCAAAAAAGACACCAAATTTCGTCACGCAATTTTGAGCTAAACTATTTAACTACGCCGTAGTCTTTGACTCCAAAAATCAAACAAAAAAATGGGACCCACCTGCAAGCACTACCTATCGGATAAAAAAAGAATTTTCAAAATCGGTCTACCAGGGGCGGAGTTATGCCGTAACACACATAAAAAAAAAATAAAAAAATAAAAAAATAAAAAAATATATGGACGAATTGAGTACCTCCTTCTTTTGGGAAGTCGGTCAATAAAAGGAGTCTGCGGTTATAAATGACTAGCTGTTGCTCGCGATTTCGCCCGCGTGAAAATACAGCCTATGTTAATCCCTGATAACGTAGCTTTTTAATGGATAAAGAATTTTTGAAATCGGTAGTTTTTGAGTTATAACAACACATACAAAAATACAAATGTTTCCTCTTAAAATATTAGTATAGACTACCAAAAATTACACAGCATCTCGTACCAAATTGCGAGCCGGTATACATTTTGAATAGCACAATACATCTTGACCTTTTCCCTAAGGATAGACAGAGTACTTCTTTGCCATATACCTACATATATCAGTTCTTACGCATATCCTATTGGCGCCACACTTGCTAAACGATTATAATAACAAGCAGTTGACCTTCTAGAACGTCGCGGATAATGTAAATAATTCATTTGTTTCTGCATTGTTCATGCGTTTGTTGCGTTTAAACATGCGTCCACTGCATGGTCCTTGCGGTTAGGAATGGAAAAGTCCCGTTATACTGCCAAATAAAAGTACAGAAATATTTTATACAAGCTGTTCCCATGCGACTTCATCCGCATAAAATTATAAAAATTTCATTTTATTGTTTACATTTATGAAATTATTAATTGCAAATGTCAAAATGAAATGACATGATGTCAAACCATGGCAACCTTGATATCTTGATGTTGGCAGCAACTTATGGTCCCTTTCCCACATTAGGGTTTTTATCCAAAATCTTTACCCCTAAGTTTAATGGCGTGAAAATATATAGCCTAAAGCGTGACGTAAGTGTAAGGCTTTTTATTAAAAAAAGAGTTATTCAAAAATATGCTGTAATTTCTGACATTTTAGGCAACAAAGAAGTGTGTGTTTACGCTTTATTATATTAGTATAGATTCTAAATTCACGGTTAGTTATTTAAGTGTAGTCTAAATCCCTTAATACTTTTAGCTATAGTACGATGCAAACTTTATCGCGGCTCGGAACAACGACGGACATGCGTTTAATTAGATGTGCCTTCTTATATCCGCATAGGACACGACACTCATTTGCTCAAACGTGCTCGCATCTAACCACGAACTACAATTAATTTGGAATTTCTTAATACATTCAAGGGCTTTACAAGGTTAGGTATTTCTAGAAGTCGCAGCGGTCATTTCGTCCAAATACGTGACAAAGTGCGAAGCAAAAAAAATAAATAATTTGACGTGCAGGTCGAAATTCGAATTTAATTTGTGACGACAAAAAATGACGTCCATCTCACGATCCGCTTGCAGTTTGGTTCCAAGAATTTCCTTGACGTAATAACGATAAAGTAGGGTAAAAACACTCTTGACCATATAAAGGGGTGAGGAAAGAAATTATATCTTGTAGTTTGATTTCGTGCAAATGTAAAAAAATCGTATGACATTGATTTTTTTTGTAAACGTAATTAAAATTTTTGTATTATCTACCATAGGCCCTGTGGCGCAACGGATAACGCGTCTGACTACGGATCAGAAGATTCCAGGTTCGAATCCTGGCAGGGTCGCTATCTGACTTTTTTTTTATTTATATCGTCATAATTTAACAACAGATGTGAGAATAAAATACTATGCTATTTATCTTAATTTCCATGTGAATCAATATTTTAATCATCATCTCCCCTGCCTTATCCTACTCCCGTAGGGTCGGCGCCCCAGGTTTTCGTCCTCCAAAGCACTCTATCATCCGTCATCTCAGTCATCACTCCCTTCTTGATCATGTCACCTTTCACGCAATCCATCCATCTCTTTCTAGGTCTACCTCTACCGGTGTACCCCTCCACATTCATAACTAACGTCCGTCTTGTTACATGCGATTCATCCCTTCTCATAACATGCCCATACCACTCTAACCTTTTACTCCTTATTTTCTCAACCACTGGGGCTACTCTCAAACTTCCTCTAATATACTCATTTCGTATCTTATCCAATCGTGTTACCCCACACATCCATCTTAACATTCGCATTTCCGCCACATGTATTCTCCTTTCATCCGTCCCTTTTACTGCCCAACATTCAGATCCATACATCATGAATCAATATTTTAATAAAGAGTAAAAATTATAAACACACCTGCAAATGAACCATTTTTCTTATCTTTTGAAAAGTATTCAACCAACGCATATAAATATATGCTTTAAATACAAACCTATAAATAAAGGATTTAACAGCATATCATATTTTCGTGTTATTACAATCATTATTTTTAATATATCGTAATATTTATTACAAAAACTGCATCCTTATCATAAAAAGTACATCGTGAGTCGTGACCGCTTTGACCCTCACGTTTGACATTGCGGACATTTGCAATGGACAATGTTATTTAGTGCTTATTATTTGTAATTTAATATTGAAGATTGATTCCTATTCTACGTAAATAGTTACACCTCTTATGAGACTAACGGCCAAATATTGAAACGAATCTTAAAGAATTCGCTTCGCAAGCGACGCTTTTAATCTGATAGACAAGTAAGGATTTTGGAGTTACACATTTAAATGGCGTTTCAGCATTCGGCGGGAAGTTTACTTCTGACTCCTAAGTAAATAATCGTATCTCAAAATTAATACAAATTTAATAATGTTTATCTAAATTACTTGATTTGTTTTAATTCTACATTTCTTTTGTCCTATCATATGTTATTTTTGGACTTACGATTGTTTACTTAGGAGCTACAGATTTATACATAAAACATTAAACATTTAAAACATTGGTACTTAAGATCGAAATATTATTTTCCTTTACTAAAACACTAAAAAATCAATATATAGAATTGAAAATATAGTAAAGTGACAACCCTAGCAATACCAGCTTACAGTTCAATGACCGAGAAGTGTTCCTTACGGCTGGTCCAATGGGAATCGCGATAAACCGGGATGCACGTAATGAATAAATGATTACCGGTAATATGCTTGATAAGTACAAGAGAAAAACATAAATAGCAATACTTTCTTCCTGAGATGTAATTTAGATAGACGTCTCGCACTATATGTTAGCAAGAAAATCTCATGCAGTTTGAAGTTGCAATTTCCCCATACGTTCGAGTTCGAGTAACGTAATGTTCTTATGATTAGATTTTAATGCATCCTATGTTTTGCATTGCCACAATAAAGAAAGAAATGTATTAGCATTTTGTTTACAGAAAGGACTATTTTAAGAACGAAATGCATTTTTGCACGAAAATTCATGTAGTCGATACGCATATTTATTAAAAACTGAACTACATTTAGCATAAATAGAAGACTTTTTCCCAATTTGTTTTGAAATGTAACTCCATTAACCTAAATTAAACGTCTAAAAACAAAAACACAAAGACGGCGCCCACTGAATCCAAGAGCGTCCTTCCACCATGTTTGCTACACATCCCGCTCTAACATATAACTGCGTCTCGCTCACTCTTACGTATCACGCACTAGACGCGTGCGCACTCCGGTCGAGCCGATCCGAAGTAGAATGTAGTTGTTTGTAAATAAAGTCGACCAGTTGTACGACAGATCGTTAAACTAGTCTCGTGTTCTAAATAAGAAGTGACTGCCAAATTCATAGCTTGCCGTTTCTATATCCGTTGTTGAGGTGCAGTCGCGTCTAAACACAAAGATTTTTATAAATATGTATGACGTAACACATTAACACTTCGCTTTTATTTATTTTTGTTAATGTATTTGCTGATTGACCATTTATTTAGTATCTACATTTTTATGACTTGGGATTTACGAATCAAACAGCAATTTTAAAATAATTTAATTCTTCAAATCGACTGTCTTACGTTGATAGTTAGATACAATTGTAAGTTTCAGTCCTACCAAATTGCAAATTGTCTGATAACAATCCAGTGTGTAAAATATGCGATGGAAATATCGGATTTTGTTCCCGTATCTGAGAGTGACGTCATTTTTAAGCTATCTGAGCCTCTATCAGCCAGTGAGACAGGCCCTAAGTCTTTGAATTGTTATTTGTTAATCTAAAATTAAGAAGATATTATAAAGAAGCATAGTCCATTGCTACCAGTAGATTAAATATAGGTGTTACTTAGGTCCATAATGTTGGTTACTTAACTTTTTTTTTTTCAATCGTAGGTGTACACAACTTGGCACGTTACGTACTTGCCTCTACAATACCGATATTAAAATACAAAGACGTGTAAAGGTAACTCTGTGAATTGCATTACAATTTAATTCGTAATTTGGTTGACACTTATAATGATAGCGATAAGGTTCAAATTACTTATCAATTTTTGTCAAAACAATCAGAAATGAGGACGAGCAACAATATAGTGTTCAAGGGTTAACGTACTCCGAAAATATGTCGACGACTCCCGCCACTTTCACATTAATTTCTACCAAAATACGTTTATTTCGAATTTCTTTACGCTCTAGAGTAGACTGTACTGAACAAAATCCTACTAATATTATAAATGCGGTTTAAATGGATGGATATTTGTAAGACATTACCGCCTAAACTGCTGAATGGATCGCGATAAAAGGCATAGAAGTACAGTGTCTGAAAGAACACATAGGCTATTTAATTTTTTTTAATTCCTCGAGAACGGAGTCGCGGGCAAAAGCTAGTAGTGTAAGCGTATACATCGTTGATATCCTAAACCTTTGCAACGGAATCCACTATGAAGATTACCTGTACTTACCTGGTATAAATTGACTAGGAAAGTACATGACGGAGTGAGCGAGACAAACGCTTGAATGTATAGTTAAGAAAGAGATAGAATAAGTTTCTCGCTTCCCGCGTATTGTGTGTAGAATTAATTGCCAACTTCAGTTATAATAAACTTTGACATGAACATTACAAGGTGGGGGACCTTTTGTCCATTCTGATAACAACTTCTGGGTTGAGGTGAAGGAATCGATTACGCTTATACAATGTGATGTAATCAATCGAGTTGATAGGTCATGTTCTTAAGGCCAGTTTGACTTATCTTAAGACTTACAGCATCTTGGTACATTATTAATTTAAATTAGAATATGACAGAAGATGTGGTGACTGATTTATTACCAGAATTATTTCTACCAATAGATTTTTTATGCATATTACAAGTTGCAAATGACAATCTTAACCGCAAAATGTATGGCAAATTAGGTCACCCTAAGGCGTAATAACACAATTAACGAACAAAATATATTTATATTCAACTAGCTGTTCGCGTGCGGCTTCATCCGCATAAAATTATGAAAATTTTATTTTATTGTTTACATTTGTCAAATTCTCAATTGCAAATGTCAAAATACCAATTACGTTACTATGGCAATCTTGCTTCCTTGATGTTGGCAGCAACTTATGGTCTCTTTCCCACATTAGGGTTTTTATCCAAAACATTTACCCCCTAAGTTTAATGACGTGAAAATATATAGCCTAAAGCATGACATAAGTGTAGGGCTTTTTATTAAAAAAAAAGAATTATTCAAAAATATGCTGTAATTGCTGACATCTTAGGCAACAAAGAAGTGGGTGTTTACGCTTTATTATAATATACTCGTAGTATAGTATAGATAGATTTGCGAGGACGCATTAGAATGCGAACATAAACCTTGGCTTCGGTATTGTTCAAAAACTATCAAGTCAACACCCAGAACCGGAAGGACCCTTCAGAATATTGGCGTTTAATTTCCGCCTTCACTCGCGGAAATACACCCTCATTACATTACCTTTACAGTAATTTAGTGCGAAATTTAAAAAAAAAGCTATTTGATGAATGTTATCACTACTTTAGCACTAAGCTAGATTACCAGACTAAATAAAAGTACAATTGCGGTAATCCGTATTGTTCCACTTACAGAAAAACTGCCTTAATCGTAACGAAACAAACTTCGCCTCTTACAAATAAACAAATTATTATTATCACCAGCTCACTATACCGTCCCCACCGAGGGGCTCGGAGCCTACCCTAAGTTAGGGTGACTAGGACATAGTCAACCACGCTGGCCAAGTGCGGGTTGGTTGACTTCACACATATCTTTGAATTTCTTCGCCGATATGTGCAGGTTGCATCACTATGTTTTCCTTCAGTGTAAGAACGTCGGGTAAATTATGTACATATGAAAATTCGAAAAATCACATTGGTACATGGCGGGATTCCAACCCAAGACCTGTAGATTAAAAGTCAAGTGCTTAAATCACTGAGCCACCGATGCGGATAAACGCGGTATAAAGTTACTTATGAATAAACTGAGTATGAGGAAAATTTGTACTAATATATAATTCCTAAGTTTAACTTTATACTGCGTTTATTTGTAAGGCTATTAGACTACAAATCGATGCACAAACGATGGGATAATAATATACTCGTAAAGCAATTAACTGTGTACCGGAGGGAATAGTTTCGTACACATCTAAAAGCTGCATTGTCTTGGTTATTCTTTCGCGTCGTTTGAAAGCGTACAAAAGTACAAATGACTGCATCTCTTAAGTTGCAACACCGCCAGATTCCTTGACTACAATCGAGGAATCAATTGCTTTTTAATAGCTAATTATTATCCTGTCGTTTTAACTTACTGCTACCTAATTGGTTATTTGTAAGAGGAGTTTCTAAATCTATATCTAACTATTATAATAAAGCTTAAACACACACTTCTTTGTTGCCTAACATGTCAGCAATTACAGCATATTTTTGAATAATTCTTTTTTTAATAAAAAGCCCTATACTTACGACACGCTTTAGGCTATATATTTTCTCGCCATTAAACTTAGGGGGTAGATATTTTGGATAAAAACCCCAATGTAGGAAAGAGACCATAAGTTGCTGCCAACATCAAGAAAACAAGATTGCTAAGGTTTGTCATGTCATGTCATTTTGACATTTCTATAAGTCGAACACCTCGGTTTTTCGCGACTGTATTGTGTGAACTATCACGTCATGTTCGAATTAACACAATTAGATTTATAAGATGAAGTCTTGAGAAATATTTGCTTAGTCTGTTGACTCCGTGATAAGATCAACCATGATCAAAATCAACAGAACATGATAATAATCTAAGCACACATGTCAGATTAAATATTGTATGAAACAAAATGATTTTCATTTAATTAAAATGTAAACGACTGGTAGACGCCGGAAAATAGGCGCGTAGTTACATTGTAAAATTATGATTATCCATTGTAATAAATGTATTATTAAAAATTTAAATCTGAAGTTAGTTAGGTATACGAAGGAATGAGTGAGACAAAAGCTTGAACGTATAGTTAAGAAAGAGATAGAATATATTTCTCGCTTCCCGCTTAAGAATTATATTCAGTCAGTTGAAAATGTTTACAGTTTTAATAAATTAAATTAATTTATTAAAATAAAATTTTCGTAATTGGCTGCGGATGAAGCCGCACGAGAACAGCTAGTTTTCTATAAGTCGAACACCTCGGTTTTTCGCGACTGTATTGTGTGAACTATCACGTCATGTTCGAATTAACACAATTAGATTTATAAGATGAAGTCTTGAGAAATATTTGCTTAGTCTGTTGACTCCGTGATAAGATCAACCATGATCAAAATCAACAGAACATGATAATAATCTAAGCACACATGTCAGATTAAATATTGTATGAAACAAAATGATTTTCATTTAATTAAAATGTAAACGACTGGTAGACGCCGGAAAATAGGCGCGTAGTTACATTGTAAAATTATGATTATCCATTGTAATAAATGTATTATTAAAAATTTAAATCTGAAGTTAGTTAGGTATACGAAGGAATGAGTGAGACAAAAGCTTGAACGTATAGTTAAGAAAGAGATAGAATATATTTCTCGCTTCCCGCTTAAGAATTATATTCAGTCAGTTGAAAATGTTTACAGTTTTAATAAATTAAATTAATTTATTAAAAAAAAGTTGATGTCGCATTTGAATAGCGAAATTTTACCTTTTAACGATACATTTATTGCGTAGAAATTCCATACAATTCTCTACGCTTAACGTTACATTACTTTGTTTAAAATATCTATATAATGTTCACAATAACATGTTTACGGAAAACATTTGCGCAATTAATTACTATTTCTAAATGCAATAAAGTTATACTGTGATTAAATGAAAATAATAGGCGAATCACGTATACGTGGTTTTCACACTTATATTATAAATGCGAAAGTTTGGATGGATATTTGTTACCTATCTCAACGGCTTAACTACTCTCGATTTTTGTCACAGATGCAAACATAATCTGGAAGAACACATAGACTACTACGTTTTTTTTAATTCTGCGCAGAAGTCGCGGGCAAAAACTAGTATCTACAAAATTATTTTCATCGATAATTTATAGCAGAAAACTGGTAGATCCATGTTTCTTATATCTATTATTAGAGAAAAACAGTGAAGTAAATAGTAATTGGGAAAAACAATAGTTTTTATATTGCGATACACAAAAACCAAGACGGTGTTGATAAGACGTATGTAAATCTAATTACTTTGTTATTTTTTGCTTTTGCGAAATGTATTTTTCTTGTAACTTGTCACGTGCGTTACCACGATTTTAATTACAATGCAAGTTTATTGTGTGAATATTTTACTGGTATTAATAAAATTGTCTACGTTTATAGAAACTGAAAGTAACCCATACGAAAAGAGTTGTACTCGTAATCTCTTACAGTACTATTTTTTACAACTTTAATACGGATTACCTGTCAAAGTAACCACAATCCAAACTCCATAGTTTTTTTGACCGACTTCCCAAAAGAAGGAGGTACTCAATTCGACAGTTTTTTTTTATATGTGTGTTACGGCATAACTCCGCCGCTAGTGGACCTATTTGGATAATTCTTTTTTAATCCGAAAGGTAGTGCTTGCTTGTTTGATTTTTTACCTATATAAGGCACGTGCATTATAAAACTTTCAGCTTTTATAAAATACTGCTGCGTCGTCTGCGTGAAATTGAAAAAAAAAACATGCAGACGAATTGAGTACCTCCTTCTTTTGGGAAGTCGGTCAAAAATAGCTTTTTAATGTTGAAAGAATTTTTGAAATCGGCCCAGTAGTTTTGGAGTTATCTATACTACTTTGATAAAGCGTAAACACACACTTCTTTGTTGCCTAAGATGTCAGCAATTATAGCATATTTTTGAATAATTCTCTTTGTAATAAAAAGTCCTACACTTACGTCATGCTTTAGGCTATATATTTTCACGCCATTAAACATAGGGGGTTAATATTTTGGATAAAAACCCTAATGTGGGAAAGAGACCATAAGTTGCTGCCAACATCAAGAAAGCAGAATTGCCATAGTAAGGTAATTGGTATTTTGACATTTCAAATTGATTATTTGACACATGTAAACAATAAAATAAATTTTTCATAATTTTATGCGGATGAAGTCGCAGGGAAACAGCTAGTATTAGTATATAAGGAAAGTCTTGCTATCGATGGCTCTAGTCCTATTAAGAAATCGGTTAAATCAGATTCGTAATCAAAGGTCACCTGATTTAAATGATAAGGAAAACTGAATAAAATGTAACAAAGTTTTTATTCAGAAAAACCACATTAACGAGTAATCGTAAGTATACGATTAAAAATAAATTGTAAAGTAAACCATAAATATACAAACAGTGGCGTAATGTACAGATATTTAAAAAAAAATAGGGCTGGACTGATTTTTGGTTTCGAACTCCTGAAATTAAAATTTTAATATTTACGTTGTAATATAGTGTAACAAAGGTATATTTCAGTCTTCATACACTAAAATGGCGCTAAAAAACTCATTTTTTGTTTTACAATAGACTAGAATTCGTTCTTTGTTAAAAGAACGAATAAACATTGTGTTTAAATGCGAAGCAAAACTTGTAAAACAGGTCAGATCTTTGCAGATATTCAACTCAATAAAATCGCAAAGCGACGCGCCTCCGCGTTTGTAGCAAATTATGCGCATATAAATATTAGCCGCGAAAACATAGCCGCCATTTTGTTTTTAACATAGATTAAAAAATGTTAGATTGTTTACCAATCTGTTTTTTTTTGTACTCTAGTCTGTGTGGCATTATCATACTAATATTATAAATGCGAAAGTTTAGATGGATGGATGGATGTTTGTTAGAGTTTGTAGCCTAAACGGCTTAACGGATTTCGATGAAATTTGGTATGGATATAGAGGATAGTCTGGAAGAACACATAGGCTACTCACTTTTGTTTTTTTTAATTACACGCGGACGGAGTCGCGGGCGAAAGCTAGTTGTAAATAATTATTATATGTAGCGAGTGAAATCGGAAGTTACAGCTAGTATAGAGCTAGTTAGACAACCAGTTTATTTCACGGAAATAAGTTTTTAGTGTAACAGGTTCTATTTTGGATATTTGCAAATCATTTTATATATCACAAATCTGTATATTAGAATCAATTAGGTTTGAGAGAGGAAAAATATCTAAATAATAGCTCTCGACTCCGTCCGAGTGGAATTAAAAAAAAATTAAAAAAAAGTAACCTATGTGTTCCTCCAGACCTTATTCTACGTCTATTCTATTTATCTAGATCTGTTCAGCAGTTTAAGCTACAAACTCTAACAAACATCCATCTAAACTTTCGCATTTATATTAGTAAGATCGAAAATTGCATAAAAAAAATTTTCCTCCGCCCAGTAACAAGCAAAAAATTACGAATGACGTCACATATCACAGTAATACCGGATAAACATGTGATAACTGATTAGAGTAAGGTTATCGCAGTTTACAATTCATCACTACCATAAAATGCAATATTTGACAATTCTAGAATAACACAAAGGAAATATGTGATAAAAATACTTTTTGTTTTCCAAAAAATGAATAAAAACCACAATACCTGCTCTACACATGTTCAGATATAAATGCACTTAACTGACAGTTCAAATTTTACACTTTCATTCTAGAATAAAACACAACAAAATTACAAAAAAAAATAATAAAGCCCACAACACACGTTCAGATTTAACTGCACTCAAAACTGACAGTACAACTGTATAATTCGACTTTTCAGTTAAATAAAAGTGCGTAGCGGGTTTTAACATATATTTTCATTCCTCCAAAACATGTTAAAAAGACAAGGATAGCAACATATTTATGGACAGTGGAAAACCTCCGTAAAAATAACGAATGCATAAACGAAACACCACCTACGGATACCCAATTGAAACTAGGTGTTGCTCGAGACTTCACCCGCGTGAAATAAAAAAAAATAAAAAATAGCCTATGTTACTCACTGATAACGTAGCTTTTTAATGGTGAATTTATCAAATCGGCCCAGTAGTTTTTGAGTTATTTCAATACATACAAAAATACAAATCTTTCCTCTTTATAATATTAGTATAGATTTGGATAACAGCCAAAAGTAAAGGTGAACTTGAAAATAGTTAAATTTCTAGGAAGCGATAACGAAGTCTATAGTAAAATATCTTATTCTGTCGGGAAATCTTTGCCAAGAAAAAATTACAAAGGACATAGTGATGTTAAGAAAATAGTGAACTAATTTGCAACAAATATTAATATAGTCAGACAATAAATATAGTATTTCTGTTATTTAAAAGTTTAAAGTTTAATGTTGAAAAAAAACCGGGACCAAGAGACACGCAGGCAAATAAAAAAAAATCGTACAACCAGCAGCGGAGTTATTAACAGAAAAACAGACGAATTGGGTACCTCCTTTTCAAAATCGATTAAATCATCCATCCATCTTTTAAATATAAAGAACTAGCTGTTCGCGTGCGGATTCATCCGCGTGGAATTATAAAAACTTTATTTTATTGTTTACATTTGTTAAATTATCAATAGCAAATGTCAAAATGACATGACATGACAGGACAAACCTTAGCAATCTTTCTTTCTTGATGTTGGCAGCAACTTATGGTCTCTTTCCCACATTAGGGTATTTATCCAAAATATTTACCCCCTAAGTTTAATGGCGTAAAAATATATAGCCTAAAGCATGACGTAAGTGTAGGGCTTTTTATTAAAAAAAGAATTATACAAAAATATGCTGTAATTGCTGACATCTTAGGCAACAAAGAAGTGTGTGTTTCCGCTTTATTATAATAGTATAGAAGTATAGATAAAGAATAGAAGCTACTAAGGTAGAGGAAGACCGAAGAATTGGATTGTGTGAAAGGTATGCTTAAGGGAGTGAATTCAGATATGACGGCTGATAGAGATTTATGGAAGAGCAGCACATGTTAACCTCTCCTTTTCAAAGAGATAACCGCAATAGAAACCCACACTAAAATTGAGACTTCATCTTCATATCGGATCATTCATTGTTTGTACTTTTGCATCCGTAAATCGAAAAAATAAACTCTATTGTCAATCTTAGTAATAATTCCACGGATTTCTCCTTTAGACATGAAAATGGATTTCCCATAGTACAGATATGATTCATATATTTCCTTATTCGTAGATTACAAATTACTTTAATGAACGTGTGATGGATTTTTTGATTTTTTATACTAGTGGTCGCCTATTGGTCGAAATAAATATCATTAAACTCTATGAAAAATGGCATAGATGTAGAACATAGTGTGGTATATATGTGGGTATGCCAATATAATGTACCGTCAGTATTACCAATAATAAATCAGTCCAGTACCAACCGCCGTTTCAATAACACCCCTACATTACATTGGCGACGAGGATTTGTTTTTAACCCGAGTGAACCCGGAAATAGTGACTAAAGTCGGAGGGACATAGTTACAAGTGCGCTTCTTACGTTTATTTCGCTAGAAATACAGTGGCACATCGAGAAACGTAAAGTATGCGACGTCGCGGTGTGCGACGGGTCGCGGTGTGCGACGGGTCGCGGTGTGCGACGGGTCGCGGTGTGCGACGGGTCGCGGTGTGCGACGGGTCGCGGTGTGCGACGGGTCGCGGTGTGCGACGGGTCGCGGTGTGCGACGGGTCGCGGTGTGCGACGGGTCGCGGTGTGCGACGGGTCGCGGTGTGCGACGGGTCGCGGTGTGCGACGGGTCGCGGTGTGCGACGGGTCGCGGTGTGCGACGGGTCGCGGTGTGCGACGGGTCGCGGTGTGCGACGGGTCGCGGTGTGCGACGGGTCGCGGTGTGCGACGGGTCGCGGTGTGCGACGGGTCGCGGTGTGCGACGGGTCGCGGTGTGCGACGGGTCGCGGTGTGCGACGGGTCGCGGTGTGCGACGGGTCGCGGTGTGCGACGGGTCGCGGTGTGCGACGGGTCGCGGTGTGCGACGGGTCGCGGTGTGCGACGGGTCGCGGTGTGCGACGGGTCGCGGTGTGCGACGGGTCGCGGTGTGCGACGGGTCGCGGTGTGCGACGGGTCGCGGTGTGCGACGGGTCGCGGTGTGCGACGGGTCGCGGTGTGCGACGGGTCGCGGTGTGCGACGGGTCGCGGTGTGCGACGGGTCGCGGTGTGCGACGGGTCGCGGTGTGCGACGGGTCGCGGTGTGCGACGGGTCGCGGTGTGCGACGGGTCGCGGTGTGCGACGGGTCGCGGTGTGCGACGGGTCGCGGTGTGCGACGGGTCGCGGTGTGCGACGGGTCGCGGTGTGCGACGGGTCGCGGTGTGCGACGGGTCGCGGTGTGCGACGGGTCGCGGTGTGCGACGGGTCGCGGTGTGCGACGGGTCGCGGTGTGCGACGGGTCGCGGTGTGCGACGGGTCGCGGTGTGCGACGGGTCGCGGTGTGCGACGGGTCGCGGTGTGCGACGGGTCGCGGTGTGCGACGGGTCGCGGTGTGCGACGGGTCGCGGTGTGCGACGGGTCGCGGTGTGCGACGGGTCGCGGTGTGCGACGGGTCGCGGTGTGCGACGGGTCGCGGTGTGCGACGGGTCGCGGTGTGCGACGGGTCGCGGTGTGCGACGGGTCGCGGTGTGCGACGGGTCGCGGTGTGCGACGGGTCGCGGTGTGCGACGGGTCGCGGTGTGCGACGGGTCGCGGTGTGCGACGGGTCGCGGTGTGCGACGGGTCGCGGTGTGCGACGGGTCGCGGTGTGCGACGGGTCGCGGTGTGCGACGGGTCGCGGTGTGCGACGGGTCGCGGTGTGCGACGGGTCGCGGTGTGCGACGGGTCGCGGTGTGCGACGGGTCGCGGTGTGCGACGGGTCGCGGTGTGCGACGGGTCGCGGTGTGCGACGGGTCGCGGTGTGCGACGGGTCGCGGTGTGCGACGGGTCGCGGTGTGCGACGGGTCGCGGTGTGCGACGGGTCGCGGTGTGCGACGGGTCGCGGTGTGCGACGGGTCGCGGTGTGCGACGGGTCGCGGTGTGCGACGGGTCGCGGTGTGCGACGGGTCGCGGTGTGCGACGGGTCGCGGTGTGCGACGGGTCGCGGTGTGCGACGGGTCGCGGTGTGCGACGGGTCGCGGTGTGCGACGGGTCGCGGTGTGCGACGGGTCGCGGTGTGCGACGGGTCGCGGTGTGCGACGGGTCGCGGTGTGCGACGGGTCGCGGTGTGCGACGGGTCGCGGTGTGCGACGGGTCGCGGTGTGCGACGGGTCGCGGTGTGCGACGGGTCGCGGTGTGCGACGGGTCGCGGTGTGCGACGGGTCGCGGTGTGCGACGGGTCGCGGTGTGCGACGGGTCGCGGTGTGCGACGGGTCGCGGTGTGCGACGGGTCGCGGTGTGCGACGGGTCGCGGTGTGCGACGGGTCGCGGTGTGCGACGGGTCGCGGTGTGCGACGGGTCGCGGTGTGCGACGGGTCGCGGTGTGCGACGGGTCGCGGTGTGCGACGGGTCGCGGTGTGCGACGGGTCGCGGTGTGCGACGGGTCGCGGTGTGCGACGGGTCGCGGTGTGCGACGGGTCGCGGTGTGCGACGGGTCGCGGTGTGCGACGGGTCGCGGTGTGCGACGGGTCGCGGTGTGCGACGGGTCGCGGTGTGCGACGGGTCGCGGTGTGCGACGGGTCGCGGTGTGCGACGGGTCGCGGTGTGCGACGGGTCGCGGTGTGCGACGGGTCGCGGTGTGCGACGGGTCGCGGTGTGCGACGGGTCGCGGTGTGCGACGGGTCGCGGTGTGCGACGGGTCGCGGTGTGCGACGGGTCGCGGTGTGCGACGGGTCGCGGTGTGCGACGGGTCGCGGTGTGCGACGGGTCGCGGTGTGCGACGGGTCGCGGTGTGCGACGGGTCGCGGTGTGCGACGGGTCGCGGTGTGCGACGGGTCGCGGTGTGCGACGGGTCGCGGTGTGCGACGGGTCGCGGTGTGCGACGGGTCGCGGTGTGCGACGGGTCGCGGTGTGCGACGGGTCGCGGTGTGCGACGGGTCGCGGTGTGCGACGGGTCGCGGTGTGCGACGGGTCGCGGTGTGCGACGGGTCGCGGTGTGCGACGGGTCGCGGTGTGCGACGGGTCGCGGTGTGCGACGGGTCGCGGTGTGCGACGGGTCGCGGTGTACGACGGGTCGCGGTGGGCGACGGGTCGCGGTTGACTCTGCGGAGTAGGCAGAGGTGATGAGGTTGCGGTGGTCACCGGGTCGCGGTTAGGCGACGACTCTGCGGAGTAGGCAGAGGTGATGAGGTTGCGGTGGTCACCGGGTCGCGGATAGGCGATGACTCTGCGGAGAAGGCAGAGGTGATGTAGGTGGTCGCGGTAGGCGACGACTCTGCGGAGTAGGCAGAGGTAGTTGTGGTGGTCGCGGTAGGCGACGACTCTGCGGAGTAGGCAGAGGTAGTTGTGGTGGTCGCGGGTAGCGACGACTCTGCGGAGTAGCAGAGGTAGTTGTGGTGGTCGCGGTAGGCGACGACTCTGCGGAGTAGGCAGAGGTAGTTGTGGTGGTCGCGGGTAGGCGACGACTCTGCGGAGTAGGCAGAGGTAGTTGAGGAGGTCGCGGGTAGGCGACGACTCTGCGGGGTAGGCAGAGGTAGTTGTGGTGGTCGCGGGTAGGCGACGACTCTGCGGAGTAGGCAGAGGTAATTGAGGAGGTCGCGGGTAGGCGACGACTCTGCGGAGTAGGCAGAGGTAGTTGAGGAGGTCGCGGGTAGGCGACGACTCTGCGGAGTAAGGCAGAGGTAGTTGAGGAGGTCGCGGGTAGGCGACGACTCTGTGGAGTAGGCAGAGGTAGTGGATGTGGTCGCGGGTAGGCGACGACTCTGAGAAGTAGGCAGAGGTAGTGGATGTGGTCGCGGGTAGGCGACGACTCTGCGGAGTAGGCAGAGGTAGTTGAGGAGGTCGCGGGTAGGCGACGGTCTGCGGATGGGGCAGAGGTGGTTGAGGTGGCAGAGGTCACCAGGTTGCGGAAGGCATCTGAGGTTTAGGACTGGCGAGGCCGGACCGGAAACAGGCGATAGGTTAGGGTCTGATGGACGAAACTGGCAAAGGTCAGGTCGTTTCATTTTTTTTTCTTTAACTACGTGTCAATGTTTTTTTTTTGTAATTGTAACTTATCAGTCCCTTTGTATTAAAATGTTTATTAATTTAACTGCAACATATATAATATGGATGTTTTGATGTTGACCTGACTTGTTTGTTTTTTTTTTATAATGATGTTTCTTGTAATGTTCTAATTGTTTTCTTTTATGTACTTTAATTGTATTATATTTTGTCATTTTTTTAAAGGGGGAGATAATGTGGTATATATGTGGGTATGCCAATATAATGTACCGTCAGTATTACCAATAATAAATTAGTCCAGTACCAACCGCCGTTTCAATAACACCCCTACATTACACATAGTCTGGAAGAACACATAGGCTATTCCCTAAGTTTTTTTATTATTTTCTTAAGTAAGGAACCTTTTTTCGTTGGATTTTAGCAACAGGTGCTTGTTAATCGTTAAGTATACTATATTATATAACAGTGAGCATTCTTCACTTGAAAAGGAAACGAGTTCCTTGTAACGTTAAGATCTAAGGTCAGACACTTGCTAAACCGCACTCACAAACTACGTTCAAATAATCATGTATTGTTTACTAGCCTTCGCCCGCGACTCCGTCCGCGTGGAATTTAAAAAAACAAAAGTGAGTAGCCTATGTGTTCTTCCAGACTATCCTCTACATCTATACCAAATTTCATCGAAATCCGTTCAGCCGTTTAAGCTACAAACTCTAACAAACATCCATTCATCTAAACTTTCGCATTTATAATATTAGTAAGAAGTAAGATTTGCGAAACAATGCTATTTAACATATGGGGACAAATAAACAAGAGCTAATGAATAAAACAGAACATAAAAATAATTCAAATAGGTCAATAGATTTATAAAAACATTGGGCTATTGTCCTAAGACTGTCATTCTAGAAGAATCTGCTTTTTAGAGCGGGTGCACTTTTGACTAAACTATCGCACAGCTGTTTAATCGCGCTTTGATTCCTATGAGCTTATATGGAGGTGCACACTACTCGATTTTTAGTTGTGCAACTAAACAGTTGAATTGGCTGCGAAACAATCGACAATAGGACAACAGTTATGCGATAGTTTAGTCAAAGGTGTGCGCCCGCTCTTACAGTGATTTGGTTACATTTTGGCGCTTGTGTTTTAACTATTTAACTAGCTATTTGCCCCAGCTTGGCCTGGGTGACAAAGAATATACGTCCCATGTCTTTTCTGTCGTATCCATACTCTTTCTGTTATTTTCCCGTATATTATATAGCTTATGTTACTCACTAATAACGTAGCTTTTTAATGGTGAAAGAATTTTTAATATCTGCCCATTCGTTTTTGAGTTATTTCAATACACATAAAATTACAAATCGTTCCTCTTTATAATATTAGTATAGATTACGTCATAGTTTAGTATTGCTTTTGTTTTTTATTCGAAATTCTGAGGGCAACGTACTTTATATGAACAATGTTAAGCTATTAATAGTCAATACTTTTTTAAACAGATATTACAAACATTTCATGCATTCGGTAAGAAACTTGTTAGTTTAGCGTGGTTGTATGATAACCGTAGGCGTGTATACGTGACTGCACTAACGTACAACGTAAAAGTTTCTCTCAAGGCAACCCACTGAGACCATTTATTTCTTTGTAAAATCTCAGTATGAAATTTACTATACTAGCTGTTGCTCGCGACTTCGCCCGCGTTGTGAAAAAAAACGAAAGTGAGTAGCCTATATGTTCTTCCAGACTATACTCTACATCTATGCCAAATTTCATCGAAATCCGTTCAGCCGTTTAGGCTACAAACTCTAACAAACATCCATCCATCTAAACTTTCACATTGATAATATTAGTATGATGATATGATTTATATCCATGGACATGAAAAACACTATATTTAATTTTGAATCAAATTTAATAAAGTAAGTAAATAGAATCGTCAAATTCCAATAAACACTGCCGTTACACTATTTCACTGTTGCAGTTGTTTTAAGAGAATAGTTGACTGCGTCCTCCCAAAAATGCTATTTTTTGTCTATGGATAAAATGTTTCTGGTTTGTAGAACGAAATAATGATAATCTCAGATTTAGAATTGCTAGCAACTTTTAATTCGTATAACAGTCGCAAAAACAATCGACTAATAGACATGTACAGACATAAAAAAACATCCGCGAGTTCATAAGCTTACGAGTAAAAATAGCAACAAAGACTTTAAGAACCAACATTAGATGTCCATATTGGGAAATTATAGTGCGTGCGTTTGCAGCGTAATAGCAAGCGAATATAGACTTTATAACAGAACCTCGTTAGAGTCGAAAGTCGAGAAATACGAATTAATGTGACATTACTGTTACCTTAAAGTAACCTCTAAATCTCACCATCAAATAGTTACATCACTTGAATAAAGATTTAATTAAATTTAATAGTGGTAGATCCCGCTTTGCTTTTTTTTTTTTTTTTAACGTAAATAAACCAGCGCTTGACCTCGACTCCACCTAAGTTAAGTGAAGACGCTGCCGAAGGATAGAGCGCGCTAGCTCAATAAGTGCCGATTCACCCTACTCTTGAAGGCACCCACGTTAGGTCTTTGCACGAATGGGTCGGATCACCCGTTGCAATACCACGACCACACAGAAGACAGGCGTCAAATGGGAGCAAACGTTCGTCTGACGAGTGTGGAGGGGGTGAATGGATAGGGGAAGGAAGTTGAGCGTTGTGTATATGAATGTAGGCAGTAAAATTAAATATGGAATACCAACTAAGGAGAAAGTCCCTGCAGGAGTTAAATTGTAACTATAATAAAATGTCTAGCGGTAACATAGAACCATGAACTCTGTCGACCCCTTATCGGCAGCATATCGGTTACCAAGCGCTTGTATACGTCAATCGCTATTTATATGATGTAATTATATGTTGCAGTAATGATGGGTAATTAGACGAATCACAAAAGATCCGATTTTTATTATTATTTATTTTTTATTCTCTTGCAATTATTTTTTTAATACAGTGTACATCTTTTATACATTGTAGAAGACGATAAAAATGTCCAATCAATAGATATTTTGCAATTAACAGAATATTATAACGTCAGGCGCAATAAAAATTAGGATTGTGTTGTTTTTTTTTCAGCAACATTTCACATAGATGAGATTTCATACTTCCCGCAACGTATCTTCGGAAATGGGGGTATCTGGGTTCAAGTTTATTTCATTATAATAATTTTAAACAATAATTTGTTATCAGTCGTTGGACAAAATACAATAAATGGATTATAATTACGTCATTCAATAAGAAGCTTAACTTTTTTTAGATAAGAGACATATAATCCTTTTTATAAAATAAGCTTACACGTGTTGCCGGGACAATAGACGGATATTGATATTGCTGTATCTAAGTACTAGCTGTTGCTCGCGACTTCGTCTGCGTGAAAATAATAAAAAGATATCCTATGTTACTCACTAAAAACGTAGGTTTTTAATGGTCAAATAGGCACAGTAGTTTTAGAATTATTTCAATACATATATAAACAAAAAAAACAATTCATTTTTATAATAGCAGTTAAGTATAAAGGAAAATAATTAGAAAGATGTAAATGCACAGAAGATTTCTAAATACTCGCATGGTGAATACTGCTTGGTCTAGTTTGTAGTAATTATTGCTGAAACAGGTAAAAATATAGTAAAACCGTCCGTTAGCAACATTGTCAATAGAGGTCGCTATGGAGATAAAAACAAACGCAGTGAAGCGCTTTTATCGAGGTGAGGGTGGGAAGGTACGAAGTAAGCCAAGGTCTACCGTGCTCCGTGTCACGTCTGCACTGAATGCAATTGAATCAAGGTATTATCGATCTTTATGTTTAGTAAATAAAGCATAATTTAGATCTATATTGATGTATTAATAAGTATATAGGGAAGAGAGTAATGGCAAATGCTTAAGAGCACACCTTTGACTAATCGAACTACTGTTGTGCGATTGTCGATTGTTTCGCAGCCAATTCAACTGTTTAGTTGCTCAACTAAAATTAAAGTGTGCGCACCTCCATATAAGCTCATAGGAATCAGCACGCGACTAAACAGTTGTTCGATAATTTAGTCCAAATGTGCGCCTGCTAAGTACAAACAAACTTTTAATCGTCCGATAGTTTAGTCGCTTGATCAGTATGAACTTGTGATATGATGTCTCAACAGCCCGACAACAAACTATAGGCTGATAAAAGTCTATGGTCATGGGATTAAGATATATTAGAATGGTGAAGAAATTATGAACAAAGTTCTTAAACTATTAAAGATATAAAAAGATGGCGTCGACCAACGGATGCCGTTCAATAACACAGCGAAAGCAGTTTTTGAAACATATTAAAACGGCAGTAGTGAAAGTTGTAACTTGGAGGATGTTTCAAGTTCCACGCATTTCGTAACAAACTTGGTTTTATTTGTAACATGGATAATCAATATTAAAGCCTATAATCATACCAATATTATAAATGCGAAAGTTTAGACGGACGGGTGGATGTTTGTAGGATCAAACTTGGTATGCATAGTAGAAGATAGTCTGGAAGAACACATACGCTTCACTTTTGTTTTTATACCACACGAACGGAGTCGTGGGCGAAAACTAGTTCTTAATAACGTGGGAATTCTATAAATATTTTTTTCATTCAACCAATCTCCCGAACTAAAAGAGCATCATCATCATCATCATCAACTTGCCCCTTGCCCCTTATGCTTGCCCCTTATGGAGGGTCGGCACAGTATGTGCTGCTCTTCCATACATCTCTATCAGCCGTCATATCTGAATCCACTGAACAATCCCGAACTAAAAGAGCATCTAATTATAATTTGGTTTACAAAAAACATTAATGACGTCAGTAATTATGATATTACTAATTATTACCAACCGGAACTTAGATATCGAAAACATATGTTATCTTTACAGTGTTATCTGTCAGATATGTTTTATAATTACGAATGAAAGAATGTCTGGTCTGTTGCAACATAATGATTAGATACTCTGTGGTTCCCTCTGTGGTTTCCTTTGATACGAAAACATATATCTCTATCATTTTCTTTAAAAACAAAGAGTTAAAAACGTTTCTTCCAGACATTTCATTAGTAACCTGCGATTCGATAAAGATAAAAAGTTTGTTAGTTCAAAAGGCACATAAACGAGAATCAATTAAAAATGATTTTACATATTTTTTAAAATTAAATCCATGTTAGTAGTTAAATTATTCCAAAAGTTTTTGCCGCGAAATTATTAAAAAAAATACTGCGTATCTATTGTAAGATAATCTGTACACGCTGTCAATTGATATCCGCCATGACAGGGTTCGCGCCACACCCATCTTTTTGGCGCTATTTTTAACGATTACCACAGACTATTTTAGGTTTTACTGCATGATTTAAAAATTGTAATTGGACGGCCATTTTTAATAACAACAAGAATATTACGCAACCATAATGCAATCGCGTTTTTAATATAGTGAAATAAAACAAAACTGTTTATTTATATACATTTTTACCAAGATTAGCTGCTCATAGTCATTGTATGTCTTGTTTATTTAAAAAACAATATTTTGTAACATTAAATAAATAGATAAAGCGTTAGTCACACACAAAAAAAAAATCTAGGAGTTAAAGTGTAGCATGGTATGGGCATGTTATGAGGGATGAATCACATGCAACGAGACTCCTAATTTATAAGTGCAGAGGTACACCGGTAGAGGAAGACCTAGAAAGAGATGGATGGAGATGAAGAGAGACGAGAGATGATCAAAAAACGATTGAGATGACGGAAGATAGATTAACCTGGAGGCAAAAAACTGTTGCACTGAATTCAAGGAAGTTGGATAAAGACGCGATGATGATGATTCTAAATTTCCTTACATATAAAAGCTGTTTCTAACTTACCAATTGGTTTTTCCATCTTAATTATGATAAATTGCCGCATATAAACGGTAAGAAACAATTACAATACTCAGTGTTATTGCTCAATTAGGCGGTGTGCAACCGTGACGTCAGAGTCCAAAGTCCGTGGATTTATTGGGAAAGTTGAGTGTGGTTACGTAACTAATCCTGAGAGTAATGTAAGAAGCGTTTTAAATTATCTTACGGCTTTTGGATAGTCACACTTTAAATCACACTTCATCTATACTAAAGTTCATCATCATCATCCCCCTTATCCTACTCCCGTAAGGCGCAACAGGTTTTTGTCCTCCAAATAACTCTATCATACGTCATCTCAGTCATCACACCCTTTTTGATCATGTCACCTTTCCCGCAATCGTTCCATCTCTTTCTATGTCTACCTCTACCGGTGTACCCTTCCACACTCATAACTAACGTTCTCCTTATAACATGCGATTCATCCCTCATAACATGCCCATACCATGCCAACCTTTTACTCCTTACCTTCTCTACCACTGGGGCTATTCTCAAACTTCCTCATCTATACTAATGTTATAAAGAGGAAAACTTTGTTTGTAATAAATAGGCTCAAAAACTGGGCCGATTTTAAAAATTCTATCACCGTTAGAAAGGTAATTTTTCTGTGAGTAACATAGGCTATATTTTTAATGTTTTTTTTAATTTCACGCCGACGGCGTCGCGTGCGGAAGTTAGTAGTATTATAAATGCAAAAATTTGGATAGATGGCGTGTATTACTAAGTACCTATCTTCAAATCGACTTAAAGAATCCCGATTAAATTAGGCTTACTTACTTTTTTTTTTACGCGCGGACCAAGTCTCAGGAAAAACAAGTTCTTTGTAAGTGGATATCAATGTATGATCATTTCCTATTTTTGTTCTAAGTAAACTAGTTAAACCAGTGGCTGTACTATCTGATAAGGAACTTAAAAAGTTATGTTTAGGTTCTTTTTCCTGTAATGATGGTCTCCACTGCCAAAACTCATACACACAAACATATTGTTTTTTCTCTAATATCAAAGTGAATGAGAGAGATGGAAGTATGTTTTAATTCATATTTCGATATTGGACAATCCTATAACATCGAGTTCCCAATAAAATGAAACATAACACTAATTTTCAAGGACTATCCGTACAAAGTCCACTATTGAAAAGGTTCAATGTTCAAACTATTAGATTGAATTATTTTCAAGAGCTGCAAACATTTAAATTGGGTTACCACGAGCAAGTGCCAATTGGCCTACTTGCTGAATAAATTAATAACACGGAGAAATAAAAAAAACTAAACTGCAAAAGTAAAGTATACTGTCTGTTGCTAGCCTATTCCAATTCCAATCCCTTGGATCTCTATAAAATAAAAAATAATCTGCAAAAAATTGAAGTATAGTACCATTCAAACTTTACTGCTACTCGCAATTTCGACACATTGCACAACGTAACCTTAAGTATTGGAAGGTAAAGGGATATGGGACAGATTCCCGAGCACGTATTCCTGTGTTTTCAAGCGGCGTAGAACTCACCCGTGTATAACGCCTATATCGAGCTGCTATGAAATTTGAATCCTATTATACCCGCATGATAATATGACGTCACTGGACAAAGTCCACGTACCCAATTGTAAAATCCAAATAGAAGTTCAATGATTTTAGTATTCAATCAAATGATTTATGCCTAGCAATAAAAGTTTAAAAGAATTTTTATTTTGTTATGGCTGAAGTTGGAAAGTCCAGTCCAGTATCAGATTCAAACATAATATGGTTCTGGCAACTTTAGGTTAACACACGCAATGCCGACTTGAATGGATTTTATTTTTAACTAGCTGTTCGCGTGCGGATTTATCCGCGTGAAATTATAAAAACTTTATTTTATTGTTTACATTTGTCAAATTATCAATAGCAAATGTCAAAATGACATGACATGACATGACAAACATTAGCAATCTTTCTTTCTTGATGTTGGCAGCAACTTATGGTCTCTTTCCCACATTAGGGTTTTTATCCAAAATATTTACCCCTAAGTTTAATGGCGTTTAAATATATAGCATAAAGCTTGACGCAAGTGTAGGGCTTTTTATTAAAAAAAGAATTATTCAAAAATATGCTGTAATTGCTGACATCTTAGGCAACAAAGAAGTGTGTTTACGCTTTATTATATTATTATAGATATAGATAGAAAAAAATTGTAGTGGCATGAAAGGTGTTATATGAGACAAATCGCTTGCTAACAAATAATTTTGCAATCATAGTTACATATCTAATTGCTACTTCTACTTGGTTATTTTCCACTGACAAACAAAAACTAGGTGAAACATCAAAATGTGAACATTATTAGAAACTACATATAAAGCATTTCGTAACGTACCTATTTCCAATTAATTGCGTATTGTCAGCATTTTCATTTACTAATGTTTAAATAAGCATTTAATTTGACACCATACCTATTGCAATTTACATGTTTTCAATGACAATTTAGCAATTGTAAAATTGCGAAATTTCTAAGAATATTGTTGACACTAAAATATACGTCATTGTGTACTTGAATACCCATAAATAAAATGTAGTCAGAGAATTAAATTTCCTCTCCACATAGGATCGAAAGCTATAATTTAGCACCTATATTGCTATGACAAGTTTTCGATTCACATACTTATGTATAAAATGATATTTCATTAAACTGGATAGGAAATAAAATTCCTCGACTGTAAGATTTTTTAAATAGAAGGAATTTAAATATTCACGTGTTACTTTTTCCGGCATCTTTGATTGTTAAACAACTTGTATAGTGTATGTAAACATTTACAACAAAAACATCATCACATTAACCTCCTTACAAAAGTAATATAAACTCAAGAATACTCCGCATTCGAATGGTTATTTATTCAAGGTATTTCGGGAGTTATTTGCATCTAATGAAATACACTTGGAAGACTTTTTAAAGGTAGAAACGGACGCATATCTTTGACTAAACTATCACACTGTTGTGCGATTGTAGATTGTCAATTGTTTCGGAGCAAATTCAATTGTTTAGTTGCACAACTAAAAATCGAGTAGTGTACCTCTATATAAGATCATAGGAATCAAAGCGAGACTAAACAGTTGTGGGATAGTTTAGTCAAAGGTGTGCGCGCGCTCTAGAACTACTACACGACACGTATCTCCAAAAAGGCTTCACGGATCTCGTTAAAATTCGGCACAGACATAGAACATTGTCCAGACTAGATGAACACATAGGCTACTTAGTAAGTTTGTTTTATAATTCCAAATGGCCGAAGTCATAGGCAAAAGCTACTATAATATTTTACAAAAAAGGGACAAAGGTATCTCGTCTCCAACGGCGCCTATTTGGTTTCAGTTCTATTATTTAAAAAAATAACATTTGAATTTTCTTCAACGTCATCCGATATCTCATAAGGTTAATTAGAACAAGACAATTAAAATCATTAACGCTTATGAGAATATTTTTTTAATTACAAAGATAACGACATGAAAAGGCATTGGGTTTTGTTTCCTTTTACCTTGAATTAATGTCGACTGGAGGAAAATAACAAAGACTTTATACAATGACAAAGGGAATATTATATCACGTAAAGATAGATTTTGTCCAACGTTACGGCGTGTGTTACATGTTACAAGGTGAGCATTCTTACCGTAGCACGCCACCCGTACATTTCGCGTAACACGTTCTGACTGCAGGAATGCTCGACATGTAACATCTTACATTACATTTGTTTTTAATTCCGCGGGACGTCGCGGACAAAAGCTAGAAGTTTCATTCTGATTTTTTTTTGTGACTGAATGCCTTGAAGAGGAATTTACAGTTTCACCGGGCTTGAGGTGGCCGAACGCAGATGGCGCTTAGCCTAAACCTCGTTTATGAGTAACTAAGCTCGAGGGCTCCCTCAGGAGCCTCGGCAAGGGCCGTTACTTCGTTATTATTACCTGATTGGGCTTTCATTCTAGTTCTACGGTTTTTGTATAATTACTCCGGCAGTGGAAATATAACTTTAGTATCACCAAACTGCCCTTTTCCATATTTAGTGTCGCATATACTGATATAGAGCGTCAGTGGCTCAGTGGTTTAAGCACTTGACTTGTAATCTACAGGTCTTGGGTTCGAATCCCGCCATGTACCAATGTGATTTTCGATTTTTCGAATTTTCATATGTACATAATTTACCCGACGTTCATACGGTGAAGGAAAACATCGTGATGCAACCTGCACATATCAGCGAAGAAATTCAAAGATATGTGTGAAGTCAACCAACCCGCACTTGGCCAGCGTGGTTGACTTATGGCCTAGTCACCCTAACTTTAGGGTAGGCTCCGAGCCCCTCGGTGGGGACGTATAGTGAGCTGGTGATGATGATGATGATACTGATATACTCTTCCATATCTATCAGCCGTCATTCCGAATTCACTCCCTTCTTAATCTTTCATACAATATTGGGACTGTCACATGGTATATTTCCTAAAACGATAATGTCGTTTGAGGAAACGAACAAAATAATCAAACACAAGTCGTTCGTCGTTACCGTTATGTTAAATACAAACATTATGATATGGTAACCGCTTGGTATCTGCTAAGTGGGTTGTTACCCTAATTTAATGTAAAACCTCGAATTAATTCGATTTAATTCAGGCCAAATGTTTTAATTGTTTATTAACCTTATTAAACATTTTCTGACGAAGAATATTATTGTGTAGAAAAATTTTGTTGCTAGATTGAGAAAGGCATAGTTTTCACACGTAAGTTTATATGTATGAATCTTTCTATATAAAGACGTAAATTCAAAGAAGCGTATTTTGTACAAATATTTTGTATCCTTCCAGCACTTTTGATATAAATTATGCATTGAGTTGGAAAACAAAATGACGAAAAAGCATCCAAAATTACAAGTTACTTTTCGCTAATAAGAAAAAACTTAAACGTCATTTATTTACCTGAATGTTATTTTAAATATAAATTATTGCTTTTTTTTTCATCGCAAAGTTATCTTTGTTTAATAGTTTGAGTGAATGACTGATGATATTTGTTTCCCTAGCAACATGTTTAATTACATTTGGTCGTTTAATTAATCTAAAACAAAGTTTAAACAATATCATTATCTGACCTGTGATAAGAAGCAGTTTATATTGTAATATTTTGTATTATCTCATTAAGGAAAAATAATTATGTTACTATTTAATGATTGTATTACATTGCTTGATAAGCAAGTAATTTACGTAATTAATTTATCATATTTTAATGGCAATATTAAATCAATTATAGGGTATACATGCCTATAAAACAGGCCGTAAACAAAAAATATAAAATTGTCTCTGGTTGTCTTAAAAAAGAACAACGTTCCAAATTCAAAAAGCGTCCATTCCTTTTCGATCACGCAGCGAGCACGTGTCGATCGCATGGCGCGTAGAGAGCTCAGCTGCTGAGTGGACTTTGGACCCGGGTTACAATCACCGGTGAATAACGTGCCTCGATTTAGCGCGGATCGTATTATTTTCATTGAACTAGCTACCGCTAGGTTTGCAATAGTTACTATTATGTCGTAACCTCGCAATTTACTTGATCTTTAACCAGTTTCAAAACGACGATGATTTTATTTAACATCGCAACAAAAATCAGAGATCTATATCTATATATTATAATATATGGTGTGGAAAGAACCTTGTAAATTATGGTTTTTGAAAATAATCACTACAGCAATCAACGACGAAATCATATTTTTTAATTAATAATTTTCAATAATAAAGCCGATTACGCTATAAAACCATGCATATAATGAAATTTTATATGCTTGTTATTCTTGAGTCGTGTATGTTATGAACAACGCAGCAAAGGAATGAAAACTTGAAAATTCTATAAATAATTACATTTGTCAAATGCCTACTTACACTTGTCAATTACGCGAAAAATATAATTACAGTAACAACTATTTTCTCAGTAATTTACACAGAATTCATACTAGTATAAATCTCCTTTCTAAGGTAACATAAAGACATAAAACACCTTATGCAATAAAATTCCAAACTTCGTTCCATTCTGTTTTGATAAAAATAAAAGTCCTCGTTTGGGTATTATTCTAACCAAACGTTATGACGGCTCGGAATTTCGCACGAAGTTACAGCCATAAATTTTGTATCTGATAATACTTATCAGAGAATATCAAAACAGCCTAAATTCATTTTGGAAACAATCCAATGCATGCCAGCGAATGGATTTTAGCGCCAAAATGTTTGATTATAAATTTCTGAACGAAATTGCATGGTAATTAAGATTATTGTTTAACCAAAACATCAAGCATGTAGAAACACATCCATAAACAAAAACAAAACATTTGCCAGCGACTTTTGAGGTTATATTAAATCTATTCTACCTTTTACAGTTTCAGTATTATTATTAGGATGGTTGTATATAAAAAAAAAATATTTACATACAATAATTTATTTTAATAAAGTAATTAAAACACCTACGTTATTAATTTATAAAGTGTATAATACTGGCCAGTATAAAAACGACTGCATAATTAAAAAGTAACCTTATTAAATGGAAAAAAATATACGTAAGGTGAGCGAACAATGCCGAGTCCAAAGTCCGCAAGTCTCGATTGTAGTGTGAACGTGACTCGGTTTTTGACGATAGTTAATAGTTTCACTACAAGTGACAATTGAAACTTAATAAAAAATACTTTAATTACCTCATGGAATACAAGAAGAGGATATAATGTTAACAAGTTAATGCCGTTATTAGTTTCATAACTTAACTATAATTGTTTATATCCAGTGATTTACAATAGTAAACAAAGATTTCCTTGCTAACTTAGTTAAAAATTCTACAAGATTAAAATGTTGTAACATAATGTAATATTGCAAATATTACTTACTTTTTCAAGGCAGTCTTGTCCAATAGAGTTAGGGTCCACTTTGACTTCCAAAATCACAGAATTCGGTTGACTAACTAACCACATTTTGGATAATTTATTAAAATCAAAACCGAAAAATAAATGAAAATATTTAGGTCGAACGTTATTAAATTACTAATACACGTTGAGTTTACACTAAACTTTCAATGTTTATCTCACTCGCGTGAAAAATTTGTTTAAAAATGTCTTTCGCAACGCGCTCTGTGAAATGTTTATCGCGTATTCTTTGTGGAAGTAAAACTGTGAATACTTCCATACGACGGCCATACTACGTTAAGTTTGCCACCGAAATGATAAAGAAGTGACGTCGTGACGCAGCAACTGCTTTGGTCGTGGTTCTTAACCTTTACGTCATAGAAGGTGCAATTCGTAATTTATAGTTACCATTGCTTGCTCATAATGTTTTGTTCTACTTGATTTTCAGTATAACACAGCAATGGAATATGCGAATTGTTAACAGTTTTGACGTAAAACTTTTACAGGTAAGAATTGTTGTTTCTCTTTCATCACTTAGTTCTAGGAAGAAAGAGACAGAACTAGTGCTCTTGATTTCAACCAAAGCTGAGTGCACACTTGTTTGAAACTCGTTTAATTAGTAAGGAAAAACAAAATTAGTTACTATTATTGTAGCCCTCAGTTCGTATAATAAAAAGTTAGACAAATGATGCTTTTTATTATTTTAAACATTTAAGTTAACTAAGTAGCCATAGTCAAGCTAGGGTTTAAAAAAATATATTTTATTGTTTCATTTTAGACACTTACCTTTATCTCACGCTTATTTTTTTTTAATCCGGATTTTTTTCTACAAATATTAAAATTAACATTTTATGTAATTCTACTGTCAAAAAATACGATTTTGGCCTAAAAAATTGTGCCAACGCCACCTATTGCGATATTAAAGCATAATATTTTATTGTACTAGCAACATTTTTGTTTTTATCTTTAAAAGTTCCGTTACAAGTTTCCTCCTTTAAGTTGTTTATTTAAAAGGTCTTTATTAATTTTCTGCAAATGTTGTTCTGCTTATTTCTGTATTAAGATTCTTATTAAAAATAAATATTTTTTTGTTTAAAACTTAACAATACGATATCTGTATAAGGTAAAATTAAAACTTTATTTAAAATCCAATCCATTTCACGCACGTAAGCGTAAGCACGAGCTGATGACAGCGCCAATTGTGACAACATGTAGGAATTAATTTAATCATATGACTCTTTTCCTTTGCGACCCAGTCAGCTATCGATTTGTGTCTTGGTCTCAGTTCTTATAACACATTTTTGTGCATATCGTTAGAAATGGCGAGCCAGACACAGGGGATCCAACAATTATTGGCTGCTGAGAAACGTGCAGCTGAAAAGGTCTCCGAGGCGAGAAAGCGTAAGTTAATCGTATCATTTGGTCATTGCGTATTAATTCCCAATTGCCTGTTGTGTTGTCTATATCTTTCATAAAAGGTATTTATAACTGATATATAGTAGTATATGGCATATAAGATTCATAATTACGATTCGGGCGTAGTCTTCGGATCACCGTCACATGATAGTGACCATGAGATTTTATGCGTTCTAGATAAAAAATACTTTTAATCTGGACAACATTATTTCTATTAAGAGAGTTACCCTACATGGAAGTTATGTTTTTAACAATACATTTGAATTGAACATATCTAAATACCCTTTGTAAGACATTGTATCAAAGACATTTTATGAAAATTCTTAATCTTATGTAAGTTATGGAAATTTGCGTTTCAATTGCTGTAATATTTATTTGTGCACTTAGTAAGTAGTTATTACCAGAACGAAACTACAATGAATGCTCTTAATTACTTATATGAGTAAGATATATAGAATATACCTTAGATAAACATTATTGTAGTCTGACTGAACTCATTTAGTCTTTGAATACTAGAGTCTTAGTGCTAAGTCTAGTTTATCCTTTCAAGGTCACTAAGGGATGGCAAAATGTCTCCGATTCGCAGTTACAGTTGTTGATAATGATCACAGACATCTGACGATCCATATCACCTTCCTTTAATTCACCATTCAAAATATTGCTGAATTAAGTAAAGCCACACACAATTATAACTGAATAATCATAGTATATAGTTAAAAGTAATGTTTAGGCATAACAGAACCGTATAGATGAACTTTTGCACACACATGCCAATTATAACTGTTCCGTTAAAACTGAAGCTGTGTAATAGACTTAAGAGTATAAGTCTGATTATCTGTTAAATGTAACAAATAAAGAATCACAATTTAGCAAATTTCCCATAGTAGAAGTCTTATAAGATTGCTAGAACAATAGATTGAAGAATAAAATGTATATCACTTATTTCCTATTGTTTTAACAGCTTTAAGATTAAACTGATATTCAAAAGTTAGGTTTTATTCAATTGACATTCTTCCCAGTATAGTTATTTTTAATTCATAATTGGTTGTAGTCTTGTATCAGTCGCTCAAAAGCAGCCACAACACCTCAATCTGCTTGTTACACTTCTGTACAAGGCATTGTTCATCTGTGAACATCTGGTCTAATCTGGTCAATTTTTTTATTACAGGAAAAGCGAAACGCCTAAAGCAGGCTAAGGAGGAGGCTCAAGATGAGGTAGAAAAGTACAGACAGGAACGCGAGAGGCAGTTCAAAGAATTTGAGGCCAAGGTACATTTAAATCTTCATTACAATGTGTTTCTAATTAGAATAAGCCTTCATCCTACTGAGTATGAATATCAGTGTTAATAAATTTGCCTAGCTTACTCCTTTATTTATCAAGATTGTCAACTTTCATTTTGAAATCTCATTTACTTAGTCCCTATCAGCTAATAAAAAAACATGTTATTTAGTGATAAATAAAGACACATTTAGTGCAACATTACTTGTCAGTTATTCATTAAAAATTTGGTTTACATGTTGATAAGCATTTTTGGAATAAAAAAATGACTACTACTCCTCATTGATCATCGCCTGTCCCTAGCTTAACAGCTGGCGACACCTATGGACATATGAGTATTGTAATCACATTTGTCTCTTACAGCACATGGGTACACGGGAAGGTGTTGCCGCTAAAATTGATGCTGAGACCCGTGTTAAGATTGAGGAGATGAACAAAATGGTACAGAACCAGAAGGAAGCCGTAAGTAACCAGTTACCATACACATTTATAACATGCTTCTTATGACTTGCTTAACATTCTTTTTGGTACTAATAATTCACAGATACTTGAACCCTAATTATGGTTCAAATGAAAAGTAATTTAAGATTGAAAGTTCCAACTGCAATAATCTTGGTTTTTACACTTTTGTCCTTATTTAAATTGTCGCACAAATATTGTTTCAATATTGAAATAAAAACACTCAAATTATCTTAAAATATAATTTAATATTGTGAATAAATTTGCAACTGGCAACACTTTCAGGTAATCGCTGACATCCTCAACTTGGTGTATGACATCAAACCGGAGCTCCACATTAACTACCGCATACAATAAGGCAATTTGTTATGCTAACTTCGCATCTATTAAATCTTAATGCGAACTCAATTATAGTTCTTATTGTTATTACACTGTTTTTAATCTGTAGGCATTTGGCACAATGTTAGAGCGCGTAAACGTCAAAGTGACAGCGCGCGGCGCGGGAAATGCAAATGGCCGCCATACTCGATATACGAAACGAGTTTGCTTATTTTTTCCCCTTATTAAATTAATTATTACTTAATATTAATAATGTTTACTCAGAAATCAGCTCGATATCATTCCAATGAGAAGAAACTTCAACATCGGTCCGCTATGAACGCATATTTTAACTTATATTATTATTCCATGTTGTATGTTTAATAGAAATAAATGAATGTTTAACTATGAAGATTTTGAAAGTTTTTTTTTATCTTCGACTTTATCGAGTAGAAAGTTGGTGTACTTTATTAGAAGAAATATATTATTGATTGTAACAATTATTCGTTTCATTGGTGTTTTCGGTTAAATTTTCTCTGGATATTTTGATTCTAAATATCTGTAAAAGAAAACAAAAATTGTCAACCCTTTCAAAACTAAGAGTATCAAAGACAACAATTTTTTTTAAATGTTGCCATAACTTATAGTAAAGATATTTAAAAAAAACTTCGTACCTTGTTTTTTTCCTAGCGTCGACATTTGTCAGCCAATCAGCAACAGCACCGACAGAAGTAAATACCGCAGGTTTGTCTGGCTTATCACATCTTTTAGCGGAGAAAGACAGTATACCCACTAGGACACCGTCCATTATAGCTGGACCTCCCGCGTCGTGCTGGGGTGAGAGCAATCAAGGATCTAAGCTTTATTGAGATTTTTATAGAACATGGAGCAAACTAGTTGGACGTCTAATGTTAAGATTTATACTAAGCGATCAACCGCAATCGATCTCAAATTCCATAGTACGTAGACTCCTTTTTCACTAGCTTTCAAAATGGCCTTCGTTTGTTGGAGTAAAGTTTAGTGGAATAAAGGTTTACATATTCTATATTAGAATATATGTGGTACTTCGCAGTTATCTACAATCACGAGCCACTTGATTCTTATCTTTGCTTTATCTACTTCAAATAGATTTTTTGCGTTTTTTTATAAGTAACTTGTTGGAAGTTATTACAGTCTAGTCTAGTTATTACTATTTTTATAAAGTTGTGTTTATAATTAAAAAGATTATCAATATAATGAAACTTACATTGCAAACGTTTTTTCGTACTGTTATATATCCGGCACAAAAGTTAGTCCGTGTTACTAAATCTCTGGAATTTAAATCAGTTTATCAATTCATAATAGTTCCTTAACATTAGTAATTATAATAGCCTATGTTACTCACAGATAAATTACCTTTCTGATGGTGAAAGAATTTTTAAAATCGGCCCTGTAGTTTTTGAGTTATTTCAATACATACAAAAATACAAAGTTTTCCTCTTTATAATATTAAGTATAGACTAGCTGTTGCTCGCGCCTTCGTAGGCGTGAAATTAAAAAAAAATTAAAAACATAGTCTATGTAACTCACAGATAAATTACCTTTCTAATGGTAAAAGAATTTTTAAAATCGGCCAAGTAATTTTTGCATGAATCAAATATATACAAAAATACAAATCTTTCATCTTTATAATATTAGTATACTCGTAGAATGTTAGGGCGGACGTGTTGCCACCTTCGTAGTGCCTATCGGCACCTTCAACTTTCATGCCCGTAGCTGTCACAGATATCGTTCTAGCTACTTGTATGCCAGTTAGCTTTCAAGTGTGTCAGCTATTGGCATGAGTACCACCATTACGGCAAAATACGGATTTTGATTTTCATTTATTCAAGGCTTTTAAATAACTCACTTTCCATAAACGTCCTGGCAATCAGAGAAATCGTAGACAGGCAGAACTACCTTTTGCAGCAAAACTTGTTCTTCAATACTACCGTGACCCTATAATTTAGAGGTATTTAGTAGATTTCATATTTAACGCGTAGTTAAAAAAAAAATCGGAATTAATAACCAGCCTTGTATTGTCAAGACACTAAAGACAAATCATTACACATTAGAATATGGTTTATGACTAACTCAAGAACAAAGCTGTCCGTTATTAAGATTAGGAACCTGGTTCCTTTCCAACATAACCTCTTTACAAGTCGCCAGTATACGAGTTCTAAGCATTTGATTTGGCACGTCATAATTTAGAGTTTTCTTCTGTTCTACGTGCCAATTGAAGACCTAAGTACTCACCCAAACGGATCCCCATCCTAGGAAAGTAACCTCTGTATCTGTAGGTATGAGTTTTTCGCGGGAATGTCCAATAACATCCACATTCCTTTCGCTTTTAATTGTTATATTCTTATGTAGTTTGACAACAGCTACGTTGAATTCTAACGTATTTGGCTTGTAGTTTGGATGGAAGAAGATATCAGTGACACGGTAGACTCGGCCCCCGGCGGTCGCGTTGTTGGAGCCGACCCGGACGGTCAGCATTTTGACGTATTCACGGAAGAATCGGTTGTTGTACTGCCTGGGTATTTGGTAAAAGTTAAAATAATAGTACTGAAAGAATTAAAATAATATTTGGACATTGCAAGAAAAAAAGCATTTCCCGTCTTCCAATTGAACGTTTTTTTAAAGCACTAACAAAAGTACATTTAGAGCGGCGCACACCTCTGACTAAACTATCGCACAATGTTGTGCGATTTTTTATTGTTTCGCAGCCAATTCAACTGTTTAATTGCACAACTAAAAATCGATTAGTGTGCTCCATATAAGCTTATAGGAATCAAAGTTTGACTAAACAGTTGTATGATAGTTTAGTCAAAGGTGTGCGCGCTCTTAATAGATTTAAATAGAGGCCACGGCCCTAATGTTATCACAGAGTGGTTCAAGGTACCTTTAATTCTATTTGTTCTAGAAAAATCTAGAATTTTGAACCCTATTTAAACTTACAATTGCATACAATGCGCTGCAGTCATAACTGTGTCTTCCTCTATAATTGCACCACCACACCATAGCTTTCCATTCATCAACAGAACAGCCATGAATGGATAGTCTTCTATAGAAGCGGTTTCATCAGGGTTATAGATCCTGCGTATTTGACGGTTGCTGAGGGTTGTCGATGTTGGTTCTGTTGTTGTTGTTACTATACTAGATGGCGCTGTTAAAAACAATATGAGTTAGGGAACTGAAGAACCACTGGCTGTCCTTTTTTTACACAGACACATTTAAAAAATTGTCCAATTATGAGTACAAGACTTTCAAACGAATGAATAAAACTTACTCTTTATTTCAGTTGTCATTGCGGTTTTCATAGTAAGGTCTTGGCTGACGGCATTTAGTATTTGTTCGATGGGTTTCTCGTTTTCATACTTACTGTTTTTATCGACCATTTTCCTGCGAATGCCTATAACTAGCAGAGAAGTCATACGTTAATTTTAATTAGAAGATAATAATTATGAATTAATTCCTAGGTATTTTTAACTAAAAGTAAAATTAACTGATCCTGACTTCTATTATTTTATAGCTTATGAATAAATTGTGATAGTAAAGTGTTATTTATGGTATGAATTGGATTTTAGGTTAAGTTGAAGTGTTAACTTACCCGTGGTCTCCTTCGCCTCTGTTGTAACCTTTTTAATATACATACTAGGTTCTGAAGGCGCTAAATCTATAGACAAGCTGTTGTATTTCTCAGATTTTCCATGCATACTTCTACGAACAGGCTCTTCTTCCACTGGCGATTTAATATACTGAGTTAATCAGTCATTTAATGGTTAATTACAGATTTTTCATACTAAATATACATTAAAGGAGTCTGATGATCGAACAAGTAAGTGCCGCAATTAGAAGTGAACAACTTTTTAAGAACAGAAAATAAAAAAAACCTAAGAATTGTTCAGAGACGATTTTAGCTTTATTATACAGAAAAACAAGCTATAAATGGGCATAAAGGGCCGTCTAGGCGTCTATCATCTGTGGTACCCCTTTACTTGCACCCTGGGCGGTCGTATGTACCCTAATGCCTACTGGTTTTGGTGTATCTCTTAATGGTTTTAATTTTAACTGCTCAATCATGTATAACTAAAATGTTTTTCTAATATTTTTTCACAGAGCAGCTTACTTCTCATTTTTCATGTTTTGGTAGAAGTGTTTCGACTATTGGGAAAATACCGAAAGTTCTAGAATTGTGATTACTCTTTTTGATCTATGATCTTTTATAATCAGACTAGCTGTTCCCATGCGACTTCATCCGCATAAGATTATTGTTTACATTTGTCAAATTATCAATTGCAAATGTCAAAATGACATGACATGATGTCAAACCATGGCAACCTTGTTTCCTTGATGTTGGCAGCAACTTATGGTCTCTTTCCCACATTAGGGTTTTTATCCAAAATATTTACCCCTAAGTTTAATGGCGTGAAAATATATAGCCTAAAGCGTAACGTAAGTGTAGGGCTTTTTATTAAAAAAAGAGTTATTCAAAAATATGCTGTAATTGCTGACATCTTAGGCAAAAAAGAAGTGTGTGTTTACGCTTTATTATATTAGTATAGAGTATAGATAGTATAGAAGTATAGATATAGATAGTATAGACTAGTTTGTTTAGAGTGAATATTACCAGTTAGTATAGAATATTTTTTTCTTTACTAATATTGATTTAAAAACTTACTATCATCAGAAGTTTCCGATACGTAATTAATAGATTCGTCATGGGATTGACATTCCAATATATTAACCACTAACAATATTATTGTCGCTATTTTATTTCGCATCAACATCTTTGAAGTATTACCTGGATTGCATATTTCAATACTGTAATATTTTATTTATTTAAAAACAATTGAAATAAAACAACGCAACAGATCGTAAACATTTTATTAAACAATTGGTTAAAGAAATCGATTGGCGAAATCGTGTAGCATTTTTATTTATGTATTTAATTCAGTGACCGTACCAGCCGTGACCCAAGCTGGGGTAAACAGAGGTTATAATTGGTACATGCACTTTAGGTACAATATAAAACCGTGGTATTTGGATGATTGGTACGTTTATACCATGGTTGATCACGCTGGTATATCCTGTGACAGCTGGTGATGAGACTGTGAAATAAATATTACTTAGACCCTATTTTCACTAAGCAAATAATCGTAAACGACTGTAGACAGTGACGGCGTTAGGATAGGGCACTTTGGGCTGCCCAGGGCGCTTGATATAAAGGGGTATAAGTCTGCGAATTACATTCACATAACATTTAAACACCCTCCCCTAGTCATGGTAAAAAAGAGGGCGCTGTACAAATTTCGCCCAGGGCGCTAGTAGACATAAAGCTGGTACTGACATGGCCAAATACTGACATGACAAGGTCCAAACCTTAGGCATATTTATGTGTGTTTTCAGAGTTACAATCTCACATTTTTAGATATGTACACCTCTAAAATCCACCAAAGAAATAGTTCCTCGCTTTTAAAGGATTGCTTGGTAATTGTTTAGTAAAAAAGGGGTCTAAGAGTGCGTCTTCTTTATTCTATCTATGATTATCAACTTCAACCTGAGTAACCAGATATTACGGGGTTGTGTAGATGTGTTAGAGTCCAATCCATCGAGGTTTATGCTGGTGTAATTTCTTAACGCGTAAGGATCTCTTCGCCGCGAATCCCTTCACTGCAAAAGGGGGTATGGTGTCAGTTTTTCATCAATAAGCACTCAAGCCCATAACCCAGAAGATAATACAGAAGAATATTGCATAGGAAAGCGGCAAATGATATGCGTGCTAAATGTAAAGTGATCCGATTTCAATAGTCATTCGCAACAACAAAGGAACCGCGGCATTGCCGGCCTTTTAGAAGTACGCTCTTTAGGGCATTTATTTTAATATCTACCGATGATTAATTGAAATTCGACTATAATTTTGTTTAAAGTAATTTTACCTAGTCAGTAACGGTTTCAGTACTCCTAGCGCCCTGGGCGAAGTTTATATGGTGCCCTTTTTTACCATGCTTTGAAGGGTTAACAGGATGTGAGACTACAATTCGCTTTGACGCCCCTTTCTGTCAACGCCCTGGGCGATCGCGCCGCGCCCTAGTCTAACGCCAGCACAGTATGTATATATATGAATGTTGAAACAAGTGCCTATAGCTATAACTACAGCCGTAATCTATGTTCACACCTCTGGTTTACGGGCGTGATTGCTTATTTCATTATATTCCCTTACACATGGATATGAATTGTTCTTTAAATATTTTTAAAGGATAAAAAATCTATAATTACCATGACTAACTGGATTGGCCACTGAAAGGCCGAACAGGGCAAGCACTATGGCGACCTGAAAATATTTAAAGTCATAATAAAAAAGTAGATTAACTATCGTACTCAGAGACGTTAAATGTCACCTATAGTTTGGATTTTATATATTAAATTGCACTAAATAACCATATAAATCATGTGTGAATTGGGGAGTAGGTTAACACTGTAAGAAAACCATCGTAATTAGAGACGTTAATTGGTCACTAATAAGCCCTTAATGACTTTCATTTTTAACACTAAATCTTTATATAAATTTATTCAACTCGGAGTAGTAAGAACATAAATATTAAAAATGATTCAAATATAAGTTAAATTTAAGATATTGTAAATAACTTACAGCACACTTCATGTTATCCCTTTCAACTTGTATTAAATGAAGAAATCGAATCAAACAATAATTACTCACCTACACATATTTATACAATCGCAGTTTCTAAATTTACGCATCGCTAACCAAACATCCTGTATATTACAATATAGACTATCAGACAACTTTGTATGTAGGAAAATATTGATCTGTTGGACATTCCTTACATGAGAGGAACTTATCGGCTTTAGAGTATACGCCTTTTGAAGATCTCTACTAACAACCGCTGACGACAGATTATTACACTGTGAGGATGTAACGCGAAAACATCTTTACAAATAAAACTACATCATTGTTCAATTCAATTTATTAAAGAGAAATTATAAGTTTACTAAATTAGAAATAATTCTCAGTCTTAAATGTTTGATAACGTCCACAACTTCAGTCCTGTAAGAAAAACAAAATTAAACGATATATAAATCTATCTATACAATTATAATAAGGCGTAAAACACACACTTTTTTGTTGCCTATTTTGCCATATTTCTAAATAATTATTTTTTTAATAAAAAGCCCTACACTTGCGTCATGCTTTAGGCTATATTTTAACGCCATTAAACTTAGGGGGGTAAATATTTTGGATAAAAACCCTAATGTGGGAAAGAAACCATAAGTTGCTGCCAACATCAAGGAAGCAAGGTTGTCATCATGTCATGACATTTGTAATTGATAATTTGAGAAATGTAAACAATAAAATAAAATTTTCATAACTTCATGCGGATGAAGTCGCATTGGAACAGCCAGTATTCCAATAAGGCTACTGACCAGAGCTCCGGTCATAATGCTTTATGGCCCTGGGCTATTTGATTTGTAGAAGATAATTTTCTTTTTTTATTGAAAGTTTAAACAAAACACAATTTAGAAATATAGCCCCACATAAACTATATCATTAGTTTGTCCGCGGGTGAAACAATTTTATGTATGGTAGAGTGTAGTTGTGTAGTGTTTTACCTTCCATTTATCGTTATCATAATCCCACTTAGAGGATATTCCATCTATAGGATTGACGCGTAGCTCCAGTATTCTTCGCAATTGTGCTTTCTGAGCTAGCTTAGAAAACGACGCCGGGAGTGGCTCGTACACTGCATTAAAATGAAAACATTACCAACTGCCAACTTCGTCAGCGTAGAATTAATTTCATTCGAGACTAAAATTTATTTCAAAACGTCCAGATTCGTTTATCTGTTCTGGAGTTAATTGGCTATCAAACATACATCCAATCTAAATGTAAGTAAGAAAATGTTTCAACTTAATTCATCATCAACTTGCCCTTGTCCTTACAGAGAGTCGGCACAGTATGTGCTGCTTACATACATTTCTATTAGCCGTCATATCTGAATCCACTCCCTTCTTAAGCCTCTTTCACTCAATCTATACATACTTTCTTCGGTTTTGCTCTACCTTTGTAGCCTACATTCAATCTAAACTCATTCTGGTTTATGTCCCATCCTCTGTTCGCATAACATGTCCATACCACGATAATCTTTTGCTAAAATGTTTCAGGCATAAAAAATATTTAAACTTACCGTAATGGTGAAAATAGATGACAAACCACCAAGCGAAAGAAGTACCTATCAACACCCAGCCAGCTACAAACTTCCAAGTGCCAGTCGGGGCTTGGAACTCCGCGAACGTCTGGCAGAAAGATGCTCGGTAGAGTGATTTCTTCTCTTCGCAGCATAACTGTCTCCAATCGCCTTTCTCTTTCTCTCGTAGAGCCTGTATACGTAAAAGTAATATTTAAGAACGACAACTATAGGTTTCAGAGCTAATAACAAATAAATAAGTTTTTAATTGTTATCCAAATCTATGGTAAAGTGGGCACTGGTACAGTAAGGGTTTATCGTTTGTTTTCTCATTTATTTTTTATAAAAGAAGAATGGAAATGATCAGGACGATATTGAGGTAATGACGACCATGGAAATCAGTAATACCGAAGTATCAGATGCTTTGCCAACTTTGAAGGTGATAGGCTCACTTCTTGAAGAACCCTAAGTCGTAGCAGTTTGGAAATACCGAGAACAGACCATTCCACAACGCCGCTGTGCAAAGTAGAATGTTTTGCGAAAACCAGATTGCCGGTCATCATATGGTGTAGATTGTAGACAACAGCTAATAAGAGTAACAAGTTGGTTATAGAAATAACGCTGCGTTAGGACTTCAACAAGATGATCTGGTGTCATTCATAGACTAGCACTAGCCTCTAAGCATTCATAAAGCCCGCTACACACGCTCAGTTTTATCTGAACAGTCGGATTGTTCAGATAAATCTAACGTGTGTAGGAAAAACTGTACTGCACTTCTGTAACTGAACAGTTCCCAGTTTCCTTAGATTTATCTGATCCGAATGTTGAGATAAAACTGTGTATGCAGCTGGCTTTATACAACCATAGTTTAGTAGAAGGAATTAGAACTTGCAGAGATATCCTTTGTATTCTCCTTGAACCTCACACTAGGGAATGGAAAGTGAGGGTCATCTCGATACGCCGCGCTGCCGTTGACGCCATGACCAACCACATCCCTGCAACCAATCCTGCATTTATTGTGAATCGATCTTGTAAGGCAGTAAATATTACGTTTGCCTAAATTTAATAATACGTATGACATTTTGCTGGATTAATTCACTTTTGATTGACGTTTGTTTTTATTTTTTATTGCTATTAAATTGTTAAAGGGTATAACCTTTTTAGAGTATCTTTGTTTAGTAAAAGAAGATCTCTGAAGAAACCAATGACCTCCATACATGGACAGGTTTATAAAATTAATTGTAGAGATTATAATCAATTATCAATGAATTTTTATTCTTTCAATGTTTTTGTACAGCTGTTTCGGATTGGAAACTCACGAAACGTTTTACGAAATCAGCTAGGCTGTTAGTAAATTCGTTTCTCATGTACACTTTACCTTTCGTAGTAAGAATTTTCAATAATAAAATTGTGATATTCCATTTTATGGTTTAAATGTAATTGTTTGTTGAACAGAAATATTGAATATTTTAGTGAACAAAAATTGAATATGTTTTCATACAATTTATTCTTCTTTACAATTTTATTTATGAATACATTTGAAATAGGATCTCTAAAGAATATTACAAATAATCGAGCTAAAGAAAATAACCTAAATGTTTACAACATCGTGAATAAGATTATAACATCAATGATAAATACTAAAGAATTGAACGGAAATATTTATATGAAAAAACTCTTATTATTATATAGAGAAGTGAAAAGAAAATCTTTTAAACATACCAAATTGTTTGAAGATATTCGTAATAATAGTAAAGCTGATTTCTATGATAAAGTTATTTTCAATATAATTGATTTCAATAGAATGTTTAATGAAACATCATATAATGAATATAAAAATAAAATATACGAAAAATTATGTGCTGGTGTAAATAAATCTGATAATGAAACTGTTGAAGAAATTGCGACAATGATTGAAAATTTTACATGTAATTTTGTTAGTAAAATTAATAATTTAATTTTAAATGACCAGTCACATTCACTGCTTATTACAAGAAGGAATCAACATAATAATCGAGACAAGAAAATTCCTAATCTAAAAGTTTGGGGTAAGTGATACACTAATAATTAAATATACATCCGTAATAAAATTACTAATAATTACTAAGCACTATCTTACTAATATTATAAATGCGAAAGTTTAGATGGATGGATGGATATTTGTTAGAGTTTGTAGCCTAAACGGCTGAACGGATTTCGATGAAATTTGGCATAGATGTAGAAGATGTCTGGAAGTACACATAGGAGGGATTTTTTTATTTAATTCCACGCGTACGGAGTCGCGGGTAAAAGCTAGTTAATAATATAAATGTGAAAGTTTAGATGGATGTTTGTTAGAGTTTGTAGCCTAAATAGGTGAACGGATCTCGATGAAATTTGTCACAGATGTAGAACATAGTCTGGAAGAACACATAGTTTACTTACTTTTTAATTCCACACGGATGGAGTCGTGGTTGAAAGCAAGTGTTAGATAAAGTCAAAAGGTAACCTACATGTAAGAGCGAAATCATAAACCCTCGAGATATAATCGTAAATTACAAAATACTTCTGAGAAATTAGACGTTCTTTTGTTTTAATTAAATTTAGATATCCAATCAGTAGGGAACAAATGTATAGTGGATTGCCTAAAGCAATTTGATCCGACATATTGATGTTTGTTAATTCTAGACGCTCCCAATGCAACTGATGACTTTAATACAAACACTAGAAGATTATTCCAAGGTCGAAAGACTTCTGCACGCAAGTTTCCTTTCATAGCGAGCGTGCATGTCAACAAAGAGTTTGTTTGTGGCAGTTCCATCATCGCGAGATGTGTTGTCATCACCGCTGCTACATGTTTAGAAAAGTATGTACGTATAGTCTCATATCACACTTATTTGTAGTCGGCGCTGCAAATTTTCGACCACCAATTATCTTGTATATCTATAGATATATTATATTATAATAAAATTGGAGTGTCTGTTTGTAATATCAAAAGAAAAATTCCAGATTTCGGGAAGATGGTGTATTTGCGTCGCTGAAAACGAAAATTGCATTAAAAAAATGTTTTCTGTGTGTCTGTCTGTCCGTAAGCCGTGTATGTCCCTGGTAATCTCCGAAACGGCTGGGTCGATTTTGACTGGACTTTCACTGAAGGGTAGCTGACATTAACGGGAATATTATAGGCTACTTTTTAATTCCTCGCTGTCAAAATGACGTAACGGGTGGTCCTTTGCGCTAACGAAATTGCGGGCGACAGCTCGTCTTTAATAACATTTCTTTTTAGCGATGACGATCTCTCCCCAAAGCCTCAAAATGTATTTATCAGAGTAGGCAGTGATTTCGTGGATCGAGGTGGTAAGACGTATCCAGTTATAACTGTCCATATACACCCGGAATACGATCCAACGATCTTAGCAAATAATTTGGCCATACTCAAAATGGACTGTGATATGAAAAGTGATGAAAAGCAAACGAAAAAGGCCAAGATAAGGCGTGTAGATTATGACACATTACCTGAACAGATTCCTATAAATATCGATGAAGTTACTGCACTCGGTTGGGGAGCTAAGCATGTAAGTTAGAACATTATAGAAAGAAGAGAAATAACCTATTTTAACACTTGGCGTGTGGGGAATACTTGCGCTGAGTTACATGTGTGGGTGTTGTTTTAGTAAATGGCGGGGATATTTCGTTAGTTAATCGAAAACTACTCTATTATTTACAACGAATGTTATAAATACGTATATTTACGTGAGCCGCGCTCCAGCGACAGACTGTTAATACGTAAAAAAACGTTCCCCGTATGCCAAGTGTTAAAGGTCAGCAATATATAGACAATTTCGGGAACAGAAATTTAAATTCTGATTGCTGACGTTTGAAAGAAGATAGATTGTATGGTAAACCAGAACATTGCTTTGATGTTAACAACAAAATAAGTTGAGAGTTACTAGTACTGCTTTCTTAAAACCAATAAGATACTTGACTACTATTGTTTTTTTCTTTGCAGATAGATGATGACAATTTCGTATCAGAACGTCTGTCCTATTCACATTTAAATATGTATCACATCAAAGATTGTCAGAGTTTATATACTGAGTAAGACAATATAATATTTAGTTTTTTTAATGTTTTCTTTTTCTTTAGATTTGTTAAATTAGTAAATGTATTAAACCTATTTATAGGAAATACGTGACGCTGAAAAATTTTTGTGCCGGATTCATCTCAAAAGGCGGTGGAGCTTGCAATGTGAGTTTTAGCTTAATTGGAAACAGCTAATTGCTTGTTTTTTTTTAATTAAGCCAGCCAGTAATTTTCCATCAGTTAAGTCATATCTTTTTTATTTAATTTTTATAAAGAGAGACGTTGGCGGCCCAGGAATTCTCGATGGACTGCTAGTGGGTGTCATCAGCTTTGGTTCGCCTGTTTGTGGTATCCCTGACGCACCCACTGTCTTCACCAAGCTTGGTTATTACAGGAATTGGATCGATACGGTTCTTGAAGAGGTAAATTATAGACTAATATAGATAAATATAAATATATAATATCGATAGTTATTAAGCTCTGCTTAGTTTAGACTGTAAAGAAAGAATTAATGGTATTCTTCCCAGGATCAACCCTTAGGTGATGATGAAGACGTGGAAAAAGCAAATCAAATATTAGCTCTCATTCAGACTTATTATAAAGAAGACAGAAAAGATTTAAATAAGCGTACTCCGACGGAAAGAACGGAAACTAAAAATGACAATATAGACGAGGAAGAAGAAGAATCAAATATTATTAATACTGTTGTACAACTAACATCACAAATAGAAGTTCCGAATTTCATAAAAGATTTATACCGTAGTCTACCAACGAAATTAATAAATCTATTTGCTAAAAACCTCGATCAAGACCTAGGAATATCAAACGATGATACAAAAACAAATGACAGAGCAAAAAGTAATGTAGATTCGAAGGAGACTTTAGATTTGATATTCCTAGGTGATACGACGGATATTCCAAAAAAATATCAAAAGATTTCTAAGATTCGTACAAATCAGTCGCCCGGAAATGAGAAAAAAGCTAAGGAAGAAAGCTTTGTTAAAAAAGAATCGCATCAAGATGTTTCGCGTAATTACGAAAGTGATTCAGATATAAATTATAATATAGAGATTGGTATGAGTATTGCAAATAAGTAATACCTACCTACATTTTAAATTAAACATTATTATTAGAATCTCTGTACTCTGTGTTTTAGAAATTATAATTTTGCTGTTCTTGTACTGATTCATCCAATAAAAATGTTTTAAAATTCACCTTTTTTTATAAATATTGAGACAACCATATATTATTTAAGTTAAGTTGATTAATAAATAAAAAACCATATCTAAATAACCATACTTCAACATTATGATGAGGAAACGGAACGTATTTTAGTTTGGGAAGTTGTTGTTAGATGTCGCTGCTTTTTTCACAACTCGGGTGGTGTTGGTCAAAAATCCACCAGGGATAGAAGTTGAATAAAATAAGGTAAAGTTAAATGTTATATTTGAATTAGTGTTTTTATGTTGCACAGCTTTTAGTTTTACATATACGCTTCAAATCCTGGGTAAGTCTGCATTTAATCGACGTAGTTATCAAGTAGACGTTCTTATTTTAAAATGTATGTATCGCTAGTTATATTGAATTAATCATTATTTTCTCGATAGTGTCCTTCATGTAATTTAACAACATTTTTTATTCACGTAATTGTCATAAGTAATTTGTTGATTTTTATATTTTTTCATGTTATGTAACCAAAATCGATACTTGCAGTTCTAACCTTACCTGTTATCAGAATTTATCGATTCCAACAACGTAGTTTTATTTAACTAACCTTAAAACGTATATACGGTATTAAATGGTTAAAAACTAAAAATGGTCCTTGACTGCAATGCGTCAATTATGGTTACTTTTTGTCAAAGTGTATTCTTAATTTGACATTAACCACAAAAAAACAAAAAAGATTAAATCGCGATCGTTCATTTTTGTTTAATTTTACGTACTGGTATTAAAAAAATGTACGGACTAAATTAGATGTAATATCTTGTATCAGCTATACAAGATATTACATTAAATTGTCTTTAATATAGACAAAATATATTTACGTAAATACATACTAAACTTATTGGATTAATCTTCTAAACCAAAACTGAATGCTGCATAATTATGAGCCTCGTATATCATTCTTTAGTACCATTTTTTTTTTTATAATATAAGGTGGCAAACGAGCAAGCGGCCACCTGAATCCACCGAAATGGAAGGCGACCGCTGCCCATAAACATCGCTAATTTCTTTATGTACTTTTTTTACAGAACAATGGCCAACTATTTATTACGTCGTGCTATAATAGACGCTATCCGTGTCCCAGTGGGCACCAGAGCATCCAGTGAGCTGGCCAAGGTAAGATAGTTAAACTAAGATAATCATCATCATCATCACCAGCTCACTATATGTCGCCATTAACGGGCTTGGAGCCTACCCTGAGTTAGTGTGACTAACATGCTGGCTCACTGAGGGTTGGTTGACATCACACATACACAATGTTTTCTTTCACTGTAAGAACGTTGGGTAAATTATGTACATATAAAATTCGAAAAATCGAAAACAATTATAGTGTGAATAATGCTTCAATGTTTAAAAATCAACAATTCAGTATATTACATTCAATTATAAGTCTAAAGAGTTAAACCGTTTTCTTTTGTATTAACACAAAATATTTTCTTGTCATAGAGTAGCGGAAACAATAACTCTTACTACTCTTTGAATGTTTTTTTTGTATAGGTTTTTCTACATTTTGTTTATAAGAGAAGGGAGTAAATTAGCAGTATGAATACCAAGATGTTCAAACATTGGTTGTTTTCTCTTTTTAATATTAATTTTTCTATTACAGATTGGCAACCGTGAATGGGTGGGCTATGGCTACAATGGCCAGCCGACCTACGTAGACAGGCCTGACTTCCCTCTACCCGCTGTCAGGTTCCGCCCTGATACACCTGATGTTAAGGTAAGCTCTATTAATTAAATATAGTGTAGTAAACAAGGAATTAGCAAAATAGGTCTACTAGGGCCGGAGATATGCAGTAAATTTTTAATTTTTAATTTATTTATTTAAATCATGATAAATTACACATAATTACAATTGACACAAATTATTTACAATTGACAAAAATAAAATTATATCCTACACACTAGATATAGGATATAATTTACAAGATATAGTAATACATGAAAAAGAAAAATAAAAAGGCATATCAATAAAATTGCTTTACATTACCAATTCAAATGCATATTTTTTTCTCTATACTAAATTGAATTTTATTAGTTACTAACTTTCATCCAAGACTCCATCCACATGGGATTAAAATAACAGAAAAATGTAGCCTAAGTGTTCTTCCAGACTATCCTCTACATCTATGACAAATTTCACCGAGATCCTTTCAGCAGTTTAGGCTACAAACTCTAACAAACATCCATTTACATCTTACTAATATAATAAATGCGAAACTTTGGATGGATGTTTGTAGCCTAAATGGCTGAACGGATCTCGATGAAATTTGGCATAGAAGTAGATGATAATCTGGAAGCACACATAGGCTACTCACTTTTGTTTTTTTTAATTCCTCGAGGACGCAGTCGGGGGCGAAAGCTAGTTTATTATATTAGTAAGATATCAATTAAATAAAAATTATTATTTTTAATATCAGGTTCTCCGTGAAAAGGAGAAGGGTGATTGGCGTAAACTGACTTTAGAGGAGAAGAAAGCGTTGTACCGCGCTTCTTTCTGCCAGACGTTCGCAGAGTTCCAGGCTCCCACCGGAGAGTGGAAGGGAGTCGTCGGCTGGTCTCTTGTGTGCATCTCCCTTTCTTTATGGATTTACATGGGAATGAAATTGTTTGGTAAGTAGTTTTATTTATACTATTTCTTAATTTATGTTAGGATTTGATTAGATGTTGCACACGACTTCATTTACGCAGTTTTAAATCTAGTAAATACTAATATACTAACAGAAAAGAAAATATTTGTATTTTTGTATGTATTAAAATAACTCAAAAACTACTGTGCCTATTATAAAAATTCTTTCACTATTAAATTGCTATGTTACCAGTAAAATAGGCTATATTTTTTGTAAATACTATTTTTTAATTCCATTCATTTTGAATTTGACCCAGTAGTTTTTGAGTTATTACATACAAAAATACAAATGTTTGCTATACATTCTGCATTTCTACCACAAATCTTCAAGAATTTTATTTCTAATATGAAAATCTAACAAAAACAAACTAGTATCTAAAATCATTCATTCTATATTCCATTTACAAGTTAACTTATACAAAACTTACGACTTATTCTAATTGGAAAATATTCTAGTCTTGGGCTAAGTAAATTTTTCTAATTTCTTTGTGCTATAGTATATTAAACAATACCCTCCCCTTCCCAGTGTACAGTCCTCTGCCGCCGTCGTTCGACGAGGACGCGCAGAAGGCTCAGCTGAAGAGGATGCTGGACCTCAAGGTCAACCCCATCGATGGACTCGCCTCCAAGTGGGATTACGAGAACAACCGCTGGAAGTAAACTGTAAGTATATACAATATTCTATTTATATCTATACTTCTGTCTTACTGATCTGACTAATATTATAAAGTTTAGATGGATGGATGTTTGTTAGAGTTTGTAGCCTAAACTGCTGAACGGATCTCTATGAAATTTGGCACAGATGTATAGGATAGTCTGGAAGAACACATATGCTGCTCACTTTTTTTTTAACTCCACGCGGAAGGAGTCGCGGGCGAAAGCTAGTTTATAATAAAGCGTAAACACACACTATTATGTAGGATGTCAGCAATCACAGTACATTTTTGATAACATTTCACGCTATTTAATTTAGAGGGTAAATAACTTGGAAAAAACCGTCATGCGGGAAAGGGAAAACTACAAGCTGATAGTGAAAATTTACAAATCAAAACAATAAAAAAAAATTGAATTTTATTAATTTGGAGCCGCACGTAAACAGCTAGTTTCTTATATCTATCATACCTTCCTACCACATTTAGAGACATTAAAAGAATACTTAAACATTCACTTAGTGTAGTTTTACATGTTTTTTTTTTTTTTATAAAAATATTAGTAGATTTTTGTTAATTTACTAATATTTCCTTTAATCATTCCAACTAAGCTCTAGGCTTGTGCTAGGATATGGTTCACGACAGTCGAATGGCGGGATCCGAACCCTCGACCTCAAGATCGGTAGTCCGTACCACAAACCATTAGGCTATTGGCGCTTAAAATATGTATAATTTGTGTTTTTTTTTATTCCAGTTGGTGTAGTGCTTTCTGGTTAGCTCGAGCGGACTAGAGTAGAAAATTGTATTATAAGCGAAATAAATCTGTAAGATAAACCGATTAAATGTGATTCCAATAAACCAATTGTTTTATTACACCCGAAACATTCCTATTTTATCCCCTTTCTCTTTCTAACGAATTGAAAAAACAAAAAGGTGTATTACGAATATTAGTGAGAACGTTTTCGTAACGTCATCGACATTTGTATTAGATTTGTACAGCGCCCCTATCGGGCTTAAAACAACAAATGTCATGACGTTACGAATACGTTATCGCGAATGTCACTCAAAATATTCATGATAGATCTCAGATTAAAATTAACACAGCGTATGTAAATGTCATTTTGACATCTTATTCTCATAGTTTTTTAACGTCCGATCGTTATTTGTTTAGATTAAAGACTTTAAAAGAGTTTTTCAAACTTTCTTTTTAATGGCTTGATAAAATGTCTAGTGTAGTCTCTATTATTATCAATGGAAAGTGGTTAGGTTAAAATCAAGCTTGTTTTTTTTAAATGTGATGGGATTTTTGTATGTATTGAATTATCTAAAAAACTACTGGGCTGATTTCGATAATTCTTTCCCCATTATAAACTACGTTATATTTTCTATTGGACGAAGTCGCAAGCAACAGCTAGTTGTAAAATATATGAAATTGAGGTGCTTACGTATGTTTTATATATTGTTTGCATACTTGATAAAATTTCACAATAAATCGTAAAAATAAATTTTCTTTCACAATAATATGTTCCAGATAAGAAAAATAAAACAAGTTTTGTGTGAAAAAGTTTTTCTTTGACAGTGAACGTGTTAATTTACAAGTCGTTTCGGTACATAACGTAATTTCTCATGTTTTCTGTTTTCGATAAATTGTTTGTGATCATTTTATTCAGCGTCATCCATCGTTTTGAAGCGTTGGTCGAACTCCCAAAAGTCGAAGTGGACGATCTTGTAAGAACAGAAAAAATCATAAGAAACACCACTAACAACATTTTATCGAATTTAAAATTTATTAAACCTTCAAACAGCACAAGGATCAAAGAATTTTCAACATTACATCACTATTTTTTATCTATTACATTTCGACATTCGAATACGTTGAGGGAAGTAGCTCGACTCACTAGAATTGACTATAAAAAATATAATAACGCAACGGAAAATTTAACGACAGCTATAAACGAATTGCTAGACGAAGGACAATGTTCTAAAGAAAATAATACAACCTCAAACATAACCTCAAATGAAGACACGAACGTAATTCTTTATGTAGACAATTTTCTAGAAAAACTTGAAGGTCTGAAAGAAAGTTATGGAGTTAATAAAGTTTATACAGATATTAATTCTAATATAATTAAACTTCTAGAAGAATCTAGACAAGCAAGTTTCAGAGCGGAAAAGAAAAATATATCGAATTCAAACTATGATCGTAATAATTTATTTGACAGTAGTGAATATTGGGGTTAGTACGTTTTACAGCATTTTATTCTCCAATATTTTCACTTGTATAAAATATTACATCGAAGATATTCATATCATTTAAGACTGCAGCGGGAAGTAAAGGCTAACAACCTGAGGGCCTATCATGAAAACTTGCGACGAAGTTGACGATGTTGAAAATTCGAATCCTTTCTGTCACTAAAAACAACAAAAGGCGATAGTTAAGAGCGGGCGCATACCTTTGGCTAAACTATCGCACAACTGTTGTGCGTTTGTCAATTATTTCGCAATTAATTCAACTGTTTAGTTGCACAACTAAAAATCAAGTAGTGTGCGCATCTCCATATAAGCTCATTGGAATCAAAGCGAGACTAACCAGTTGTGGGATAGTTCAGTCAAAGGTGTGCGCACGCTCTAAATAGACACATGATACGACGGCAAGCCTGTCCATGTATAGATGTCAGTGTATACAGCAATATTCTTTTGTCTTTTAGTTCCGAGCGGTCGACGTATTTACAAAGGAGAGAGGACAAAAATCAAACACTATCCATTCATGGCCAGTATTCAGATTTTCGATGTGTTCCAATGTGCTGGTTCTATTATTAAATCGGATCTTGTTATTACTGCGTCTTCGTGTCTGCAATTGTAAGATATTATGAAATCAGTGATTTCTGTACAAATATAAAAGGCATAGGATACACCGGCAAACCTCATGCAAATTGAGTTTTATCTAATTATTTACTAGCTGTTGCTCGCGACTTCATCCACGTCGAATTAAAAAAAATGTAAAAAACATAGCCCATGGTTACTCATTGGTAACGAAGCATTTTAATAGCGAAATAATTTTTAAAATCGACCCATTAGTTTTTACGTGAATCAAATACATATAAAAATACAAAACTTTCCTCTTTATAATATTAGTGAAGATCACGAAAAGTGAGAATTTTATCGAAATGACGTTACGAAAACATTCTCACTTTTCGTGATAACCCTCTTACAGTTTGCAACTTTTCCATCTCTAACTTTCAGGGCTTGGAATAATCGTTTCTATAGAGAGAATCCGGCTTTCCTAGCTGTCCGCGTTGGTTCATCGTTCTACAACAGTGGTGGGGAAAGAATAGCGGTTTTAGAGATTTACTTCCACCCCGAGTATAATCCTAAAAGCCTTTGGAATAACATATGCGTATTACGTCTTGAAAGGCACATACAATTTATAAAGGATAATATAAAGAAAGTGAAGAAGATAGCAATAGACAAACATCCTTGGAATTTACCTGTAAATACACCAGGAATAACCATCATTGGATGGGGAGCTAAATCTGTAAGACCAATTCCCAATTCAGTTGATCATAATATCATTTGAATAACGTTTTATTGTTTACTAGCGTTCACCCGCGATTCCGTCCGCGTGGTATTAAATAAAACAGAAGTAAGTAGCCAATGTGTTCTTCCAGACTATGCTCTACATCTATGCCAAATTTCATCCAGATCCGATCAGCCGTTTAGGCTACAAACTCTAACAAACACCCATCCTCGCGTTTATAATATTAGAATAGAAAGATTGCTCTCGACTACCACGATCAGGTCAATTTTATTCTAAAAATCGTTATTACACAATATAATAATTAAAAAAGACACTTTTCGAATTGTTTTACCACAATTTTAAGGTTTTATCTAAAAATTTCTGACTTACGTTTTACGTTTCTTTTGTCCGTTTGGATAAAGCCCTTAAATAACTGTGATGACAGTTTATCTTTTTGTATTCCAGTCCAGCAACAAAGTGGGTGATCCGTTTCATAATATACTGTCATATTCACATCTTGATGTTTACCCCACTAGAGAATGTCAAGAAGTTTACACCAAGTAAGTTGAGCCTGCACTTCCCTACGTAATATACTCTAGAAGAGATTGAAAAAGCCTGAATTTCTTTACAGGGAGTACGTTACGAAACAAAACTTTTGCGGTGGCTTCTTCTCGAAAGGTGGCGGTGCTTGCAACGTGTGTATTTTTCGCATATTTTTTGTTATAGACCCTTTTTCACTTGACTCTTGACAGGCTTCTGGCGATTGTAATATTGCATATTGCAGTTGCCTCCAGTGGAAATAGGATATGCGATTGCTTTAAAAATGCGACTACTGGTTTAATGAAATAAGGCGTTTAGAGTTAAGTTTAGCACCAATACTTTGGACTCTCGTTTGTTGTTAGCGTGACGTAGGTGCACCGGGAATTATCGGTGGTACTCTAGTTGGCGTGGTCAGTTTCGGATCTCCAGTTTGTGGCACACCTGACGCGCCAACCGTCTTCACCAAGGTCGGCTACTACTATCAATGGATACAGACTATCATGGATCTGGTATTTATTATTATTTTTTTAAATTATCATCACCATCTTACGTGCCTACTGAGAGGCTCGGAGACTACTCTAAGTTAGGTGTGACTAGACTGTCAACAATGCTGGCTTACTGGGGCTTGACTTCACACATATTTTTTTTTTTCCGATATATGTAGGTTGCATCACGATTTTCTTTTTCACTGTTAGAACGTCGAGTAAATTATGTACGTAAATGGAAAATCACATTGTTAGGCGGGATTCAAACTCAGGACCTGTATATTACAAGTCAATTCACTTCTAAACCACCTACACTCCCCAATTCAGTTAATTTTTAAATACTGAGATATTGTTTGAAGAAAAACGTTGCATATGCGATATATTTTCTTTACAGCATGTACCTCATAGTAAAAAGAAAGTAACAACAAAATACACATTGGATCCTTATGAACAATATTTAACAACAACTCCGGGAACTACGACGTTTAGAATAGAACCTCTGTTAGGTGGTAAACCACCTTCGATACTTGATGATACTGAATACGAAGAACATGATAATGCATTACGAACACTCGATGATAAATTGTTCCAAGAGTTTCTAGAAACAATGTTCGGTAGTAAGGAAGTGAAGAAATATGAAGACGTGATACAACAAGACACGAATGTATTAAGAGATACTAAAGATAAAACACAGACTAAGATGAAGACAGCCAAAAGTAAAGTGGAAACTACGACTCAAGTTTCTGTACAGCCAGCGTCAACATACGCTTATGATTCTGAAATAGAAAGTCCTAGAACACAAATCATACCTGTCGATACATACGAAATGCCGGAACCTGTCCCAGTGACAGAGAATATCGAAGTCGAAGAATCGGACAGTAAATATGTGACTGAACAAAAACATAAACCGAAAAGCGAAAGAATTAAACCACAAATAAATAAAGATATTGTCTATGAGTTACCAGTTACAACTACAGAGGAAATACAGGAGATATATCTTGAATTGGCACCAGATTCCGGAGATTCTGAACAATCCATCGACAATCAAGAACAAACAATCGACAATCAACAACAGAAACGAGAAAAAATATACAATGTAGATCAGATTGTTGACCAATCAGAGGCTAAATCTGCATCCAAAGAGAGTTCAGGAACATCGTCCGATGATGCCAGCGATATCCCAGGTGAAGAAGTTATCGCGAATCTGTTAGATGAGATTGATTTCAATCAGATATTAAGAGAGGTCTCAACTGACGCGACAACTAAAACTTCACGATCAGGTTACGCGACTAAATTAGATAGGCATAGATTCCTAAGTACAACTACTGAAACTATGAACATTGGAAAGTTCAATAGAATACCTTATCAGTTAACAAGTGCAGATGGTATTTTCAAACCTGGGAATAATTCATTATTGACATTACTATATTTGTCAGATGGAGAAAAGAATAGAAATGTCAATAAATATAATTTGAATGTTGAAATTAGTAGAAGTAAAAAAATTAATCCGGCACATTCTAAGAGAGACAATACAATATACAATTTGGATCAAAAAACAGAACTATATAGAATAATTTCTCGTGTTATTGAAGCTGCTATGAGTAAAAAATAATATCTTCCTTAGAACGTGAACTATTTAGTTAAAAAAATTGTGAAATGTCAATGATACTTAGGAGTAGTATGGAAAGTACATTTTTAAATAAAACTAAATGAAACCAACATATTTGGGAACAATAATTTATTTATTCATTTTATATAAAAACAACATTTCAACATAAATATACAACATACCGATCGAACATTGCCACAAACACATCTCGCGTAAAAATACATATATCACTTTTACATATTTTAGTATATTCAACACTGAGAAGGAAAATGGGAAATATTTTTTAGTTAAGAAAAGCTAGGAATTCATTTACTAACCGTGTGTTTTCCCTTAACAGCTGTCAAATACATTTGCATTCTCTTTTTTTCCAAGGGAATTAAAGGGATGACAATGATCAGGTTGTCCGAAAAACTACAATAACACTTGTATTGCCATATTGCTATCTCGCTCATTCTCTTTGAAAAAACAGAGACAACATCTACCAATACAAGTCCCATGGCAATCTAAAACGACAGAATGTTGACGTTCAATTTTAGAATGTAATTTTATACGGCAAAATAATAAGCTAATGCTTATGAGTGATTTCTATATTTGTATAACAAAATATGTAACATTTGATTTGATATGATAGCTATGATATCGACATATTTATATAAATAATTCGACTTTTATGATAAAATATGTTACATTTTTATGACTAGCAACATTGCTGATACTTTTTCATCAGGAGCATTTTATTTGTACTAAGGTGGTTACTAAACTAATTAACGAAATAAATAAATGATAACTTAAAATATGTTTTATAGATTTTTATCTTTAATGAATCACATTGAACTTGTTAATTTTTTCGCTACAATGACTAGATATAATTATAGAAATGTATGTTTTAACGAAATAAGGTGACCAAACAATATTTTTTTAACTTTTTTTCTATTCATTAGCTAGCTGCTATTTAATCTGTATTTAAATAAATATGACTTCATTTTTTAATTTCCATCCAATGATTTCTACAAGAATATATAGTTTTCTAAATATATCTTTATTAGATTTTAGATTCTACATTTCCACCGATAGATAAGTATTCGTATAAAATAAGATTGTGCACAAACCAGCGCCATACTGTGACGTCATATGACATGTTGACAGATTGAGGTTATGCACAGTCTTATTAGAAACGTAATAGTAGAGATAAAATGTCATTTGAGTACCGCTTACGCTATTTTTTTTAATTTAAAGCTAATTCTGATTTTACGGTGACATCCAAAGCGACATAGAAATATATACTAGACAAATCGGTTGATACATTTACACTAAAATATAGAATTTTGTCTCTTATAATAATCATAAGAAAATTTCTCGGGAGCTTTCCTCTCCTTAAATAGTCTGTGAACAATTTTATTAACCAAAATATACGTATTTAACCACACATTGAACAATTTTGAATAACTAGTTTAAATTAAAACCGCCATTTTGTAAAATGGCGCGAAATGATTATATTGTTAAAATATGAAATAAAAATTCATACATATTGTTTTATCACTTTTACCAATACATGTATGGACAAAATAATGCTGTCATAGCATTTCTAAAGAATATATAGTAGGAAGAAGAAAAAATTAAAACAAAAACAAAAGACTCATTTAAAAAATTGTCCACCGACTATAATTTAATACACAATTTAAAAATATTCTATTATATGAATTATTAACATCGATATTTCATTAAATTTCATATTATTTTGTTTATTTCCTGACATCTTTTTAACATTTTAAATTATTTCTGACAGTGACATTGTTATTTTCCATATTTGTCATTTGAATTCGGTTTTAATATTCTCTGTTTAATGTTTCCTCTTGTGGTTCTGTAGACAATTAGAGATTAACAACTTTTACAGCTAAAATCGTTTAATTTTAAATTATTTCTGACAGTGATATTGTTATTTTCCATATTTGTCATTTGAATTCGGTTTTAATATTCTCTGTTTAATGTTTCCTCTTGTGGTTCTGTAGACAATTAGAGATTAACAACTTTTACAGCTAAAATCGTTTAATTTTAAATTATTTCTGACAGTGATATTGTTATTTTCCATATTTGTCATTTGAATTCGGTTTTAATATTCTCTGTTTAATGTTTCCTCTTATGGTTCTGTAGACAATTAGAGATTAACAACTTTTACAGCTAAAATCGTTTAATTTTAAATTATTTCTGACAGTGATATTGTTATTTTCCATATTTGTCATTTGAATTCGGTTTTAATATTCTCTGTTTAATGTTTCCTCTTATGGTTCTGTAGACAATTAGAGATTAACAACTTTTACAGCTAAAATCGTTTAAATTTAAATTATAAAATTACACCTTCTTAGAGCCTGATGCTTGCATCCAAACACTAAATCATGAGCCTTTTAAGATAATTCTAAGTAAATGCAATATTCAGCTTCCTTCTTCACGAAACATGAGAAGAATGACATGACAATATTATCATATCATATCTAGAATTTATTTATCTGTGACATAAATGTCAAATTTGACATTATCTATGCTCGACGCTTGTCTATGTCTTTATTCTGTGAGTACACTTAATTTCCTTTTGCTAACTAGTCTCGGAAGGGAAAGAGACCGCCGACTCCGCCAGCATCCCAGTCTGCCAGTTCAACTGGACCGAAGCATTCGTCGAAGAATTGCTCCATTGTTTTATGAAGATGCATGTACGATCTTTCAAAATAATGTCCTTCATCTGGGTAGATCTGAAATAATTAGACACATCGTTTATTATAATACTAGCTTTCGCCCGCGACTCCATCCGCGTGGAATTAAAAAAAACAAAAGTGAGTAGCCTATGTTTACTTCCAGACTATACATCTAGACTCTACATCTATAGCAAATTTCAACGAAATCTGTTCAGCCGTTTCGGCTGCAAACTCTAACAAACATCCATCTATCCATGCATCCATCCATCTAAATTTATAATATTAGTATGAAGTATGATGGAAAGGAGATGATAGCAAAAGATTGGGTCATTTCAATCATCATACAAACTGCTTTAATTCTAAAAGTACTAGCGGAGAAATAAAGATGCGTCACATATCGTTACACGATAGAGACGAAAGATATATAATCAAATGGATAGAAAAGAGATGGCTATACCTGGTGTGTGTACAGCGCCTGTGCTCTGACTAAGGCGCGTGCGAGAGCGAGAGCGTGGTCCGGCGGCGCTCGCTCATCCGCGGTGGCGTGTGCGAGCAGGACGCGGCGCGGCGGCAGGTTACCCGCCCGCCGCCACACCGCGCCAGCCGCGCCGCCCGCCGCCGCGCCGCCGTGCCGCTCCGTCCAGTACGAGTCTACAACATACATACATCTTACTAAGATAAACGCAAAAGTTTAGATGGATGTTTGTTAGATATTGTAGACTAAACTGCTGACCATATCTCGATGAAATTTGGCATAAATGTAGAGCATAGTCTGGAAGAACACATAGGTTATTTATTTTTTATTCAACGCGTTCGGAATTGGGGACGAAAGCTAGTAATAAATGAGACAAAAATCACCAGTCAGAAGACTAACTCATAACAAATATAACAACGAATAGCATATCAAGAAAGGAACGCGATTATTAGAGGTGTAGAAGGAGATGGAGATTATTTTGTGACAGCTAAAATTCACTTCAGTTATGGCATGTCACCTGATAAGTCAGCTCTACAGAACACGATTGCAGAACCACAGTGTTTGGACTTGATTGAAGCACAAATACTAGTTGCCAATTTTTATAACGCCTGTCCAACAATGTTCTTTAGTCTACAGAGGACTTGATTACTGAGTGCACAGCGGGAGTACTAATAAAGTATAGATCTTACTGTGCCTGCGTAAGTCAGCGAGGGGTGCGATGGCGGCCAGGCAGCGTGTGACGTTGCGCGCGTCGCCCGCCGCCGCCGCGGCCGCCGCGCCGCCGCCGTAGCCGCGCCCCCACAGCCCCACGCGAGACCCGTCTACCATCTTTAGGTTGTCACGGAGATAGCTGCATAAATTGTAATGAATTTAGAAGATTTAATCTAGGAAATCTACCGAGGGATTGCTTAAATGCGGCTATTAGTGCTAAGTCTTTTGGTGTCTTTTATTGTCAAATTCGCTTTGTATAAATTTTCTATTCATCTGTTCAATTGATATGGAAATGACAAAGGACTATGTTCTATGATTTTTGCTCATCAGTTCATGAATAAATATTTACTTAATGATAACTGAGTACTTACGAAAGTACTGCTATTTGGTCTTCTACATCTACGGACAGCATCTTCTGGTATATTTCTGTTCTTAGCTCCTCACCCTTAAAACAAAGGAGTGTCTATTAGTGAATGAAATAAATACACAATTTCATAGCCTTCAGGGCAGAAATTAAAAAGCACTGATGGTTCATTAAAAAGTTATCTCACTTGTCCACCCGATCCCCTCGCATCGATCTCAGCCACGATGAAGTTCCTGGCAGACGCGAGGTACCAGCCCCAGTCAGGCTTCCACCTCTCAGTCACCAGCTGACCGCCAGGCTCCGCTGAACTGGAACATTATTGTTAAACATATTAAAGTGTATCAGAATCACTTATATGATAGACATTTAATTATCGAACTACACGAGTTAAAATAAATTACAATCGGTGATCACAGAAGAAGAATGAAGAAAGACGAAAATTATATGGTATCATAACTCACACATGTAAAACAAGCGGCAGAGGCAGATCATCCGTTTCTCTCAACCCTGGCGGCAGCAGGAGACGTACCCTTGCTTCGCGGTGTGCTTGCACCTGGAATATTAATGGCCACAGCAGTTCTATGCGGTCCAAGGTCAACTAAGGCCCATGGATAGATTGATCAGGTCCATACCGCACCATGCCTTTGTTTGATAGTGGAGAAAAACTAAGAAACACATTGGTAGATCTGGCTTGAAAAACGAAGCCTTGAAAATGTAATTGGAGAGAGAAAACGTAGGAAATATTAAGGTACGTTGTATTACAAGGACAATTATTTCTCTGTTAGAGCATAACTCACCTCGACCCTAAATACTTTGAACTGTGGCGTGGCGAGAGCTGCGAACTTCTGCCGTAGTGGCTGACCATCCCACAACACGGAGCGTCGTGCTCCGTTAGCCGCGCACAGGAAGGTCGCTGGTGGGCCCGGGCCTAGACATTCCTGGAATTATACACACATATATGTACTATAAAGTGTTAAGGGATAAGCTTTAGAAGAGATTAAGCATTTCCTGTTGGAAACGCTTTTTTTTATAATATAAGGTGGCAAACGAGCAAGCGGCCACCTGAATCCACCGAAATGGAAAGCGACCACTGCTCATAGACATCCGCAATTGCAGATGCGTTGCCTACCCTTCATTGACGGAGGAGGAGACGCACGTAAAGAGACATTTCCCCTTCCTATGCGTCTCCTCCACCGTCAAACTTCCACAACTTTTCCTTCCCATCAGTTCCTTTTAAGAAAAGGGTAAAAAGGGAAAGAGACTAAAATTAGAGATATCGTAAAAATGTGCGTTTTTTGTTGTGTGACTTTTGATCATACCTGTACATAATAAGAGAAGTTCTTGCTGAATATGACCCTGTTGTATAGACACACAGTCGGCAGTGTGTCGTTCTCGTGAGAGACGTGGGGTAGTACCGTAGACGTCGGCCACGCGGGGAGAGACGATGTTGAGTTCTCGTATTCCTAGAGGATAACATTGATATTATAGATAGATCTAGCAAGTGTCAGTGATTGGCTAGTAATCATGATAGGTCGATTTGCAGAATGAGTACAAAGACACGATGTGCAGATTGATTTAACATCTAGTGGAAGCGTGCTGGGCCCATAACCTGTTAATGTATTTGCATGTATGCGCATGTGGGCAATGGATATGCTTTGTGGAAACTACGACATCCGTCAAAACCAATTCGAATCTCTGATATTCGTTCTATTTTAAACTCATTCTTCATTTGTCTCACGTCGCTACAAGTTGCCAGTAACTTCAACAGTCTGCATATACATACCAACTCATCAACTGGTGGTTCAGTAGTATGATGCGGTGAGTCTGGTGGTTGCTGGCAGTGTGCGCAGGTAAGGCAGTGCGGCGGCGGAGGCCAGCTGCCGTCAGCCGGCACCGACACACGGTACAAGTGACGCTCGCCGGCCTTCTCTGGAGCTGTGCCTATCACATACCTGTACAAGAGTAATACTGCCTGTTCTTTAATAGTTACCACAATACCACTATATCCACACATGGATTATTCCCAAACGTCACCCCGCTCTGTCACGTGGGGACAGATGAGAATATAAAGTTTCATCCGTCCCACCTTTTGCGATAAGGGGACGGTTGGAACTTATTTTATTTCTTAACGGTTCCATCTGTGACTAAAAGGTGACGGATGAAACGTTTTATTCTCATCTGCCCCCATGTGGGGACAAAGAAGGGTAACGGTTTGGAATAATCCCTACACATACATGTATATTTGTCAGTTTTCCTGATTTTAAAAACAACATTAGTGAAGCAGAACCTACAAAAGTCTTCTTCTCTCGTCCCAGCCAACTAGCTGTGTGATCTCAAAGCTGCCTTGAGTCAGTGTTATTCTGGTTTCAATGGTGAGCTGCACCGCGTGTCGCCAGATACCGCCCTGGTCGGTGATGGGAGCGGAGGTGAAGACGCCCGCCGGCCCGCCCACGAGGGCGCCGCCGCCGCACCAACCGCACTCTTCCACAGGATCCGCGCCAAGACCCGACCATCGCGTACCGTCTGACTCGTCACGGAATATCTAATGGACAAATAAAGAAGCTAACAACAGTTATTCTCCAGATAAATAGGTCTCTTTTTGTTCTTCTATATGGCTCTATTACTGGAATTTGACCATCTGTTTAGTGAACCCTTTCCTATGCCAAAAAGTCAAGTTTAGTCAGTTCAATGTAAGATTATTTGAAACTAGTGTCCAAAGCCATTAGCAAAATTGCATGATTCTTAACGAGACTAGACTGCGTTGAAGTCCATTGTTGTATGGTATTAGTTGAGAGGGCGTATTCCAAAGCCAGATAGAAATATAAGTCTAGCATCTGTTAATATTATAAAATATTTTGATTGTTCTTACATCCTGACAGTTATAGTGGACGGCACTGCAGATGCTGATGATAGAAACGTTCTGAGGTCGGTTCAGCAACAGAACTCCGATTTGTTTCTCTGTCAACCAACTCGTCCATCGGACGTACCAACCTGGAAAACATAGATTTGCGAATGATTACATTAAATGCTTTTTTGTAGTTGTAAAGTTAAAATTATGAACATACTTTTGTCGATTTGCGATGTGAACTGTATGGCGTGAGGGAAGAGGAACTTGGGCGTCTTTAGACTGACTACATATACCGTCACTACTGGATTGTTGGTGTTGACCTGCAATTGTTATTAACTATTATTTATTATGTTAAAGATCCTTTTAATATGGAATTTCAGATATTCAGATATGATGGCCATTACAGATGAATAAAGAATAGTGCACATCGCTGACTCTTCGTAGACAAGGTCAAGAAGATGGTGAAACGTGAGTTCCTACCTTAGGATATCTTAGCGTCTTAATGGTTGGGTACGCGGGTGGTTCTTGCTGGTCCAGTCCGTACCAAGGGTATTTATGTTGTTGTACCAGGCTGTCGTTATACGTCACGTATAGTAACGTCTGTCCATCCGAACTGAACCATAAAGCTCGGTCTAAGCGTAGCACTTCTGTCTCGTAGAGGAAGTCTGGTACACCATTGAAGATGACGCCGGGGATTCCTGTGTACATACTTGTATTGATTTTACAGATATATCGACTACTTGGTTGGAAGGATTGAGGGCAAAAGGTCACGGAGTCATTCACCTACACGATGGTCATATCAAGTCATGTCAGTACTTAATATCCCGTTAAGCATTAATATCGAGACTCCGAGATGGCTGTAAAATATGCAGGAAGAGCTACATTCGTAGCAAAGCGTTGGGGGCCACGGTTGCGTTCCAAATGGAGATCCCGCGACCCCTCATTAGCGCTGTGGGAGACCACCGTGGGGTTTTTGTTGGTGCAAGCCCAACATCACTCCTCTTTACCCCTATAAAGATGAATATGTGTAAAGCATTTCCACACGCTAAAAAAATAATAATAATATCCCGACTGCATTGAGTCGAGCTGAAGACAGGGTTGCGAGTTGGTCGACGAATCGGTAAAGGCTTATCAGATAAGCACGAATATTAACTATAGTGTGTGGATTGTTTAAAAAAAAAGTGTAACGCCGTGATTTCACTTCCGAATAGTACAAACAATGTCGTCTTCTATTCACTAACTGTTACAATAGTAGTTAAGCTTAAAAGGGATATAAACTAAACCGACAAAGTTCTATAGTTCAACAGAAAATGTATTGAAAGCATTTCCTTCCGTAGTACAAAATATGTTTCTTAATTGTTGCATTGTAGCGCTATTGTACTGGAAAATAAAGCTATCGAGTATAAGTGAATTAATTACTTTTCTATTGCAAATGTATAAACTGTTCTTTTATTAAAAAGCCTTTGAAAAGGTTACTGAAACTAATTTACTAGTGATTAGAATTTAAAATACGCTACGGTAACAATGTAAGGAAATCGCTTGTGAATTATAAATTTCTTTGTTCCTTAGCACGAGTATCGATCTCGGTGACATACTGTCGAAGGATTTCATTATTTTACAACTCGATAAAGTCATTTAAAATGTATGTATAATTCTAAAAAAATGTAAAATTACAATAAAACAATCTATACATATAAAAATTAGAGTGTCTGTATGTAATATTGAAAGGAAAATTCCAGATTTCGCAAAAAAGTATTTGCGTTGCCGATAACGAAAATAGCATTTAAATATGTCAAATTTAAGTCTGTCTGTCCGCATGCTGCGTTTGTTCTGTGTAAACTCCGAGACGGCAGGGCCGATTTTTACAAGACTTTCATTGAAGAGGTCGGGCGTATTAGGCTCCTTTTTTGTAAATTTGAGGTCGACAGCTCATTTTAAATAAGCGCAATTATAGCGATGAATACTGACGATGGGGGTCTAAGCCCCCTAGCGCTTAAGCCCCCCTTGAATCCACCAATGGCAACTCTTTAATTTAGACATACTAAAATATTTATACCTGTATTAGTAATCCTGCAGACGAGTGTCTTTAGTATGCGGGGTTTGTAGTAAATGTCATTATCATGCACAAAGACGAGACTAGACCCGACAGGAGACCACTCTGCGTACTGAAGTAAGGGAGCAGACCTGTCATCCTCAACTGGTGATATTGGAATTTTGTTCCTGTAATAATAAAAAATTATCATCGTGCGTCGGAGAGCGTCGGTGGCTCAGTGGTTTAAGCACTTGACTTGTAATACAGGTCTTGGGTTCGAATCCCGCCATACCAATGTGATTTTCGTTTTTTCATATGTACATAATTTACCCGACGTTCTTACGGTGAAGGAAAACATCGTGAGGAAACCTGCACATATCAGCGAAGAAATTCAAAGATATGTGTGAAGTCAACCAACCCGCACTTTGCCAGCGTGGTTGACTATGGCCTAGTCACCCTTTAGGGTAGGCACCGAGCCCCTCGGTGGGGACTTATAGTGAGCTGGTGATGATCATCTTCCTCCTTATCCTACTCCCGTAGTGGCGCAACAGGATTTTGTTCTCCACATAACTCTATCATACGTCATCTCAGTCATCACTTCCTTCTTGATCATGTCAACTTTCACGCAATACATCTCTTTCTAGGTCTACCTCTACCGGTGTACCACACTCATAACTAATGTTCTCCTTATAACATGCGATTCATCCCTCCTCATAACATGCCCATACCATGCTAACCTTTTATAACTAATAAGATGTTCTTATACATAATTAAAAATTTATATATAATAATCAAAACCAATCGATATCACATTAATCAGTACGACTTTAATGAGGTTGTCTATTCGAAAAGCCGAGGCAATTGTTTTAGCTAGTTTATTGAGATTTCTGTAGGTTTGTTTTTATCATACTAATATTATAAATGCAAAAGTTTAAATAGATAGATGCATGTTTGTTAGTCTGTAGCCCAAATGACTGAATGGGTCTGGATGTAATTTGGCATAGATGTAGAACATAGTCTGGAAGATCATGTAGGCTACTTACTTTTGTTTTTTTGTCCTTCAGACGGAGTCGCAGGCAAACGTTAGTAGGACATAATTTTATGAAGTTTTTTTAGTAGTAAATGCCAATGTAATGTTGGTCTTCAACAGCTTTATTAACATTTCTTTACATTTGTTTTATCTTCATCTCAATTTCTTCATTGGCCATATACTATTGTATTACTAATGGCCTGTCCCACCAAATTGTAAATTTTCTGTTGATCCAACGTGTAAAATATGCGGTGGAAATATCGGATTTTCTTACCTTATCTGACAGTGGCTTCATTTTTAAGCTATCTGAGCCTCTATCAGCCAGTGGGACAGGCCCTTAATGACATAACTGACCTGGTGATGACGTCATACACGTGGTAGCGAGCCAGCCGAGCGTGTCTCCAGCCACGTCGCACGTCTGATATGAGCAGAACAAACTTCAGGTCCGCTGATACTTTGAAGTCTACTGCGTTCAGCTCCCTCTGGTGGATAAAATTTACATTAACAAATACAAAAAATACATTATGTTCTAAAATAAATAACTAGCTGCCGCCCGTGACACCGTCCGCGTATGTTTAAAAAAACTTAATTAGTAGCCTATGTGTTCTCCCAGATTATATTCTACATGTGTGCCAAATTTCATCAAGATCCGTTAAGCCATTCTAGACATACGCAGTAACATCCACATAAACTTTCGCTTTTATAATATTACTAGCTTTCACCCGCGACTTAGTACGAGCGGATTTAAAAAAACAAATGTAAGTAGTCTATGTGTTCTTCCAGACTATCCTCTACATTTATGCCAATTTTCATCGAAATCCGTTCAGCCGTTTAGGCTACAAACTCTAACAAACTTCCCTCCATCCATCCATCTTTCTTAGCATGAAGTATGATTGAAGAAATACGATTTTGAATAAAAATAATTGTTTGTCCTTTTAGACCAGACGCACACCATTGGCGAAACTATCACACAAGTGTTGTGCGATTGTCGATTGTTTCGCAATCCATTCAACTGTTTAGTTGCACAACTAAAAATCGAATAGTATGCCTTCATATATGATCATAGGAATCAAAGCGAGACTAAACTGCAATAGTTTATTCAAAGGTGAGCGTGCTGTTAGGTCGTATTTACAATATATTTATCAAATGAATTGCTTTTAGTTTTCAAATAAATTCCCAGTCCTATATCGACAACATCCAACACGTGATAAATGACGTGATATTTCAACGTCGGTCAAACTTGCTACTTTTATATCAAATCTAGGTATATTATGTAACGGCAAAACTCGGATACGATTCTCTAAAAATGTATCGCTTGTTTATCACTAACATTGAGATAGAAAATTGAACGAACTTGTTTGAAGGTTTTAATTCATCTATACACTAGCTGTTCCCATGCGACTCCATCCGCATAAAATTATAAAAATCTCATTTCATTGTTCATATTTGTCAAATTATGAATTGCAAATGTCAAAATGACATGACATGATGTCAAACCATGGCAACCTTGCTTCCTTAATGTTGGCGACAACTTATGGTCTCTTTCCCACATTACAGTTTTTATCCAAAATATTTACCCTTAAGTTTAACGGCGTGAAAAATATATAGCCTAAAGCGTGACGTAAGTGTAGGGCTTTTTATTAAAAAAAGAGTTATTCGAAAATATGCTGTGATTGCTGACATCTTAGGCAACAAGGAAGTGTGTGTTTACGCTTTATTATATTAGTATAGAAGTATAGATATAATAAAATTGGAGCGTCTGTTTGTATAATCAAAAGAAGGAATCCAGATTTCGGGAAGATTATGTATTCTTGCTGATAGCGAAAATCGTATTTAATTTTTTTTGTCTGTCTGTCCGCAAGCCGCGTTTGTTTCGGGTAATCTCCGAAACGGCTGGGCTAATTTCCACCGGATTTTCACTGGGTAGCTGACATAGATAGGCATATTATGAGCTACTTTTTTTTTAAATTCCGTGCTGTCAAAAAGGCTTAACCAAATTTGCGTTAACGAAGTTTACGGGCGACAGCTCGTTGACAAATAAATCAACGCAACAGATAATACACTAAAGGACTTTTGTTAATTGATTGTTTAGGGAGACCTTTAGTGTTTAAGAGATCATTATCCACTTGCCCTTATCCCTTACGGAGGGTCGGCACAGTATGTGCTGCTCTTCCATACATCTCTATCACCCATCATATCTGAATCCACTCCTTTCTTAAGCATATCTTTCACACAATCCATACTTTCTTCGGTCTTCCTCTACCTTTGTAGCCATCCACATTCAATCTTGACACTTTCTGGTCTATGTCCCCATCGTCTCGTGCATAATATGTCTCACACTCTGAACCTACAGAGCTAAGGTAGAGTTTGTGTATTTCCATTTGGAGTTCAGGCACACCACATATTCTGAAATTAGAAATCTTCGCTAAAGAACAATTTAAGTAACCATTACTTGTCGCTGAGTACGGCAGAAATATCTACAGAAATCAACATCATTATTGTATAAACTGCTATATAATTCTATTATTTTACTATGGTCTAGATTCTGACTAAATTATCGCATAACTGTTTAGTCTCGCTTTGATTCCTATGAGCTTATATGGAGGCATACTACTCGATTTTTAGTGCAACTAAACAGTTGAATGGATTGCGAAACAATCGACAATCGCACAACGGTTGTGGGATAGCTTAGTCAGAGATGTGCGCTCTTATAATATACTAGTTGTTCCCGTGCGGCTTCATCCGCATGAAATTATGAAAAATTTATTTTATTGCTTACATTTGTCAAATTATCAATTGCAAATGTCAAAATGACATGACATGATGACAACCTTGCTTCCTTGATGTTGGCAGCAACTTATGGTCTCTTTCCCGCATTAGGGTTTTTATCCAAAATATTTGCCCCCTAAGTTTAATGGCGTTAAAATATATAGTCTAAAGCGTGACGTAAGTGTAGGGCTTTTTATTAAAAAAAGAGTTATTCGAAAATATGCTGTGATTGCTGACATCTTAGGCAACAAGGAAGTGTGTGTTTACGCTTTATTATATTAGTATAGAAGTATAGATATAATAAAATTGGAGCGTCTGTTTCAATAATCAAAAGAAAAAAATCCAGATTTCGGGAAGATTATGTATTGTTGCTGATAGCGAAAATCGCATTTAAATTTTTTTTGTCTGTCTGTCCGCAAGCCGCGTTTGTTTCGGGTAATCTCCGAAACGGCTGGGCTAATTTCCACCGGATTTTCACTGGGTAGCTGACATGGATAGGCATATTATAGGCTACTTTTTAAAATTCCGTGCTGTCAAAATGGCGTAACGAGTGGTCCATATTTGCGTTTACGAAGTTTGCGGGCGACAGCTCGTTGACAAATAAATCAACGCAATAGATAATACACTAAAGGACTTTTGTTAAATGATCGTTTAGGGAGACCTTTAGTGTTTAAGAGATCATCATCCACTTGCCCTTATCCCTTACGGAGGGTCGGCACAGTATGTGCTGCTCTTCCATACATCTCTATCACCCATCATATCTGAATCCACTCCTTTCTTAAGCATATCTTTCACACAATCCATACTTTCTTCGGTCTTCCTCTACCTTTGTAGCCATCCACATTCAATCTTGACTCTTTCTGGTTTATGTCCCCATCGTCTCGTGCATAATATGTCTCACACTCTGAACCTACAGAGATAAGGTAGAGTTTGTGTATTTCCATTTGGAGTTCAGTCACACCACATATTCAGAAATTAGAAATCTTCGCTAAAGATTTAAGTAACCATTAATTGTTGCTGAGTACGGCAGTAATATCTACAGAAATCAACATCATTATTGAATAAACTGCTATATAATTCTATTATTTTACAATGGTCTAGATTCTGACTAAATTATTGCATAACTGTTTAGTCTCGCTTTGATTCCTATGAGCTTATATGGAGGCATACTACTCGATTTTTAGTGCAACTAAACAGTTGAATGGATTGCGAAACAATCGACAATCGCACAACGGTTGTGGGATAGCTTAGTCAGAGATGTGCGCTCTTATAATATACTAGTTGTTCCCGTGCGGCTTCATCCGCATGAAATTATGAAAAATTTATTTTATTGCTTACATTTGTAAAATTATCAATTGCAAATGTCAAAATGACATGACATGATGACAACCTTGCTTCCTTGATGTTGGCAGCAACTTATGGTCTCTTTCCCGCATTAGGGTTTTTATCCAAAATATTTGCCCCCTAAGTTTAATGGCGTTAAAATATATAGTCTAAAGCGTGAGGTAAGTGTAGGGCTTTTTATTAAAAAAAAATATATTCAAAAATATGCTGTAATTGCTGACATCTTAGGGAACAAAGAATTGTGTGTTTACGCTTTATTATAATAGTATACTCGTAGATATAGATTGTTCGTAAGCTATGTGATCAATACATTCAGATACTGATAGGGTGTCGAGACAACGGATGTGAACGTATTCTACAATTATTATCTATCCGTCCAACTGTCACACCGTAACGTATATAGTACATGCGAATGCGCTTTACTTGTATTAAATTTGTTAAATATGTAAATTGTCTTTTGAATAATAAAATTAAAAAAAGCAAGATTTAGCTTTTATTTTGTGTTAACACAATAACTAAATTAAGTTTTATTTCAAGTTCGTAAAAACGATTGAGTTGATCAAAAAAGCCTAATTTTTTATTACTAAATAAAGATTTTATAAGTATGGTTCATGTTTATTTATTTATTTGTAGTTCTAACAATTTACTAGTATATTACTTGTTATATAATTGTTGCAACGTCAATTACAACACTCGTAGAATTAAATAGTTATATAACATGTTATATTTGTTCACTACGGTGTGAATGAGCCATAGTTTTACGAAGTCAGCAGTAATAACGTTTTTCCTGATATATTGCGATCGTGATCGCGATACAAAAGGAAAGCTTTTCTGTATTAAATACGCATTCGAATATATTCCGAAAGTAAACGACTAAACATTTTATATAGGGACGAATTTTATTTAAACTTGATAAAGGTTAGTATAATTTACAAATGTATATACTAGGTGAAATTAAAAAAATATATACACAAAAAAAGATTATGATTATAGACTTGAATTTAAAAAAAAAACAATAAAATCAACTAACAGTATCACAATCACACTGGGGAAAGCCACACTTTTTAAAATATCAAACCGTTTATGCTGCCAGCATATGACTGTTAAAGAAATATGTTTGTTAGTATTTTTTATTTATATTATAAGGTGAACGAGCAAGCGGCCACCTGAATCCACCGAAATGGAAAGCGACCGCTGCCCATAAACATCCGCAATTGCAGATGCGTTGCCTACCCTTGATTGACGATGGAGGTGACGCACATGAAGAGGATATTCCCCCTTCCTATGCGTCTCCTCCACCGTCAAATCCGCTTTTCCTTCCCATTCTTTACTATTAAGAAAAGGGTGGAAAGGGAACGGGACTAAAATTAGGCCTCCGGTATATATATTCAGTATAATTTATATTGATATTAAATTATGTTGATAAAGTTATATTATAAGTATATTAGAGGAAGTTTGAGAGTAGCCCCCGTAGTAGAGAAGGTAACGAGTAAAAGGTTAGCATGGTATGGGCATGTTATGAGGAGGGATGAATCGCATATTACAAGGAGAACGTTAGTTATGAGTGTGGAGGTACATCGGTAGAGGTAGACCTAGAAAGAGATGGATGGATTGTGTAAAAGGTGACATGATCAAAAAGGGAGTGATGACTGAGATGACGTATGATAGAGTTATGTGGAGAACAAAAATCTGTTGCGCCACTACGGGAGTAGGATAAGGAGATGATGATGATGAAAGTTATATTATAAACGGGCAAATGAATGTTTATAAACCGCACGATCAATTTGCAAATGAGATCTAAAACGACGAAGGTTCTGGAATAATTTCACTAATTGAGTCCGTTTCGGTCTACAAATTCTGATTATGTTTTTATTAAATGTTAATGTTATTACAAGATATAAAATACATATTTAGATAGCTTTCACATGCGGCTCCGTGTGGATTTAAAATAAAACAAAAGCAAGTGTCCTATGTGGTCTTCCAGACTCTACATTTGTACCAAATTTCTTCGAGATCCGTTCAGCAGTTTAGACTACAAACTCTAACAAACATCCATCTAAACTTTCGCATTTATAATATTGGTAAGTAGTAAGATTAAATGAGAAACGCTACAAGATTTAGATAAAGGCTTACTGGCAATCAGAATTAAATGGCTATTTATCAAACCAAACTATTTTTTCTAAGATAGTTGCTTAGATCTAGTATAACAAAAGGGATAAAGGGAATTTTAGATCGTACTAATATTATAAATGCGAATGTTTAGATGGATGTTTGTTAGAGTTTGTAGCCTAAACGGCTGAACGGATTTTAACTAAATTTGGTATAGATGTAGAGCAAAGTCTGGAAGAACACATAGACTACTTGCTTTTATTTTAATACCATGCAGTCGGTGTCGCCGGCGAAAGGTAGTAATTAAATAAAAAACAAATACTTAGAACAGCTCTAATAAAATAATTTCATTACAGAAATCGATAGCAAAAGTATGGTTTCTTAAAAACTCAATGTATTTTTTCCTCATTTTAACGTATAACTGGGTCACGGAATTGCAAAGTTCTTACAATACGTAAACTGTTAAGAGAAAAGTCTTTGTTTTTGTCAACAAAAACCATTACTCGAACTCCCAATAGCTGACGGGATGAATAGCTCTTAAATGTGTCTTCAATTCGTTTGTGTTTGCTCGAAGGTATTCGTATATTCGACAGAGATGAATATCGATGAAACGTTCGACTTATATTCGACAAAGCTTTCAATAGGGTGCATGTTACACCGTAGTGTAACAATTTACAATTTCTTTGATACAAGTTTTTTATTACTATTCTTTCAACGAACAAATTTATCACTTACACCCTTCCTCACTTTTTCTCCTATAGGAAATGTTGTCAAGGAAATTTTTTTTTTTGCATAAATAATTTGGCAAATAAATAAATTAAAAGTTGTACATAATTGGGTTTAAATATCGTTGAAACAGTAGTATTAATTAAAAACATGATTAGATTTTTATTATTAAGGGCTTGTCCCACCACTGGCTGATAGAGGCTCAGATAGCTTATAAATGACGTCAGAGTCAGCTAAGGGAACAAAATCCGATATTTCCATCACATATTTTACATGTTGGTTTGTTATCACGAATTACAATTTGGTGTGACAGGCCCTAATACTTTCGACATATTTTATTAAAAACGTATAAAAAAAAATCATTTTAATAATAAAAATCAGACATATTCATTTTAATTGAACTGTTTGAAACTTTTGTTACGCAACGGTGTGATAGACGGCGGCATCACGCATGCCCGTGGATTTATCACGATTCCCCATACCGATATTTCCGTACTCTGTTAGTATACAATTTATTTGCGGACTGAGTTAGGAACTTATAACGGAAAGTTATGTTAGGAAATTTTATCCGTTTGGTATTTACGGATGTTTACGTTACGTTCACATTTTATACTCCAAAAACATATTAAAAATCCTTCTCTTTAAGCAATGAAAATCCAAGGAAAAATTTTAAAAGTTGAAGCTATTATTGATGCTATTAGTATTACAATTTTTTTTAATATACAGACGAATTCAAGATCGCCAGTAGGTAAAGTTCTCTCTAGATTTTATCAAGGTAAAAGCCACATAAAATTCATATTAGCTTGTAGTTGTTAGAGACAAATTAATATATAGTAAAAAGTTTATGGTTATAATACTTACAAATGTAGAGTTGTTCATAAGTAGTCTAGTGGTGTAGTTGCGTACGTTGAACAATGTTAAACCGCCCCAGCGGTCGCGGAACACGAGCTCCTCGTCTATAACAAACAAATTATTTTAGATACTAGCTGTTGCTCACGACTTCGGCCGCGTGCAATTAAAAAACATAGCCTATATTACTCACAGATAAATTAGCTTTCTAACGGTGAAAGAATTTTTAATATTGGCCCAATAGTTTTTGAGTTATTTCAATACATACAAAAATAAAAATACTAGCGAAAGTAACAGCTGGTCTTATATGACTGGCAAATCTCTTTTATTTATATAAAACCGCTTTTCTTTTTTATTTTACCGTTAAGAGCGTTCACAACTTTAACTAAACTATCGCAGAACTGTGCGATTGTCGATTGTTTTGTAGTAAATTCATCTGTTCAGTTGCACAACTAACATCTAGTAGTGTGCGCACAACCTTATTGGGTAACGTAGATTCTTTGTTTCTAGATTGTACGTACAGAGCGTATGAATCGGGTTAAAATTTATTCGGTCTTATTAATGCATGCAAGAAATATTAACTGTATATAATAATAATATTAATAGTAGCTCTTCCCGTGCGGCTTCATCCGTATGAAATTATAAAAACTTTATTTTATTGTTTACATTTGTCAAATTCTCAATTGTAAATGTCCTTGCTTCCTTGATGTTGGCAGCTTGTAGTTTATGGTCCCGTTCCCACATAGAGGTTTCTTCCAATTTAACCCCCTATGTTTACCAGCGTGAAAATATATAGGCTAAACCGTGTCGTAAGTGTAGGGCTTTTTATTAAAGAAAGAATTATTCAAAAATTAGCTTTATTTTTTGTTTACATTTGTCAAATTCTCAATTGTAAATGTCCTTGCTTCCTTGATGTTGGCAGCTTGTAGTTTATGGTCCCGTTCCCACATAGAGGTTTCTTCCAATTTAACCCCCTATGTTTACCAGCGTGAAAATATATAGGCTAAACCGTGTCGTAAGTGTAGGGCTTTTTATTAAAGAAAGAATTATTCAAAAATTAGCTGTGATTGTTGACATCCTACGCCACGAAGTAGTGTTTACGCTTTATTATATTTGTATAGGTTATAATTGTTTTAGATTTAAATGTAAATTGTTAGAACAAAGTAAAGTGAGTGTAATCACGTCAGTCAGAGAGGTATTTGTCACTCCGCGGGAAGTTGCTATCCATCACGCGAACTCCTACATAGAATGGCTTTTCTTAATACACACGGTCGTAAAGACTGTGATATATCTAGCTCACGTAAGTTGACAATAAATTCCTTTCTTGTTTGTTTTTAATTCTTTGTAAATAAAAAGAATATATATTTAGAAATAACCTTACTCGACATCACAGCGTAATTGAAGTTAGATATTTTCGATAAGAGTAATGTTTTACTGCGTATGTGTTTGTATTTAACTACTGAACCAATGTTATAATTAATTGCCCTCGTTTATCAAATAATTATTCCGTTCTATATTCATTGATATTGCACTCTACATAGTAAATAACCTTACTCGACATCACAGCGTAATTGAAGTTAGATATTTTCGATAATGCTCTAGGTCTTCAAATCTATATCTATCTATACATATAATAAAATTGGAGTGTCTTTGTAATATCAAAAGAAAAATTCCTGATTTCGGAAAGATGATGCATTTGCCTTGCTGATAATGAAAATCGCGTTTAAACATTTTTTGTCTGTCTGTTTGTTCGCAAGCCGCGTTTGTTCCGGTAATCTCCGAAACTGCTGGGCCGATTTCGACCGGACTTTCACTGAAGGGTAGCTAACATAGACGGGCATACTATAGGCTACTTTTTTGTCTTAATATTGCGTGGACAAGGTCGCGGGCGACAGCAAGTTATAAATATTATATGTGTTTAATTATAAATTAATTAATTTCAACAAAGTAATTAATTGTTCTTTTACAATATTAATGAACTAGCTGTTCGTGCGGATTCATCCGCGTGAAATTATAAAAACTTTATTTTATTGTTTACATTTGTCAAATTATCAATAGCAAATGTCAAAAATGACATGACATGACAAACCTTAGCAATCTTTCTTTCTTGATGTTGGCAGCAACTTATGGTCTCTTTCCCACATTAGGGTTTTTATCCAAAATATTTACCCCCTAAGTCTAATGGCGTGAAAATATATAGCCTAAACCGTGTCGTAAGTGTAGGGCTTTTTATTAAAGAAAGAATTATTCAAAAATTAGCTGTGATTGTTGACATCCTACGCCACGAAGTAGTGTTTACGCTTTATTATATTTGTATAGGTTATAATTGTTTTAGATATAAATGTAAATTGTTAGAACAAAGTAAAGTGAGTGTAATCACGTCAGTCAGCGAGGTATTTGTCACTCCGCGGGAAGTTGCTATCCATCACGCGAACTCCTACATAGAATGGCTTTTCTTAATACACACGGTCGTAAAGACTGTGATATATCTAGCTCACGTAAGTTGACAATAAATTCCTTTCTTGTTTGTTTTTAATTCTTTGTAAATAAAAAGAATATATATTTAGAAATAAGCTTGCTCGAATGATAAGAAAGTAATATATTTTTACGGTTATGTATTGTTTCTCAGTTTTAAATGGCATGGATGATTTTGACGAGCGAAGTGTCATTCCATTTTAGTTAATATCCGTTTAATTTAATTGTAACTTCAACGAATGAAGTTAGATATTTTCGATAAGAGTAATGTTTTACTGCTTATGTGTTTGTATTTAACTATTGAACCAATGTTATAATTAATGGCTCTCGTTTATCAAATAATTATTCCGTTCTATAATCATTGATATGTCACTATATATGGTAAATTACCTTACTCGACATCACAGCGTAATTGAAGTTAGATATTTTCGATAATGCTCTAGGTCTTCAAATCTATATCTATCTATACATATAATAAAATTGGAGTGTCTGTTTGTAATATCAAATGAAAAATTCCAGATTTCTGGAAGATGATGTATTTGCCTTGCTGATAACGAAAATCGCGTTTAAACATTTTTTGTCTGTCTGTTTGTTCGCAAGCCGCGTTTGTTCCGGTAATCTCCGAAACTGCTGGGCCGATTTCGACCGGACTTTCACTGAAGGGTAGCTGACATAGATGGGTATATTATAGGATACTTTTTTTTTGTCTTAATATTGCGTGGACAAGGTCGCGGGCGACAGCAAGTTATAAATATTATATCTGTTTAATTATAAATTAATTGATTTCAACAAAGTAATTAATTGTTCTTTTACAATATTAATGAACTAGCTGTTCGCGTGCGGATTCATCCGCGTGAAATTATAAAAACTTCATTGTATTGTTTACATTTGTCAAATTATCAATAGCAAATGTCAAAATGACATGACATGACAAACCTTAGCAATCTTTCTTTCTTGATGTTGGCAGCAACTTATGGTCTCTTTCCCACATTAGGGTTTTTATCCAAAATATTTACCCCCTAAGTCTAATGGCGTGAAAATATATAGCCTAAAGCGTGACGTAAGTGTAGGGCTTTTTATTAAAAAAATAATTATTCAAAAATATGTTGTAATTGTTGACATCTTAGGCAACAAAGAAGTGTGAGTTTACGCTTTATTAAATTAGTATAGATAATAGTAATAATAGTATAGAGTATATAGATATGCAATATGCAAGTATTCAATCGGTATGATGTTTTTAGTCGTTTTTGAGCCTACAGTTGCCCGCTTGATTGCGTAAACTATGTAAACAGGGAAATGTTTATTCCACACGCGTTTTGTCGATTGGAAATACGTGAGCGGGTTGTGTGCATATGCTAGTATGCATAGTGTGCATGTGCGTGCGTATTGCATTCATGCATATTGTCAAATAATTAAGTACAATACTTATGGTAGAATATCGTACCACAGTCACTATAAAAGCTATTATTTACATTGCTGTGAGAAACTTTCGATTTAGTTGAACTGTGAGCGTTAAATATAATTTTAAAGGTGGGTAGGAAATAAATGTCTTCGACTACACAAAATTCAAAATATGAATTTGTGTGTACATATTTGCAAACTGATTTTTAAACTTTACTGTAAAGTTAAATAATAAATCAAAAGTATAATTAATGTTACAGCAAAGTTTTCACACATCCTGAAACTTTACTTCCCTAATTAAAAATTTACTCTGTTTTGATTATCGCTGAATGTACGAGTTATATTATAACATCTATTTTTATCCTTCCGAAAACATTTTATTTATAGTCAAAGATTTTTATTTAAAAAGCTATAGAGCGAGTACACACCATTTACTAAACTATCGCACAACTGTTTAGTCTCGCTTTGATTACTATTAGCTTATATGGAGGTGCACTACTCGATGTTTAGTTGTGCAACTAAATAGTTGAATTGGCTGCGAAACAATCGACAATCGCACAAGTTATTCTATAGTTTAGTCAAAGGTGTGCACCCGCTCTTATGCCTTTAACATCATACTAATATTATAAATGCGAAAGTTTAGATGGATGGATGGATGGATGTTTGTTAGAGTTTGTAGCCTTAACAGCTGAACGGATTTCGATGAAATTTGGTACAGATGTAGAGTATAGTCTGGAAGAACAAGTAGGCTACTCACTTTTGTTTTTTTATATAATAATTCCGCGCGGACGGAGTCGCGGGCGAAAGCTAGTTAAGTTATAAATCTTAGTTACAACCCTAATAGAATCCACAATAATATCCAATTGGTATTAAGCAATAATATTTGTAAGTTAAGTTAACTCTAAATAACATTAAATCTAAGGTCACATTCAGTCAGTGCGGTCAAAATGGATGCCATTAATTAAGGTCAGTTCTACACATCCGGGTCGGGCGATAAATTTAGGGATGTCACAAACCGTTTACGAACTTCGTGCTTTCAGTGTTAATTTAAATTGATATATAAATTGTTTTGATCACTAAAGTGTTGTACCAGCTGTTGGGGTAATGAACGCGAATACAGTACCACCATATAACGTGAATATTCCCAACAATTGATAAAAGAAGAGCTCCCTACGAGGGTGAATCAAAAAATTCTTGGAATCAATATTAAAAAATGCAAAGATTTAAATAATAATATTTTATTTTTCTACATAATCTCCCTCCAATGCAATGCATTTAGAATAACGCGTTTCTAACTTCCTTATTCCTTGTGAAAAAAAATTATTACATGCGAACGAACTGACAAAAACAAGTGACAGTGTGCATAAATATAGTGTGATAGACACTCTTTAATTTGAATATCGAACTTGATCCAAAAAGGTTTCATATATATGCACTTCTAAGAACTTTTTGATTCACCCTGGTATAACGTGATATAACGTATAACACCCTTTTCAACATTGCTTCTGCGATATTGAAAATAGTGTTATACGGAGGAAAAGCTGGTCTCCATCCTTACATAGTTGACGTGCCGCGGATTCGAACAAAGCGATTTCAGACGTAGTTTCTCGTTCACAAAAGAATGGAATAAGCTGCCGGCGTCAGTCTTTCCATCCAATTATAACGTGTGTGCCTTCAAGAGACGGGTGAATAAATATTTATTAAATAACCGCGTATCATCCTTCGACATTACCACTTAAATTCAGGTGGGATCGTGGTCAAGCGCTAATTTAAACATTATAAAGAAATAATTTATATGACGCGGAACCGTCAAACAAGTTTTTTTGTTTTAGGGGCGGCCGTTTTTACCGCCCTCGTCGTTCCCCTGGCATATACTAACTCAGGGACCTGGGGTTTGGGTGTAATAATTTTTTCAGTATGTTTTTATTTACAGAATTTTCCGTCAAACATGTTATAGGGAGGGTTTACAGTACATCTAAAACTGTCACTCCATCTAGTGTCGTTAAATCATTGCATTCATTCTGTATCGTTGAGGTGTAAATTTTTCAATTAATAAAGCCAGTAAATTGGAAATCTCAATCGATTTAATTGAAAGCTATCACTCTGATTGATCGCTCGTGATTGTTGCGCTGCGTTGGATTGAAAAATCAATCAATGCAATCACTTTGGAAAATTCAATTTGTACCGAATGTTGGTAGTATGTGAAGTTGAGGAAGCTTTATCTATTTAGGAGCTAGATGTTAGCTAAAAGGTGACTCGTTATTAGACCGAGTTTTTAATAATAATGTAATGCTTGAGTCATCGGATTCCGCAGCCGGTGATGCTCTTTTTTATATAATACTAGCTTTCGTTGGCGACTCCGTCCACGTGGAATTAAAAAAAAACAAAATAGAGTAGCCTATGAGTTCTTCCAGACTGTCATCTATATGTACTCGTATGTATACCAAATTTCATCGAAATTTGTTTGTTTAGTTTACAAACTCTAACAAACATCCATCTATCTATCCATCTAAACTTTCGCATTTATAATAGTAGTATGATAGTATAGTATAGTAAATAGTACTAGCTTCCGTCCGCGTGGAATTAAAATAAAAGTAAGTAGCCTATGTGTTCTTTCAGACTTTCCTCTACAACTATGCCAAATTTCATTGAAATCCATTCAGCCGTTTAGGCTACAAACTCTAACAAACATCGATCCATCTAAACGTTCGCATTTATTATTAGTTAGATAGTATGAAGTATGATGTTTTTTATAATAATAAAAGGGATGAATGAAACGAAATAAAATATGATTCAAAAGTTTTACATCAAGCGGTGAATAATTAAAAACTTGCAGAGTACTCTTTACAAACTGCGCACTACTTGAAACTCACCAAGGTTCTTATGAAAACTTTTTTATTAGCCAAATGTAAATATCTATTTATTTTTAAACAAACAAAAACTGGCCAGTAAACATCCTCGAAAATAAAGTGGTTATTATTAAAAAAACAAATGAACCCGACTGATATAAATTAAGAATCGAATGAGTTATTTACGTCACAGAAATTATCTGTATTAACACCTTAAATGATTTCAATTTCAGCATATCATTTTAGTGGAAACGCACCTTAACTTGCCGCCTCGGAATGAAGAATGGCTTTAGTTTGTTTTTTTAGCTATCGCCGAATGGAATTACGTCGCAATCCGTGAATTTATTGCAGCTGAGAGAATTGTTTCATCAATCTAATAAACTTTGAATTTATAGTCGTATTGTTAAAGGCTTTCTTTTGTTCCATTCGATTTAAAACAGATTTTTGTTAGTGAATTTTACAAACCAATGTCAAACGTTTTGTATGATTTGTTTTATTGAATTGAAACTCATAATATAATGCACCAATACGGACTTCGAAAATATCACGGGTTCGAATGCAATGTTCGTAGACTATTGGGTCATTTAAGTTATAGTTACATAACTTACAAAGTGTTTAAAGTAATGGACATAAGAACGATAACATTTTTGTCGTAGACTTTATGCTGTAGATAGAAAATAGAAAATAAACAAAAAGTGAAGAGACCATTTACCCTTTAGCCTTTTACAAGAAGGATTTTTTACTTTTTTACTTTATAATTTAAATTATAGACATCAAAGCAAAATCAACAAATACAAATTAATGAAAAGGCACTAAGACTAAATGATAGAGTAAAAACGACGGGTAATCTTGGAAACCTTAACTCCCGTCACAAAAAAACAAATATAAATTTAATTACAACTTTCTCGCAAGTCACAAGGCGAGCTGGAAAATGTTTATATAGAGGACTGGTAAGTTTTCTTTTGAGAAAATCCGCTCGACTTTCCTTTCGCTCTCAGACGAACATGTGACGTTAACGAGGTAACTACTGAAATTGAAGTTTTACTTCGTATTTGTTTTTGACGTTAACTGTGATATATAACATTGAGTTTCCATTGTCGCGAAACTTGTGTATTATTGCAATCTTTCTCAAATCATTTTGACAAAAACTGAGATAATACGTTGCTATGTAGGTTAAGAGCGCACACCTTTGACTAAACTATCGCACATCTGTTGTACGATTGTCGATTATTTCGCAGCCAATTCAACTGCTTAGTTGCACAACTAAAAATCGAGTAGTGTACACCTCCATATAAGCTCATAGGAATCAAAGCGAGACTAAACAGTTGTGGTATAGTTTAGTTTCAGGTGTAGGCGCGATATAAAAGTCAAGACAAGAGTGAAGAATAACTCCAATACTCCGTTTAGCCACATTTCGTTACACGAAAGAGAAGGGTGATATAACTCAGCGGGAGTAAAAAGGAGAGAGCACACTTATAAAAATAGAAACTAAAACATTATCATAAAATCGATTATAAATGTGTAATAATACATTGAAGTACAATATTTTTCTATATCTATATCTATACTAATATTATAAAGAGAAAAGATTTGTAATTTGTATTTTTGTATGTATTGAAATAACTCAAAAACTACTGGGCAGATTTTAAAAATTATTTTACTATTAGAAAGGTAATTTATCTATGAGTAACATAGGCTTGATTGTATATTATTTTAAAATTCATGCGGGCGAAGTCGCGGGCAACAGCTAGTTATGTTATAATGATAAGAATTTTATTTGTAATTTAAAAACATATAGAAACTAATATTAATAAGCGCAGATTTCTCGTAAATTTAATAATTCGTTACGCTAAAATTGCAATTTAGGCCGTAGCGAGTAAACGCATTACTTAAATGGAAATTACTTCATCCTATTTACGATGTCAACACTTTTAGATATAAAGTTATTTATATCTAGACATTTTAAGGCATTAAACTTTAATATTCTGATCAAGTGTAGCTATTACGGTGAGTTTCCACTGCCAAAACATATCCATCAACACAAATTAACCCCTTTATACACAAAGAAGTTTTTTTTTTATATTATAAGCTGGCAAACGAACAAGCGGCCACCTGAATCCACCGAAATGGAAAGCGACCGCTGCCCATAAACATCCGAAATTGCAGATGCGTTGCCTACCCTTAATTGACGGAGGAGGAGACGCACATAAAGAGGACTTTTCCCCTTCCTATGCGTCTCCTCCACCGTCAAATCCACTTTTCCTTCCAATCCCTTCCTCTTAAGAAAAGGGTGGAAAGGGAAAGGGACTAAAATTAGGCCTCCGGCACCACACTCATCAGACGAAACGCGGAATTGCTTCCACTTCACGTCTGTTTTCTGTGTGGTCGTGGTATTACACCGTGGTATTAAGGAAGTGGAAGGTCACAGAACATGCAAAAAAGCTTAACACGTACAAATTAAAAAATGGCAACGTTTGAACTTTGCGCTTATGATATTGTAAGGGCGTAATACTTCCGTAGCTTTACAGGATTGTTCTATTAAGGCGAGGCACCTTGAAAGCTTTCACAGAGGGTATTAGAGTGCTATTAAGTGTTGGTCTTCTCTTTAAGCGGCTCTTTGCCATAATAGCCGGAACGCAGCGAGGTTAAGTATCAAAGAACAACGTGTAAGCGGTTAAAGTGAATGGGGTACGTGGAATTAGACTTAATTATTTTTGTAGACAATTTTGTAGAAGGTATGTCGTAAGCATAGCTACGGCGCACCCCTACGCTACTTCGTAGATCTCATAAGGACATTTTTAGCGTTTCGGTATGATGTAGCTAATAAAAAATTACATACTGCTACGACGTAGCAATATCCTTGTGTGTAGACTGACATTTCGCGTGGCAGTGACCTTACTCGTAGAGCACGCTACGGCGTAGCTGTATGAATTGCTCATCTTGCTTGCTAATTCTAATTTACAATTTGCTATATTTTAGATCGTTATGTTAACATAGATTTTACTGCATCACTTATCTAATATATTAGTGTTTGCTACGTCAAACCACCATTCAATTTCGTAGATGTTGCTACGGCGTAGCTAGATCGTAATACATAAACTATCAACTGAAACTTCCGGAAGTATTACCACCTAAACTTTGTAACAAGTATGTATTTGAGTGCAAATATTCAGCAAGAGAACTTACGTAATAATAGTAGAGCCTACACCGCTGTTAGACACATCTTGTAAACTTCCTGTCGGTTAGTTTTAATATTGTTACGAAATACCTCAGAGAACTGCTAACTTTTGTTTAAAATTTGTAGCGAAGATGCGCGAATTGTATATTGTAAGTTATACCAGAGTTCTTTAACTTATTTTAATAAGTAAGTTGTTATGTTATACTACATTTTTTTAATAAAATTGAAAATTTAAGCAAAAATAACAATTATTTTAATAACCCACAAGATCTGTTTAGATTGATAGATATTTTCGGTTACCAGGTTTAATTTAAATATGTATTGATGTCGTTTAAGAGCGTGCGCACACCTCTGACGAAACTATCGCACAACTGTTTAGTCACGCTTCGATTCTTATGTGCTTATATGGAAGTGCGCACACTACTCGATTTTTAGTTGAATTGGCTGCGAAACAATCGACAATCGCACAACAATTGTGCGATAGTTTTGTCAAAGGTGTGCACCCGCTCTTAGTATTTATAAACGTACATTCATTGTCAATTTACTAAAATATAAATGACAATGTTTATTTAAAATCACATAAAAGTAACAAATCATTTCTTTGTAAACAAATTAAAGTGTATAAAGAGTGTGCAAAAAGCGAGCTATTAATGTAAAAACTTAAATCAATCATGCAATGAACAAAAAGATAAGTGGATGGGCGGATTCTCACTTAGACGTCAGATGTTACCTTTGCTGTCTGGCGGCATGCCAGCCAGTCGCTGAAAAACTTTGACGATACTGAGCATTACTTCTGCGGTCGACAAATGCGGAATAGTTTTGCAGTTTATGTTTGTCGGTAAAATACTTTCAGTACAAATTAAATAAGTCAAAACTACATGTAGTTTATAAACAACTAGCTTCTAGTCTGTGTAGAATTAAAAAAAAACAAAAGTAAGTAGCCTATGTGTTCTTCCAGACTATCATCTAAGCCAAATTTAATATAGATACGTTCAGCAGTTTAGGCTACAAACTCTAACATGCATCCATCTAAACTTTCGCATTTATAATATTAAGTAAGAAGTAAGAAAGGATTAATTTGTTAAGAAAACGTTCCTTAATTTATCTCTCTTAACTTTTACATCTACAAAATGGAACGTAGCACTAAAACTTTTAATTGATTTAAGAAGTTTGTTTGATCATCAGCTTAAGCTGGTAATGAATACTAAAAAACACTATTTATTCTAAGTAAAATGTAACAAAACTAATTGTATTATTAAAGTGCATGTGATTTTCAAAAACAAGACTTTGTTAGATAATTTGCTCAAGAATTCGTTCGCTGTTGCTGGAAATTCTTGCGTCAAACAGCACTTTTCTAGTTCACAAAGAAATTGGCTTTTATGTTTTACAAAGGATTCTTTGACCGGCAGAGATTGAAATCGTCTATTGTCGTTTCTATACTATTATTTCTTGTCTTTCAACAATTTTATGTTAGTGTGAAACATTTTTTAATTATTAAATTTATTAAAAGCAACTAAATATAATTTAAATAAACTGATTTTTTAATTTAAACATAAATGCATAGTTCGAATAAAAAAAAAGTAGGTTTTTGTAAACTCTTCGAGGAAATTGTTACAAGAATTAAAAATTTATTTAACAATTTAATCGAAGCACTTCTTGATTCTTAAAACCTTCACAAGACAAAGAACTCTTTGAAACATTTACAAAATTCTACAAGACTTAAAAGGAAAATTTGCAGCTTGCAAAGAATTTTCAACGAGACCAAGTAAAGTCGGACATTGTTTACTTTGTTGTGGGAACCTTGTGTTTATGATTTTAGTAATAAATTGTATAAAGTAAACAATGTATGTGAAAAGGATTTTATAAGAGAATATGTTTTTACAACCATTTTACGTTCCATTTTGCACTTGTGCAAATTGTAATACACACTTACACAGTTTAACAGTGGTAGAGCCCGCTTTAACATCTTCGCACGAATGGGCCGGCTCGCACGGTGTAATACCACGACCACACAGAAAACAGGCGTGAAGTGGAAGCAATTCCGCGTTTCGTCTGATGAGTGTGGTGCCGGAGGCCTAATTTTAGTCCCTTTCCCTTTCCATCCTTTTCGTCAGAGGAAAGTATGGGAAGGAAAAGTGGATTTGACGTTGGAGGAGACGCACAGGAAGGGGAAATGTCATCTTTATGTGCGTCTCCTCCGTCAATTAATGGTAGGCAACGTATCTACAATTGCGGATGTTTATGGGCAGCGGTCGCTATCCATTTCAGTGAATTCAGGTGGCCGTTTGCTTGTTGGTAATATGATAAAAAAATCATTTAAAAAAAATGTTTAACAAACATTTCAAATGTTGCGATATGTAGGGATTGGAAAAATATAGGCTTTGTTCCCTCCATTTGGATGATTATTACAGTTACTTTGTACCAATATGTTATTTACTTTACCGAATATAATCTTGATTTATAGTAGTGATAATAAAAATGTTTATATACTCTTATATTGTCTGGCATTCAGCCAGTTTTCACCTGGCACTTGTACAATGTCGCATTGCTGGGTCATATTCCGTTTTTATCTGATATTTGTTACCTATGTGTTCTTCGATGTTCGATTGTCATAACATCTTGTAAAGGTGCGTACACATAGAGATTAAAAAATATATAGAGGAAGCATAGTTGATAATATTCGGGCCGATTTCGATGGGACTTTCACGGGGAAGGGAGTGATAACTGAGATGACGGATGACAGAGTTATTTGGAGGACGAAAACCCGGTGCGCCGACCCTACGGGAGTAGGATAAGGCAGGGGGGATGATGATGATGATTCGACGGGACTTTCACTGGAGGGTAGCTGACAGGATAAGCATTATAGGCTACTTTTTTTTAAGTCCACGCTGTCAAAATATCGTAACGGGTGGTCCAAATTTGCGCTAACGAAGATTGCGGCTAGTCTTACATAAACCATCACAAGTGGTCTGCAGTAAAACGTTAAATGATCTCATATATCAAGTTGAGGGTAATTCCCGTAATGGGTCTGTACTTAACCCGATCCCTGCGTTATTTAGCACGTGCGCCAACGTGACGTCATTAACAAATCACAAACGAATTTGAAAAGGTTTATACGTTATATCTCTTTCATAAACATCTGTTTACATTCTAAAAGATTTTTAAAAAAATAATAACGTGAAATTAATAAAAAAACATGTGCGACTGATTGAAGCATATGAAATAGCGCCCATGAAATAAAACAAGTTTTTAAATTTCGCGTGTAAAGTCGCGGGCGAAAGTTATAGAACAAAAAGTATAATAAATTAATAATAATATGTCCAACTCATTGCAACTTTATCTTACTCATCTTACTAATATTATAAATGCGTAAGTAAAGTTTAGATGCATGGATGTTTGTTAGAGTTTGTAGCCTAAACTGCTGAACGGATTTTTATGAAATTTGGCATAGATGTAGAAGATAGTCTAGAAGAACACATAGGCTATTTGTTTTTTTTTAATTACACGCGGACGGTGTCGCGGGCGAAAGATAGTAAATCATAATTATGATTTAAATAAATGATTTAAATTAATTTTCAACAAGTTTTACTTTTCTTATTACATAAAAATGTAATATCTATATTGTAACAAAAATCCAATACATTTCGTTCAAAGTTTAGAAACTTTTGGAACATACAATCAACAATACTGCGGCTTAACAAAAGTGTTCCTGACCCACATCTGCACGGACTATTCCCGAAAGCGATATTTCGTATCGCTCCTATCTTAATGGACTGTGACGTGATTGCTTCTATTTACATCATTGTGTTTATATTGTACTAGCTTTAGCTTGCGACTTTTGCACGGAATAAAAATCCAATCTTACTTAATATTATAAATGCGAAAGTTTAGATGGATGTTTGTTAGAGTTTGTAGCGTAAACAGCTGAACGGATCTTGATGAAATTTGGATAGATGTAGAGATCCAGACTATCTGGAAGAACATAGGCTACTTACTTTTTTAAAAATTCCAAGCAGTCGGAGTCGCGTGCGGAAGCAGTTACGAATATAGCCTATGTTACTAGATAATGCAGCTTTTTAAATGTAAAATATTTTTTGAAATCGGTCCGGTAGTTTTTGAGTTTATTTGTTACATACGTAAATACAAATCTTTCTTCTTTATAACATTTGTACAGAAGTACAGATAGATTATGGGAAAGGATAAGGAAATTACTTAAATTGACTTCAAAAAATTTCGATATATTTCAGCTCTAATCAAGTCAATACTGGTATAGATAAATAACATTTATTATAACTTAATACAGCTTTAGAAACTGAACAACAAACTTAATTTAAGAATGTATGGTACACGAAGATTACATTCTGTGCTCGTATTGTATCGCTAACAATGGCGACCAAATTAAACTGGCGAAAGCTTTCAAAAGTTTCGGCGTAATGTGAATATGAAATTCTTGAAATTGTTTACGTTGCTTTGTTACTAAATGTTACTAAATTTTACTAATTTCAAATATATGTGTGGAGACTCCGTACAAGGATACATCCGTCGCCACCGACAACTGTAGTGCTAGTATAAGTAAAAATTCTGTAGTAGTATAATTGTATTTATGAAAAAAAATGTACATTAAAAAAAAAGAAAAAAAAAGGAACTCACTAGTGTTATAAGGATTACGCAACAAAAAAAAAGAAAAAGAAAAGTAAAACAAACTGTGCAAAAAAGAGTACGGACCAAGAGTCTGTAGAAGTTGAAAAAAAAAAATGTGTGAAGTCTACCAACCCGCGTTGTACCAGTGGGTCGACTGGACTAATCAGCGTGGTTGTATATACACTAACTTGACCGCCCGCGACTTTGTTTACGTGGAATAAAAAAAAACTTAAAACAAAAGCATGTGTGTTTTTCCAGACTATGGTATCCATTTGTGCCAAATTTAGAGATCCGTTAAGATTAGACATACATAGTAAATGATCCATCTATCCAAACTATCGTGTTTACAATTTAAGCCTTTAATAAGATTCGAGTGAAACTTGTTACTTGAGTTTGTGTGGACTTGTTTACAGTAAGCGATGAAGTTACGTCATACTCGTTAGTTAATTTAGAATATTTAAGAGCGGGCACACACCTTTGACTAAACTATCGCACAACTGTTGTGCGATTGTCGATTGTTTCGCAGCCAATTCAACTGTTTTTGCACAACTAAAAATCGAGTAGTGTGCGCACCTCTATAAAAGCTCAAAGGAGTTAAAGCGAGATTAAACAGTTGTGCGATACCTTTTTTTTATAATATATGGCAGCAAACGAGCAAGCTGCCACCTGAATCCACAGAAAAGGAAAGCGACCGCTGCCCATAAACATCCGCAATTGCAGATGCGTTGCCTACCCTTCATTGACGGAGGAGACGCACATAAAGAGGAAATTTCCCCTTTCCTATGCGTCTCCACCGTCAAATCCACTTTTACTTCCCATCCTTTCCTCTTAAGAAAAGGGTGGAAAGGGAAAGGGACTAAAATTAGGCCTCCTGAGTTTCAGGTGTGCGCACGCTAACCGTTTGTATTCTGTAGACGTGACGTCATCGGATTTAAGTCTCGTATGAAAGGAGTTTCGAAGTTAAATAAAAAACAATTGAAGCTAAATTTATAAATTACGGATAAAGTTAAAATGATTTATCCTGAAACTGAAAGCCAGATGTAGTAAAGTTTGTAAGAGATTAATGTTACCTTGTTTTGTTACGAAAGCTGTTTTTATTTTTATGAATCAACTTTCTTCGTTACATGTTTCTATTTAACTGAAGTTTTTATTATTTTTGTAATATGTAATACTAGCTTTCGCCCGCGACTCCGTTCGCGGGGGAATAAAAAAAACAAAAGTCAAAAAGTCAAGATCATCCATTCTTTTGCATTCATAATATACTAGCTGTCCTCGCGACTTCGTCCTCGTGGAATTAAAAAAAAGTAAATTATTAGCCTATGTTACTAAGTGATTACGTAGCTTTTTAATGGTGAAAGAATTTTTGAAATTGGTCCAGTAGTTTTTGAGTTATTTCAATACATACAAAATCCAAAAATATAAATCTTTCCTCTTTATAATATTAGTGTACTCGTAGAATTATAATAAAAAAAGAACATTTATATTATCTATACTAATATTATAAAGAGGAAAACTTTGTATTTTTGTATTTTTGTATTTTTGTATTTTTGTATGTATTGAAATAACTCAAAAACTACTGGGCCGATTTAAAAAATTCTTTCACCATCAGAAAGGTAATTTATCTGTGAGTAACATAGGCTATATTTTATTATTCCTAATGTTCAGGAACTATTAATAAACAGCGTGTTTCTGGACGCCGGCGTTAAAAATTCACTAAACTTTAACTTTTTTCGGCTTACGCTGCCTAAACCGTTAGAGGTATATAAAAATGATGTATGAAGAATTGTACATCTTAAAAAGTTCTACAGAAAAGTCTGCGATAGCATATATCTATCTTTAACGGTTTTCTTACAATAACCACTTTTTTGTTTACAAAATGAATTAAAAACCCAACGCTATTTGCAGCGTTCTTTTATTGGTTTCAATATTAATCCTTATCCAAATAAATGTGTTTGTTATCAGGAGAATTTAATGTAGAATAAAATTGTCTTTTACAGTATTAAAATTGGACTAATAGTTTAGAAGATATCGCGAACACAAACAATAAGGGTAACCGAAAAATCAGCTTACAAGCTACCGGACGTAGAAATTTGGAATCTTGCATCGGTAGATTTCTGTTATTACGTAGATTACTACTAAGTTAATACTTTTGGTAATAGGTTGAAAAAAAGGGCGAACTAATAGGTTATATTTGTAATTTCACGCGGGCGAAGTCGCGAGCAACGGCTCGTCCAGAATATAATGAAAGCAGTATTAAACTATTGTATGCATAAATTGGAAGCAAACTCTCCACTAAGCTTAATTAACTTAATAATTAAGGTATGCTTTAGAGACTGTATGAGTAATTTACATTGAAAAATGGACCTTATGTTATGATGTTAGAGTATAAATTTGATGTTATAATTTAAGAAATCTTTAGGTTTATTTTTTAACTAATTTACGAGAGTAAGTTGAGTGCTTTTTACTATCGTATATCTAAATATTCTTTTAGTAGAATATAGTAAAATTTTGTAAGTATTTTATATTATTTTACTAATAAAAAATAACTACAATCTTACTAATCTTAGTGATATTATAAACTAGCTTTCGCCCGCGACTCCATCCGAATTAACAAAATAAAACAAAAGCGAGTAGCCTATGTGTTTTTCCAGACTATCCTCTGTATGCATAGCAAATTTCATCGCAATCCGTTCAGCCGTTTAGGCTACAAACTCTAACAAACAAACATCCATCCATCCATCTAAACTTACGCATTTATAATATACGAGCCGTTGCTCGCGACTTCGCCCGCGTGAAATTACAAATATAACCTATTACGTTCGCCCTTTTTTTCAACCTATTACCAAAAGTATTAACTTAGTAGTAATCTACGTAATAACAGAAATCTACCGATGCAAGATTCCAAATTTCTAAGCCCGGTAGCTTGGAAGCTGATTTTTCGGGTACCCTTATTGTTTGTGCTCACGATATCTTCTAAACTATTAGTCCAATTTAAATACTGTAAAGAACAATTTTATTCTACATTAAATTCTCCTGATAACAAACGCATTTATTTGGATAAGGATTAATATTGAAACCAATAAAAGAACGCTGCAAATAGCGTATGGTTTTTAATTCATTTTGTAAACAAAAAAGTGGTTATTGTAAGAAAACCGTTAAAGATAGATATATGCCATCGCGGACTTTTCTGTAGAACTTTTTGAGATCTACAATTCTTTCATACATCATTTTTATATAGCTCTAACGGTTTAGGAAGCGTAAGCCGTGAAAAGTTAAAGTTTAGTGAATTTTTAACGCCGGCGTCCAGAAACACGCTGTTTATTAATAGTTTCTAAACATTAGTAATAATAAAATATAGCCTATGTTACTCACAGATAAATTACCTTTCTGATGGTGAAACAATTTTTAAAATCGGCCCAGTAGTTTTTGAGTTTTTTCAATACATACAAAAATACAAAAATACAAAAATACAAAAATACAAAAATACAAAAATACAAAGTTTTCCTCTTTATAATATTAGTATAGAAGTATGATGTGAAAGTTTAGATGGATGGATGTTTGTTAGAGTTTGTAGCCTAAACGGCTGAACGGAATTCAATGAAATTTGGCATAGATGTAGAAGATAGTCTGGAAGAACACGTAGGCTATTCACTTTTGTTTTATTTTAATTCTACGCGGACGGAGTCGCGGGCGAAAGCTAGTAATATCATAAATGCGAAAATTTTGATGGATGTTTGTTAGAGTTTGTAGCCTAAACGGCTGAACCGATCTCGATGAAATTTGCCATAGATGTAAAACATAGTCTGGGTAAGTCATAACATAGTTATAACTTGCATAGTTTTATTCAATTCCAGACGGATTCGCGGTCGAAAGCTAGTTCTAAATAGAAGCGTATACACAAGATTTATAGCTGTTGTGAATTTATAAAAGAAAATAGCTTTTTCTGAAACTTCAGCGACTAGATGCATAAGCGCACGGATTGGAGCGAAGCCAAATTTTATCTATGTTTATTTAATTAAATGAATCCGATTTAGTACATTTAGGAATGATGTACTAAGTATAACGAGAAAGACTTGCTTGTCTATATTAATATTATAAAGAGGAAAGATTTGTAATTCTTAGATTTTTGTATTTATTGAAATAACTCAAAAACTACTGGGCCGATTTCAAAAATTCTTGTATCATTAAAAAGCTATGTTATCATTGAGCAATATTTAAATATTTTTTTTTTAATTTCAACAAACAAACAATTTTTACAAAATTATTAGGTTATAAAAATGTTTTAGCATACGATTGGTAATTCGTGAGAAGAACAAAGTCAATTATACTATTATGAAATTTAAAAACAAAAGCTATTCATATTAAAAATTAGCTGTTGCTCACGATTGGTCGGTGTGAAATTAAAAAATAATTAAAAAATGTAGCCAATGTTACTCAGTGATAACGTAGCTTTTTAATGGTGCAAGAATTTTTGATATCGGTCAAGTAGTTTTTGAGTTTTTTCAATACATACAAGAATCCAAAAATACAAATCTTTCCTCTTTATAATATTAGTATAGACTTATATGTAGATAAAACTTTGGTGGCAATTTAGATTAAAAAGATTTGAATTAAAAAAAAATAATGAGTATAGTGAACTCTTTTTGACCCTTACAAATTGAATATTTATGGAAATTGATTCAGTGAAATAAATCAAACATTTCTCATACAATTTATTCGGACAAAGTTAGGTTATGAATTATATTGCCCGTTTTGTTTTGCTATTTTTCTGTAACAGGCGCACGAAGGTTTTCCCTTTTTTATACGTAATGGGAATTCTTTGAACGATGAAAAATATTGGCAAAGGTTTCGGGTACCGTCGAAGAAATATTCGTTGTTTTAGAAGTTTGCAAATATTGCTCTACGTTTATTTAAGCTGAGAAAAATAGGGAAAAATATGGAACATCGTTTCTTATTATCGCACAACTGTTATTTTTTTTACAATAAGAAGGGGCAAACGAGCGGCGAGAACACCGAGGTGGTCAACGACGCACATGGACATCCGTAACACCAAAGGAACCACAGATGCGTTGACGGCCTTTGAGGAAATGATAGGCTCGATGTTGAAGGACCCTAAGTCGTATTGGTTTGGAAATACCGCAGAGGACCGACCGTTCCACAACGCGGCTGTGCGATTGCTGATTGTCAATTGTTTCGCAGCCTTCAACTGTTTAGTTGCACAAAAAAATCGAGTAGTGCACCTCCATATAAGCTCATAGTAATGAAAACGCGACTAAACAGTTGTGCGATAGTTTAGTCAAAGGGATGCGCTCTAATAGTCGAAAGCCTTTGAAATACTTTCTTGTGTTCTCCACATGAACCCAGAAATAATGAATTAAATAAATTACAGTATGCTAGTATAAGGATGTCTGAATTGTTTTTGTAAAGGCGAACCTTTTGTTCCCCAAGGGTTTAGAAATAGGAAGAGTTGGGTTGGTAATAAATGAATGGTAAAATTACCTCTAATTAATAGTTTTATTATTATTGGATCAACTAGCTGTTCGCGTGCGGCTTCATCCGCATAAGATTATAAAAACTTTATTTTATTGTTTACATTTGTCAAATTCTCAATTGCAAATGTCAAAAATAACCGTTACCAGCAACCTTGCTTCCTTAATGTTGGCAGTTTGTAGTTTATGGTCTCATTCTAACGTGAAGGTTTTTTTTTCAATTTATTTACTCCCTAGGTTTAATAGCGTGAAAATATATAGCTTAAATCGTTTCGTAAAGGTATGGCTTTTTATTAAAGAAAGCATTATTCAAAAATATGCTATGATTGCTGACATCCTACGCCACGAAGTAGTGTGTGTTTACGCTTTATTATATTAGTATAGATATATTTTCTTTGTTTTTTGGTGAAAGATATTGCGAAATTGCAGCCATTTTTGCCCGAAAGAGCAAAATACTTTGAACTAACAAGTAAACATTTTATATTTTTTTTCACTTTATTGTATAAGCATATAATATAGATGTAATTGCGACACTCAGAGAGATCAATTAAGCAATAAAGGTGACCCTTAGTTGAGATTACTCATATAAAATGTACACTAATAATTCACTCGAAATCTACAGTTAGATAAGACCGTAACTAGTGTTTTGTTCTAACAAAAACAAATATTAAAACAACAAAAGCCTTGATAATTTTTATATTCGTTGTTTATTTATAACATTTTTGGTTCACATAGAAAGAATGCGTGTTATGAAAAGCGGTACCATAGGCAGCCGCTTTGAAAACATTGTACAAAGTTTCATTTAATAAACATTTCTGTTAATAATTTAGTCTAACCAATGGCCGAATACTGAAATGACAATTGAATATGTAACTTAAATGATAAAGCCACGTTCAAATTCCGGATTCCATTAAGCGTAAGCGACGCAGAGCCTAATTCGTTTCAGTAACATTATGTTTCCCTTCACGTTATAAACAAAAGACTCACTATTACTAAAAGAAAAACATTTTCCCAGACCGTAATAAAATGTAAAAAGAAAAACATCAAAGTCTATACATAAATAATGTGAACATTATGGACGGCTAAGGAAAAAAGTAGTTTTATGAAAAAACCTTGTACGGACAGACGGGAGTTCGCTAGCTTGGAAAATTAGACAATATGCTGCGGCTCGGACGAGCTTGGAAACAGAATTGGATTTCTTTTCCACGAAATACGTTTGACCACTAAAAGATTTTCATAGATTATACGGTAAGTTACCACTCTTAAAACAATAAAGCCATCTCTTTTACTCGCTATGAAAACAGATGAATAAACAGACTAAATAACTGTCATGCGATTGTCGATTGTTTCGCAGCCTTCAACTGTTTAGTTTCACAACTAAAAATCGAGTAGTGCACCTCCATATAAGCTAATAGTAATCAAAGCACAATAAAGTTGTGCGATAATTTAGTCAAAGGTGAGCGCGCTCTTAAATCTTGTTTTTATGGTTGAAAACATTATGTGTGCACATATCTGTGTAGCAATTCAAAGATATGTGTTAAGTCAACCCGCAAGCGTGGTTGACTATGGCCTAGTTATCCCTAAGTTAGAGTAGGGTCCAAACCCCTCAGTACTTTTAGAGTGCTGATTGTTTTTTTTATAAAATATAAGGTGGCAAACAAGCAAGCGGCCATCTAAATCCACCGAAATGAAAAGCGACCGCTGCCCATAAACAACCGCAATTGCATATGCGTTGCCTACCCTTAATTGTCGGAGGAGGAGACGCACATAAAGAGGATATTTCCCCTTCTTGTGCGTCTCCTCCACTGTCAAATCCACTTTTCCTTCCCATCCTTTCCTCTTAAGAAAAGTGTGGAAAGGGAAAGGGACTAAAATTAGGCCTCCGGCACCACACTCACCAGACGAAACGCGGAATTTCTCCCACTTGGTGCCTGTTTTCTGTGTGGTCGTGGTATTACACCGGGTGAGCCGACCCACTCGTGCGAAGATGTTAAAGCGGGCTCTACCACTGTTAATATATCTTGTTTAAAATTAAGCATTGAATTCCACTGTTACAATATTCAAAGTTCGTTTCTTATGCATATGGTTGAGATACAATAAAATGGATTTAAAGCTGAAGTTGAATTTTAAATTAGAATCGAGTCGAGGAATTGTAAAGGTTAATAGAAAATTCTCGATTTCATTCTGTTGGATAAACAATCAACAATTATAACGGACATACCAATAAAAATTCCCTCTAGAGTCGGGCAAAAACACTTCATAAATAATGTAACGGATGGAAACAATCGATTGTGAATACGTGGAATTCCACAGCTGTCATCATAAACTTGCTTTTACTCTACAGAAGGTCGGCACAGTATGTACTCCATACATCTCTATCAGCCGTCACATTTGAAATCACTCCCTTAAGATCTTTCACACAATCTAACTTTCCTCGGTCTTCTACCTTTGTAGCCATCCTCAAATACTTTTTTGTTTATGTCACATCTCTCCGCATTATATGTCCATTCTATGCTTGTATTTTGTTTCTCAATTAACTCCTGTATCACTTGTATTAAAACATTAATTATTTGTTATTAGCTTTTGCCCGCGACTTCGTCCGCTTGGAATTATAAAAACAAAAGTAAGTAGCCCATGTGTTCTTCCAGACTATCCTCTAGGTCTATACCAAATTTCATCGAGATCTGTGCAGCCGTTAAGGCTACAAACTCTAACAAACATCCATCCATCTAAACTTTCGCATTTATAATATTAGTATGATAGTATGATTGTTGTCTATATTCTTTTAAAGATAAAAAGTTGTGACAAAATATTTTCATACAAATGTTTTGATATATAAAAACGTTTACTAAATAAGAAATGATTGTTTATAGAAAGGATTATTCTTAGATATAAAAAGGAATAACGCTTGCAACTCAAATGAAAAACTTTTTTCATTTAACTTAGTAAATCCTTTCAAATGAAAACTTTTGTGTAAACGAAATGAAAAGCGACCGCTGCCCATAAACAACCGCAATTGCAGATGCGTTGCCTACCCTTAATTGTCGGAGGAGGAGACGCACATAAAGAGGATATTTCCCCTTTTTGTGCGTCTCCTCCACCGTCAAATCCACTTTCCCTTCCCATCCTTTCCTCTTAAGAAAAGTGTGGAAAGGGAAAGGGACTAAAATTAGGCCTCCGGCACCACACTCACCAGACGAAACGCGGAATTTCTCCCACTTGGCGCCTGTTTTCTGTGTGGTCGTGGTATTACACCGGGTGAGCCGACCCATTCGTGCGAAGATGTTAAAGCGGGCTCTACCACTGTTAATATATCTTGTTTAAAATTAAGCATTGAATTCCACTGTTACAATATTCAAAGTTCGTTTCTTATGCATATGGTTGAGATACAATAAAATGGATTAAAAGCTGAAGTTGAATTTTAAATTAGAATCGAGTCGAGGAATTGTAAAGGTTAATAGAAAAATTCTCGATTTCATTCTGTTGCATAAACAATCAACAATTATAACGGACATACCAATAAAAATTCCCTCTAGAGTCGGGCAAAAACACTTCATAAATAATGTAACGGATGGAAACAATCGATTGTGAATACGTGGAATTCCACAGCTGTCATCATAAACTTGCTTTTGTCTCTACAGAAGGTCGGCACAGTATGTACTCCATACATCTCTATCAGCCGTCACATTTGAAATCACTCCCTTAAGATCTTTCACACAATCTAACTTTCCTCGGTCTTCTACCTTTGTAGCCATCCACAAATACTTTTTTGTTTATGTCACATCTCTCCGCATTATATGTCCATTCTACGCTTGTGTTTTGTTTCTCAATTAACTCCTGTCTCACTTGTATTAAAACATTAATTATTTGTTATTAGCTTTCGCCCGCGACTTCGTCCGCTTGGAATTAAAATAAAAACAAAAGTGAGTAGCCTATGTGTTCTTCCAGATTATCCTCTACGTCTATACCAAATTTCATCGAGATCTGTGCAGCCGTTAAGGCTACAAACTCTAACAAACATCCATCCATTTATCTATCCATCCATCTAAACTTTCGCATTTATAATATTAGTAAGATTTACCGAATTCCGATGCTCCGTTATATTCCACCATTAGCCGAGTAAACATTGTTCCAGTCAACAGAAAGCATTTAGCCTGTTTATTTCCCGTGTGTTTTTACTCACAAATGTTTTTCGTACGGATAAAGCGAAGCGGAAATATTGCAAATGGCATTACATTTTTACCGTCTTTCTTGTACTACGCATTTATTGACTACTAGCTGTTGCTCGCGACTTCGTCCGCGTGGAATTAAAATTAGTAAAAAATATAGCTTATGTTACTCAATGATAATATAGCTTTTTAATGGTGCAAGAATTTTTCAAATTGCCGCAGTAGTTTTTGAGTTATTTCAATATAAAAAATATAAATCATTCCTCTTTATATTGTAATATTAGTAAGATTTACCGAATTCCGATGCTTCGTTATATTCCACCATTAGCCGAGTAAACATTGTTCCAGTCAACAGAAAGCATTTAGCCTGTTTATTTCCCGTGTGTTTTTACTCACAAATGTTTTTTTTACGGATAAAGCGAAGCGGAAATATTGCAAATGGCATTACATTTTTACCGTCTTTCTTGTACTACGCATTTATTGACTACTAGCTGTTGCTCGCGACTTCGTCCGCGTGGAATTAAAAAAAAAACAAAAGCGAGTAGCCTATGTGTTCTTCCAGACTATCCTCTACGTCTATACCAAATTTCATCGAGATCTGTGCAGCCGTTAAGGCTACAAACTCTAACAAACATCCATCTATCCATCCATCTAAGCTTTCGCATTCATAATATTAGTAAGATTTACCGAATTCCGATGCTTCGTTATATTCCACCATTAGCCGAGTAAACATTGTTCCAGTCAACAGAAAGCATTTAGCCTGTTTATTTCCGTGTGTTTTTACTCACAAATGTTTTTCTTACGGATAAAGCGAAGCGGAAATATTGCAAATGGCATTACATTTTTACCGTCTTTCTTGTACTACGCATTTATTGACTACTAGCTGTTGCTCGCGACTTCGTCCGCGTGGAATTAAAAAAAAATCAAAAGTGAGTAGCCTATGTGTTCTTCCAGACTATCCTCTACTTCTACGCCAAATTTCATTGAAATCCGTTCAGCCATTTAGGCTGCAAACTCTAACAAACATCCATCCATCTAAACTTTCACATTCATAATATTAGTAAGATTTACCGAATTCCGATGCTTCGTTATATTCCACCATTAGCCGAGTAAACATTGTTCCAGTCAACAGAAAGCATTTAGCCTGTTTATTTCCCGTGTGTTTTTACTCACAAATGTTTTTTTTACGGATAAAGCGAAGCGGAAATATTGCAAATGGCATTACATTTTTACTGTTTTTCTTGTACTCGTACTACGCATTTATTGACTACTAGCTGTTGCTCGCGACTTCGTCCGCGTGGAATTAAAAAAAAAAAAAAGGCGAGTAGCCTATGTGTTCTTCCAGACTATCCTCTACATCTACACCAAATTTCATTGAAATCCGTTCAGCCATTTAGGCTACAAACTCTAACAAACATCCATCCATCTAAACTTTCGCATTTGTAATATTAGTATAGAAGAACGGGCGAACACCTCTGACTAAACTATCGCAAAACTGTTGTGCGATTGTCGATAGTTTCGCAGCCCATTCAACTGTTTAGTTGCACAACTAAAAATCGAGTAGTGTACCTCCATATAAGCTCATAAGAATCAAAGCGCGACTAAACAGTTGTGGGATAAATTAGAATAGATACGAGTATATCTCCTCGAATTTGTATTTCATATCGCGAAACCATTTTTGACTCACCTGTTAGCCAAGTCCCATTGAAAGGCTTGTAGTGTTCAGCGAGTACATCGTTCAGAGTAGGCCGCCTCCCCTTCACTCTGCCTCCGTCTCCTGCTGGCGTCAGTAGCGCTATGCTGAACACGATCAGTCCAAGCACTGCAGCTATCACCAGGAGTGCGATCAGAATGCCTCGCCAGTTGCGTTGTGTTGGCGTTGAAGCTGCCAGTTCCTGAAACAAATGAATCGCTGTTAATGCGAATGCAGGGCTTAACCCCTTCGTAGGGTAATTTTGTTAAGATTATTGGTTTTTACAGACTATGTATTTTTGTCGTCACAACCATGTTATGCTTTAATAAAATATAGTCTTCTTTACCTCTTATGTTTTCGTCCAGTTTGCACAGAATAGTACTCATAATACCGTTTTTCAATTTATTAACGCTCGCCACTACCAATATGGCCGCCGTGTCGTCGAGCCAATGCAACACCCTTATTTCTGACATCTGACTACTGTCCGATTATTAACATAACAAGTAGAATTCCGACATTTTAAAACCATGACATAAATATTTAAATAATGTGTTGGATCACAATTACAAAGTTTATATTGCTATCTTACTAATATTATAAGTGCGAAAGTTTAGATGGATGGATGGATGTTTGTTAGAGTTTGTAGCCTAAACGGCTGAACAGATCTCGATGAAATTTGGCATTGATGTAGGGGATAGTCTGGAAGAACACTTAGGCAACTCACTTTAGTTTTTTTAATTTCACGCGGACGGAGTCGCGGGCGACAGCTAGTTTTAAATAAAGATAAATGGTATTGATTTATAGCACAGACTAAATAACCTTCAAGAATACAGAATACATCAAAATAGTTAAAAAGCTAACAGTATGGTGTTCTTGGTGATTAATTATATGACAATGGCTGAACTCCACTATTATTTTAATATGCAATGTTTTTTGTATTAACGCATTTATATGATGGCGGTACTTGGTAAAATTACTTAAAAATAAATAGATTCTAACCTCAAATTTAACTTTACATCTGTGTGTTTTTTAAAAAAAATAATAAAATCCGTCTTTTTCCATAAATTAAAGTAATAGTTACATCGAAACTGCAATCATACTAATATTATAAATGCGAAAGTTTAGATGGATGGATGGATGTTTGTTAGAGTTTGTAGACAAAACGGCTGACCGGATTTCGATAAAATTTGGCATAGATGTAAGGGATAGTCTGGAAGAACACATAGGCCACTCACTTTTGTTTTTTTAATTCCACGCGGACGGAGTCGCGGGCGAAAGCTACTATAAATATAAAAGAACATTCACACTAACGTTGCTTTTAAAATTAAAATTTCAGAATAACTGCCATCTATCGTCAAATTAAAAAAGCGTTGTAAATGAAACGATTTAGTCAGAGATAAGATTTTAGTATTTTGTTATAAAAAATACAAATAGTTTTAGCTACATAAAATTTTTTGAAATATTTTTAGCAGTTACATGCTTTAGAAATTTTTAATTTTTTACGCTTGTACACACATATAAAAGTTTGGGCACATCTGAATGTTTTTTACCGACGAAAGTCGTGTAAGCTAGCCTTGTAAATTTTTAATACATATAAGTACACTTTCATAACTTAACTGAGCGTATTTTTAAACTTTTAAACATCGACTTTATACTTCTTGAAACTATGAAAGTGTTGCTAAAGTAATGTTTTTATACTGGTAACTTAGATTAACTTTCATATGCTTATTTTTTATTCAGTAAAATATTTTACTACACAGCTGGATTATACAAATCATTTTTAATTGATTTTAATCAATAATTAAATACTAAAAATAACATTTAAATGAGTTTATTTAAAACTAGCTATTGCTCGCGACTTCGCTCGCGTGAAATTAAAAAATAATAATAAAATACTCACTGATAACGTAGCTTTTTTATGGTGAAATAATTTTTATAATCGGCCCAGTAGTTTTTGAGTTTTTTCAATACATACACAAACACAAATCGTTCCTCTTTATAATATTAGTATAGCATAGATATTTGGAAAATTATAATAAGGTATTTTTTTTAAATATAATCTTAAAAATAAATATCAAATACTTACACATGTAAAAATATAAATGAATTCGTAAATTTATATTGCGCGTAACTTGAAGAGGGTAGACAGTTTTATGTGAGAATGGGGACGAGGTTCATTGCGGCGTATTCGAATACGACTAGATTTATTTCCGAGCATAAAACGTTAATGGACTGATAACAATTTGTTTCACACAACGTATTCGTTTATGTTATTACAAGGTATATTTGCAATTACATTAAGAGCGAGCGCACACTTTTGACTAAACTATCGCACAACTGTTTAGTCGCGCTTTGATTCCTATTAGCTTATATGGAGGTGCACTACTCGATTTTTAGTTGTGCAACTAAACAGTTGAAGGCTGCGAAACAATCGACAATCGCACAACTGTTGTGCGATAGTTCAGTCAAAGGCGTGCGCCCGCTCTTATTGTTTTTAGAATCCGTTTGTCTTACGATAACTCTTTGGTTAGTAAGTTTTAATTCACGATACTAAAAACTACTTTTTCAACAAAAAAAATTGGGTAATGTTGCAAAAATAATTCGTTGCCTTAGTACATATCTTACTGCAACGTAAATGCGAAAGTTTGGATGGATGTTTCTTAGAGTTTGAAGCCTAAACAGCTAAACGGATCTCCATTAAATTAGGGACATGTAGGACATAGTCTGGAAACACTTAGGTTACTTACTTTTTTTTAAAATTCCGCGCGTACGGAGTCACGGGCGAAAGCTAGAGCGTTATGTTTTTGAATAATTATCCGTTGCCGCATTATAAGCAACTAGCTGTTCCCATGCGACTTCATCCGCATAAAATTATGAAAATTTTATTTTATTGTTTACATGTGTCAAATTATCAATAGCAAATGTCAAATGACATGACGATGACAAAACTTGGCAATCTTGCTTCCTTGATGTTGGCAGCAACTTATGGTCTCTTTCCCACATTAGGGTTTTTATCCAAAATATTTACCCCCTAAGTTTAATGGCGTGAAAATATATAGCCTAAAGCATGACGTAAGTGTAGGGCTTTTTATTAAAAAAAAAATTATTCAAAAATATGCTGTCATCTTAGGCAACAAAGAAGTGTGTGTTTACGCTTTATTATAATACTAGCTGTTCGCGTGCGAATTCATCCGCGTGAAATTATTTTATTGTTTACATGTGTCAAATTATCAATAGCAAATGTCAAATGACATGACGATGACAAAACTTGGCAATCTTGCTTCCTTGATGTTGGCAGCAACTTATGGTCTCTTTCCCACATTAGGGTTTTTATCCAAAATATTTACCCCCTAAGTTTAATGGCGTGAAAATATATAGCCTAAAGCATGACGTAAGTGTAGGGCTTTTTATTAAAAAAAAAATTATTCAAAAATATGCTGTAATTGCTGACATCTTAGGCAACAAAGAAGTGTATGTTTACGCTTTATTATAATAGTACAGAATTATATAGATAATAAATGAATACTAAAACAGACAGCATCGGTGTAATAGTTCTACGCACGATATACTCTATTTTCCTAGCAAAAATTATTCAACTATCAAATAAAATAACTTGACAGCGACAAAAGTGGAATACAAAGTAACCCTCGACAAAACAATTTGGCGGAGATACAATACGTTGTTCAGATTTAACTACATCATTATTTTGTATACTCCGTATTACAGTGTCCCACTTGAATACACGGTCGAGGAAATTAAATTCCAACCCATTTTAAAAAAGTAAAAGACATAAAATATCCGCATACAAACTATAAAAAGAGTAATATAAGAGTTTAACTTTAGGCTTATTTACATTTTTATCTATTACTAAACAAATGTCCTGACTTCGAATTAGTTACTATTAAATAAAGTAAATTAACAAAAATATTATCCTGATTTTTCTGATTTAAACCAAATTATTTTTAGCTAAAAAGTTTTAATAACCGTTTAGTTATTTCGGAATAAAAATCATTATAAAAATATTGATATTCTAAAAAGATTTTTAAAAGGGAAGTGGGAAATTAAATTCTCAACGTATAACACAATGTTAAGATGTCTAAGCGAAGTACCTTTTATAAAAATAACCAAGAGCTTAAGAAAGCGACACTCTTGTAAGATTTAAAACAAAAGGATATGAAAACCACAACTTAGTACAGCGCCATCTTTTGTCCATATATGGGAAAACATTTTTGTTTCATCAATAAAATAAGTGAAGCTTCTCCTTCTCACTCTTCTTGACTTATATAATTTTCTGTGTATGTGGTTGAGATAAAACATTCAAGATAGTTTGTTTACTTGCAATGAGGAAGTATTTTCTGTAAATTATGAAAGGTTGTGATATCTCTTAAATTATTTACTTTATCTCTTTATATTGTATGTACACAAATATAGTGTAGAATGACAAATAACCTGTTTAACGTACGCTAAATAAAACCGATTACGGAGTCGCATGTTGCTGAAATCTGCGTTTCGAATGAGATATTGCGTAACTCGAATTGTTTTACAATGCGAGTTACATAATGATTATGTAAAATTAAATGTATATAGCTATAAACGTCAGTTGACATCATACTAATATTATAAAGAGGAAAACTTTGTATTTTTGTATTTTTGTATTTTTGTATGTATTGAAATAACTCAAAAACTACTGCGCCGATTTTAAAAATTCTTTCACCATCAGAAAGGTCATTTATCTGTGAGTAACATAGGCTATATTTTATTATTACTAATGTTCAGGAACTATTAATAAACAGCGTGTTTCTGGACGCCGGCGTTAAAAACTCACTAAACTTTAACTTTTCTCGGCTTACGCTGCCTAAACCGTTAGAGGTATATAAAAATGATGTATGAAAGAATTGTAGATCTTAAAAAGTTCTACAGAAAAGTGCGCGATAGCATATATCTATCTTTAACGGTTTTCTTACAATAACCACTTTTGTGTTTACAAAATGAATTAAAATCCAACGCTATTTGCAGCGTTCTTTTATTGGTTTCAATATTAATCCTTATCCAAATAAATGCGTTTGTTATCAGGAGAATTTAATGTAGAATAAAATTGTGCTTTACAGTATTAAAATTGGACTAATAGTTTAGAAGATATCGCGAACACAAACAATAAGGGTAACCGAAAAATCAGCTTACAAGCCACCGGACTTAGAAATTTGGAATCTGCATCGTAATTTCTGTTATTACGTAGATTACTACTAAGTTAATACTTTTGGTAATAGGTTGAAAAAAAGGGCGAACGTAATAGGTTATATTTGTAATTTCACGCGGGCGAAGTCGCGAGCAACGGCTCGTATGTAATAAAGTTATCTTCTATTTTTAGTTAAAAGGTTAAGTTTTATCAAAATCAAGTCTTCATAGTTGTGAAAAATTAAACATTAGCGCCATCTATTACGAAAAAAAGTTTTCATTCGTAATCAAAAAAAAAAAAAAAAAAAAAAAAATTATTTACTAGCTGTTGCCCGCGACTTCGTTCGCGTGATATTAGAAAACATACGAACTATATAAATAACAAAAAGCTACGTATCCCTCGGGAACCGGACATTTCTCGGGTATGAACCTTCTCCCATGTGTACTCCAGACTTTGTTTTATATCTGTGCCAAATTTCAATAAGATATGTTGAACCGTTGCAGAATGATCGAGTAAACATTAAAAAACTAAATTAATGAATCCCACGGGAACCATAACTATTCCCGGGATAAAAAGTAGCCTATGTGTTCTTGCAGACTATGCTCTAAACCTGTGCCAAATTTCAATAAGATATGTTGAACCGTTGCAGAATGATCGAGTAAACATTAAAAAAATAAATTAATGAATCCCACGGGAACCATAACTATTCCCGGGATAAAAAGTAGCCTATGTGTTCTTGCAGACTATGCTCTAAACCTGTGCCAAATTTCAATAAGATATGTTGAACCGTTGCAGAATGATCGAGTAAACATTAAAAAAATAAATTAATGAATCCCACGGGAACCATAACTATTCCCGGGATAAAAAGTAGCCTATGTGTTCTTGCAGACTATGCTCTAAACCTGTGCCAAATTTCAATAAGATATGTTGAACCGTTGCAGAATGATCGAGTAAACATTAAAAAAATAAATTAATGAATCCCACGGGAACCATAACTATTCCCGGGATAAAAAGTAGCCTATGTGTTCTTGCAGACTATGCTCTAAACCTGTGCCAAATTTCAATAAGATATGTTGAACCGTTGCAGAATGATCGAGTAAACATTAAAAAAATAAATTAATGAATCCCACGGGAACCATAACTATTCCCGGGATAAAAAGTAGCCTATGTGTTCTTGCAGACTATGCTCTAAACCTGTGCCAAATTTCAATAAGATATGTTGAACCGTTGCAGAATGATCGAGTAAACATTAAAAAAATAAATTAATGAATCCCACGGGAACCATAACTATTCCCGGGATAAAAAGTAGCCTATGTGTTCTTGCAGACTATGCTCTAAACCTGTGCCAAATTTCAATAAGATATGTTGAACCGTTGCAGAATGATCGAGTAAACATTAAAAAAATAAATTAATGAATCCCACGGGAACCATAACTATTCCCGGGATAAAAAGTAGCCTATGTGTTCTTGCAGACTATGCTCTAAACCTGTGCCAAATTTCAATAAGATATGTTGAACCGTTGCAGAATGATCGAGTAAACATTAAAAAAATAAATTAATGAATCCCACGGGAACCATAACTATTCCCGGGATAAAAAGTAGCCTATGTGTTCTTGCAGACTATGCTCTAAACCTGTGCCAAATTTCAATAAGATATGTTGAACCGTTGCAGAATGATCGAGTAAACATTAAAAAACTAAATTAATGAATCCCACGGGAACCATAATTATTCCCGGGATAAAAAGTAGCCTATGTGTTCTTGCAGACTATGCTCTAAACCTGTGCCAAATTTCATGGAGATCCGTTCAGCCCTTTAGGCTAGAAACGCTAACAAACATCCATCCATCCATCCATCCATCCATCCATCCATGCATCTATCCATCCATCCATCCATCCATCCATCTAAACTTTCGCATTTATAATATTAGTAAGAAGTAAGATAAGATAAGTCGCTAGACTCTCTTCACATCACTTAACAACTGTGTTTGAAGTTATGTTATTATTGATTGTTTTTAAAAGATTCAAAAACTGGTTGTGTTTGGTACAAAAACGCATTATTCCAAGCCTATCATGTTTCGTAAGTAGCTCCAAGTTAGCGAAAATAACCGAGATAATTATCTAGAGAAAAATAATTGCAAAAAATTTAAGAGTACAGTTTACTGCGAGGCTAATTTCCCGACTGAAGGGTATTTTCTAGACTTTGTTTCTTTTTCCTTTAATTCCAAGCATTTGAGCTTTAAAAGTGACTCGGTTAATTTAAAGTAAATTCTGTACAAATGATTTGGTAGATTATTAAGAAATTTTATTTTAAAAATTTCTAGTTTGAAACTCTATGTTTTTTTTTTAAAAAATTTCTAGTTTGAAACTCTATGTTCGAATAATATCTCATTTTGAGAAAAATCAATATGAGCTTTTTACTCGTAGTTATGCAAAAATTTTTGATATCGGTTAATTAGTTTTTGAGTTTATTTGTAATAGACAAATCGTTTCTTATTAGTAATCGCAATTCTCAAGTGAAAGCAACGATCTTTAGATGAACTGAACATTTATGTTCTTTTTTTATTTATGAATTTACATGAAATTGGAATTACTTCGAAACCTTTTTCCTGGAATAAAACCTCTTTTAACGTGAGAGATTATGAGTAAACTTGTAACAAATTTTATAGCATCATACAAAAAGGGTACTTTATGAGGCTCCTAAATCGTTCTCGGATCTTTTTACATTTATTATTTGAACTAAATTCTTGCTATTACATACTCGTATTATCTTCATCTCCCCTGCCTTATCCTACTCCCGTAAGGTCGGGGCACCGGGTTTTCGTCCTCCAAATAACTCTATCATCCGTCATCTCAGTCATCACTCCTTGATCATGTCACCAATCCATCTCACCTTTCACGCAATCCATCTCTTTCTAGATTTACCTCTACCGGATCTACCTCCACATTCATAACTAACGTCCTTCTTGTTACATGCGATTCATCCCTTCTCATAACATGCCCATACGCTAACCTTTAACACCTTATTTTCTCAACCACTGGGACTACTCAGAAACTTCCTTGTATTATCTTAACAATATATGTGTAAGATGCTTGTTATTTGATCTGCATATATTAGCGTTCGCCCGCGACTCTGTTCGCGCGGTATTAAAAAACTAAAGTAAGTAGCCGTTGTTCCTTCAGACTATCCTCTACATCTACGCCAACTTCCGAGAAAGGTTCAGCGATATAGGCGGCTAACTCTAACAAACATCCATCCATTTAAGCTTCCGCATTTATAACATTAGTAAGAAGTATGATTATGCCTACAACGTTTTTCATATAGTTAATGTTAATTTAATAGGAGAGAAACCCTTCAAATTGTTTAAACTAGCTTTCGCCCGCGACTCCGTCCGCGGGGAATTAAAATGTTGGTGGTCTTTTTCGAGACTATCCTATATCTACAACTATGCTAAATTTCATTGTGATCCGTTCAGCAGTTTAGGCTACAAACTCTAACACCCATCCATCTAAACTTTCGCATTTATAATATTAGTAAGATTTACTCATCACATCATCAACAGCTCACTACACGTCCCCACCGAGGGGCTCGGAGCCTACCCTAATAAGGGGTGACTAGGCCATAGTCTACCACGCTGGCCCAATGCGAGTTGGTTGACTTCACACATATCTTTGAATTTCTTCCCTGATATGTGCAGGTTTCATCACGATGTTTTCCTTCACCGTAAGAACGTCGGGTAAATTATGTACATATGAAAATTCGAAAAATCGAAAATCACATTGGTACATGGCAGGATTCGAACCCAAGACCTGTAGATTACAAGTCAAGTGCTTAAACCACTGAGCCACTGACGCTCTCAGATTTACTCGCAATTCATAAAAACAGGCAATTTTCTAATGAATAAGTTATTGGACGGCTTTATTCAGTTTTCAAAATTACTGAGAATTTGTGATAAAAGTGTCATTAAATTATTAAAATCTGTTAAAGAGTTTGCTATATAAAAATATTTATTTAATATTCCTCTTGTAAATATTATATGGATTAATTCTGATAGTTTAATTTAAATGTTACTGATTTAAATAAAGCATAGATATCTGAATAGTTTCGATTCGAATATTTCGCGCATTGAATAAAACATGAGCCATCTTTCGTTGGCTATTGCGAGCCTAATTCGGCCATTCAGTTTATTGAAGTGCTTTGGATTCTCAATAGTCGGGCACGTCGATAATATGGAGCCTTTTAAATTTTACGTCACTATTCTATTTTGTAAATTAAGGCAATTTACACGTATAAATAACGAAAAAACGTAAGTCTACGTATATTTGGTAAGATAATTAAAAATAACGTAACCGTATTTTAAAAATACAAAAAACCAGATTGACTTATGTCCTGGTAAAGTAGCGCCATCTATTGCTATAATTATAAAATTTCAAATTCTTCATTTAAAGTAAGGAGGTCGAGGGGTTGAATCCCGCCATTCGACTATTGTCGTGAACCATATCCTAGCACAAGCCTAGAGCTTAGTTGGAATGGATAAAGGAAATATTAGTAAATTAACAAAACTCTACTGGTATATAAAAAAAAAACTAAAAGTTAATATGTAACACTTTCTTATCATATCATACTAATTTTATAAATGCGAATGTTTAGATGGATGGATGGATGTTTGTTAGAGTTTGTAGCCTAAACTGCTGAACGGATTTCGATGAAATTTGGCATAGATGTGGAGGATAATCTGGAAGAACACATAGGATACTTTAATTATTTTTTTATAAATTCCGTGCAGACGGAGTCACGGGCGAAAGCTAGTCTTAGAATAACTCGAAAACATTAATAAAGAATTAATAATGAAGAAAGTTATGGCAACTGACATTTAAAATCACTCAACTAATGTTTCATTAAACAAATTTTTAAACTTAAGTAAGCACATTTAAAATGAGTTCAGTAGTTTTTGAGTCTACGGGGAACAAATTTCTTTTAATAATATTCGTAAAGAAAATATACTAATGGCATATATTTTCAAGAGACTGTCAACGAAAGAAGCGCAGATAATGAGATAAAAGTACTCCCCTTAACAAATATGAACCTTTCGAGAAAAAACCTCCCTGATAAACTTATCTCTACACGCGTAAAGAATTTATTAAAATGCTTTCTCGATGTTTTCTATATTATAAAGATTAATACAATTGGAGTGTCTGTATGTATAGCTATCTGTTGCTAGCGACAGCGTCCGCGTGAAATTAAAAAAAATGATCTATGTATGTTACTCACAAATAAATTTCCTTTTTAACGGTGAAATATTTTTTTAAATCGACCCAGTAGTTTTTGAGTTATTGCAATACATACAAAAATAAAAATGTTTCCTCTTTATAACATTAGTATAGAAGTATAGATTGCTATATTAGCGGAAAAAGCAACTATTTTTTTTTAATTCACGTTTGTAAGTCTGAATTTGTTTCGGGTAATTTCTATAACGGTTGGACAACTTTGACGGGACTTTTAATGGAAAGCTTATGCGGGTGTAACTTATATTTTTTCTTTTTTTATTATCTCGACGCTGACGAAGTCGCGGGTAACAGCTTGTCTTGATTATATTTTAAAGTAGAATTTTTTGCACATTCTTAGAGCTGGATAACATTTTGCTTTTGGTAAAAAGCAAAATATGTGCAGATGTTTTAACTAGTTATAATATTTTATTTGTACCATTCATTTTTTAGGAAATTCAAAAATTAAGCTAAAAGCCATTTATAATGTACGAATGACGGATAAAATACTTTAAGAGCGTGCGCACAAATAAAACTAAACTATCGCACAACTGTTTAGTCTCGCTTTGATTCCTATTAGCTTTATGGATACACATAATACTCGATTTGTAGTTGTGCAACTAAACAATTGAAACTAGCTGCGAAACAATCGACAATCACACCACAGTTGTGCGCCCGCTCTTAAAATTTAAAATATCAATTAGCTATTAAAAAAGTAAAAGCATAGTTTAGGTTTACTTCGATTTCAAACAAATAAAAGGTTTATAACAAAACAGAGTTAAATAAATTTAAAAACCCTGAAACATCTTCAATGTTCTCGAATATTCTATTGTTAGTTCAAGAAACAAATAACGAAAGCACTCAAGTTGAAATGTTCTCTTTCATTGTTAGTTACATCGATCGCGTGGTGTAAGTTCAAGTTATCACTTAGGTACTTACGTCTGGTTGTTGAACTTACATCTTATATTTAATAATTTATGTAATTTTTTAAACATTCATATTTTGTCGCTGAACTTACGAAAATTCTTCTTTAGATATACAAGTCGTTTATAGGTTTTAATTTAATTTTTACACTGTAGCTTTTGATTTAGAAATTAAGGTTGAAAGAAGATTAGTAAAGAGTGCATCAAAGTCCAAATCAGTTCTGTAGTTGTTAAATTTATTTTGAACAATCAAAATTTTCAACTTTACATAATTAGCACAGCTGTTGTTTTTAGTAGTACATAAAAAGGATTTTATGTTACAAGCTTATAATAAACGTATTGTCGTACAATCAGATATTTTTATAACTAATCTAGCAACAAACAACAACAGCTCGCGACTTCGTCTGAAATTAAAAAAACAAAAGTAAGTAGCTTATGTGTTCTTCCAGACTATCCTCTACATTGCCAAATTTCATTATAATCTGTTCAGCCGTTTAGTCTACAAATTTTAACAAACATCCATCCATTTAAACTTACGCATTTATATTATTACTAGCTTTCGCCCGCGAATCCGTCCGCGTGGAATTGTAAAAAAAAAACAAAAGTGAGTAGCTTATGTGTTCTTCCAGTCTATCCTCTATATCTATACCTAATTTTTACAATCTCTAACAAACATCCATCCATCCAGCTAAACTTTCGCATTAATAATATTAGTATAATTTTAAACAAAACTTTACATACTTTACATGTATATTTATTTTTAAACGCAGTTATCGATCTCCGCCTTTCGAGCGCCCGGGCACAGGGCAGAGGGTACGGGGAGCGTCTAATTATAGACCTCTTCAGTACCACGGATACCTTTTTAAAGGAATATACGCCAACCTTAATGATCTCTTAATTTTATGTAAACGGCACTTTTTACACTTTACATATAATTAAGTAGATATTAAGCTTTCATTTGAAGGACAAAAAACCTTAGCTGTCAAGGAACGGATCCTCACCTCACCAGCTCACTATACGTCCCCACCGAGGGGCTCGGAGCCTACCCTAATAAGGGGGTGACTAGGCCATATAGTCAACCACGCTGGCCAAGTGCGGGTTGGTTGACTTCACACATATCTTTGAATTTCTTCGCCGATATGTGCAGGTTGCATTACGATGTTTTCCTTTACCGTAAGAACGTTGGGTAAATTATGTACATATGAAAATTCGAAAAATCGAAAATCACATTGGTACATGGCGAGATTCGAACCCAAGACCTGTAGATTACAAGTCAAGTGCTTAATCCACCGACGCTCTGGACGAGGAAAAAAGAACGGATGGTAAGAATAAAAAAAAATTCAGATCTTTTCATAATGTTAGGTTAGATAGTATAGAAATAAAATAATCTTCGATAACACGATAAGTTTTAGCTAAAAGATTGTCGATTTTTAAATTCAAATAAAAAAGGCCACTCGGAGGTTGGAAAGATTTTCAGATTTCACGTTTCGCTGAAATAATATTTGCAAATGGATTCCTCCGTCTTCGGTAACCCATTGTGGTAACCTTTTCGATTTTTATGCAATTCGAAACTTTATGCCATTAAATTAAAACTCAATTTCTAATGTGGGACTTTAACATTTTCTTGTTCGTTTTCCGTTGGTTTTTTCGAAGCTTATTAATATTTGATAAAGATTTTTTGTGTAACATTTTTGAATACGGGGAAAGTTAAATTTAGTTTCGCGATATAGATTTAGAATTTTCACTGTAATATTTGTAGTGTACTTATTTACATATTTATTTATCTATCTATTTATTACACTACATTTATTTATAATATTACATACACGCATTCACACACTCACAACACATCACATACAAAAATACAATATTATAACACGTACAAACAGACACGCACACTCCACATTTTATGGATTTATTATTGGATGTTCACACGCTATCTGCGTTAGTGATTGTGAAAAATATTTCAAGTGTCAACTATGCCATCTCTATATATTTGTATCTCTCTGTTACAAACTGACAAACCCCCTACTGGTTGAATTTGCATATAAAACGAAAAGCTACACGTGACGAATCCCTGAGCGATGTACCACTGCTCGTTCTAAACAATGAATGTAATGTTTTTATACTATAAGAGTGGACGCACGCCTTTGACTAAACTATCGCACGACTGTTGTACGATTGTCGATTGTTTCGTTTGCAGAACTAAAAATCGAGTAACATGCGCACCTCCATATAAGCTCATATCAAAGCGAGACTAAACAGTTGTGTGATAGTTTCATGTGTGCAAGCGATCCCAAAATACATAGTACAAATTAGTAAGTTTGGAAATGCATTTCATTAATTTATCGATTCAAAACACTAATGAATGTTTAAACGTAGTTAGGAAACCGGCCATTAGTTCAGTATTAAGCTAAGCTTACTCTGATACCAAATGTTATGTGTGTAAGAGATAAAAATGTCATTAATAGGATTTCCACTGATGTATTAATATGTATCGATAAGAAACTCATTATTACCGTGAAACTCCAATGTGTAATCTATACAAATTGTATACTATTGCTGTCTCTATTTTATCAAAAGGAGTAAAAGAGATGGCAATGTTAATTACATGTGCTTTAACAATCGAAAGCCTGCGTAGTAGCTTATGTTATCAATGCGTTGATCGCTTTCAATTCATTTGCTAACAGTACAAATACTAGATAATCTATTGCAGCCTAACTACGATATATCTGGATTAAATCTGAATTAATTACTTATACCCTGTTTCCACTAAGTGACTAACCGCACGATTCCGACAAACGTAAATACAATGCGGCTTATCGCGTAGTGAAAAAGAACGCTAAATAACAAACTCGCATATGGCTATAAAATTGAAAATAAATCCGTAAAAATCAAACAAAAAAATGGAACACACCTGCACTACCTTTCGGATAAAAAAAGAATTATCAAAATCGGTCCACTAGCGGCGGAGTTATGCCGTAACACACATAAAAAAACATACAGACGAATTGATTACCTCCTTTTGGGAAGTCGGTCAACAAGGAACCTAAATAAGACAAATATAAACTGCAGTGTATTTTATTCCATAAAAACTAATAAATAAATTATTTAATTTACTGTAACAACCGTTAATAAATTAAATGATCTGATCTGACCTTTATTCGGTCAACATCTTACGAAGGGAGTAAACTTAAGTGAGGTTAACTTTACGATCTTGTTCCAGAGGTAAACGTACTCGGTACGAATTTATAGAGTCCATTTATTAACATATCGTGTGTTGTTCTTAGTAATTCAGTTTTATTTTTGGACTTTACTGGAATAACAAAATAAAATATTTAAAAGTGTAATAGTAACTGAAAGTTAGAAAAAATCTCTTGCTAAAAGTTGTTGAACATAATTTGTCAGGAAAAAAGACGAGAGTCAACGATAAAATGATTTTTTTTATCCTACTAATATTACAAATGCGAAAGTTTAGAAAGATGGATGAATGTTTGTTAGTCTAAACTGCTGTACGTATTTCGATGAAATTTGGCACACACGTAGACCAAAGTCTGAAAGAACATATAATACTCCTTTTTGGCTACTTAATTTTGTTTTTTTTTTTTAATTCCACGCGGACGCGGTCACGGGCTTAGGCTAGTAATTTCTTTAATGTAGCTACAAATATTATCATTTTATTATTCAACCAACTATAATAAGTTTATTAACGTTTTATTATGATCATGAAATAACAAGAGGTCCTTCAAGTGACATAAAATGTTATGGATATGGATCTAAAAACCCATTCAAGGAGGCAATAACATAAATTTATTTACGGTCTACGGAGTGCTACGATCTTCGTAACGGTACTACGGCGTAGACTTAATTCTGTTACAGTTATTTAATACTAGTCTACGCGCGACTTCGGCCGGAGATGCTGAGTTTAATCGATAATAATTTTTTTAATTCTCGTTTCATAAGCTTCTGATAACAAATACAACGAAAAGAATCGGAAAGCCGTTTTCACGTAATATAACAATGGGAAATAAGTATTCATTTTTATTGTTAAAAAGTCGCTATGAATTTTATATCGATAGATAAATTAAATTTTTTATATTAGTTACAATTATTGCACACAAAGTACTCAAAATCTATACTTCTATACTATTATAATAAAGCGTAAACACACACTTCTTTGTTGCTTAAGATGTCAGCAATTACAGCATATTTTTGAATAATTCTTTTTTTAATAAAAAGCCCTACACTTACGTCACGCTTTAGGATATATATTTTCACGCCATTAAACTTAGGTGGTAAATATTTTGGATAAAAACCCTAATGTGGGAAAGAGAACATAAGTTGCTGCCAACATCAAGAAAGCAAGATTGCTAAGGTTTGTCATGTCATGTCATTTTGACAAATGTAAACAATAAAATAAAGTTTTTATAATTTCACGCGGATGAATCCGCACGCGAACAGCTAGTTTATTTTAACTTTCATACATCGGTACTAGTAATTCGTGATAGAAATAAAAAAGCTTGTTCATAATAGGTCAGTTTTCAGCACATGCACCTAATTAGTCAGTAAAAATGAAATCATTTGTTTTAATTAAAAATTTCAAGTCAGATGTTCAAAGTCGTTTGGAGTTTCGCCAGAACATGATTTCTCTGTGAACAGAACTGTTTCGCTATTTGTAATTTAATTTTAATACAACTGCCGCACTCATTAAGGCTACTAAGGGCTTATTTTAGTGTAGATTTAGTATTAGACACCTCAATTCACACCTAAACAACATCTAATCAATTTATTTATACTTCAGTCTATTCAAACAACAAATATTTGTATTTTTCAAACCTTTATAATTAGCTTTCGCCCGCGACTTCGTCCGCGTGGAATTTAAAAAAAAAACAAAAGTGTGTGTTCTTCCAGACTATCCTTTACGTCTATGCCAAATTTCATCGAGATCCGTTCAGCCGTTTAGTCTACAAACTCTAACAAACATCTATCCATCCATCTAAACTTTCGTATTTAAAATATTAGTATGATGTCTTGGCAGTCTAAAGCCCGTTATACACATCAGTTTTATCTGAACTGTGAGATAATTCTAACAAAACTGGGAACTATTCAGTCTTTAGTTTTGCCTACGCGTACTTTTAACTGAACCATTCGAATGTTCAGACAAAATTGAACGTGTATAGCGGGTTTATATTTCTATTTTTAAATATAGAATAACTAGAAACGCTTTAATACTCGCCTGAGTAATATTGTCACATAGATTCCATTCAAAAGGAAAAAAGATTGTTGCAGAAACGTGGAACAGTCTCTAGTCTGCCGCGTAATTGTTATCAATGCCCCACAGATTCCCACAAGTAGTGTAGGATTCTTTATTTTACTTTCGTTTATTTAGTCTTTTGAAAGAAAATATTAATAATAGTAAGATTTTTTTAAGTAACCAAAGGGTTATAATTACACTAGTTTCTGTAGAATTTGGGTTTAAATTTCCGTTTGATTCATAAAAATTGTACATTAATTGTACCATAGAAATTATTGTTTCTAAAGTTGTGTAAAAGCTCGCACACCTTTGACTAAACTATCGCTCGACTGTTTAGTCGCACTTTGATTGCTATGAGCTTATATGATGCGCACATTACTTGATTTTTAGTTGTGCAACTAAACAGTTAAGGCGAATCAATCGATCGGACAACAGTTGTGCGCCCACTCTAAAGTTAATATTTATGTATTTGACTACAAATGTTCAGTAAACTAGAATGGATTTTAATTTTCGCTACTATCATTGTCGCTGCAGTTTTATCAATCTCCACATAAATTTTGGTTTACTGCACAGAGGTCGCCACTAGCGTGTTTAAATGAAATGCATTTGGTTTGATGTGGCATTTAATTAATTCTTTAGATATATAATATTTATCAAAGGTTACCTATATATATATATACATTTTGTAATGCATCCCCTTTTTTGTTCTTATGAACACAGTCAGTATTGATATGCCTCTATGTCGATGGTTAACTACTTTGGACCAGCGTAGTTATTTCAATTTAGCAATTAATTTTGAAACAGCATCTTTTAGTAAATATCAATATAATAAATGATTGTAAACGTTGAACCCTTATCAAATTAAGCTACGTTTATTCTGCTAGGAGCGTATTCCTCTTTTAATGCGTAATTAATTTCTAACCCCTTGCCGTAGTTTTGTATTCTCGAATAAACCCTCCACTATATCCTAAGGGTGTTCAACCATTTAGATATTACGACATGTTTTTGTCTAGTTTTCTTGTTAAAGATATAAAATATTTAGATCTATATATCTAACTAGCTGTTGCTCGCGACTTCGGCCGCAAGAAATTAAAAAAATATATAACAGCCTTGTTACTTACAAAGTAGCTTTTTAATGGCGAAATAATTTTTGAAATCGGCCTAGCAGTTTTCTAGTTATTTCAATACATACAAAAATACAAATCTTTCCTCTTTATAATATTAGCATAGATATCAGGTTTGGAATTTGTGAAATGTAAATGCTCGGTAAATTATATAAATTTATCGTTTACAAACATTATAGTGACATTTCTAATTTATGTTTTTAATGAATGTGATTATGAATTAACTTTATAGAAGACTAGCTTTAGCCGGCGACTCCGATCGCGTGTAATTAAAAAAATATATAACAGCCTTGTTACTTACAAAGTAGCTTTTTAATAGTGAAAGAATTTCTGAAATCGGCCCGGTAGTATTTGAGTTATTTCAATACATACAAAAATACAAATCTTTCCTCTTTATAATATTAGTATAGATGTTGCATTGTTTAGAACCAGCATAGCATTATTTTGTATTGTAAAGATAATACTGTAAATGATAAAAATGGTATTAAAACAGCAACTTCATATGCAATTTCTATTTCACAATCTGACTTTTTAAAATAAAAGCAAATTTATAAATCGCATTTTAAGCCCTACTTAAGGTAATCTACACTAAAGACAACCCTTAGTGGAAGTTAAAGTACATTATTCGTAATTAACTTTTATGTAGATAGAAAGTGACTTTTGAAAGGCCTTTTTATAAAAAAGCAAATATATGAATGGCATTTTAAAAATCCTGCAGACCCACTTAAGGTAATAAATCTACACTAAGGGCACCCCTTAGTGGAAGTTAAAGTATATTATTTGTAATTAACTTTTATGTAGATAGAAAGTGACTTTTGAAAGGCCTTTTTATAAAAAAGCAAATATATGAATGGCATTTTAAAAATCCTGCAGACCCACTTAAGGTAATAAATCTACACTAAAGACAACCCTTAGTGGAAGTTAAAGTACATTATTCGTAATTAACTTTTATGTAGATAGAAAGTGACTTTTGAAAGGCCTTTTTATAAAAAAGCAAATATATGAATGGCATTTTAAAAATCCTGCAGACCCACTTAAGGTAATAAATCTACACTAAGGGCACCCCTTAGTGGAAGTTAAAGTATATTATTTGTAATTAACTTTTATGTAGATAGAAAGTGACTTTTGAAAGGCCTTTTTATAAAAAAGCTCTGTTAAAAAGCTGTTAGAAGTCAGCTTTTAAAAAAGGTTCTTTATAATAGTTCAATAAAGATATTTCTTTGAATGTAAAATGTTTTCATAAATGTCCCTTTTCCGTTCTTTATGTGAGGCGTGGTATTTGAAGTTACGTTTTCCTTTGAGAGAATACTTAAGAGTTTATAAAGGGATCTTCTTAAAAGAATTATTACTGCATAAAGCTATTAAAAATCTTAATCTTACTAATCGTACTAATATTATAAATGTGACAGTTTAGATGGATGGATGGATATTTGTTAGAGTTTGTAGTCTAAACGGCTGAACGGATTTCGATGAAAGTTAGCATAGATGTAGAGGATAGTCTGAAAAACACATAGGCTATTCAGTTTTGTTTTTTTCATTTCCACGCGGACTGAGTCGCGGGCGAAAGCTAGTAATATTATAAATGCGAAAGTTTAGATGGATGTTTATTAGAGTTTGTAGCCTAAAGTGCTTAACGGATCTCGATAAAATTTGGCATAAATGTAGATGATAGTCTGGCACTTATCTTTGTGATTTTTTTTAATTCCACGCAGACGGATTCGCGGGCGAAAGCTTATGAAATAATTGTAAAGCAAATTAATTTTTATTAGAAAAAAACTTGATTTTAAAGTTATTTTTATTAATAAAAAGCCACAGAATTTAACATTTGTACACATTTAGACAGAACAATTAAAATTACAGCTGTATATCTTTTCCCAAGCTATAATTATATACATACACAATGTCTTCAATCAAAGATATTCATGACAATAGCAAAGCTCTTCATCGTAAATTGAATGTCATTTGCATTTGCGATTAGTTCGTCCCGACTCTCGGGCGTCCAATAATCCTGCAACTGGGTTAATCGCTTCATTCCTACGTCATAAACAAGATGGCCTACTAATTTGTGGGTAGATTTTTCAAATCTCATTTATAGCGCTGTATACGTTTAGTATTACATACAGAAATGAATGGATTGCATCTATCTATATCTATACTATTATAATAAAGCGTAAACACACTTCTTTGTTGCCAAGATGTCAGCCAATACAGCATATTTTTGAATAATTCTTTTTTAATAAAAAGCCCTACACTTACGTCATGCTTTAGGCTATATATTTTCACGCGACTAAACTTAGGGGGTAAATATTTTGGATAAAAACCTTAATGTGGCAAAGAGACCATAAGTTGCTGCCAACATCAAGGAAGAAAGATTGCTAAGGTTTGTCATGTCGTGTCATGTAATTTTGACATTTGCAATTGAGGATTTGACAAATGTAAACAATAAAATAAAGTTTTTATAATTTCATGCGGATGAAGCCGTACGGGATATAGCTAGTGAAATAATCGACGCCCCTGTAGAATAAATGCATGTTTATTTTGATTATGATATTATATATACAATGTTACTTAGAGATAATGTAGCTTTTTGGTGTTGTAATCATTATTTAAAGTAAATTTTGAGTTAGTGGTTACAAGAAATATAAGTTTCTAATCTTTTTTTAAAATACTAGTAGATTTTTGTTAATTTTCTAATATTCCCTTTCACCATTCCAACTAAGCTCTAGGCTTGTGCTAGGATATGGTGTACGACAATAGTCGAATGGCGGGCTTCGAACTATCGGTAGTCTGTATCCCTAAAACTAGGCTATTGGCTATTACAGGATATGTTTTTGAAAATATACATCTATAGAGCGTTTCAAAGTCATTAATTGGACAACTAAGTGAAAATATCACGTGCGGCAATAAATATGAAGTGTGTGCACGGATATGACTTTTACAACAAGCTTTGTGATGTAAAATAATTCCGCAGTAATAAATAAATGTAAAAAACATCCGAATAAACTTTACCAAATAAACCGCAGACCACAAATCGCCGAGCAGTTTACATTGGCGCGATATTTTCCCTACAACGATATTGGAAGTCCGTGGACAGAATTACGAATGTCCACGCTTTAATTCCGCTGTTTACATGATACAGAATTTACTGGCTTAATTAAATACCACTTTACAAGTACTATGTACAGTCAGCAGAAACTAAATTATCGCACAACTGTTTAGTCTCGCTTGATTTCTATGAGCTTATATGGAAATGCACACTACTAGATTTTTAGTTGTGTAACTAAACAGTTGAATTGGCTGCGAAACAATCGACTATCGCACAACAGTTGTGCGATAGTTTAGTCAAAGGTGTGCGATCGCTCTAAAAGTTTAACCACTATATCTTTCGTTATAGTTATAATCTAACTAGAAATTATATTTATTTGTGCTATACATTAGCAGAATAAGGAAAACCTTATTCTCTTCAACATTAGCAGAATTGAGAAGTAACTCATAGTTGTTAATGTTGCGTTAAGTGTGAATCTTAGTGTAGAATAAATAATAAATATCCAATAATATATGGAGGTGCGCATACTCGTACAACTCGATTTGGAATTGTGTAACTAAACAGTTGAATTGGCTGCGAAACAATCGACTATCGCACAACAGTTGTTCTATAGTTTGTGTGCTCGCTTTAAATGTACGTGCTAAGTTACCAAAGGCTTAGTAGCTGAAGTATTGGCGGAATTCGTTCTTTGTCTCACAACCTCTGTTAATTTCATTGAATACATCCCACGCATGTAGGCTTCATAGCTCCTATGTCAGATACCCACGCAATTACATTCCAATCTATCTACCCACATAATTTGATGTCAGTTAATAGGGTTGCCAAACTTCAACTAACGTAAAAACCATGTCGAATAGGTTTCCCGTTACCTATTTTAACTTACCTGTAAAAGTTACAATGTATCTTGAAATCGAATTCAAAGTTGAATCGTTACTAGTAAAAAAGACTATGGTTTTAAGTTATTGTTAAGTAAATGCGGTCGGTCGTTTAAACTCTTGACTGCACATGAACCCTTCTGGATTGAGCCAAGATAAGACAAAGTTATATCGTTAAGTTATAAAATTAACTATAACAAGTTACATTTTCGGCTAATTTAAAAATTCATTAAAAAATGGCAATTTATTTATTAAGTAGTGCTAGTGATATAATCAAGCGTACTTACTTCTATAAATTTTATTTAAAAATTACGGACCTAATCTTCTTGAATAATAACTTTGTTATGTAAATTAAATTGGAACACTCTGTAGATCTTCAGCATTCAAATAAATATCTCAGAAATAATTATTTTAAGTGGTTCCGCAGTTTACGAAATTAAGCTAAAGTATTAAAACTTTGATCACCTTTTATCATCATCTTCTTTATCCTACTCCCGTAGTGCGCAACAGGTTTTTGTCCTCCACATAACTCTCAGTCATCACTCCCTTTTTGATCATGTCACCTTTCACGTAATCCGTCCATCTCTTTCCTGGTCTACCTCTACCAATGTACCCTTCCACACTCATAACTAACGTTCTCCTTATTACATGCGATTCATCCCTCCTCATAACATGCCCATACCATGTTAACCTTTTACTCCTTACCTTCTCTACCACTGGGGCTATATTTTGATCGCCTTTTATAATAATATTTGAAGACATAGAGATTTTATTTCATTTTATATAGTTTTGTACAATACTAGTTGTATATAGAGACTTCGTTTGCGCGGAGTTTAAAAAACAAAACAAGTATGCTATGTATTCTTCTAGACTAATCTATACATCAACCAAATTTCATCGAGATCCGTTCAATTCAAGCTACAAAGTCTAACAATCATCCATCTAAACTTTCGCATTTATATTAGTAAGGTAAGATTACATTTCATTACTTTGTTTTGTTTCCTCATAATCAAGTACATTTACTTTGTAAATCAGTATTCTATTGAGCTTGATAAAGCAAAGGTCATCGCTCCCTCAGCGGGAGTTCCAACATGGCGTCAAAGTGCCTTTATTATCTTCATTAACTTTACCAGTTTATGTCGAAATAGATTTTCTATTCATAAAGGTCATTTACATCTTATATTCAACATTAGCTTTTGCCTTCTACTTGGAATTAAAAAAGTACACAATAAGTAGCATTTGTGTTCTAGGCTATGTTCTATGTCTATGCCATATTTCATCAAGATTCAGCCTTGAAGATATAAGAACAAATATCCATCCATCCAAATAATTGTATTTATATTATTAGTATGAGAATATGATGATTAACATATTTCAAGTAGGGTATGTCAGGATGTTTTTTTCTCCGTATTCAACAAGAATTTGTAAATATTTTCCTATAACTTTGAAAAAAAAAAAGAACACCTGTATAGTTTAGAAAGGTTCGAGAAGTGCAACTCTATATTTTTCAGTTCATAAATCACAGCCTAGACTAGTTCCGAAAGTTCTGCATTTCACTTTCAAGGGAACGATGAGAAAGTTTCGACACGCTGCAAATTTCAGCCGAATGCATAATTTATATTTTGCCTTCCTGAAACTTTTTAAATATTTTTTTTTACTTCCGAAGGAATATAACAAACCTTGCTTTCAAATAGCATCATCATCATCAGCTTCGTATACGTATTTAGGGGCTCAAAACCTTTTTTTTCTCGCTGGGAAAATACCTTTACGCATCCCCCCGTCGCCAAGGGGGGTATGTGGGACTCGCCGGCCAAGAGAGAAGACGTGGCCGGAATACCCACTAAAAACCCAGCGGTGTTCCTCCTGTCCGCCGATAGCTGGGTCACGGGAACACTCGCGCATTCTTCCGCGAGGGGCTCAAAGCCTACTCTAAATTAGGGTTGACTAGTTTAAGTAGATAAAAAGCGGGTGCCTTTGACTAAACTAACGCACAACTGTTATGCGATTGTAGATTGTTTCGCAGCCAATTCAACTGTTTAGTTGCACAACTAAATCGAGTAGTACACCTCCATATAAGCTCATAGGAATCATAGCACGACTAAACAGTTCTGCGATAGTTTAGTCAAAGGTGTGCGCTCTTAGTGTTTAAACTACTTTGTGACAGTTTTTTTTTACTTCCAAAGGAATATAACAAACCTTAATTTCAAATAGCGTCATCATCATCATATCCGTATACGTATTTAGTGGCTCAAAGCCTTTTTTTTATCGCTGGGAAAATACATTTACGCATCCCCCCGTTGCCAGGGGGGGTATGTGGGACTCGCCGGCCAAGAGAGAAGACGTGGCCGGAATACACACTAAAAACCCAGCGGTGTTCCTGTCCGCCGATGGCTGGGTCACGGGAACACTCGCGCAATCTTCCGCGAGGGGCTCAAAGCCTACTCTAAGTTAGGGTTGACTAGTTTAGGTAGATAAAAAGCGGGTGCCTTTGACTAAACTAACGCACACCTGTTATGCGATTGTCGATTGTTTCGCAGCCAATTCAACTGTTTAGTTGCACAACTAAATCGAGTAGTACACCTCCATATAAGCTCATATGAATCATAGCACGACTATACAGTTCTGCGATAGTTTAGTCAAAGGAGTGCGCTCTTAGTGTTTAAACTACTTTGTGACAGTTTTTTATAATCTTTTTGTATACGTTGTTATATTTTCAGTACCAGTTTTAATATCTTCTAACATGATATTTTTAAGATTATATTCGTAATTTAATGTAAGGGAGAAGAAACTCGGTGTCACATAAATCTCTGCAAGATTTTCCTTCCGAGGCAATTTATAGACGTCGCGTAGAAACCCTGCGCCGTCGTAAATCATGTCAACGGACGACCGACAGACTTGAATATATTGAAAATAAACATCGATGTTTTAGATGTAAAATATTAAAACATAGTATCAAACGCAGATTAGAGAACCAGTAGGAGGAAGAACCTGTAGAGGGAAACAAAAGTAAACCATCAAAGAGAATCAGTAGGATGATTTAGTGAGGAGAATCAGAAGAGAAAAGCGGTGGAGAGAACCATTAAGGAGAACCCAGCATATGAAAGTCAGAAGTGTAAGTAAGCGAAACGTTATAGTGCAAGGAAAAAGTTTCATTAAACCTGTAAAATGTTGTTGTTAGACATTAAGGGTAAGAATATTTACTAGAGTCCTAAGAATATCCTATCAAAATTTCATAAATACTTATCCATTGGTATGATCGCACGACAAAGTTTCAAGATTAGTTTAATCATAGAAAAAGAAATAAAAATAAGATACACCCTGTCTTTTATTTCGTCCAATTCATTTAGTACTATTTCTATCTACAGGATGTTTTATTTAAAAGCGGAGTACGAACGAGAATTTTAAAAAGCTTGTATCGAATTCAAATAAAATGGTTTTACCGCAAATTGCGCTCAATCTATGAGAGTGCAACTTACAGCGAACTGAAAGCTATACAATGCAAGAAAATGTTATTACTTATGTGAATGTTTTTTATTTTATACTAGTTATAACCCTTTTCCATTCATAACTTACTTAATATTTTTCTCACAGAAGATGGATATTTAAATAGAAATCCGAAGCGAATTTCGTAGATTTTAATTTCCTCCGCAAACGGCCACATAAATTACTTTGGCCAACGTTTTGTGTGATTTTCACTTCACTACCAGCAGGAGCTGAAAATCGTTTGACCTAAAATTGTTTTAACAAGCTAATAGCCATTTAGAGCGTGCGCACATATTTGACTAAACTATCGTACAACTGTTTAGTCTCGCTTTGATTCCTATAAGCTTATATGGTGCGCACACTACTCGATTTTTAGTTGTGCAATTAAATAGTTGAATTTGCTGCCAAACAATCGACAATCGTACAACGGTTGTGCGATAGACAGATTAAACAATAGTAGAATAAGTTTGTAAATGCATGGAATAATGTTTTTTATTTCATACTAGCTGTTGCTCGAGACTTCGCCTGCGTGAAATTACAAATATAACCTATTGCGTTCGCCCTTTTTTTTAACCTATTACCAAAAGTATTAACTTAGTAGTAATCTACGTAATAACAGAAATCTACCGATGCAAGATTCCAAATTTCTAAGCCCGGTAGCTTGTAAGCTGATTTTTCGGTTACCCTTATTGTTTGTGTTCGCGATATCTTCTAAACTATTAGTCCAATTTAATTATTTTATACTAGTTATAACTCTTTTCCATTCATAACTTACTTAATATTTTTCTCACAGAAGATGGGTATTTAAATAGAAATCCGAAGCGAATTTCGTAGATTTTAATTTCCTCCGCAAACGGCCACATAAATTACTTTGGCCAACGTTTTGTGTGATTTTCACTTCACTACCAGCAGGAGCTGAAAATCGTTTGACCTAAAATTGTTTTAACAAGCTAATAGCCATTTAGAGCGTGCGCACATATTTGACTAAACTATCGTACAACTGTTTAGTCTCGCTTTGATTCCTATAAGCTTATATGGTGCGCACACTACTCGATTTTTAGTTGTGCAATTAAATAGTTGAATTTGCTGCCAAACAATCGACAATCGCACAACGGTTGTGCGATAGACAGATTAAACAATAGTAGAATTAAGTTTAGTTGTCATTTTGCTAAAATTTTGAGTATATTAGAGGAAGTTTGAGAGTAGCCCTAATGATTGAGAAAATAACAAGTAAAAGGTTAGCATGGTATGGGCATGTTATGAGAAGGGATGAATCGCATGTAACAAGAAGGACGTTAGTTATGAATGTGGAGGTACACCGGTAGAGGTGGACCTAGAAAGAGATGGATGGATTGCGTGAATGGTGACATGATCAAGAAGGGAGTGATGACTGAGATGACGGATGATAGAGTTATTTGGAGGACGAAAACCCGGTGCGCTGACCCTACGGGAGTAGGATAAGGCAGGGGAGATGATGATGTCGTTTTGCTAAAACTAAGTGATTATGACATAAAGCAGAATTGAGAAGGAACTCAGAGTTGTTAATAGGGCGTTAAGGGTAACCCTGAGTGTAGAATTAATATAAATAATAAATATCCAATAACCATTAAATTACACATTGTTTTTTTCCATAATAATTATAACATAAAAAATGTGTTATCATTTTTTTTAATTCACATGTCTTTTAATACAGTCTTTCGTTTAATTTTGTACCGTGAATAAATCCTGTTGATCCAGCCTTAACAAAATGCGGGTAGAAAAAACCGTTAGCTACTAATCCCTAAGATACACGGATGGTTTGCCTTAAGCTTCATATTAATTTTACTTATTTCCACCCTTGTTTATTACGTGGTATAAAATATAACAGTTAATACCACTAAGCTGGAATTTGATTCGAAAATAACTGGTAAACGGTTTCTGGACATTTGATTCGTAACTTAATATCTTACTAATATAAATTAGAAATATAATTCGAATTATTTATGTGTATATGTTCTTTTAGATTAAATTAGCCAATAAGATATGTTATGGCTTTTTAGAAATAATTAAAAACAATATATAACGGAGCCTTTCTAACTCACTGATAACGTAGTTTTTTAATGGTAAAAGAATTTTTGAAATCGGCCCAGTAGTTTTTGAGTTATTTCAATACATACTAAATTACAAATCTTTCCTCTTTATAATATACTGGCTGTTGCTCGCGACTTCGCCCGCGTTATATTAATAATTAATCTATACTAATATGATAAAGAGGAAAACTTTGTATTTTTGTATGTATTGAAATAACTCAAAAACTACTGGGCCGATTTTAAAAATTGTTTTACCATCAGAAAGGTAATTTATCTGTAACATAGTAAAAATATAGCCTATGTTACTCACAGAAAAATCACCTTTCTAATGGTGAAAGAATTTTTGAAATCGGCCCAGTAGTTTTTGAGTTATTTCAATATATACAAAGATACAAATCTTACCTCTTTATAATATTAGTATAGACTAGCTGTTGCTCGCGACTTCGCCCGCGAAAATTATAAAAATGTAGCGTATGTTACTCACAGATAAATTATCTTTCTAACGGTGAAAGGATTTTTGAAATCGGCCCAGTAGTTTTTGAGTTATTTCAATATATACAAAGATACAAATGTTTCCTCTTTATAACGTCAAGTATAGATAATTTGTCTTAAATTAACGTTGCAATCATTTCTATTTAATTTTACAAAACATTTCTGTTATAAAACCAGATGGTTCTTAAATATGAATACTGTAAGTGCAAACTAAAGAAAACTTTTGATTTGTTATAACTGGTCTCGTTTAAGACAGAAACGAATTGCTCATTTGTTACAAAGTAATGCAACAATGCAAGTTCATAAATCATAACCAAGCAAAAACATTTCAAAAGAACTATTAAGTTTTTCTCACGACAAAAAAATTGTTGTTATCGAAAATTATATCAACAAAGTTTATGGACTTGAAAATCAGTAATAGCAGTTAATCTATACTAATATAATAAAGCGTAAACACACACTTCTTTGTTGCCTAAGATGTCAGCAATTACAGCATATTTTTGAATAATTATTTTTTTAATAAAGAGCCCTACACTTACGTCATGCTTTAGGCTATATATTTTCACGCCATTAAACTTAGGGGTTTAATATTTTGGATAAAAACCCTAATGTGGGAAAGAGACCATACGTTGCTGCCAACATCAAGAAAGAAAGATTGTTAAGGTTTGTCATGTCATGTCATTTTGACATTTGCAATTGATAATTTGATAAATGTAAACAATAAAATAAACTTTTCATAATTTCTTGCGGATGAAGTCGCAAGGGAACAGCTAGTTAAAAATAAAAGAATAGCAGAATAGAAAAATTCTTGTGGATGTATAATATAACAAACTAGGTTTTGACTGAAACTGTCAACGTGGAATAAATAAAATAAAGTAAGTAGCCTATTTATTCTTCCAGACTATGCTCTACATCTGTGCCAAATTTGATCCAGATCCGTTCAGCCGTTTAGGCTACAAACTCTAACAAACATCCATCCATCTAAACTTTCGCATTTATAATATTAGTATGTAGTAAGGTTAGATACTGGCTGTAATAGAGTATAAGTATGGAAAATGTATGAATATAGTTCAGAATAAAATCTGTGTATGAAAGAACGTGGAAAATGTTAAAGACAATTAAACTACAATTAAAATCTTTTGGTTTTTAAAACGCTGTTAAAGTAATAAGAAAGGGAACAGTTTTATAGATAACAGTAGGGCAAAACCTGTTAATATTTGAACACATACGATAGGATAATATTCTTTAGACTGTAAGAGCGCACGCATTCCTTTGACTAAACTATCTCACAACTGTTTAGTCGCGCTTTTATATGAGCTTATATGGAGGTGTGATGTGATACTCGATTGTTAGTTGTGCAACTAAACAGTTGAATTGGCTGCGAAACAATCGAGAATCGCACAACAACGTGTACGCCCTCTCTAAGTGTTCAGCAACATAGCATTGTCTACTGCTTTGCCTCAATACTGTCGTGTGAAACGAGCATATAATCCATAAAGTCTTATTCTGTGTGATTAAAGACGAAGGAAAATAACGGAATGGAATTGCGAATGACATTTTCCAAGTCCATTAGAGGCATGTTATGGGAATGTCCATGAGAATAACAACTGACGGCTTTCCTCCTATTGATTTTCTTAATAACGTTCTTTTTATAATTTTATGAACCACTGTAGCTAGCGACTTCGTCCGCGTTAAATTAAGCAGCCTATGTTACTCACTAATAACGTAGCTTTTTAACGGTGTAAGAATTTTTGAAATCGGTCCAGTAGTTTTTAAATTATTTCAATACATATAAAAATCAAAAATACAAATCTTTCCTCTTTATAATATAATATTAGTATAGACAAACATATTTAAAGCCCACTACAGACGCTCAGTTTTAACTGAACAGTCGAATTGTTAATATAAAAGGGTGCGTAAAAAACCCACTTAAGTGGGATACATTTTAACTCATATCTACTCATTTTAATTACTAATAAACGAGTAAAACTACATTCAAAGTTCCATGTAATGTTTGGTTAAAGATTCATGTCGTAATAAAATGAACGCATAATAAACAATCCTGTTTGTATTGCCGTAGACAGATGGCGCCACTCGTAATATGTGACGTCACCGACATCTACAGCCAATAAGAGATTGTCTCCGTGACATATATACGTGTTATGCATTTGTTATTAATGACCTTACTATAATGTTGTAAGAGCCGAGACTATAGTAATGTAGATGTACATTTGAGGTATCTGGCAGTGTTCACCTTAAAAGCTACAGTCCTTTGAAGGTTTTGTTCATATTGAGACAAGGACACTTAACAATAAACAATAGGATGCAGCTTTAAATGTCTGTACGAAATAAATCGGTCAGTGTTACACGGCTAATTGTTTTGATTATAGTATTATCCCGTCGTTTACGCAACTCATTGCTACTTATGGTTATTTGTAAATAGACGTGGAGTTGGTCTCGTTGTAAAAGCAAGGTAGTTAACTGTTCTGTAAATTAGTCACCGCATATTTCCGGAACTGTACCTATATGTTCTGCTTGCAGTATTAATTTAATGTTAATGATGAATATACTGTTGTAATTGTGAATTAAAATAGAATCTTTATTAGTTCCGTCGATAGCGACCTTAATAAATCTCAGGTCTAACTTTGCGAGCATTGTAAAACTTCCAGTTCCTATACTCTCGTAGTCATTATCGATGATCTTTTTTGTCCCTCGCCTGAATTACAAAGTTTCAAACAGCGAAAGACTTGTTTAAAACAAAGTAAATTATCTGCCAAGTACTTATTACTTAACTGATATGAGTTTGAATGTTAGAAGTTATTTTAACCACGCTTTTATTGTAATGGAAGTTTCTAAGCAACATTAAGAGTACTGGTTGGAAATCGATAAAATTTTACTAATTTACATGATGTAGTTTTAACACAACTTTTATAATTTCGTTAAACTTTAAATGATAATACTAGATAATAATACTAGCTTTCAACCGCCACTTTGTCCGCGTGGAATTAAAGAAACAAAAGTAAGTAGCCTATGTGTTCTTCTAGACTATGCTCTACTCTCTGTCTATTCCTAATCTGTGTACTATATGGTAGTGTGGTCGGCTCTCATGGTCAATCTCCTTCACTTCGCTCTATCGAAGACATCCTGCTCCGAAACTCGGCACTCGGATATACTCTACATACTCGTATATGCCAAATTTCATTGACATCCGTTATACAGGTTACAAACTCAAACAAATGTCCATCCATCTAAACTTTCGCATTTATAATATTAGTAAGATTAGATTTTGGCTAAAGGTTTTGTTCCATTACTGGAAAAACTGTCTAAAAACATAAACTTAATGTATGAGGAAACATCACAAGATCACATCATAGGTATCTCATTTGTTTTTTGTAATTAAAAATCATCATCATCATCATCATCACCAGCTACGTCCCCACCGAGGAGTTCGGAGCCTACCCTAAGTTAGGGTGACTAGGCCATAGTCAACCACGCTGGCCAAGTGCGGGTTGGTTGACTTCACACATATCTTTGAATTTCTTCACTGATATGTGCAGGACCGCAATCTGTGGAAGGTATTGGGAAAGGCCTATGCCCAGCAGTGGGCACACAAAGGCTGATGATGATGATGATGATGATGATGATGTGCAGGTTGCATCACGATGTTTTCTTTCACCGTAAGAACGTCGGGTAAATTTATGTACATATGAAAATTCGAAAAATCGAAAATCACATTGGTACGACGGGATTCGAACCCAAGACCTGTAGATTACAAGTCAAGTGCTTAAACCACTGAGCCACGGACGCTTAAATTAAATATAGTAATTAAAAATATTATTACATTAACCTTAAGAACAATATACACTCATCTTTTATCAATTGTATTGAATTACAATTTGATGGAGAAATAGAATGGGTACGAGTAGTTGAGAAAAAAGGAAGAAATGCTTAAAAACATCTTTATACAATTAAACTTTATTTGACCTTTAGTTAATACTGTTAATCATAATTCATACTTCATACTATAAATGCATATTGTAAATGCGAAACTTTAGATGGATTGATGATGATGATGATGATGATGATGATGATGATGATGATGATGATGATGATGATGATGATGATGATGATGATGATGATGATGATGATGATGATGATGATGATGATGATGATGATGATGATGATGATGATGATGATGATGATGATGATGATGTGCAGGTTGCATCACGATGTTTTCTTTCACCGTAAGAACGTCGGGTAAATTTATGTACATATGAAAATTCGAAAAATCGAAAATCACATTGGTACGGCGGGGTTCGAACCCAAGACCTGTAGATTACAAGTCAAGTGCTTAAACCACTGAGCCACGGACGCTTAAATTAAATATAGTAATTAAAAATATTATAACATTAACCTTAAGAACAATATACACTCATCTTTTATCAATTGTATTGAATTTATAATTTGCTGAATAAAATCACTTGACATTCATTCAAGAGCAATTCGAATACAAAACGATTTCGAAGTCACTCCTGTCGCCAGTAAAGTGGAACCTTGACACAATAACATCGTTTTGTTTAGATATTTATGTTTTAGAAGTATATATAGGTAAAATCGTCTACAAAACTTTGGAACCTAGAAACATGTTATTGGCCTTCGGTTTAAAAAATACACTTTTGTTTCAAACCATACGAACGGATTCTTATATTTTTGAAATTGAAAGTATACAAAAGGTTCTGAAGATTTGAAAATGTAAATTTACGTATGTATTGCAAATAAAGGCCGTCGACTAAACAAAATTCTAATGCAATTGAATTACAATTTGATGGAGAAATAGAATGGGTACGAGTAGTTGAGAAAAAAGGAAGAAATGCTTAAAAACATCTTTATACAATTAAACTTTATTTGACCTTTAGTTAATACTGTTAATCATAATTCATACTTCATACTATAAATGCATATTGTAAATGCGAAACTTTAGATGGATGGATGGATGGATAGATGGATGTATGGATATTTGTTAGAGTTTGTAGCCTAAACGGCTGAACGGATCTTGATGAAATTTCGCATAGATATAGAGGATAATCTGGAAGAACACATAGGCTACTCACTTTTGTTTTTTTTTAATTCCACGCGGACGGAGTCGCGGGCGAAAGCTAGTGATAAATGAATTACAACAAATGAAATCAATTCGAAACTCGTCAGTTAACATAAATTAAACAACATGGAGTTGTAATCGGATTATGTCCGCATATTCGATGGACTAGAATCGGTAAGTGCAGCTGTACACGTGGCACCCAGGGGACTCACGACTGACAAGCACTAATGGACTGCAATCCGGTAATCGATGGTGACATACTTAGAACGTGTACAGCGCCAAATTATGACTACGCATTTTTGCGGAAAGTCGTTGAAAGCGGGAAGCAGCGGACTGCTTTCTGTGGAAGGCAAGGAAAGGCCTATGTCCAGCAGTGAATATACAAAGATTGATGATGATGATGACGATGATGATGATGATGTTGATGATGATGATGATGATGATGATGATGATGATGATGATGATGATGATGATGATGACGATGATGATGATGATGTTGATGATGATGATGACGCTTTGTATTTTATTAACTATCCCTACACATGAGCTCATAAACAAGTAACGATATTAATTATGGTTGGTATGGTAAAGACATGTTATGAGGAGGAATGAAACGCATGTAACAAGAACGTTAGTTACGAGTGTGGTATACCGGTAGAGGTAGACATAGAAAGAGATGTATTGCGTGAAAGGTGACATGATCAAGAAGGGAGTGATGACTGAGATGACGGATGATAGTTATTTGGAGGACGACAACCCGGTGTGCCGACCCTACGGGAGTAGGATAAGGTAGGGGAGATGATGATATTGAATATGATTGGTTAAGTTAGACGAAAGAAACTATCAACACAAACTATATGCGTAAGGGAGTTCATTTTGATATGATAGCTGATAGAGATCTATGGAAGAACTAGCTTTCGGCCGCGACTCCGTCCGCGTGGAATTGAAAGAAACAAAAGTGAATAGCCTATGTGTTCTTCCAGACTATCCTCTACATCTATGCTAAATTTCATCGAAATTCGTTCAGCCGTTTCGGCTACAAACTCTAACAAACATCCATCCATCTATACAAACTTTCGCATTTATAATATTATAAGTAAGAAGTGAGATAGTACATGTGTATAGACGTAGAGAAAAGGCAGGAAGATTTTACTAAACGTAAAAGATACAAGAACCAAATCAAGGCGTTGTATAATGTCTGTTAAATGGTTGACATTAAACTAATTTAATAACAAAACGAAGCAATCATACTAATATTATAAATGCGAAAGTTTAGATGGATGGATGGATGGATGGATGGATGTTTGTTAGAGTTTGTAGCCTAAACGGATGAACGGATTTTGATGAAATTTGGTATAGTTGTAGAGGATAGTCTGGAAGAACACATAGGCTACTCACTTTTGTTTTTTTTAATTCCACGCGGAAGGAGTCGCGGGCGAAAGCTAGTACAATATAAATCTAAGGTGACAAGATATCGATAGAATTTCATTGGAATTCGTTGCCAATTATACCCTTCTCAAGAGACTGACTAAAATTCAACAGGAAATTCGTTGGAGTGAGCAGCGGAATGTACGGTTGCGGATTGCCAGCGAAATTAATGGAACGTTAAGTTTCTTGTATAGGAAATGTTCCGACATATATCAATATGTATAGCTATCAGAGTAATATCATTTCCAAGCGAAAAAAACTCATATTTTCTCCGTAAACAATGGCACCAGGATTTCATTCTCCAGATTGATATACACAAATGCACATGTTTCCATTTAATTTTGTGAATACACTATTGGAATTAGTAGTTAATTCAAAAATCTACAACTAAGAATAAACCAGTCTTTGTCTGCCCACTGCTGGTCATAGTCCTCTCTGCCTTCGCACAATACGATCCTCCTTCCTCATCCAACGAATTCCATCTAATTACTTCGAGGTAATATAAATATAATATATATCAGCATTAATATAACTTATTAAACAAGCTTACTGCATACTTAAGTCATTTAACGCTTGCAAAATAGAGAAGATAAAAATTAAAATAGATGTTTTGGTATGGCTTCATTTTACTTTCTATACTAATACAATAAAGAGGAAAGATTTGTATTTTTGTATATATTGAAATAACGCAAAAACTACTGGGCCGATTTAAATTTCTTGCATCTTTAGAAAGCTACGTTATCAGCAACATGGGCTATTTTTTAATATTATACACGGACGAAGTCACCAGTAACAGCTAGTATGAAATAAAATTTATTTTGTAGTTTTGCTTTGACATTATCATTTGATTACGATTTATTAGCTATCAAGTTGGTGTGTATTTCTCAATACAAGAATAAAAAAAGAAGAACTGAAGAATCAGTTGAATGAGCAAAGCAAATACAAAGATTTTCTTGCGTAAACATGGCTGATAGAGATGTATGGAAGAAAAGTATATGCTATGTCGACCTTCCGAAGGTAAAAGGATAAGAAGATAATGATGGTTAATATGTACGAAATCAAAACTTCTGGTTGTATGTTTAATCTATACTAATATAATAAAGCGTAAACACACACTTCTTTGTTGCCTAAGATGTCACCAATCACAGCATATTTTCGAATAACTCTTTTTTTAATAAAAAGCCCTACACTTGCGTCACGCTTTAGGCTATACATTTTTACGCCGTTAAACTTAGGGGGTAAATCATTTGGATAAAATCCCTAATGTGGGAAAGAGACCATAAGTTGTTGCCAACACCAAGGAATCAAGGTTGCCATGGTTTGACGTCATGTTATGTCATTTTGACATTTGCAATTGATAATTTGACTAATGTGAACAATAAAATGAAATTTTTATAATTTTATGCGGATGAAGTCGCATGGGAACAGCTAGTTTTAAATATTACGTTTCAACAACAAAATGGGTCCAAACACTATCCCTTGGGGAACTCTACGATGCACTCTCCTAGAATTAGCGTTAATCAAGACTAGAATATTTAACATTATATTATACACTAAATTAGTAGAATATAACATTATATTATACACTAAATTAGTAGAATATAACATAAATTTACTTATAAAAATATTACATTCCGTGTAAGAAAAATAAAATTAGGTAACTAGTTATAATGTTTGTTGAAAATATTAGTAGAAGACGAACACGTCGTTTTAGATGTAAACCATCTAAGGTAAATTAAATTCCTTAAATTACTGAGAATATTAATACAGTATGACAATATACAGCTTATCACAAGACAAATTCAATATTACACAAAATCTTAACTAAGATTCCTAAATGCCTCCACAATGTTTCACCTTGGTCACAATTTTTTCATATCTCCCCGATTATTCAGTAGATGTTCCCATGCGGCTTCATCCGCGTGAAATTACAACAGCTTTATTTTATTTTTTACGTTTGTGAAATTATCAATTAAAAGTGAAAATATTCTAATGCACAAATGACAACAATGGATACCAATTTTTGATTCCTTGATGTTGTCAGCTTGTAGTTTACTGCCCCTTTCCCACATGGAGGGTTTTTTCCAATTTATTTACCCTCTAAATTTAATAGCGTGAAAATATATAGCCCAAGACGTGTCGTAAGTGTAGGGATTTTTATTTGAAAAAGAATTATTCAAAAATATGCTGTGATTGCTGATATCTTACGCCACAAAGTAATGTGTGTTTACGCTTTATTATATTGGTATAGATATAGATGTAAATATAGATTCATAGATTATATTAGTAAGTACTTGTAGATAAATGGAATTTATGGTACAATGTATTACAAAATAAAGTTCACTAAACATTATTGTACATTTAGCTTGTTATTACGCTGTGTTTTATGGACTGTGTATAAAATGCTTTAATGGTCTTTTGATGTTTCTATTCTAAGAATTCGGAAACAAAAGCAAAAAGCGTTTCGCCCCCGATAAAACGTACAATTCGAATCGCGTTTATCGGATAGAAAAATAAACAGATTAGAAAGGTTTTTTTCGATCTTGTGAATTTCATCATTTCGAAATCGACAAATGTTCAGAAATAGCTTTATTACTAGCTTTCACCCGCGACTCCATCCGCGTGGAATAAAAAAAGCAAAGGCGAGTAGCCTATGTGTTCTTCCAGACTAGCCTCTATATCTATACCAAATTTCATCGAAATCCGTTCAGCTGTTTTGGCTACAAACTCTAACAAACATCCATCCATCCATCCAAACTTTCGCATTTATAATATTAGTAGTAAGTAGTACTAGGTGTAGTTCGCGACTTCCCACGATTAATTAAAAATTAATAAAGAATATTGCCTATATTACTCACTAATAAACTTTTTAATGGTGAAAGAATTATTGAAATCGGCCCAGTAGTTTTTGAGTTATTTCAATACATACAAAAATACAAATCTTTCCTCTTTATAATATTAATATACGAGAGAAGTATAGATTCACATGTTATTCATACAATTTCATACACAAATACGAAATCATTATAAACCGGAAGCGTGTCATTATCTTAGCTGTCTCGGATAATTTCCCTCAGGACTTGAAACAACCGAGTGACATATTCTCTAACATGAAACGGAAATCTGAATTTTTATTTCTTATTTTGTTTACAAATATTTATCAAGAACCTAGCTTTTTCCAGCCCCTCTGTCCGCGTGGAATAAAAAAAAAGTAAGTAGCCTATACGTTCTTCCAGACTATCCTTTATATTTATACCAAATTTCATCGAAATCCATTCAGCCGTTAAGGCTACAAACTCTAACAAGCTTCCATCCATTCATCTAAGCTTTCGCATTTATGATATTACTAGCTTTGGCCCGCGACTCCGTCCGCGTGGCATTAAAAAAACAATAGTGAGTAGCCAATGTGTTCTTCCAGACTATCCTTTACGTCTATGCCAAATTTCATCGATATCCGTTTAGCCGTTTAGGCTACAAACTCTAACAAACATCCATCCATCCATCTAAACTTTCGCATTTATAATATTAGTATGATGCATATAACTGTCAAGCATATATGGTTCACGTAACCAATACTATAGAGGAAAATTTTATCTGGACCTAACAGTTTTTCAATTTCAGTTCAAATTTTATTTGCCGCATAAAAGACGTGGATAATCCTTGCTAATAAAATAGCTCCAATAAAAATGACATAACGAAACGGAGTTTAAAACAAATATAGTTGTAAAAAATAGTTATCCTCGAGTCTTGACGTCGAGTTTATTATTCCTTGAGTGGGGATTCAAAATGTTTATTTTCTTTTCATCCTAAGTGCTTTTAAATCGTACTTTCATATCGTTGGAATTCTTACTTAATTCTGTATCACATTGAGTTGAGTTTCCAATAGCCAATACCTTTCCAAACGGTCGCCAAGCTATGAACTATGAACAACGCTTTCGGCCCATTAAAATGAAAACATCAAATGCGCATTAAATAGCACGTGAATCTCTACAAAGACTATTCCATCCCCTACATTGTTAGATAAAGTATATGATATTTCCAACGGAATGAGTATTGTTGCTTTGAGTTTTATAATCCATACTTCTTTCTATACTAATATAATAAAGCGTAAACACACACTACTTCGTGGCGTAGGATATCAGCAATCAAATCATATTTCTAAAAAATCTACTGAACTAGTTTAGAGAAAATACGTGAAATTTTGATATTTTTTTTGCAAAAAAATAAAACTCCGTCGAATTAAGGGTTAATAACCAATAATACATTTAACACTATAGAAAGAGTATTTATGTGTGCCAAATAATCTTTTACAGATAACTTAATACTATTCCCTATTTTTTTAATTCTGTACGAAAACATATATCGTCCTCGTAGATGGAAAACAGCTGCTATTTTGGCCAAATTGCGTTTTCATTGTCTTATTCTTGTGTTGTGTTTGTGTTACGCACATTATCTGTCTTTAAATGTAAATATGAAATTCGAAAGTAGAAAAACACAATAGGTATATGACAGGATTCGAACCCACCTGCAGAACACAAGTCAAGTGTTACCCTGAGGTACGCTATTCGTTTTGTTACTGGTTACCGTTAATTTAGATGTATAGTTTCATTCTGTGTTCAAACGGCAGTTAAACTCTTAACGTCGCATAAAACATAGGTCGTTAAAGTGAAAACAATGTTAATGCGAGTGCACATTTAGCATAAATTTAGACCATTCAAAATCTAAAATTATACAACGCCACGTAACACAGAGCGTCGGTGGCTCAGTGGTTTAAGCACTTGACTTGTAATCTACAGGTCTTGGGTTCGAATCCCGCCGCCATGTACCAATGTGATTTTCGATTTTTCGAATTTTCATATGTACATAATTTACCCGACGTTCTTACAGTGAAGTAAAACATCGTGATGCCTGCACATATCAGCGAAGAAATTCAAAGATATGTGTGAAGTCAACCAACCCGCACTTGGCCAGCGTGGTTGACTATGGCCTAGTTACCCTAACTTTAGGGTAGGATCTGAGCCCCTCGGTGGGGACGTATAGCTGGTGATGATGATGATGATGATGATGATGACGTAACACAGAAAGGTAAGCAGAGACAAAGGATCTCCATTTCAGATATCTCTCTTGCTTCGTTTACATACATACAGAAAATGCATAGTCGACTACCCTAGTCGACGGAAGAGGAGACGCACATGAACAGGATATTGTCCCTTCCTATGCGTCTCCACCGCCGTCAAATCCACTTTTCCTTCCCATCCCTATCACTTAAGAAAAGGGTGGAAAGGGAAAGGGACTAAAATTAGGCCTCCGTTGTGAAACTAGTGTACATTACTAGCCCTTCTTATCATACTAATATTATATTATAAATGCGAAAGTTTAGATGGATAGATGTTTGTTAGACTTTGTAGCCTAAACGGCTGAACGTATCTCGATGAAATTTGGAATAGATATAGAGGATAGTCTAGAAGAACACGTAGGCTACTCACTTTTTTTTAATTCCACGCGAACAGAGTCGCGGGCGAAAACTAGTTTACTATAATAAAGTCTCACTAAAGTTTAAACAACATCTACCATACCTTATCCTACTCCAGTAGGGTCCGCGTGCCGGGTTTTACCTCCAAATAACTCTATCATCCGTCATCTCAGTCACCACTCCCTTCTTGATATCATCTTTTATTGAAGCTTCAACAGTTTAAAAAAAACATGAAAAGTCATGAAAACCGTCCCGTTATTTTTGCTCTAAGCTTTACCTATTGTTTTTTTGTGTACAAAATGTTATCTGTTTCAAATACATTGCAACATTGTTATATCTATAGTTGCAAATTCGGTTTGTCCGTTTGTCCGTAGTTGTCTGAGCGATAAAAATTGCGAACATTCGATGTTTCCGCTATCAGATATATCGTTTCAATTTCCATTTGGTCGTTTTGTAATCGATTGTATTCGTTCAGAGAAATTGTATAAAAATATATCCGATATTTTGACATTCATTTTTTTTAATATAACGACCTACATTTTATACTGTAGGTTCGCCCGCGACTTCGTCTAGCCTATGTGTTCTTCCAGACTATCCTCTACATCTATGCCAAAATTCATGCAGATCCGTTCAGCAGTTTAGGCTACAAACTCTAACAAACATCCATCCATCCATCTAAACTTTCGCATTTATCATATTAGTAAGATGTAAGGTTGTCGAGATAAAGGCTATTATTATGTTCTCTCAGATTTACCAAGTAATCAATACCTATCTATAAATATTATTTCGTAGAGCATAACAACGTCTTTATAAACAGATCATCGGAGCCGATTTGGATAAAGTTTTGCCTCAAACTTTGGAAGAGGATTAGGATGATTTATTTATATAAATGGTAAACCTATTAAGGCCACGGACAATGAGGAAACTTTGTTGATAAATCTTTATATTGAACTAGCTTTCGCTCATAACTCCGTCTGCGTGGAATAAACAAAACAAAAGTAAGTAGCCTATGTGTTTTTCCAGACTATGCTTTACAACTGTACCAAATTTCATCGAGATCCGTTCAGCCGTTTAGGCTATAAACTCTACCAAACATCCATCTGAACTTTCGCATTTACAATAATAAGGTAAACGCACCTAATAACGACCCATCAAAATCCGCGCCTATTACCGACCTATTTAGAAAACTATAATTTACCTGCGATGTGTTATAGTTACACAAATGGTTGTTTTGGTGAAAATGTAGATGCATTTGTTTTGCAAATGTTCATCTCTTGTTTTCGTCTGTAACTCATCGATTTTAAGAATAATTACTCAATTCGTCCGAGGACCCCTTCTATAGTACATTTTTCATACTGTCGCGTCATTGACCACGTAAGTACTCTTGTTTCTTTGTTAGCAGAATATTATATCATTATATGTTTGTATTTTTTAGATATCATAGTGTACCGGTCAATTTTGTTTTTAATTATAATGCTATGCCAGAAATACCCAGGACATTATTTATTAGTTAAAGGTATATAAGTCAATATGTAAAAGATGTCTGCGCAACGACTCTAAAACAATAAATAGACGAAGCCCGATAAATGTGTCTTGATTTATATCACTGTCAGAGATTGCTTCGCTAACATAATAAAATAACGGACAATAATAACTTGGAGGTCTCGTGTTGTATACCAAATTATTGTAAATCTCCCTATAACGCGGTTGATAATTCCGCGCTATAAGAATTCGCGTGGTAGGTATCCCTTATATGACACGTTTTTTAACAGGGCAAGTCGTGAATCGCGTGATAGGGGTGTTCTTTTAAAAATTGTTTAGAATATGTGCGTTATAGGGGGTAACTTCCGTGTTATATGGGGGTATGGAATTTGTGTATTGACTCCATCTGCGCGGAATTAAAAAAACCTAGGTAAGTAACAGTAAGTCTATGTGTTTGTATTATATTCTACATCTGTGCTAAATATCGAGATCTGTTTAGCCGTTCCGGAGATACCTTCTAACAAACATCTTTCCATAACTTTCAAATTTATAATATTACTAGCTTTCCCCCGCGACTCCGTCCGCGTGGAATTAAAAAAACCAAAAGTGAGTAGCCTATGTGTTCTTCCAGACTATCCTGTACATCTATTCCAAATTTCATCGAAATCCGGCTGGCAGTTTAGGCTCCAAACCCAAACAAACATCCATCTAAACTTACACATTTATAATATTAGTAAGATAAGGCTAAGATATATAGTGTATTTTATTTTATTTATTAATATACTTTACCAATAAGTGGGTAGGAAATAAAATTTCTCTACTGTGTACAATATATGTTATGGCAATTATTTCCGTACTAGGCGGTACCTTTCGTGCATTCAAAACTTCTTAGATTTCTTTTACTAGGTCATGATAGAAGTTTTTTGGATCTATGAAATAAATCAATTGTTAGCGTGTTTATCCATTCTTATCATAGTAATATTATAAATGCGAAAGTTTAGTTGTATGGATGGATGTTAGAGTTTGCCGCCTTAGCAGCTGCAAGGATCTCGATGTAATTTAGCACAGATGTAGAGCATAGTCTGGAAGAACACATAAGCTACTTACTTTTGTTTTTTTTTTAGTTCCATGTAGGAGTCGCGGGCGAAATCTATAATAGTAAAAATATATTTACACCGAAAGTAATGTGTTATTACATATTTATGTTAAAACATAAACCAGGTTAACGTCCATAGTTTAAATCAGAGGCAGAGTTAAAAGTCGTGTTTAACTAAACATTGTCGAACTGTATTTTACTGTAGTTACAATTTACGTCTAAGAAATCCGTCATTGTATCAATAAAACAATAAAACTAAAAGTCGTGAAACGTGATTTGTATTTACTCGACCGGTTGCCTAAACTAAAACGACAATAAAAGTCGAATCAAACACCTGTTTTTAAATATAGCAGTTCATTTCCGATATCGTAAAATTATTCTGGTAAAAAGTAGCAAAAGTTTTTTTTTTTATATCATAAGGTGGCAAACGAGCAAGCGAAGCGACCTCTGCCAATAGACATTCGCAATAACGGATGCGTTGCCTACCCTTAATCGATAGAGGAGACACATAAAGAGGATGTTTCCCCGTCTTACGCGCCTCCTCCACCATCAGAACCACGTTCCCTTCCCATCCATTTCTTATAAGAAAAAAGTTGGAAAGGGAAAGGATCTAAAGTTGGGCCACTTGTGTTGGGTACCTCCTCGTTTGTATTAGCTCTGAAGTTAGACTTTAATCAAATATTAGTCGTTTAACTGCCGGTTTCCCAGCTACGTTTAACCATTCGTTAGTGTTTTTGTTTTGATAATTTTATGAAATTCATTTCCGAACTACGTAATTTAAGTTTTAATCTAACACTAATAAATTACTACGTTATGACAAAATAAGTGGAAACTTCAGAAACCTAGCATAAGTACAGTTATTGTTAAAATTATACATAAAGGCTTTCTATACGACACTTAACCAGGATATCGATTTATAAAATACTTATAACTTAAGTTAGAGATTAAAACATAAATATAGTTTACTGTTTGCTACTTAAATAACGCTATATGAAGGCTTTATGCCAAATGTAGACTACATTGGACTATCGCCAGTGGGATTGGTTTCCGGTGTACATTATGTACTTCCTTTTTGTATTTAAATAGATAATAAATATATAAAAATAGTACACTATTAATATGACTGGTATGTCTTCTAAAAGCGCGCACATCTTTGATTAAACTATCGCACAACTGTTTAGTCGCGCTTTGATTCCTATGAGCTTATATGAAGGTGCACTACTCGATGTTTAGTTGTGCAACTAAACAGTTGAAGGCTGCGAAACAATCGACAATCGTACAACAGTCGTGCGATAGTTTAGTCAAAGGTGGGCGCAAATGCTAATACATTATACGTGAAATCTTTTTAAAACAACGATTTAAAAAGAATCGTAGATATTTAATATTTAAAAAAGTATTTTTATGATGAATTAAATTTTATAAAATATTAAATTTGAAATTGAATGATTAATCCCTTTCTGCTTTATCTGGACTTCACAGTTGAGGCTTAACGGCCCCGTTTAATGGATTTCTTAAAACAGGAATTAATTTCGCGACTCTCTTGTTTTCTGAATTAAAAAAAAAACATTCATTTATGATTTGAATTTAGAATACAAGTTGAGTAAAAATCACTGGCTGTAATAAAGAAATCGACAGATGAAATATTTCGATAGCAATTCAAAACGTGTGCTTAAAATGTATAGAACTACAAGTATCATGGCAGTTGGCAATTTTATGAACTAACAATGTCTTCTTGAAAGCGTCATATTTTGATCAATGAGAGAGCGGAAACTGCAAGAATATCATCATTTCTACAATTTCGGAAAGGATAACATGTAGTTTGTTTTTGTTTTTTACATTGGAGAATTTCAAAAGAAGTTGTACATTTTTTACTTATTGGCAACTCTAGACTTGACATCCTTGTAGGTCTATATCGAGGTAACAGCACGTAATAAACATTGTAATCCCTCTCAAATTACATAATTTATTGCTCGCGACTTCGGGCGCGTGGAATTAAAAAAGCCTACGTTACTCATTGATAACGTAGCTTTTTAATGGTGAAAGAATTTTTGATATCCGCCCAGAGTTTGAGTTATTTCAATACATACAAAAACACAAATCTTTCTTATTTATAATATTAAGTAGAGATGTAGATATAATCTATGTATCTTTTTTTTTTGTTTTTTTTTTAAGCTAGCTATCAATCTATCTCTGATCGATAAGTACATACCTCTGGATTTATCGGCGGTGGCATTACAATCTTCTTCTGCGGCGGCGATCTCAACACCACATTGTCATCTCTTATTATTATCTGTGGCTCCATTGCTAACAGTTTCTTCTTGCATTCTTGCATTTGTAGACATTCTTTATCTTTACGTGACAGCACTGATTCTGACGAAGCATGCTTCGATGAGCCTACTGATGTATTCTTGCTAGATAGTTTTAAACTGTCAATCGAAGCGGTTATTCTGGAACTCTCTTTACCGTTAGATGACGCCATTTTGAATGTTCACTTCACAATTTCATATACACTTATAGTCTTTGATTTTTAATTAAGAATGGAATCATTACTTGTGTTTAGTATTTGTTTTTCATTATCTTAGGAAAGGTTGTTTATGATACACTCGAGAGCATTAAATCCGGGTCACTTAAAAAATCTATAAATATTATTTTTTTAAGTTAAGAAGTTAACTGTCTATTAAACACCTTTTATTTCATTATGCTAGCATGCTTAGTTTAAGAGTTTTTTAGCTTTTTGTTTCAAGTGACCTGGTGACTATACTCTTGAGTGTTTTGCCGTTTGTAAGTTCACTGTAAATATAAGAGATTCTCTTTAGAAAAGAAATACGTTGCAAAAGTTTCTTTGGATATAATTTATTAAATAACAAGCTGTTCCCATGCGACTTCATCCACATGAAATTATAAAAACTCCATTTTATTGTTCACATTTGTCAAATTATCAATTGCAAATGTCAAAATGACATGACATGATGACAAACCATGGCAACCTTGCTTCCTTGGTGTTGGCAACAAGTTATGGTCGCTTTCCCACATTAGGGTTTTTATCCAAAATATTTACCCCCTAAGTTTAACGGCGTGAAAATATATAGCCTAAAGTGTGACGTTAGTATAGGGCATTTTATTAAAAAGAGAGTTATTCGAAAATATGCTGTAATTGCTGACATCTTAGGCAACAAAGAAGTGTGTGTTTACGCTTTATTATATTAGTAAGTATATAGAAGTATAGATTTATGTGCGGATGTTGATCATCAGATTTAGTACATCGATCATGATTAAAGAAATATAAACAAATCATAGTTTATAGTGAACGTCAAATATGATTGAATTATATCGGAATGTTTTAGATATACAATTATGTAATTTTTGATAATATTTTAGGAAAATACAGTAGAGAAACATTCTATGCAACAAAATTTGCGGAAATCGAACCAAAAAATTCAATAATTCAAGAACAAGTATATATTATCTATACTATTATAATATACTTATACTATTATAATAAAGCGTAAACACACACTTCTTTGTTGCCTAAGATGTCAGCAATTACAGCATATTTTTGATCGCTTTAGGCTATATGTTTTCACGCCATTAAACTTAGGGGGTAAATATTTTGGATAAAGACCCTAATGTGGGAAAGAGACCATAAGTTGCTGTCAACATAAAGAAAGAAAGATTGCTAAGGTTTGTCATGTCATGTCATGTCATGTCATTTTGACATTTGCAATTGATAATTTAACACATGTAAACAATAAAATAAATTTTTTTTAGTTTCATGCGAATGAAGCCGCACGGGAACAGCTAGTTTGTAATAAAAGTGAAGATAAACATGTATTTTGAATTGTGTGAAAAACTTTATGTTGGCAAATTCAGTATATTATTAACCAATGGTCAATAACTATCAAAACCAGTTAATTTCAGTTTTCATTCACAGGCTGCAAAATTTAATTAACTCTATTGTATTGATTATTATATATTTACAAAACTATTTGATAATTAATCACGAAACGCAATTGAACATCGAACATCAGCCAATTTAATTTACACAGTTTTACTATGTTGTTGCTCGCGACTTCGTCCGCGTGGAATTAAAAAATAGAGCCCATGTTACTCACTGATAATGTAGCTTTTTAATGGTGAAAGGATTTTTAAAATCGGCCCAGTAGTTTTTGAGTTATTTTAATACTTATAAAAATACAAATGTTTACTCTTTATATTAGTATCGATATAAATTTCACTAATATTATAAATGCGAACGTTAACATGGATGGATGTTTGTTAGTTTGTAGCCTAAAGTGATGAACGGATCTTCATAAAATTTGGCATAGATGTAGAGGATAGTCTTAAAGAATACATAGGCTACTTATTGACCGACTTCCCAAAAGAAAGAGGTACTCAATTCGTCAGTATGTTTTTTTTGTGTTTTATTATCAGGCGTACGAAGTCGTGAGCAAAAGCTAGTAATTTAAATAGATTCGTTGACAATCATCACGATGAGGTAGGCTTGGATGATGATATTTTAATATATTCTAGATAAAATATATGAAATTTATTTTATGAGACACTAAGCTCATTTGTAGAAAACTTACACGGAAAAATCAAATTAACAATTACCAACCAATTTAGAAATTCTATACCGAAATCATTTCCACATCTTTTACATTTAATTTATTATTTCCACCCCTAAAGTTTTTAGGAATCAATAATCTTAAATACGCGATTAATTCACATTGAAAAAGCCACAAAAATACACACCATAATAGTTCTAATTCATTTAAATTCACATTGTATTTAGCATTTTGTTATACGAAGTGTTTTTATACGTATACGCGGAGTAGACACACGTCCACCATTCAACGCGGCCAGCGACGTACTAAGCTAGGGTTGCCAATCTCCCTGCATCTATTGTACACTCGTCTGATTTACATAAAACAAAACGTACTCAAATCGAGTAAATAATTAAATTTCTATAAACTGATATTGGAAATATCTGAATTGTTTGAGTTTGTTGTTTCAAAACCCTTCACAAAGATTATAATTAAATTGGTAAACAAATAGTAAAGAGATTGCAAATAAAATAAATAAGAAAATATTGAATTCAGAATACAAAGGCTATATGCAACCGTATCGGCAGATGTTTATAGTAATTAAGTTTATAGCCTGAATTTCCGGTCAACGTCTACGCCGTAGCGGAACGGCGTAGCAACGGTTTTATGTCGAATATACGAGATAATCATATCATACTAATATTATAAATGCGAAAGTTTAGATGGATGGATGTTTGTTAGAGTTTGTAGCCTAAACTGCTAAATGGATTACGATGAAATTTGGTATAGACGTAGAGGATAGTCTGGAAGAACACATAGACTATTCATTTTTGGTTTTATTTACATCCACGCGGACGGTGTCGCGGGCGAAAGTTAGTATTAAGTATATGATTATGTAGAAAACTTTACTTACAATTAATTAACAGCTATAAATACGTTTAGTTTGGTATAATAGTGAAAAATATGGTATATCCCTTAAATCTTACTTGGTTTGTCGGTTAATGAGGGCATCTATTCTTTTATTAGATTAATTTTATGTAGTGGAAAGCAAAATGTAGATTAAAATCTTACTTCTTATTAAAATTATAAATGGAAAAGTTTGGACGGATGGATGTTTGTTAGAGTTTGTAGCGTAAACTGGACGGATCTCGATGAAATTTGGAATAGATGTAGAAGATAGTCCGGAAGAACACATAGGCTTCTTGCTTTCATTTGGGCGAAAGCTTCCAATAAAGGTAACTTTACACAATAAAAATTAATTTATTGGCATCGAAATTGAAACTAAAATTTTACCCAAGGATTTGGCAAATTCCCGAAAATGGCAACATTTCTACCAGATCGTACTAATAAATTATACGATTGGTACATTAAGATTCTCCAGAGGGACACTCCTTTATGAGCTTTCAAATTTGAATAACTCCCAATTTGTTTCCCCTTTTCTCGGAACAACTTTCTTTGGGCGTGCTCTTGTAATGAATCGAATTCATTCTTTTGATCGGAACTTTTTTGAATTATTAATTACTTTTGTTGTAAAAAAAGATGTTTTTGATCCGCTACCTATTTTGGTTATCTAACAATCTCTTGTTTAATGACCACTAAGGGAGACATTAAGTGTAGAAGGAGTTTCAGTTATTTCTATATCTTAAGTGATTTAATTTAGCATTTTTTTTATAATTTCGTATTTTTAATGTAATATAATATTTCGTGGAAATACAACGTACCTGTTTAAATCTTTGGTTTTTACTAAACAATCAAACTTCATACTAATATTATAAATGCGAAAGTTTAGATGGATGGATGGATGGATGTTTGTTAAAGTTTGTAGTCTAAACGGCTGAATGGATCTGGATGAAATTTAGCAGAGATATAAAACATAGTCTGGAAGAACACGTAGGCTACTTAGTTTCTTTTTTTAAATTCCACGCGGACGGAGTCGCGAGCGAAAGCTAGTATCAAATATTTAATTTGAATAGTCAGTTAATAGATAAGTAACGAAATGAATTACAAACATCAAGTTTGGTAAACACAAAGGACCCATCTTTTCACTGGCTCTTTTGTGAAATGAAACGGACGCCCGATACAATCAGTGGCGGTTCGGAACACGAGATATGACGTTGAAAGACGTATGATTTACGCCTCGTTACATTCACAAATAAATCTTACTAATATAAACTAGCTTTCGCCTGGGAATCCATCGGTGTGGAATTTAAAAAAAAACGAAAGTAGCCTATGTATTCTTTCATATTATCCTCTACATCTATGCCAAATATCATAGAGATCCGTTCAGCAGTTTATGCTTCAAACTTTAATAAACATCCATCCATTTAAACTTTCGCATATATAATATTAGTAAGAAGTGAAAGTTTGGATGTATGGATGGATTGCTAGAGTTTGTAGCCTAAGCCTGAATGGCAATCGATGAAATTTGGCATAGATGCAGGATATAGTAGAAAATGGTCTTAAGTACCGGTTTACAATACGGACGACAAATATATGTGCGGCCACTGAAATTCGCCAAAATAGCGAACACCACTGCCCATAGACATCCACATTAGCAAATGTCTAATGCTCAATAGAGGTTATATTGCCATATCCAACTGGAAGGTCAATTGTCAAAGATTATAAAAATATCGATTGGTGAAGATTCTTTAAGAACGTTTTTCCTACATTTTTACACTCTGAGTATTATTTTACCATTCCATTAATAAATAAATAAATAAATAAATCCTTTATTATTTATTTATTTATTTAAATAAATAAATAAATAAATAAATAAATAAATAAATAAATAAATCCTTTATTATTTATTTATTTATTTATTTAAATAAATAATAAAAAAAAAATTAATTTCAGTGAGTAGGGACGATGTCGTCTCGAATTACGTTGGATATTCTACACTTGTCTTTGATGGACATCCAATCAAGACAGAATTACAGCGAATTTAGTAAAAATCAAGTCTATTTAGTTAATGTAATTTTGTACTAAAGTAAGGTTAAAAAAAAGATGCCGTAAGCCCAACTGATAATATTAAAAAATCTTTAGTTTGTCACACTTATAATTCTCAAAAGTTGAAATTGAAAATTGAATAAATTACTGTCTTACTTCTTATTATCTTATTATTTCATACTAATATTATAAGTGCGAAAGTTTGGATGGATGTTTGTTAGAGTTTGCAGCCTAAACGGCTGGACGGATCTGGGTGAAATTTGGCGTAGGTGTAGAGCATAGTCTGGAAAAACACATAGGCTACTTTCTTTTGTTTTTTTAATTACAGGCGGATGGAGTCGCGGGCGAAAGCTAGTTAAAAATAAAATGTGTATATATATGTTAATTACATTGATTTACAATTTTTTTTATACTCGAAGTAGCGTGGAATAGCTATTGGAACATTAGCTTCGTAAAAACCTTATAAACAGAAAAGCCAATATAAATGTGTGGTTAAGTAAACAGAATTCATAATTATAAGTAAGTAGACCTAATTAAAACATTTCTGAATCATATTCAATTCTAATTCAAATATCACATCAAAGGCGACCCGAAGGATGTAAGTTTCATGTTTGCGGGTAGACGTAGATTTCATTTCGCGTTAGAATTATAAATATTATTTAATGTAAACTTATTTATCTTTTATTATTATTGGGTAAGCGTAAATAGTTGTCTACCTGTAGTAAATATTAGAGTAGTTTTTATGAGAAAATAATATAAAATTTTGAAATTCGAACACAGTAAACATAGCTCTAAGTATAAAATAGTCTTTTGCATCATTGTGCAATTGAGGGCATAAAAGCAAATACGCTTCAGTACATTTTTTAATTTATTTAAACTAGTCATACCAAATGATTGAGAAAAAAAAGAAATAAAAAAACCATGAAATAAATTACTATTTTATCTATGATATTACAGTGATTATAAAGAGGAAAGATTTGTATTTTTGTATGTATTGAAATAACTCAAAAACTACTGGGTTGATTTTAAAACTTCTTACACTGTTAGAAAGGTAATTTATCAGTGAGTAACATAGGCTATATTTTTTAAATTCACGCGGGCGAAGTCGCGAGCAATCTATAATATTACAGTGAAAACTTTTCAACTGGAACCATCTCGAAATGTGAAAACGTTTTCGATCTCGTTTTACAGTCTTTTCCATAGATGGCGCTGTTATACATGGAGAACCGGAATCAGAAACTCTTGTAAATGTAATATAAAAACTAAACTAGATGGCGCTTTTAGAAAAACGCCACGTAAAAAACTATAAACAGAGGGAGTTATAGTTTGAGTAAAGTAATAATAGATGTCACCACTGTGAATTATACCCGAAGAAAATTTTGTGAATACTAACTTTCACCCGCGACTCCATCAGCATGGTAATAAAAAAAACAAAACCAAGTGGCTTATGTGTTTGTCCAGACTATCCCCTACATCTATACCAAATTTTATCGAGATCCGTTCAGCAGTTTTGGCTGCAGACTAACAATCATATATCCATCCATCTAAACTTTCGCATTTATAATATTAGTAGGATTAATAAGATTCTACATACATACTACCTTTATGTTTTTTTCCTATATTTTTTAGTAAAAGTTTATTATAAAACGTTATTAGATACGGTGTCAAAGCTTGTAGTGGTACACATCTATCATTGCGATAGATCGCATTCAGTGGAAGCGACCATTAATTCGAGACGACAAATAGTATCGTTCGGTGAATTTATCATTTTTGGGATATATGAAAGAAATTGTAGACGTAAATCTAATTCAATTTTCTCATGCGTTATAATTCGTGAAGTATTGAACCAGTTTACTATTCGTTATAAATATATTATTCGTAATGGCAACTTTATCTATACTTCTATCTTACTTCTTACTAATATTATAAATGCGAAAGTTTAGATGTTTGTAAGAGTTTGTAGCCTAAACGGCTGAACAGTTTTTGATGAAATTTGGTATACATGTAGAGGATAGTCTGGAAGAACTCATAGGCTACTCACTTTTGTCTTTATTAATTCCACGCGGACGGAATCGCAGGCGAAAGCTAGTACTTAATAAAATAAAGAGGAAAGATTTGTATTTTTGTATGCATTGAAATAACTCAAAAATTACTGGGCCGATTTTAAAAATTCTTTCACCATTAAAAAGCTACGTTATTACTGAGTACATAAGTTACATATTTTTATTAATTTCACGAGGGCGAAGTCGCGAGCAACTACTATCGTCATCATCCTCGTTATCCTACTCCCGTAGCGGCGCAACAGGTTTTTGTCCTCCAAATAAATCTATCATACGTCACCTCAGTCATCATTCCCTATTTGATCATGTTACCTTTCACGCAATACATCCATCTCTTTCTAGGTAACCTTCCACACTCATAACTAACGTTTTCCTTGTCACATGCGATTCATCCCTCCTCATAACATGCCCATACCATGCTAACCTTTTACTTCTTACTTCTCTACCACTGGGGCTACTCTCGAACTTCCCAGTTAATTATAAAAAAATACACGAAGGAATAACGTGAAAGCTGTAATAAATTAAACGTATGTGTTCTCTCAACATATAATATTATGTTTGTAGAGAGAAATGGAACAGCAAGGCTGCGAGCTGCGTCATTTGTTGTTTAAAATAATATTACTACTTGTTCGAGTCACTGCAACTTCAGCGTAATAGTTTACTTTAGTTTGTATTTTGTTCGCACATTTTATTGTCTTCCTATTGACTTTGTAGCGTAGCGGTTATAAAATGTAGACGAATTATTTGTTTTACTGTGTATTAAAAAAAAACATATATATATAGTTTAAATGCTATCAGCCTTAGAGCGTGCGCACACCTTGATTAAACTATCGCACAACTGTTTAGTCTCGCTTTGATTTCTATGAGCTTCTATGGTGCGCACACTACTCGATTTTTAGTTTTGCAACTAGAGATTTGAATTGTCTGCGAAACAATCGACAACAGCAACAATTGTGCGAGTTTAGTCAAAAAGTGCGCCCGTAGGCGAGTTAAAAAAAGTATTAGATACGGTGTCAAAGCTTGTAGTGGTACACATCTATCATTGCGATAGATCGCATTCAGTGGAAGCGACCATTAATTCGAGACGACAAATAGTATCGTTCGGTGAATTTATCATTTTTGGGATATATGAAAGAAATTGTAGACGTAAATCTAATTCAATTTTCTCATGCGTTATAATTCGTGAAGTATTGAACCAGTTTACTATTCGTTATAAATATATTATTCGTAATGGCAACTTTATCTATACTTCTATCTTACTTCTTACTTCTGTACCACTGCGGCTACTCTCAAACTTCCTAGTTAATTATAAAAAAATACACGAAGGAATAACGTGAAAGCTGTAATAAATTAAACGTATGTGTTCTCTCAACATATAATATTATGTTTGTAGAGAGAAATGGAACAGCAAGGCTGCGAGCTGCGTCATTTGTTGTTTAAAATAATATTACTACTTGTTCGAGTCACTGCAACTTCAGCGTAATAGTTTACTTTAGTTTGTATTTTGTTCGCACATTTTATTGTCTTCGTATTGACTTTGTTATAAAATGTAGACGAATTATTTGTTTTACTGTGTATTAAAAAAAAACATATATATATAGTTTAAATGCTATCAGCCTTAGAGCACGCGCACACCTTTGACTAAACTATCACACAATTAGTCTCGGTTTGACACTACTCGATTTTTAGTTCTTCAACTAAACAGTTGATTTGGCTGAACAATCGATAATCGCACAACAGTTGGGCGATAGTTTAGTCAAAAGAGCACGCTCTAATAGTCTGCAATAATATAGAGTACTTCTTTTATTTTAAGTTCATATCTAAAATAATCTATAAAAACCACAAATAAGTTAGAATAAATTTAATAAAATTGTCCCTCACTGTCTCAGTATATTACGTTTATTGGGGACCCCTCATAAATGTTAATGTAGACCTTTTCATACGAATAGACTTGTCTATAAATATTTGATAGAGAAGCTGTGGCCGTTTTTATGACGATTTCACTTTCATCTCTAACAAAGAGCCTTCATTTACATTAAAAAACTTTCTGTAATATTCGTAAGTCTATATTTTTATTAAAATGTGGAGTTCTTTTAATAAAAAAATGAAGGTCAAGTAGATTAGATATTAATAAAAATTAATTACAAAGCTTATTAAATAAATCTTTACTTTAAAATTATTAAAAACTAGCTAAGATATCTACATCTTCTTACTTCATACTAACATTATAAATGCGAAAGTTTAGATGGATGGATGTTTGTTAGAGTTTGTAGCCCAAACGGGTGAACGGATTTCGATGAAATCCGGCATAGACATAGAGGATAGCCTGGAAGAACGTATAGGCTACTCTACACTTTCGCACTAAATCTACTCTACACTACATCTAAACTTTCGCATTTATAATATTAGTAAGATTAGTAAGAAGTAAGATTATAAAGATGAAAGATTTGTATTTGTGCATGTATTGAAATAACTCAAAAACTACTGGGCCGATTTTAAAATTCTTTCACCGTTAGAAAGATAATTTATCTATGAATAATATAGGTCGTATTTTTATATTTTTATTTTTAATTTCATGCGTACGAAGTCGCGAGCGACAGCTAGTTTATCAAAAAAATTAAAAAAAAACTTAAAGTGTTAATCGAAATTGTGACTTATTGTAGTCAACTTAGAAGCCATTGAAATATTATTGAATCTAAAATGTAGATTTTAAACTATGATTTTCAGTTAAATTATTGGCAAATCATTCACAAACTTGTTGGTCGAATGTCGATAGTTTACGAGTTGTAGCGTGTTTGTGTACGTTTGGATGAATCTTGATAGAAAAAGTTTGATTGAGTTTGCCCAACTAGGAATTTTACATTCTATTAATCTGTCCTTGAGACATTTATTTTGCGAATTTCCCCGGAGTGTAAAGTTTAAATAGATTTTCTAACATAAATCGTTGGTAAAAAAATACTCAATGTGATTATTTACATAACTTTCGGTGCTTATGTATCATGTACTAGCTTTCCCCTGCGACTCCGTCTGCGTGGAATTTAAAAAAACAAAAGAAAGTAGCCTATGTTATCTCCAGACTATCCTCAACAAATATGTCAAATTTTATCGAGATCCGTTCAACACTTTTGGTTACAAAGATTAACAAACATCCATCTAAACTTTCGCATTAATATTAGTATGATTGTAGTAACGTAATAATTATTGTATAAATTCTTTTTTACTGACATTTTACTTGTAAAAACATTCGACTTATTTCAAGAATTATTCGAGCCACGTCACCGTTATCTCTAAGCTCCGACTTTGAGCTTTCTGTAATTCTAATCACGGACTCTTGGAAATAAGGTTTTGTTTGTACTATGAGAAGTCTTAACTTTGCTCTATAAACTATAGACTTAGGCCCTCTTAAGTACCAATGAAAGCGAGAAATAATAAGTTAATTTTAGAGTCATTTAAGTATGTTTTTTATTGTGTTTTATGAAAGTTAAATTGTCTTTCATACTGGTATAAATGCGAAAGTTTGGATGGATGGATAGTACGTATATCTAAATTGGTTTAACGGATTTCGATGAAATTTAACACAGATGTAGGACATAGTCTGTAAGTGTACATAGGCTTATTAAGGTTTTTTTAATTCCATGCGGACAAAGTCGCGGACAAAAGCTAGTACGTAAATAAAATACTCATGTTATCATACATGTGCTATTTATACTTATCTATACTAATATTATAAAGAGGAAAGATTTATATTTTTGTATTTTTGTATGTATTCGATTCACGTAAAAACTACTGGGCCGATTTTAAAAATTCTTTTACCATTAGAAAGGTAATTTATCTGTGAGTAACATAGGCTATGTGGCTAACATTTTTTACTTTTTTTAATTTCACGCGGGCGAAGTCGCGAGCGACAGCTAGTTTATCAAATAAATTAAAAAAAACTTAAAGTGTTAATCGAAATTGTGACTTATTGTAGTCAACTTAGAAGCCATTGAAATATTATTGAATCTAAACTGTAGATTTTAAACTATGATTTTCAGTTAAATTATTGGCAAATCATTCACAAACTTGTTGGTCGAATATCGATAGTTTACGAGTTGTAGCGTGTTTGTGTACGTTTGGATGAATCTTGATAGAAAAAGTTTGATTGAGTTTGCCCAACTAGGAATTTTACATTCTATTAATCTGTCCTTGAGACATTTATTTTGCGAATTTCCCCGGAGTGTAAAGTTTAAATAGATTTTCTAACATAAATCGTTGGTAAAAAAATACTCAATGTGATTATTTACATAACTTTCAGTGCTTATGTATCATGTACTTGCTTTCCCCCGCGACTCCGTCTGCGTGGAATTTAAAAAAACAAAAGTAAATAGGCTATGTTCTACATCTATGCGAAAGTTCATCCAGATCCGTTCAGCTATTAAGGCTACATACTCTATCAAACATCCATCTAAACTTTCGCATTTATAATATTAGTAAGATTTATTTAGATTAGACTAGCTTTTGCTCACGACTCTCTGCGAGTGGAATTACTAAAAACAAAAGTAAATAGGCTATGTTCTACATCTATGCGAAATTTCATCCAGATCCGTTCAGCTATTAAGGCTACAAACTCTAACAAACATCCATCTAAAGTTTAGCATTTATAATATTAGTATGATTGTAGTAACGTAATAATTATTGTATAAATTCTTTTTTACTGACATTTTACTTGTAAAAACATTCGACTTATTTCAAGAATTATTCGAGCCACGTCACCGTTATCTCTAAGCTCCGACTTTGAGCTTTCTGTAATTCTAATCACGGACTCTTGGAAATAAGGTTTTGTTTGTACTATGAGAAGTCTTAACTTTGCTCTATAAACTATAGACTTAGGCCCTCTTAAGTACCAATGAAAGCGAGAAATAATAAGTTAATTTTAGAGTCATTTAAGTATGTTTTTTTATTGTGTTTTATGAAAGTAAAACTGTCTTTCATACTTATATAAATGCGAAAGTTTGGATGGATGGATAGTACGTATATCTAAATTGGTTTAACATATCTCGATGAAACTTAGCACAGATTTAGGACATAGTCTGTAAGAGTACATAAGCTTATTAAGGTTTTTTTAATTCCATGCGGACAAAGTCGCGGACAAAAGCTAGTACGTAAATAAAATACTCATGTTATCATACATGTGCTATTTATACTTATCTATACTAATATTATAAACAAGAAAGATTTGTATTTTTGTATTTTGTATGTATTCGATTCACGTAAAAACTACTGGGCCGATTTCAAAAATTCTTTCACCATTAGAAAGGTAATTTATCTGTGAGTAACATAGGCTATGTGGCCAACATTTTTTACTTTTTTTAATTTCACGCGGGCGAAGTCCAAGCAACAGCTAGTTGTTTATAATCTTCTCATTGTTTAATCTATTTTTTTTTATTTAAATAGTCACTTGTATATACTCGTCGCTGAAAATGGTACGAACATTAATTGAAAGGTTAAATAAAAGCTCTATTATGTAGTAATCCTCACTTTTAAAATCCTGCAATTTACGATGGTGCATATTCAGCTTTCATAAAGCCTTCCTTAAAACTGCTATTAACAACTGCTCCCAAAACTAGGACGTTTTGAATGCTACCAAACATCATGTATGCGTTTACCATTTTTAAGCTAAGCTAAGCTTTTTAAATTGTTTTAAATGTGAAATATAAACCGCTTATATATCTGTTAAAACCTAATTCTCCTGAAATAAAAAGAAATATATATCATAAGGTGGCAACCGAGCAAGCGGCCACCTGAATCCTCCAAAATGGCGAAGCGACTGCTGCCCATAGACATCCGCAATAGCAAATGCGTTGCCTACCCTTAATCGACGGAGGAGGAGACGCACATAAAGAGGATGTTTCCCCTTCCTATGCGTCTCCTCTATCGTCAAATCCACGTGCTCTTCCTATCCTTTTCTTATAAGTAAAAGAGTGGAAAGGGAAAGGGACTAAAATGGGCCTCCGGCACCACACTCATCAGACGAAACGCGGAATTGCTCCCACTCCACGCCTGTCTTCTGTGTGGTCGTGGTATTTCACCGGGCGAGCCAACCCATGCGTGCGAAGAAGTGCGGGCTCTACCACTATATAACTGTATAACATTGAATGAAGTGAAGGCCAAGTGCATAAATCTATTATTAAAAAAATCTTTGACTATGAGTTTATTTTCAAATTTGTGACAATGGGCGAACTTTAGTTAATAGTAATACATCCATAATTGGGACATAAGTATCCTCTTTGTTATGACTATTTTTGTAGCATTACCCAATCTGAGTGGAACAAGTCGACTTAGGCTAATAAAACAGGCCATTTGGCACACTCAATCAAAACTTGCTAAAGTTCTATTCGATGTCAAATCGACCACTTGGAGTGCCAACAAAGCCTTATGTTAAAATAGGACTGAATTCAGGGTTTTATTTAGTTTTATTGTCAAAGAAATCATACTAATATTATAAATGCGAAAGTTTAGATGTATGGATGGATGTTTGTTAGAGTTTGAAGCCTAAACAGCTGAACGGATTTCGATGAAATTTGGCATAGACGTAGAGGATAGTCTGGAAGAACACATAGGCTACTCAGTTTTTTTTCTTTTAATTCCACGTGGACAGAGTCGCGGGCGTAAGTAAGTAATGTATGATTCACCCTGAAATACAATCTCAATGGAGTTACACATGGGATACGTTTTATCACCCCAAATGTTTTTTTGTTCTTCATAGTTTGTATGTTTTAATACTGTTGAAAAACAAAAAAAAACAATGTTTATTCTGAAGTAATTTCTTGTTGCAAACAAATGATGCGTTTTGCGATCAAAGACATTTAAGAAATATATAGACCAGACATTTTTTCACCAGTAACTCCTTTGTACGGTTATATCTCAACTAGCTGTTCCCGTGCGACTTCATCCGCATACAATTATGAAAATTTTATTTAATTGTCAAATTATAAATAGCAAATGTCAAAATTACATGACATGACAAACCTTAGTAATCTTTCTTTCTTGATGTTGGCAGCAACTTATGTTCTCTTTCCCACGTTAGGGTTTTTATCCAAAATATTTACCCCCTAAGTTTAATGGCGTGAAATATATAGCCTAAAGCCTGATGTAAGTTTTGGGGTTTTTATTAAAAAAGGAATTATTCAAAAATATGCTGTAATTACTGACATCTTAGGCAACAAAGAAGTGTGTGTTTACGCTTTATTATAATACTACAGATGTCTGACATGCCGAGACACTTTTGAGTGTTTTTATTATTTGTTTGTTTGCGATTTTGATTATCGGACAAAGGTAGCGCTAGTGAGATTATGTGAAAAATGTTTCAAGTGTCAACTATGCCTACTCTATATATTTACGAATCTCTTTGGTTTTTATGCGTTTAATTTATTTTAAAAAGTTGACGCCGTCACTGTGATAAATTGCGTCCTAGTCCGTTCATGTTACTCTGGCCCACTGGATGACGTATCGCTTGAAAAATTTATTCGCAATAAAACCTTGACTTACTTTAAACTGTAGCTATTATAACTCACTTATACTTAGATATTAAACATGTTTTAGCACGATTAAGAGCGGGCACAATTTGACTAAACTATCGCATAACTGTTTAATCGCGCTTTGATTTCTATGAGCTTATACGGAGGTGCGCTACTCGATTTTTAGTTGTGCAACTAAACAGTTGAATTGGCTGCGAAACAATCGACAATTGCACGACAGTTGTGTGATAGTTTCAAAGGTGTAGTACGCCCGCTTTTAGAATGGACACATGGAACATCTTACTATTATTATAAATGCAAAAGTTTAGATGGATGGATGGATGGATGTTTGTTAGAGTTTATAGCCTAAACGGCTGAATGGATTTCAATGAAATTTGGTATAGATGTAGAGGATAGTCTGGAAGAACACATAGACTACTCAGTTTTGTTTTCTTTAATACCACGCGGACGGAGTCGCGGGGGAAAGCTTGTTAATAAATAAAATCATTTCCGTACAAAAATTGGTCGTTCTCGCGGTATAGAGTAACCCCTTACTTAGGGTAGACTCTGAGCCCCTTATTGGGGACGTATAGTGAGCTGGTGATGACGTCGGTGAAACAAAAGTCGAACGCTTAGACCGATCCTCTCTATCACTTGTTCATCGCTCTCGTTTGCACGAGATCTTTTTCGTGAGTGCATTTTGGACGTTAACTCTATGATTTTAAGTTACATTATACTGTGTAGCCGGTAGCTTTGACATGCGTTGCATTTATTCCCGCAATGCGGTGTAATATCGTTAACATTATGTGATACATTGCTGCGTTTGTGAGGACATATGTTGTTAAGATAAATTAACATCCAGCAATGTATATCCGACATTGCGGAGGGATTCAATTTAGCTATGAAGTTATATCTACAATTATTTGGCTTATTGTATCCATTTTAGAATAACCGTGATATTTCACTGCTTTGATACGTGAATGAAATATTATAAACTAGCTTTCGCCCGCGACTCCGTCCGCGTGGAATTAAAAAAAAAACAAAAGTGAGTATCCTATGTGTTCTTCCAGACTATCCTCTACGTCTATGCTAAATTTCATCGAGATCCGTTCAGCCGTTTAGGCTACAAACTCTAACATCCATCCATCCATCTAAACTTTCGCATTTATAATATTAGTAAGGTTCCAAAGTTAGGATAGGTGATATAGTAAATTTGTTACTATATATCTCCAAAAGGGCTTAACAGATGTCGATGAATTTTGACGTAGATGTAGAACATAGTCGCGGGAAAAAGCTAGTATGACTATATGTATGTTACAAATATGTTTATTAAAAAAATGTCTAATTGATTAAAAAACTTGAGCACTTTTGATTGATTTTAAAAAGTTTTTAATAAAATTCTGAGTCAAGAATGCTTGTTATTGATTTTCGCTTCGGAGAGTTTTGAAATTCAAATTCATAGTAGAGGCAATTACGCTAACTGTAGATATTTCAATTTTATTGAATTGCTTATAATATTTACTTCTTATTGTTATTGGAATTAGCAATCTATACTATTATATTCTATACTTTCTATACTATTATAATAAAGCGTAAACACACACTTCTTTGTTGCCTAAGATGTTAGCAATTACAGCATATTTTTGAATAATTCTTTTTTTAATAAAAAGCCCTACACTTACGTCATGATTTAGGCTATATATTTTTACGCCATTAAACTTAGGAGGTAAATATTTTGGATAAAAACCCTAATGTGGGAAAGAGACCATAAGTTGCTGTCAACATCAAGAAAGAAAGATTGCTAAGGTTTGTCATGTCATGTCATTTTGACATTTGCTATTGATAATTTGACAAATGTAAACAATAAAATAAAGTGTTTATAATTACACGAGGATGAATCCGCACGCGAACAGCTAGTATATTACTAAAAAGAATATGACTCAGAAAATTTAAAACATAATCTAAATAATAAAATTAATGGTAATTCTTACTAATATTATAAATGCGAAAGTTTTGTTATAATTTGCCCTCTAAAATGCTGATCGGATATCAATGAAATATGGCCTAAATGTAGAGCACAGTCTGGAAGAACACATAGGCTACTTACTTTTATATTTGACTAGCGTTTTTTTTTATGACAATTTGATCAACATTCTGTTCAGTGGTTTAGGAACGCATAGACGACTAATGTAACAATGATTTTAGATAAAGAAATAATTGTCGATAAAAGATAGATTTTAATAAGAGTTTTTATTAAGATATTTTACAATAGTAATAAGAATTAACGTGTAAATCTCTTGTTAAAATCTGGCGCGTTGCCATATTATCTCCGACCCAGTTTTTGTTAAACCGGTCGCCTGCAATTTGACGATAGCAAAGATAAATAAAATAAATGTTGCTATAAAAATAATAAAGGGGACAATATGCTATAAAAGAAGTTCATTTTTCTCTTTATTTCTATCACTGTCATATATCTGGATTTAAAAAGATATATTTTAGTTCTCAAAGAATCGCCTCATGAAAGAAACACATCAGTCGAACCGCGGAATGACTTCCAGTTGAGTCTTCTGTGTGGTAGTGGTATTTCATTGGTCTAGCAGGCGATATGCAACAGTTGTTACGGGCTCTACCAATGTTAAAATATCTTTACTTACAAGTGCATAAATAATTCTAAGACTTATCGTTAAATGGTTACTAAAATAATCGCTTAGCGTGAATTCCATAGTATAAATAGACCAAGACTCTGAGTGCCAAATGGCACTTGAAAATTAAAACTCTGAAGGCAGTTAAAAGGTTTCATCATCATCTCCCCTGCCTTATCCTACTCCCGTAGGGTCGGCGCCCCAGGTTTTCGTCCTCCAAAGCACTCTATCATCCGTCATCTCAGTCATCACTCCCTTCTTGATCATGTCACCTTTCACGCAATCCATCAATCTATTATAAACGGTTTATTGAAACGAAATCGGTAGTTTTTGTGGTAACCATAATTTTCATTAACGTTCAGGAATTTATTTTAATGCACTTTAGGAAAAAGTGATAGTTTAAAAGTAAAGTGATGACACTAATGGATTTTTAAAAAATCCAACGCAAACCTTTACTTTGGTAAAGTGGAAAATCGTGTTATTTAAAATGCTAGCTTGAGAATATTGGTTGATCAGAACTGATATTTTTAAATTAAAATTACTTGTTAATTTTCTATCTCCCAAAAATAGTTCAAATTCCAGTTAAATTAATTATGAACGTGATTTATGAACTTATTTCAAGGATAATTTGTACGATAGACTAAATTTAGTATTCCAGAAAGTAAAAAAACTGATTTTAATCTATACTATCTATCTATATCTATAATTATCTATATTATTATAATAAAGCGTAAACACACACTTCTTTGTTGCCTAAGATGTCAGCAATTACAGCATATTTTTGAATAATCCTTTTTTTAATAAAAAGCCCTACACTTACGTCATGCTTTAGGCTATATATTTTCACGCCATTAAACTGAGGGGGTAAATATTTTGGATAAAAACCCTAATGTGGGAAAGAGACCATAAGTTGCTGCCAACATCAAGAAGGAAAGATTGCTAAGGTTTGTCATGTCATGTCATGTCATTTTGACATTTGCTATTGATAATTTGACAAATGTAAACAATAAAATAAAGTTTTTATAATTTCACGCGGATGAATCCGCACGCGAACAGCTAGTTTTTAGATAAGGAGTTTGGTTATTTCATTAGGTACATGTTTATGTTACGTTAAGAGCGTCGGTGGCTCCAGGGTTTAAGCACTTAACTTGCAATCAACAGCTCTTGGGTTCGAATCCCGCCGTAACAATGTGATTTTCGATTTTTATACATAATTTACCCGACGTTCTTAAGATAAATGTGTGAAGTCAACCTTCAGTGGGCCAGCGTGGTTGAGTATAGCCTAGTCACCCCTTACAAAGGGTAGGTTCTGAGCCCCTAAGTGGGGAGATATAGTGAGCTGGTGATGAAGAAATATGTTAGAGAATAAAAAGCCTTATAAAGGGAAGCGAAATTTTGATATGAATATAAACTATTGTGGAAATGAAGGGTATTCGTATTAAAGTTTAGTGAAACTTCGCTCTCCATATTCACAACATAAGTAGGTGCTTTGCGAGGATATTGGTAAAGTTTCCGAAAAGGCCATCCCAAGTTATGGGGAACTCCAAACTTGTTGATATCTCAAAGGTGGATTCATATGTCGTAGTTATTAAGGAACGAAGAAACTTACGAATATTATAAACTAGCTGTCCCGCGGCTTCATCCGCATGAAATTATGAAAATTTTATTTTATTGTTTACATTTGTCAAATTATTATTTGCAAATGTCAAAATGACATGACATGATGACAACCTTGCTTCTTTGATGTGGGCAGCAACTTATGGTCTCTTTCCCATATTAGGGTTTTTATCCAAAATATTTACCCCCTAAGTTTAATGGCGTGAAAATACATAGTCTAAAGCGAGTCGTAAGTGTAGGGCTTTTTATTAAAGAGAGATTTATTCAAAAATATGCTGTGATTGCTGACATCCTACGCCACAAAGAAGTGTGTGTTTACGCTTTATTATATTAGTAAGTAAGATGGCGAAAATTTTGATGTATATTTGATAGCAGATAACTCCAAAACGGATTAACGGATCAGAATGAAATTTAGCACGAAGATATATTAATATCTTAAATTGGAAATAAGCTAACTTTCACATTATAAAAAGGTAGGTTTTCTCACATGACAGCAAGGAAATACTGTTACTATTTTCACGCAAATTTCGCGGGCAACAGCTTGTCTTGTAAGAGGGTATTTCCACTAGCGACTGGCGACGCCTTTTGTGAGAATACGAGTATATATTACCACAGATAATACAATAATATACAAGTAACTACTTAATATTATAAGATAGCGTATTTCAAGAGGAGTATACTTGCCTTGGAATACAATTGTTGGGCCACGAAACATACACTATTATAAATAAGAAACAAATATATTACAAATGAAAGGTTTTTTAGGATGTAGATATTTGTAAATTAGATGAATAGAAATTCACCAATTAAAAAAAACAATGTAGTTTTTCTTGTAGAAAATCTAAGTAAACGTACATTTAATAACATTTTAAATATTTCTTACTGTTGAAGAACTTTCTAAAACAACGCAATAACTTATGAATTTAAAATATCGCTGGTCTTATGGCCATACAATCTACAAAGACAATATCTTAAAGCTCTTCCAAGAAAAGGGTTTAAACCAACCGACATGAACAATCCTCTTGAAATAGTATCGGGGAAAAACTAAACTCTCAAGATATCTTTATATATCTAAAAAATCAAATCAAGTTACAGGACAGGGCTCCTCATCATCATCATCATCATCTCCCCTGCCTTATCCTACTCCCGTAGGGTCGGCGCACCGGGTTTTCGTCCTCCAAATAACTCTATCATCCGTCATCTCAGTCATCACTCCCTTTTTCATCATGTCACCTTTCACGCAATCCATCCATCTCTTACTAGGTCTACCTCTACCGGTGTACCCCTCCACATTCATAACTAACGTCCTTCTTGTTACATGCGATTCATCCCTTCTCATAACATGCCCATACCACGCTAACCTTTTACTCCTTATTTTCGCAACCACTGGGGCTACTCTCAAACTTGCTCCTGTATGTATTTATTGACTCTTAATATGTCTTGTCTATACATAATTATATTAATGTTTTCAGTTGCTTCACTGTTATCCGATATCGTAAAGGCATTTCAAAGTTAGAGAGTACGCATTAAATCGATCTACTGGAATGCTAGACAGGATCTCAATAAAACAGGCCATTTGACTGACTCAATCAAAACTTCCGCCTCCATTCGATGTTAAATGTACAGTAACTTCTGCCTTTATTATGTACAAGTCTATTGATTTAATATTTTGAATGAAATCTTCTATTAAGTATGTATTAAAAAACAGACACGAACTATAATCATTAGCCGTTACTAGCTAACTTCACTTTCGTATGTGAAGTGAAATTTAGATTCTACTAGCTTTCGTCTACGACTCCGTCCGTATGGAATTTAAAACAAGTAGTATATGTGTTCTTCCATATTATCCTCTACATCTATACCAAATTTCATCGAGATCTTTACAGCCGTTTAGGCTACAAACTCTAACAAAAATCCACCCATCTAAAGTTTCACAATTATAATATTAGTAAGATAACTTGCGTTACTGACTATTATGAATATAGTGTTAGTAATGCCGCTCTATAATAGATTTATTTGAATGTCTATATTCATCATTTTTTTTATATTATAAAGTGGCAAACGAGCAAGCGGCCACCTAAATCCGCCAATATGGCGAAGTGACCGCTGCCTATAGACGTCTGCAATTGCAGATGCGTTGCCTACCCTAAATCGACGGAGGAGGAGACGCACATAAAGAGGTTATTGCCCCTTCCTATGCGTCTCCTCCACCGTCAAATCCACTTTCCCATCCAATCCTTTCCTTATAAGAAGAGGGTGGAACGGAAAAGGGACTAAAATTGGGCCTCCGGCACCACACTCATCAGACGAAACGCGGAATTGCTCCCACTTCACGGCTGTCTTCTGTGTGGTCGTGGTATTACACCGGGCGAGCCGACCCATTCGTGCGAAGATGTTAAAGCGGGCTCTACCACTGTTAGATCCTTTCCATTAGAATCCATCATCATCCCACTCTATATAGTTACGTACCAGTTTTTTTTATCCTCCATAAAAAACTTTGGTCATTTAATTTGTTGTTGATATAACAAATTATATCTTTCACTTTAACATTTAAATAAAAAATGATATAATATAATTCATCCACAAACAATTCTTTTATATTTTTGTACGTCCTGCTTTAGGGGAATTTGTTAACGTCACCCAGTTTTTATAAGTAGGCTTCGTAAAAGGTGAAATGAAACCGCCAGGGGTATTGTAAGTCAGAGCTTTAAGCTCAGGCCTACTTCAAACATTAATAAGTCTTTTCATGACTTAGATAACATGTCATTTTTTACGAAAAATACTCTTTGAACAGATATTTTATTATCTGTGGCGTTTTGAAGATATTTTTTGCTTTATAAGTACTGAATGTTAATCATACTCCATACATACAAACATATGACGATTTTAGATATATATGTAAATTATTCGGACCCCTCTCCCAGTTCTAACGTAAGATTCTATGGTATTTCTAAAATGGGGAGAAAAGAAGTCTGACATTTATTTAATATACTAGCTTCCGCCCCCGACTCCATCCGCGTGTGAATAAAAAAAATTACAGTGAGTAGCCTATGTGTTCTTCCAGTCTAGATATATGACAAATTTCATCGAGATCCATTTAGACGTTTAGGCTAAAAACACTTACACGCATCCATCCATCCATCTAAACTTTCGCATTTATAATATTACTGAGATTAAAAGAAAAAAAATATCTCTTTCATTTTAAACTTTTACGCTATTATAAATGCGAAAGTTTAGATGTATGGATGGATGTTTGTTAGAGTTTGTAGCGTAAACGGCTGAACGTGTTTCGATGAAATTTGTTTCAGACGTAGAGGATAGTCTGGAAGAACACATAAACTACTCAATTTTGTTTTTTTATTCTTAAATTCCAAGCGGACTGAGACGCGGGCGAAAGCTAGTCTTGAATAATTTAAATGGAAGGATTTTAAGCTTGTCCTAGTCATTTAAGATGGTACACATTCGAATGTCGTTTCAGTATTCGGGCGTAAGTTAAAACAAGTCCCTGTTAGAGTCGTGATTAGAATAAGGCTTCGGGCGAAGTGTGAACCCAAAGATAAAGTTAACGTGTCTTGAATAACTTGATATATACGAGTAAATTGTGAGTACAGCCTGAATAAACTTTACATTTATTGTGTTAAAGAAAAACAAACAAATTCTGCATTTTAGATCTAGCTTATATTATAAATGCGAAAGTTTGGATGTTTGGATGGATGATTTCGATGAAATTTGGCATATATGTACATATATGCATGTAGAACATACGGAGTCGCGGGCGAAAGCTAGTTTATCATACTTCATATTATTATACCCATATTATAAATTTTATAGTATGAATGGATGTTTATTACAATCTCTAAAACCACTACACTGTTCTAGAATTAGGTAATTTTTTATTTAATTCAGAGCAGGAGTCGGACGAAAAGCTAGTATTTTATATTATACTAGCTATTCGCGTGCGGATTCATCCGCGTGTAATTATAAAAACTTTATTTTATTGTTTACATTTGTCAAATTATCAATAGCAAATGTCAAAATGACATGACATGACAAACCTTAGCAATCTTTCTTTCTTGATGTTGGCAGCAACTTATGGTCTCTTTCCCACATTAGGGTTTTTATCCAAAATATTTACCCCCTAAGTTTAATGGCGTTAAAAGATATAGCGTAAAGCGTGACGCAATTGTAGGGCTTTTTATTAAAAAAAAAGAATTATTCAAAAATATGCTGTAATTGCTGACATCTTAGGCAACAAAGAAGTGTGTGTTTACGCTTTATTATAATAGTATAGATGTAAAGGTAAAAAAACGTATTTTTTTAAATAACCTCTGTTAGGCCTATGCAATACTTGGACAAAATTACATTGATTTTCAAACTCTGTTCATACACCGAAATCCCTGGATCTGTAGACTTGTATCATTTCAGCAAAGCTAGGATCTTGCAAGTTATAAAGTTAAAATAAAATTTGAATAACCGATGCTTTAGAAGTTATTGTTACTCAAGTTATGAATGAACTGATATAGTAACTTTGCAGAAATAACTTAAGTCTGTCGACTACGGGAACAAAGTCTATATGCTTTGTTTGAAAACTAAAAGAACGATTCAATAATTTATTTAATAGACTATTCTTTCAGCGCGTTAGATAAATATTTGATCAAAGACACACCCCAATTAGGTGTAATGGCCCTGCAAATAAGAACATAACATTTTGTACCGTAAATGACGTGTTTCGCAAAACAAGCACAGAGTAATTATCCAATTAGTTGAGTAAACAGACGCAAGTTTACAAATATTTTGAAATGAATGTACAAAGCAACATTTGACAGTCTGAAATATATATCCCCTTGAGATATTACATATAGAGAGATACCGAACAATTGATTGGATCGTAATAAGAATTAACTTCTATATCTATATCTATATCTATATCTATATCTATATCTATATCTATATCTATATCTATATCTATATCTATATCTATATCTATATCTTATCTATATCTATATCTATTCTATATCTATATCTATATCTATATCTATATCTATATCTATATCTATATCTATATCTATATCTATACTAATAATATAATAAAGCGTAAACACACATTACTTCGTGGCGTAAGATGTCAGCAATCACAGCATATTTTTGAATAATACACTCCTTTAAAAAAGCTCTAGACTTACGACACGCTTTAAGCTATATATTTTCACGCTATTAAACTTAGGGCGTAAATCCGAGCCTAAATACAATACCTGAATAGTTTATACTGTGAGCGTAAAGGTACATATGCAACGATTTCGATGAAAATGTTCAATATCTGAATTTAAACAATTAACTTTATTTTCAAAGATTTCGGACGCTGAATTTTACAACGGAAGCATCTATTACGAGTAACTCCAGTTCTAACGATTAAAGTTGAAACATAAAACGACATCGTACGAAGTTGATTCAAACTAATGTACTTTACAAAGTTTCAGTAAAATAGTAAAATAGTAAAATAGTAAAATAGTAAAATAGTAAAATAGTAAAATAGTAAAATAGTAAAATAGTAAAATAGTAAAATAGTAAAATAGTAAAATAGTAAAATAGTAAAATAGTAAAATAGTAAAATAGTAAAATAGTAAAATAGTAAAATAGTAAAATAGTAAAATAGTAAAATAGTAAAATAGTAAAATAGTAAAATAGTAAAATAGTAAAATAGTAAAATAGTAAAATAGTAAAATAGTAAAATAGTAAAATAGTAAAATAGTAAAATAGTAAAATAGTAAAATAGTAAAATAGTAAAATAGTAAAATAGTAAAATAGTAAAATAGTAAAATAGTAAAATAGTAAAATAGTAAAATAGTAAAATAGTAAAATAGTAAAATAGTAAAATAGTAAAATAGTAAAATAGTAAAATAGTAAAATAGTAAAATAGTAAAATAGTAAAATAGTAAAATAGTAAAATAGTAAAATAGTAAAATAGTAAAATAGTAAAATAGTAAAATAGTAAAATAGTAAAATAGTAAAATAGTAAAATAGTAAAATAGTAAAATAGTAAAATAGTAAAATAGTAAAATAGTAAAATAGTAAAATAGTAAAATAGTAAAATAGTAAAATAGTAAAATAGTAAAATAGTAAAATAGTAAAATAGTAAAATAGTAAAATAGTAAAATAGTAAAATAGTAAAATAGTAAAATAGTAAAATAGTAAAATAGTAAAATAGTAAAATAGTAAAATAGTAAAATAGTAAAATAGTAAAATAGTAAAATAGTAAAATAGTAAAATAGTAAAATAGTAAAATAGTAAAATAGTAAAATAGTAAAATAGTAAAATAGTAAAATAGTAAAATAGTAAAATAGTAAAATAGTAAAATAGTAAAATAGTAAAATAGTAAAATAGTAAAATAGTAAAATAGTAAAATAGTAAAATAGTAAAATAGTAAAATAGTAAAATAGTAAAATAGTAAAATAGTAAAATAGTAAAATAGTAAAATAGTAAAATAGTAAAATAGTAAAATAGTAAAATAGTAAAATAGTAAAATAGTAAAATAGTAAAATAGTAAAATAGTAAAATAGTAAAATAGTAAAATAGTAAAATAGTAAAATAGTAAAATAGTAAAATAGTAAAATAGTAAAATAGTAAAATAGTAAAATAGTAAAATAGTAAAATAGTAAAATAGTAAAATAGTAAAATAGTAAAATAGTAAAATAGTAAAATAGTAAAATAGTAAAATAGTAAAATAGTAAAATAGTAAAATAGTAAAATAGTAAAATAGTAAAATAGTAAAATAGTAAAATAGTAAAATAGTAAAATAGTAAAATAGTAAAATAGTAAAATAGTAAAATAGTAAAATAGTAAAATAGTAAAATAGTAAAATAGTAAAATAGTAAAATAGTAAAATAGTAAAATAGTAAAATAGTAAAATAGTAAAATAGTAAAATAGTAAAATAGTAAAATAGTAAAATAGTAAAATAGTAAAATAGTAAAATAGTAAAATAGTAAAATAGTAAAATAGTAAAATAGTAAAATAGTAAAATAGTAAAATAGTAAAATAGTAAAATAGTAAAATAGTAAAATAGTAAAATAGTAAAATAGTAAAATAGTAAAATAGTAAAATAGTAAAATAGTAAAATAGTAAAATAGTAAAATAGTAAAATAGTAAAATAGTAAAATAGTAAAATAGTAAAATAGTAAAATAGTAAAATAGTAAAATAGTAAAATAGTAAAATAGTAAAATAGTAAATAGTAAAATAAAAGTAATAGTAAAAGTAAAATAGTATAGTATAGTATAGATAAAAAAGTTACGAAAATGTTAAGACATTTAATTTACATCAGTAAATTACAAAGTGCTTATCTCAGCTTTGTTACTTTGTGAGGCTCAGCAACATAGTTGTGAAAAGCTTTGACCATAACAATAGAGCTTTTTACAGGTCATAAATGTTGCGCATTTCGTAGACATTTCTTTGTGTGGACAGTAAAAGATGAAGCAGTAAAAGGGACGGCACGAATTATGTTGTGCTTTTATTCTTACACTAGCTTTCGCCCGCAACTACATCCGCGTGGAATTGAAAAACAATAAAGGCCTTTTTGTTCTTCCAGACTATCTACATCTGTGCCAAATTTCATCGAGATCGAAAATCATAAAACACAATGGTAAATGGCGGGAGAATCTAGTACCTGGAGATAAAAAGTCAAGTGCTTAACCACTCAGCCACCGACGCTCTGTTTTACAAATTGTTCTATTTATTTCAAAGATTGATTTTATTTGTATGAACGTTTTTTTTTATAATATTATATAAGGTGGCAAACGAGCAAGCGGCCACCTGAATCCACCGGATGGAAAGTGACCGCTGCCTATAAACATCCGCAATTGCAGATACGTTGCCGACTCTTAATTGACGGAGGAGGAGACGCACATAAAGAGGACATTTCACCTTCCTATGCGTTTCCTCCACCGTCAAATCCACCTTTCCTTTCCATCCTTTCCTCTTAAGAAAAGGGTGGTAAGGGAAAGGGACTAAAATAAGGCGTGAAAGTGAAAGAACGTGAATGAGACGAATGATTTGTGCTAAGACTCTGCGTTTCCTACTGGATTACGAACATGAGTCGTTCTAAATGTACTGAATTCAGCTTTTTATTCACTCTTGCTTGTTGAAGTGTATTTCAAATAAAAGCTTGCTAAATAAACGTTCCCGTTCGATGTAAATTACTTCGTAAACCAGTCAGTAAACCGCACCGCAATGCGGTCCTGTTAAATCCAAATCCGACCGTTGTATCATCGTTTAGTGAACAGACGTCGTGTTAAACGATTTGTATGTTTGCTCTATTTTATGACTAGCGACAAGACTAGACTGTTTTGCTCGCGAATTCGTCCACGTGAAATTAAAAATAATAAAAATATAGCCTATGTTACTCACTGATAACGTAGCTTTGTAATGGTGAAAGAATTTTTGAAATTACCCCTGTAGTTTTTGAGTTATTTCAATACATACAAAAATACAAATCTTTCCTCTTTATAATATTAGTATAGATTTCGCTATAGGCACTGTTTCATTCGTTAGCTCCCGTATGCGTGGTACGAGAGATTTCCTGTTCATGCTATTAGGCCCTCATGTGTAGGGCCGTTCCTTACTTTTCCTTAGAGCATTAGCGCTTGCGTACATCTAAAACGAAACTATCGAATAACTGTTGTGCGATTGTCGATTGTTTCGCAGCCAATTCATTTGTTTAGTTGCACAACTAACAATCGAGTAGTGTGTACCTCCATATAAGATCAAGGTATTAAAGCGAGACTAAACAGTTGTGCGATATTTTGTGGTATGCGCACACTCTTATACTCTATTGACGTCCCCGATCGTTTTCAACAGTCGTTAGCCCGTATGCGGGACTCCCCGCATGCTTACAACGGCGTTATCGACTAATGAATTTGTGCCATAGGTGACCCTGTCTGTGAAACTGTTCGCCTTAACGAAACCAATGAACCAGTCGAAGGAAGGAAACATGTTTAGTTAGATTTAGAAATAAATGGAAACTTCAAGTTAATTTAAACTTTTACTCCTACTCTTTTATGATTATTTTACTAACCACAACTTCGCAGTTAACTTTAACGGCTAAGTTTTATTAAACAGTACATACCGCATTTTAAAAGTTTCCCGTATATAAGTTAAAGTTTATGATATAATTTTAATTTTAAAATGCTTTTCAGTATTTATTAACGTAATATCCGACTTATAGTAGGGTAATTTTTGTGTATGTTTATCTAGAAACTTATTCTATAGCGAAGTTTGGCAATCTAAAGGAATCTTTGGAATAATTTGTTTTCTTGATACTATGCAGTTTTATAATATTTTTTGTATTTCAAAGCCTTCTTTTGTATTCCTAGAATCATACTATCATAGTAATATTATAAATGCGAAAGTTTAGATGGATGGATGAATGGATGGATGTTTGTTAGAGTTTGTAGCCTAAACGGCTGAACGGATTGCAATGAAATTTGGCACAGACGTAGAGGATAGTCTGGAAGAACAAATAGGCTACTCAGTTTTGTTTTTTTTTAATTCCACGCGGACGGAGTCGCGGGCGAAAGCTAGTATTCTACTAAAGTTGAATGAAGTCCAGTTGCATACGATCCAATTGAGGACAAACACTCAAAAGGTAGATTCTTGTAAATTCAACTATTATTATTTAGGGTATTTCCTAATGGGTCGATTGATTGGTGGACTGATTTTTTACCATTGGGTCGGTCAATGTATGGATTCTATCGGCCCAATGGGAATAAATGCCCATTGGTTCGATCGATTGGGAAACACCCCAATTTTAGATTATCAATTCAATACAAATTTCAATTTGAAGCAATAATAATAATAGAAACATAATCCATAATACGTGAAACAAATATTAATTCTAACCTCTAAACTACTGGAAAATCTAGTTAATTCAATTATCTTGGCCAGGGATAAGGCAATATAAGCTGAACTTTACTATGGTTTTAGTGGTTAATAAAGGACACCCCACAAGTAACGGGGCATTAATTCTTAATCTCCGCAGATTATAGTCTGAGCTCAACGTATAATGGTAATGGATTTTACATTACAAGGTGAACTATGAACTTTAAAATAAGAAACGTATACTAAAGGACTGTGTAAATTACTCCACTGTACTTAATCTCAATGGGCAAAAGACTGCATACATTTTAAGATGTATCTCTGAGAAGTTTATATCAGTATTTTTAAGAAAAACATTAATACCGTGAAGATCTAGTGGCACAACACTAGTCCGACGGAAAGATTGACAACGTTAATGACAGCTGTCAATGTCATTTAGATGTTTCATAAATTAGCGCCATTACCGTCTGTAATGCGTAGACTTAGAGCGGGCGCATCTTTGTCTAAACAATCGCACAACTGTTGTGCGATTGTCGATTGTTTCGCAGCCTTCAACTGTTTAGTTGCATAACTAAAAATCGAGTAGTGCACCCCCATATAAGCTCATAGGAATCAAAGCGAGACTAAAAGTTGCGATAATTTAGTGTGAGATATGCGCACGCTCTTAGTACTGAAATATAATAATACTAGGTTTCACCCGCGACTCCGTCCGCGTGGAATAAAAAGAAACAAAAGTGAGTAGCCTATGTGTTCTTCCAGACTATCCCCTACATATGTGTCAAATTTCATCGAGATCCGTTCAGCAGTTTAGGCTACAAACTCTAACAAACATCCATCTATCCATCCATCCGTCCATCCAAACTTTCGCATGTATAATATTATATATATATATATATATATATATAGTATAGTGTATTAGTATGAAGTATGATTGTTACAATGACGTAATGTCAAAATGTATTGATTAAAAAATTTGTGTACTCGTAACCCCATACACAACAAAACAAATTTTTAATAATGTAATAATACAATTTTCTTGCAAAGAATCTGTTCGACAATGTCTACAAAGTTAGGAACAAGCTAAACTTTTTGTGTATTGCAAATCGTCGAAGTTTTCTCGTTAATAAAAAATATTCTGTAAGAAACGATTATAAAAGAATCAAAATTAGGAAGCCGAAAGTTGTACAGAAATCTTTCAAATGTTAATGTTGCCTACAGAATGCCTTGTAATCTACCCAAAGGAGTGACTAAGATATTGTTAACCGCATAAACACTATGATTGTTGACTTCACATATCTGTGAATTTCTTCGTTGATATATGCAGGTTTTATATTCAGGTCTCGATGTTTTCTCAACCATAAAAACATAATAAATGAGTATATAAAATTAAAAAGTCGAAAAACACATTGGTACAGCAGAGATCAAACTTAGGACTTCTAATAATTAGTCTAGTGCTTAACCGCCACTGATTTGATCTTACTAATATTATAAATGCGAAAGTTTGGATGGTTCACTGCTATACGAATCTCTATAAAATTTGGCACACATATAGAATATAGTCTAAAAGAACACATAGACTAGTTACTATGTTTTTTTTTTAATCCGCGAGGGCGAAAGCTAGTAATTTCATATTTAAATTAAATATACAAATTAATACCAAAGGTCTAGGTCTAACGTTATTTAAATATATTAAACCGTATCGTAGTCTAGACGTTTTGAAATGGGATCGTATCTTACCCTTGTTAAGTTACTTCTACATGAGACCCTACGTAAGGCCATTTTGTCAGGATTTACGAATTGACCTCTCTAGGTCGTGTAAATTTAAAGATAAGGTTAACTGAGTCGGTATAAATTTTGGCTTGGATTTCAATTCGAAGGTTGCCTGAACATATACATTATGAAACTAAAATTTTATTATTATATTATTAGATAGCAATAAATTGAATTTAGTACTAAGAGCGGCCACACATATTTAACTAAACTAACCGACTGTCATGCGATTGTCGATTGTTTCGCAGCCTACAACTGTTTAGTTGCACAACTAAAAATCGCGTAGTGTGCACACCTCCATGAAAACTCATAGGAATCAAAGCGAGACTAAACAGTTGTACGATGGTTTAGTCAAAGGTACGCGCGCATTTAAAACATTAATTTTAAAATCGTATTTGCGAAGTTAACTTTATCATACACATTTTGATAATTTTAATATAATTTCATTATTTTTATTACCCCACTGTTAGACTGGCAATACAGCCATAATACTTTAGATACTGTTAAGTTAAAATGTGTTTTAACTCATAACCTGAGGATGCTTCCATCGGCTTCTTTATTACATTAGTTTCTAATACGTGCAAATATTAGTTCCATAATTTTCGCATATGGCGAGGTGTTATATTCCTAGTCAGCCTATCTATACTATACTATCTATACTATTATAATAAAGCGTAAACACACACTTCTTTGTTGCCTAAGATGTCAGCAATTACAGCATATTTTTGAATAATTCTATTTTTAATAAAAAGCCCTACACTTACGTCACGCTTTACGCTATATATTTTCACGCCATTAAACTTAGGGGTAAAAACCCTAATGTGGGTAAGAGACCATAAGTTGCTGCCAATATCAAGGAAGCAAGGTTGCCATGGTTTGACATCATTTCATGTCATTTTGTCATTTGCAATTGATAATTTGACAAATGTGAACAATAAAATGAAAATTTTATTATTTTGATGCGGATGAAGTCGCATGGGAACAGCTATTATAGTATTTGATATTATTTTGGTTATCTATACTTACTTTTTTAACTGTACAGATTAAGGATAAGTTTGTATATTATTTGCCTTAGTATTTTATTATTTAGCATTTCACATTATTAAAATAAGTTTTAGTTTCTTAAGAGACTGCACGTTGATTAGTACGAGTATTATGCTATACTGTCTTAAATATTGTATTCAATCTCCATTCACACAGTGTTAAGAACCGGTCTTTATAAACAAAGATTATTCATAAAAAGTGCTTAACGATTGACATTTAGAAGACCGTATATACATATTTATGTTTCACTAGCTTTCGCCCGCGACTCCGTCCGCGAGGAATTAAAAAAAAATCGAGTAGCCTATGTGTTCTTCCAGACTACACTCTACTTCTTTACCAAATTTCATCGAGATCCGTTCAGCTGTTTAGGCTATTTTGAAACATTGTAATCTAGATATTGTAAGGAAATGTGTTTCCAGAGCAGGGAGCAACTAGGTAGAGAAGAGGAAAAAGTGACAAAGTAATAACTCCATTTATCTTTACACTCTCCCTTTGACATCTTCCTTTTGTTGCTATAAAAAGATGGGAAGGGGAAAGACTTGGCTGTAATTTTGTATCTAACACGTACTTTTACTACTAGGTTGAAATATAAACCCCTTTGCTTCTACCTTTCTTTGACAAATCATTATTTTCTTTTGAAGCAAATACAATATTCTCTTTTAAATTAAATTGACAAACTTTTCTTTGATCTATATTCAAATATGAGTTTATAAAGATCGCAATAAACAAGGGAATTCCTAGATGTTGGTTAGATACAATTTTTCCTTGTATGTTTCACTATATAGAAATTATGTTAACTGTACGTTTGTTACAACAATTCTAATTTTAAATACTTAATTAACTAAAATTGTTTTTAAAAGAACTCTGGTACTTTTAATTAATACAGCGTTTTTTACTGATTCTATAAAAATAGTATTCTGTGTATATATTTAAGAGTAAAAAAGGCTTTTTTTTGTGTTTAAAATATTTTGTTATCCGAGACGTTCTTTTAAATAAGTTTCAAATAGTGATTGGTATATTATAAACAAACGACAAGAGGTAATGGCGGCCATAAGATCTGTATTTTATACATGAATTGAGCCTTATTAATATTATAAATGCGCAACTTTCGATGTATGGATGGATGGATGTTTCTATTTGCAGAACTTAACGGATCTCTTTGAAATTTAGAACACACAGGTTAGTATTTAGTTTCTTGAATTCCGTGATGACAGAGTCGCAAGCAAAAGCTAACTTTTTTTTATGAAAATTAAGTTTCACACTATTTTTAATATGTTAGTATTAGCGAACAAAGTCACAGAATTATGTTCTCACCAGTATAAAAGCACGATCAAATTTTCCTCGTACACTACTCGTACCTTTGTATTCCGACGGACGATAACATTTCAACATGCGATTTATTTTCTGTGAGTATATCATTTTATTTGTACAAGGGTTACCCGTAGATTTTTCGCCTAACGAGGGTTCAGAATTGATCAATGTATTTTATATTTCATCCTTTGATATCAATGTAATTTTTCGAATATATTTTTAGCCAGATATGAAATAATCTATACAGTGTTCAACGTTGTTATAATTTTGTAGTATCGGTTGTTTGCCACGAGATGGCGTGTATTTTTGTACATTGATTTCTAGATCGCGATATGGAGGTTCGCGGCGAATAATCGACCTCACGCAATGTGTATTTAATAAATTGACTTCGCTATCCCATAATCAGTGTTTTATTTAGAAAACACCCAGTATTGGCAACGTTCTCCGATGCCGTTGGAGATTTTTGAGGCTGCTTTACATACAGAATTATGCGTAGTATAAATGTTATCCGAGATTAGTAGAGCTTTAACAAGATAAATTACTTAGCTACACTAATATTATAAAGAGGAAAGATTTGAATTTTTGTATGTATTGAAATAACTAAAAAACTACTTGGCCGATTTCAAAAATTATTTTAGCATTAGAAAGGTAATTTATCAGTGAGTAACATGGGCTATATCCTTTATTATTTTTTTAATATCACGGGAACGAAATCGCGAGCAACAGCTAGTTTATTATATACAAGCTTTTGCTCGCGACTCCGTGGGCGTAGAATTAAAAAAAAACAAAAGTGATCGCCTATGTTGTCTTAAAGTCTACCCTCCACATCAATGCCATTTCATCGAGAATTCTTCAGTAGTTTAGGCTACAAGCTCCAACAAACATCCATCTAAACTTTCGCATTTTATATTAGTAAGATTTAATTAAATTAAAAAGTTCATTAATTTAACATGAGTTATTGCAGTTTCGTATTTTTTTGAACTCGCCCAAAAAGTTAGGTTAACTTGTGCATTGTGTGCCCAAACTATAACACCAGCGACATCTAGCTTAAAATATATGTAAACTAAGACTACGTCAATTGTAGTGTACTAGATGTCATAATAAACATTTCATTGTTATATTTATAGTGTTGTCAATCGTCGTCTTAGCGATGTCTCTGAGTGGAGCTACAGCCTGCATCTGCACTGCTGATTATACACCGGTGTGCGCTACTAATGGACGGACCTATAGCAATAGATGCAGGTAAAATATTGTATTTTAATTCCTGTGATAGCCACTTAGTGTAGATTTCGACAACTTATCATACAAAAACCTTAAAGATTTTGAGGTTGGAGATTGTTGGCGTTAAAAAGCAAAGTGTTTAATACTTTTCATAATTCTTTAGTGAGGTAGTTAGACTTAGTAACCACTTAATATTATAAGGAAAAAGAGGGGAGTGAATTTAGATTTGACAGCTGATAGAGTTTGGAAGAGTACATGTAATGCCGTCTGTGTAAGGAAAAGGGCAGGTTAATAATACATGTGACAGTTAGAGTATTTTAATAGGTTATTATCAAAGACATTTGCCAGAATTCCTGTTTATTTATACAGTTACTATTGTTTATGATGGCACTGTTTTGATTTTAATTTTGTCTGATTATTTTTGATTTTTCATACGTTTCATACATTTCGGTATTTATTATTCTCCTATGTTTTCTATTTGTATAATAACAGACGGAATAATGTGTTAAACTTATCTATACTTTTATTGTGGTAGAGCCCGCTTTAACATCTTCGCACGAATGGGTCGGCTCGTCCGGTGTAATACCACGACCACACAGAAAACAGGCGTGAAGTGGAAGCAATTCCGCGTTTCGTCTGATGAGTGTGGTGCCGGAGGCCTAATTTTAGTTCCTTACCCTTTCCACCCTTTTCTTAAGAGGAAAGGATGGGAAGGAAAAGTGGATTTGACGTTGGAGGAGACGCATAGGAAGGGGAAATGTCCTCTTTATGTGCGTCTCCTCCTCCGTCAATTAAGGGTAGGCAACGTATCTGCAATTGCGGATGTTTATGGGCAGCGGTCGCCTTCCATTTCGGTGGATTCAGGTGGCCGCTTGCTCGTTTGCCACCTTATATTATAAAAAAAAAACTAATATTATAAAGAGGAAAGATTTTTATTTTTGTATGTAAATAACTCAAAAACTACTGGGCCGATTATAAAAATTCTTTCACCGTTAGAAAGGTAATTTATCTGTGAGTGACATAGGTTACATTTTTTTAACATTTTTAAATTTCACGAGGACGAGGTCGCGAGCCACAGCTAATAAGTATTTTAGTATGATATCTCTTGTTTCAGTTTACTTTGCGCTGGTGCAAGATTCCGTCACTACGGGGAATGCGCGGGTAGATAACCACTGCACCAATCCGGATCGCAACTCGTTTACAATGACTCGTGGAACAAGTACATCTAACCTTTAAGGCGTCTTTTAAGGCACTTGTCTTATTACAAATAAAATGTTCTGTATATATTTATTGTGTTTTATTAAACAAAAAACCAGACGTGTATGTCTGTGTGTAAAAAAAACTATTGAAAGCGACAATTTTTTTTAAGCCACAAATATTATTTGGCGTCTACATCCTACCAAAGTTTTATTAAAATCTATCTCATGGTTGAAAAAACTCATAACAGACAAGCATACATTTTTTACTTATAATTTAAACTCTCAGGTAAATCCCCGTTGAGATTTTTCCTCTTAGTAATTCGTAAAACAACTTCATTGTGACGAGATTATAACAATGGACGAACGTGCTCAAACATTTTAATTATAAAGAGACTAGCTGTAGCCTGCCACTTCGCCTGCGTGAAATTAAAAATAATAAAAAATATAGCCTATGTTACTCACTGATAAATTACCTTTCTAACGGTGAAAGAATTTTTAAAATCGGTTAGTTATTGAGTTATTTCAATACATACAAAAATACAAATATTTCCTCTTTATAATATTAGTATAGATTAATATTAAAGATAGATCATAAGTTCTAGTAATACGTTTTGTAATATTTTACCTTCCGTGTTTCTTAGATTTGTTTTATAATTTACTACTCGCCCAAGACTCCATCCGCGTGGAATTAATTAAAAAAAACAAAAGCAAGTAGCCTATGTGTTTTTCCACTCTATGCTCTATATCTATGCCAAATTTTATTCAAATCCGTTCATCCGTTTAGGCTGTAAACTCTAACAAACATCCATATAAACTTTTGCATTTATGTTATTAGTAAGATTCAATTTCTCTATACGTAAACATTTTGAAAGTTTTCATCTACACATAAAAAAATGTAGTGTCTGTTTGTAATATCAAAAGAAAAATTCCAGATTTCGGGAAGATGATGTATTTGCGTTGCTGATAACGAAAATCATATTAAAAAAATATCTTTCTGTCTTACTGTCCGAAAGCCGATTTCGACCGGACATTCGCTAAAGGGTAGCTGACATAGACGGGCATATTACAGGCTACGTCGCGGGCAGAGCTAGTTAATAAATTATACCTTATTAATAAAAAAAGAATTATTCAAAAATATGCTGTAATTGCTGAGATCTTAGGCAACAAAGAAGTGTGTGTTTACGCTTTATTATATTAGTATAGATATAGATTGTGTGGACGAAGTCGCGGGCAACAGCTAGCTAATAAATAAAACTTAAACTAACTTTATTCAAAGAAATGAAAGGTTATATTATAATAACTAGAAATTAAAAAATAATCTTAAAACTAAGAATGTAGTACATTTATATGGTAACAATAAATTAAATCGTCCTCTTAATTAGAACGGTTCTCAGCAGCACTTTGTACAATAGTGATAAATTCTCCACAACTTAAATTAACATAAAGATATAAACGCTCTAGTAATAGAAATAGTTTTTACCCGCAATGCGTAAAATTACTGAAGGAACATTAAACAGAAATTATATTGCACCACCCATTTTAATCTTACTAATCTTACTAATATTATAAATGCGAAAGTTTAGATGGATAGATGGATAGATGGATGGATGTTTGTTAGAGTTTGTAGCCTAAACGGTTGAACGGATCTCGATGAAATTTGGCACAGACGTAGAAGATAGTCTGGAAGAACACATAGGCTACTACTCACTTTGTTTTTTTTTTAATTCCACGCGGACGGAGTCCCGGGCGAAAGCTAGTAGACAAATAAGTGATTATTAACTATTGATTCATCGTCTACTTGCCCTTATCCCTTATGGAGGGTCGGCACAGTATGTATGCTCCATACATCTCTATCAGCCGTCATATCTGAATTCACTCCCATAAGCATATCCTCTTTCACACAATTCATCCACATTTTCTTCGGTCTTCCTCTACCTTTGCATCCACATTCAATCTTAATTATTATTAGTGGTACATTTCATAATTTTTCAGATTTCCATCTTATCTAGTAAATCTTAGGATTTACCGCATTTCGTAAATTTACAGTTATAAATTAAAAGTTAATGTTACATCATCTTCCTCCTTATCCTACTCCCGTAGGGGTGCAACAGGTTTTTGTCTTCCACATAACTCTATCATCCGTCATCACTGCCTTCTTGATCATGTCACCTTACACGCAATACATCCATCTCTTTCTACGTCTACCTCTACTGGTGTATCCACGCTCTTAACTCACGTTCTCCTTGTTTCATGCGATTCATCCCTCCTTATAACATGACCATACCATGCTAACACTGTTTAACTTGTTACCGACAGCGCGGCAGCCAAAAATACAAAACACTTTTTCCTCAAACTCACATCTTTATTTTTACTTAAATTCAGCTTTATAACATAACACAATTCTTCACCCTCCTTTTTCTTCTATATATTTTCTTTTCCCACGATAAATGTCTTAGTGGCCAGTATGCAACCTCTTTGGCTGTATACATACTGCTTGTCAGCCAAAGAGGTTGTATTTTGCATTCAACATACCGCCCACCAAGAACATTGTTAATGTTCTTCACAAAACTGTCCCGCCCACCATGCGATGTGGGGGAGAACTTAAAACGATGGTGACAAATACAAAAACAACATAGCCTCATAACTTCTTGAACAGTGGACTGTATAATCTAACTTGAAAAAACATATCTTTTATAGGTAACTATCAATAAACTTTAAATATCAAAAGACAACGCAAATACAAAACATCAGTACTTAAATATTTGCTTATTTGCTAATAGCCACTCACAACATTTGACCTAAATTGCTAAAATTATTTAATTTCACAAAACACAAATACAAGTATCATACACATCTTAATATCAGTAAGATTTAGTCCCAACCATTACGGTTTCCAGCAAGTTCTCACAATAAACCACAGAAGAGAGTTTCCTCCTCATAACTACAGTTCCTGACGTTTGGCTATATGTTGTTACATGTGGTGCGACTTGCTTTTGCTAAAATCTAAATCTACTTGTTACCTGCCTCTCTCATCCGCTCGCCAATAACTTTGCGACTTTTCTCATTCTTACATCTTGTCATTACAATCTCTAGGATACTGATTATACCTAGGTCCTCCCTTTTTACAAATGTTCAAACATCCACTTAAATGACCCTCCGAACTTACATCATACACAATGCCACATAGGCCCAATATTTCGGAGAGTGCTCGCAATGATGTATTGAACGGTAAGGGATCCCTCTCAGTGCTGTACGTTGTTAAGACCGATGTATCCTAAACTATAGCTCTACTTTTCCGTTTGCTTGGTTCGGTTTGGAGGGAGCTCGTTATAACATTGAATACATGGTCACACTGGAAAACAGTACTAGGATGAAATCATTTGACTTGAATAAACTACATCTTATTATCTTGTATTTCTTAAACTTACACCTGATATCTTTACTAATTGCTTTACATCTTATCCATTATGTATGTACTTATGGCCCGCTTAATCCCTTAACATTGCTAACACTGCCATAAAACAGAACAATAAAAAGTAAAAATCCTAACCTTATACATTTGCAACAATACAACAAAATATAACACACGAACATAGACATTAATCCTAAACACAAATCAAATAATATTATAATACATCATAAAATATTCTCAACATCAAATTAAAACACTAACCTAAAACACAAATATCAAATCTTACCAACATAACTAAAAGCATACTTATTGTCAACACACAAAAATTCAGAAAATAAAATATCACTCAAAATAAACCCACATTCTTTTAAAATAAACCAATTCACTTTTAAAATTTTCATAAAATGGCGCGTACACGCGGATGACGTCATCAGAGCGCGCACGAAGCGCTGCCCTTTGTGGCGCCATCGCGCTCACGCCCTGCTCGACCCTGCTGCGCTGGCCGTTGTAGCTTGCCACGCTGATCCCACTCACATGTTGCGGCAGTCTTCTAATTATATGTATGTGCTCCTAACGCCCAACTCCTATGGCGTTAGTTTTTGCACCTTGTGAACTTGTTGGCTGCCGGCTGCCGGCTCTCGGTTTATCACTAATCCGGCTCGTATGGACCATGTTTAACTTGTTACCGACAGCGCGGCAGCCAAAAATACAAAACACTTTTTCCTCAAACTCACATCTTTATTTTTACTTACATTCAGTTTTAACACCATAACAAAATTCTTTACCCTCCTTTTTCTTCTATATATCTTCTTTTTAACATGATAAATATCTTGGTGGCCAGTATGCAACCTCTTTGGCTGTATACATACTGCTTGTCAGCCAAAGAGGTTGTATTTTGCATTCAACAAACACACCTTACCTTCTCTACTACTGCTACTCTCAAACTTCCTGTAATATACTAATTTCGTATCTGATCCATTCGTGTTAATAAATGTTAATGTTTTATAGAATTGATTTAACAATGGACAACCAGTTTAATACCTACTCATAAATCAGGACAGTCTGACATAAGCTCTACGTAACTACAGTTTAAATGCATATTTACCAACTGGAAATTTCGAAAGTCCAGAGTAAATATGATCTCGGTTCTGCAATCTGAATACTCTATTTATTATGAGAAAATAAGGGATAAATTAAAAAAGAGAATCAATAAAGTGAAATCGGTTTCATATCACGTACAAGAGTTTGCAGTAAGAGCAATTAATATTGTTCTGCAAAAGCAATTATTTCTTTACAAGCTTTCGCTCGCGACTCCGTCCGCGTGGAATTAAAAAAAAACTAAGTAGCCTATGTGTTCTTCCAGACTATTCGCTACATCTATGCCAAATTTAATCGTGATCCATTCAGCCGTTTAGGCTACAAACTCCAACAAACATCCATCCATCTAAACTTTAGCATTTATAATATTAGTAAGATTGACCGACTTTCGAAAAGAAGGAGGTACTCAAATCGTCGATTTTTACGAGGAAACGTTTATTTAAAGTACAAAGTCTTCTTTGATGAATCATAAAAGTGATGGATAAGAAAGGATGTGTCCACAAACAGTAATTTTAACTCCTGAATAAAGGCTTATTTTACTCGAATGAGGAGAAGAGAGAGAACTTGAGGTTGACTGCCGGTCCACATTGGAGAAGAGTTACGCAAAACAGTGGAGTAGTTTGAAGGAGGCCTATGCTAAGAGGCACACTGATATTAGGGACATACTATAACTCACATATGACACTATATTTAATTTCAAAATAAAAGGCTATATTATTATTACTCGAATTAAATACCGATATATCACTTTTTTGAAGTACTAGCTATCGCCCGCGAATCAGTGCGTGTGAAATTAAAAAAAAAGTAAATAGACTATGTTTTCTTCCACACTATATTCTACATCTATGCCAAATTTCATTGAGATCCGTTCAGCAGTTTAGGCAACTTTCGCATTTATAATATCAGTAAGATTAATTCTTAAATAACTAAGTAAGAAGGAATCTATAGATGACAATTTACCAGAATGAAGATTACAAATCTAATCAAAAATGCCTAAATCAATAAAAAAATGCAGTATTTTAATGAAATAATATGTATACGCTGCACATACATCATTGTCCAAGCTCAGGGCAATCTGTCAACGCGTATGACAAAGAAAAATGGCGCACGGGGCGTATAAATTTGTTACGTATGCAATTTGTAATCTATACATATAATAAAATTTGAATGTCTGTTTGTTATATCAAAAGAAACATTCCAGATTTCCGGAAGATGGTGTATTTGAGTTGCTGATAACGAAAATTGCATTAAAAAAATGTCTGTCTGTCTGTCCGCAAGCCGTTTTTATTTATTTTTAAAAAATTAAAATTTGTTAAAATTAAAATTAAAAATTGTGTAGAATTCATTAAAGCAATGCCTAATTTTAGGTAAGAAAACATCCTTGTTAAAATGACTTAAGTCTGGCAGCTATAGGCTCTTGGTTATTGGTGCTAAAATCGAGCATTCTCAAGTGCTACTTCAAAATAACTCAAGGCAGGAAGGCTCAAAATTGTCACGTCAGTTTTTAAACAAGAGGGGTAAATCCTTAAACGTGCTGGAGTTGTGTTTCTAAAGTAGACAATAAATTAAATCGAATGAGTTTTTTTCTTGAATAAATTTCAAAGGGCTTTATGAATGGTTCTGCAATGCGTGTACACTGCGACGCTTTAATACGGACACGTTTATCTTTTTAAAATATATTCAGATTTGTCAGATAAAATAAAAGACAGATAAGATATATTTTTTTAAATAGTCGTATTTAATCTTTGAGTTTTAAGACTTGTTTAAGTAATACGCAAAATATAAAGGATCACGCAATCTTATTAATATTATAAACTAGCTGTTCCCGTGCGACTTCATCCGCATAAAGTTATGAAAATTTTATTTTATTGTTTACATGTGTTAAATTGTCAATTGCAAATGTAAAAATGACATGATATGACATGACAAACCTTAGCAATCTTTCTTTCTTGATGTTGGCAGCAACTTATGGTCTCTTTCCCACATTAGGGTTTTTATCCAAAATATTAACCCCCTAAGTTTAATGGTGTGAAAATATATAGCCTAAAGCATGACGTAAGTGTAGGGCTTTTTATTAAAAAAAGAATTATTCAAAAATATGCTGTAATTGCTGACATCTTAGGCAACAAAGAAGTGTGTGTTTACGCTTTATTATAATATATAGTAAATAAATAAATATAGTAAATATAGTAAATAGTAATATAGTATAGATTGATAGATATATATATAGTATAGATGCAAGAGTTTAGATGGATGGATGTTTGTGATGAGAGTTTGTAGCCTAAACTGAACGGTTCTCGATGAAATTTGGCTTAGATCAAGAGGATAGTCTGGAAGAACACATATGCTATTTAGAATTTTTTTTAATACCACGCGTACGGCATCGCGGGCGAAAGCTACTTTTTTAATATAATATTCAGGTTTAATCTTTGAGTGTTAATACTTGATTTAATAGTAATATGCAAATTATCAAGAACCACGCAATGTTAATAATAAATGTATGTCAAAACTTAATCAACCTAACATAGAATTAACTGCCTGTCAACCATTTGATAAATTATTGGTAATATCGTCTTAGGTAATGTGTATAATTACATAGATAAATATAAATAGATAGGCAATGGTTTCAAATGCCTTTTGTTGTTGATGACAGTTTAATCTATCATTATTATTAGTCAGAAAACTCTTTACCGCGAGCGATCGCAACTATCAGCGCGATAATGGCGAAAATGGAATACTCAAAACCACAGATTCTAGCCTGTCCATTTATAGAGGTGTGTGTTAACCCAACATAATAGTAATAGTCAAATTAGTATGTTTAACCCTGTGATAGAGGTGTTGCCATTGCGTAACATGTGGTAGAGCCCGCTTTAACATCTTCGCACGAATGGACCGGCTCGCTCGGTGAAATACCACGACCACACAGAAAACAGGCGTGAAGTGGAAGCAATTCCGCGTTTCGTCTTATGAGTGTGGTGCCGGAGGCCTAATTTTAGTTCCTTTCCCTTTCCACCCTTTTCTTACGAGGAAAAGATGGGTTGGAAAAGTGGATTTGACGGTGGAGGACACGCATAGGAAGGGGAAATGTCATCTTTATGTGCGTCTCCTCCGTCAATTAAGGGTAGGCAACGCATCTGCAATTGCGGATGTTTATGGGCAGCGGTCGCTTTCCATTTCGGTGGATTCAGGTGGCCGCTTGCTCGTTTGCCACCTTATATTATAAAAAAAAATGTTTCTTGAAGTTACACTACAAATACACAAACATCAAAGTGATGGTATGTATTACGTTTTCACTAACAAAACTAATTGAATGTTAGTTGCGGAGTGGCCACTACGCCCACGGCTGAACGTACATTATTAACAACGCTAATTGAACTCTAGAGAGATATTACCTACATAGGTCACGCGCATTTGTGATTTATGGACGGTTTCCCATTTAACCATTCGTTAGTGTTTTTGGTATAACTTCATGAAATGCATTTCAGAACTACGTAACATGAGTTTTTCTCCGTTGAAATCATTGTACATAACACTAAATTAATAGGCAATGATAAAATAAATGGAAAATTCAGAAATCTAGCTTTAGTGACTTATTGCTTGCTTTAGTAAACCGGTAAAAATATTCTGTTACTTTGCGGATTGGTTGCGAATTCAAATGACGTAAAAATCTTACTTCTTTTTACTTATTACTTACTAGTTGTTGCTCGCGACTTCGCCCGCGTGAAACTATAGCCTTTGTTACTCACTGATAAAGTACCTTTCTAACGATGAAAGAATTTTTAAAATCGGCGCGGTAGTTTTTGAGTTATTTCAATACATACAAAAATACAAATCTTTCCTCTTTATAATATAAGTATAGATATAGATTATATTTAAAACCTTACAAATAAACGCGGTATAAAATCAAAATTAAAAATAAAGTTATAATTTGTACTAATATTTATTTATACTCAGTTTATACCTAAGTTTAACTTTATACCGCGTTTATTTATAAGGCTGATATACTTTAAAAGTACTTTCTATTCGTTTATATCACCTCATCAGATATATCTTTTAACTAAATGTTAATTTACGAATTGTATTAAAAATACTTCATCATCATCATCATCATCATCATCATCGTCATCATCATCATCATCCTTATCCTACTCCCGTAGAGTCGGCGCAGCAGGTTTTTGTCCTCCTAATAACTCTATCACCCGTCATCTCAGTCATCACTCCTTGATCATGCAATCTATCTCTTTCTACATCTACCTCTACCGGTGAAATTCTCTCTTATATTATAATTTCATTTCAATTCCAGTTTCATACATTTCGACAATATTCAAATAACGCGGCACAGCTCCACAATTATACGCACGCTTGCATTTATGAATTTCTCGCCATCTAGTGTACCAATAAACTCAACTGTTGGAAAATATGGCATCGCGCTGTGTACAATAATTTTGCACGTTAGTGTACTATCCACTTAACAGATTAAGAGAGAGCGCACACCTTTGACTTAACTATCGCATAACGGTTGTGCGATTGATATTGTTTCGTAGACAATTCAACAAATTGACTTTCGATTAGCAATATCGTTAGTAGAATCGACAAAATGTGTCAAAACGTACTTAAATGAATACGTGACAATCACGTGATTTATCGGATGTTATTGTCAGTTTCATATATTTTTGGCTTTTCGATCAGCGATAGCGATAATCGAATGTTACTTTGTCTAAAGGGGCTGTTTATTTGCACAACTAAAAATCGAGTACCTCTATAAGATCATAGCAATCAAAGCGAGACTAAACTGCGACAGTTTAGTCAAAGGTGTGCGCTGTAAGATTATGTGCCGATAATATGCGTGTAGAACCGTAGCTCAAAGCTAGTTTAACATTATAGTTATATGATTTGCAAATATCATGTAGTTAATTTAACAATCGCGTGCAATAAAATAAAACAGCATTCGATTTAAAAGCATTATCTGAACAATCTACTTTAATATACTATATGCGAATTTTGTAATTGGACGTTAAATAAATTTATTTTAATGAGTACTTCGATACAAATGGGATTTACATTCGAGCGGAATTCATTGTAAGTGTAAAACAATATTTATTATGTTTATATTGATTTGTGTAAAGACTTATATCGCACAACTGTTTAGTCCCGCTTTGTTTACTATGAGCTTACTAGCTGTTGCCCGCGACTTCGTCCGCGTGGTATTAGAAAACATACGAACTATATAAATAACAAAAAGCTACGTATCCCTCGGGAACCAGACAATTCTCGGGGATGAACCTTATCCCAAGTGTACTCCAGACTTTGTTTTATATCTGTGCCAAATTTCAATAAGATATGTTGAACCGTTGCAGAATGATCGAGTAAACATTAAAAAACTAAATTAATGAATCCCACGGGAACCGTAACTATACCGGGATAAAAAGTAGCCTATGTGTACTTCCAGACTATGCTCTAAACCTGTGCCAAATTTCATGGAGATCCGTTCAGCTGTTTAGGCTACAAACGCTAACAAACATCCATCCATCCATCTAAACTTTCACATTTATAATATTAGTATGAAAGTATGAAGTATGAAGTATGAAGTATGATATGGAGGTGCACACTACTAGATTTTTAGTTGTGCAATTAAACAGTTGAATGGTCCGCGAAACAATCGACAATCGCACAACAATTGTGCCATAGTTTAGTGAAAGGTTTGCGCCCGCTCTACGTAACAAAAAAATCTCACTTATGTTCGCGATAGTACACAGCTAAAACTTCATCTGTGACGCATTTTTTTAATATTTGTATTACCACGAACACATTTGAAATGTACAATCGCGGACAATAACCGTAGCAGTTAACTAAAACGCGTTAACAGCGGCATTAACGCTCCGAATCCGAGCTATTTGCCTACTTGGAGTCGACTGTTTGGGTGCTAAAATTTTATTTCACCGCCCTTTACGGGGCGTCTAAAATTCAATTCAAATGTGATTTTTTAGTATAATACTCTAAACGTGATTGAAAGATTCAAACTTACTTGTTACTTATGTTAAAACTAGCTTACGCCTGCCAATATTTCCTACTACGTATTCGAAATAAAAAAAGTAAGTAGCCTATGTATTCTTCCAGACTATGTTTGACATCTATGCCAAATTTCATTGAGATCTGTTCAGTCGTCTAGGCTACAAACTATAACAAACATCTATCTAAACTTTCGCATTTCTAATATTAGTAATAAGTAAGATTAGGTATGTTAAAATTCGACATTCGAATAACAAAAAATCACGCGCAGAGTTTTCTTGTATAGAAACCTTATAATTATAAGTATTTGTAGATTTGTGCTTAAACACTTAGTATAAAAAAACTACAGAAAATAACAAAATAATTATTAGAGATTTCAAGAATAAATTTTACTTTTGCTCTTTCTATCATATTTCCTAACTCTACATTTTGCAAACTTTCGGAGTTAAATTTTACCCACGCTTCGGATATAAAAATCGTTCTCCTTGCAGTTCTAATCTAGAAAATTTTATTTCCATTCTAATTCTAAAATTTTATTATACTATTAAAAGTTTCCGGTGCATCTCAACTCGCTAGCTTTGTGCGGAATTTGAATAACTCGATTTGGTTCCCGTGCGTGCCTGCGGGAGTTCTCCATACGTATTAAACATTTATAGAACTTTAGTCTTATAAGAATTATTTTTTAAACTAAGGATATTAACAACAAAGACCCTTACTATAAAAAAATTAGAATTAATAATACAATTCTCGATTTTTCAATTACATATGTTTTTTACTCGACGTTTATACGGTGAAGGAAAACATCGTGATGCAACTTTTTCAAAGATATGCAAAAATTCAAAGATATGTGTGAAGTCAAATCGCAGTGGCTCGGCGTGGTTGATTTCACACATATAGAGTAGGCTCAAAGACCCTCAGCGGGGACTTATAGTGATGATAAAATAGTAAAATGTTGTTGTTATTAATAAATTGTTATGCATATACTGATAGCAATTCGGTCTTACATATTTATGGTATAGATACCCACTTTGACGTCCATAATATCAAAAATCGACGGTCAAAGGGTTAAAACACGTGTTTAACTAAACAGTGTCTAATTATTTTTCTGGGGTAACACAGTAAACATTGATTAACTCAATTTAAAACAATGACGCGTCTCTATCCGTATCTTATATCTCTTTTCTTCCTCATATTTATACATGCAACGATACGCGAGGTTGCGTTAAAGTCTATTTACATATTCACATTTAATGTGGTACTCATAGTCGGCAATTGGTCACTAAGAGTTAACCTCAGTGCATATTCTTACTACTTAAGAAAAGATAATTAAGAATTATAACTACTTACTAATAATTGATTACAAATTTCTATCTCTGTTTACACTATTTAGTCAAAATCAATAACTTATCAGATCCTGTAACGAACGTCCATATACTACAGCAATTAATCAATCTCCAATATATTTAAGAGGGTATTTCATTTGTATTATTTCTCGTGTTTATTGGAAATGATTTATGAAGCAGCAATGAATATGACGGCGAAGTTTTTCCTTCTACGAGTATAATGTTCCGACACGTTTTAGTGAATACTTCTGGGTACTAGTAGCTCTGGTAGCGCAGTGGTTGATCAATTGTGCACAAGTCTAGGTTCGATCCCCACTGTTTTTCGATTTTAGAATTTAATATGTACGATCCGTTATTACGATAAAAACATCTGCGTAGATTCCTAGTCACCCTTAGGGTAGTCTCGAATCACAAATATTCTACACTACCTATTCCTGTGCGGCTTCATCCACATCATACTAATATTATAAATGCGTTCAGATGGATGGATGGTAATCTCCGAAACAGCTGGGCCGATTTCGACGGGATTTTCACTGGAGGGTAGCTGACATGGATAGGCATATTATAGGATACTTTTTTTAAATTCCGCGCTGTCAAAAATGAGTATCGGGTGGTCCAAATTTGCGCTAACGATTGCGGACAACTCGTTTAGAATAAATATGGTCGGTAGTCGAATTTTATTAAAAGTCCAACAGTTATGGCAATTTTAAATTACTGCACGAATACTTTAAAATGTACAGTGAAAATTTTCATAGTTTACTGTGCGTATTTGGCTTGATGCCATAAAACTGCCTCATTATATCCAGACTGTTTTTCACGTTTAAACATTATCCTCTCAACAAATATCTAGGGTATAAAATGGACTGGAGAAAACAGTTTTCTGAGCAAAATTTCCCAAGTGAGTATAATAGAGTTTTATCTAAGAAAATTATCGCAAATTAAATGTAACATGTTGTTAGATAAATAATGTAATAACTGACATTCTGATTTCTACATCTACACTAATAATAAAACAAATGTTTGTATGGCTATACTAATATTATAAAGTGGAAAACTTTGTTTATAATGAAATAACTCAAAAACTACTTGTCCGATTTCAAAAATTCTTTCACCAATAAAAAGCTACGTTGTCAGTGAGTAACATAGGCTATGTTTTATGTCGGAGTCGCGGGCGAAAGCTAGTAATGAGTAAATTCAAAAAACTACCGGTCCAATTTCAAAAATTGTTTAACCAATAAAATGATACATTATCCCTGAGTAACATAAGACCTTGCTTATTTTTCCCTTGCTTTCTTATAGAAGTGTTTCGGCAATAAAACAGTGGTAGAGCCCGCTTTAACATCTTCACACGAATGGGGCGATTCGCCTCACGCAATACCACGACCACACAGAGGAATTGCATGAAGTGGAAGCAATTCCGCGTATAGACTGATGAGTATGCGTGCTGAAGCCTCATTATAGCCATCTTCAAAGTAGATTTGATGGAGGAGATCATAGGAAGGGGAAATATCCTCTTTATGTGCGTCTTGTCCGTCAATTAAGGGTAAGTAACGCTTCTCCATTTTGACAGATTTGAGTGGCCGCTTGTTTGTTTATTACTTTATATTATAAAAAATAATTATAACCTATTTTATCCTGTTTGAAAAGATAACGATGTGTTCATATGTTTTAACTCTCAGTAACTAGAAAATTCCACAAGAAAGTATCAATTGGATTTCGAGGTGGTGCCAAAAAATAATCAGCGAAGTCGGAAAGAGGATTCTTTATTCTATTTTAATTAAGCTTAATACTTTAATTAAATTACTTATCTATCTATACTTCTATACTATTATAATAAAACGTAAACACACACTTCTTTGTTGCCTAAAATGTCGACAATTACAGCATGTTTTTGAATAATTCTTTTTTTAATAAAAAGCCCTACACTTACGTCATGCTTTAGACTATATATTTTCACGCCATTAAACTTAGGGGGTAAATATTTTGGATAAAAATCCTAATGTGGAAAAAGACTATAAGTTGCTGCCAACATCAAGAAAGCAAGATTGCTAAAGTTTGTCATGTCATGTCATTTTGACATTTGCTATTGATAATTTGACAAATGTAAACAATAAAATATAATTTTCATAATTTTATGCGGATGAAGTCGCAGGGGAACAGCTAGTAATAGATAAATACATTTATTAAACAAAAGCGCATCGCCCTATTATTTACCGTTTACCTTTTGTTTGTCTCAAACAAGATAGAGGGCGCTCCACTTTCCATTAGTATAGAAATAAACGTTGATTAATTGAGGTATATAACAAGAGAAATTTAAATTTATATTGTACGTTATATTGATACGGTAAATCAAAAATTATGATTCAAGCGTAAAATATCGCTATGAGGTGGTCGTAAAACTGTTCTGTACGCTATCAATAAATTACCTGCTTTCATTGAATTTCAAACAATACCTCCACCTTTTCTCTGACACCCTAGTACTTCATCTTAACGTTTATTGTGTTTTTACTGCAGTAAGTGTTCCGTTTCCGTCTGTTTTCAGTTACTTACCTGGAACAGAGAAAATACATTTAACTTTACAAATTAAAAAAAAATCTAAATTACCCCAATAAATATAGTTAGAAAATATTCAGTTAAACACATTTTAAATCGGTCACCGCTGATTAATACTATGGATGTAAACGTGGATATTTGTTTCACCACAAATATGTAGGTATAAGTAGATTATTGTTTACTGCTGTTGCTTCCGTCTTCGTCTGCGTGTAAAAAAATGATAAAACATATATACATAGATTACTCAGTTATAATATAGCTTTTTAATGATGCAAGAATTTTTGAAATCGGTCCAGTAGTTTTTGAGTTATTCCAGTGAGATTAGTCAAGATTTCCCAAACCTACGCATTATATTTCAATAGCCATAATCTAAAACAAGGCCGGGTAGAGCGGTATAAAAGAATTAACGTTTGTTTAATTAAAAATGTATTTTAAACTAAGTTTTTTATGGTAAGTCCCAAAATGGTTACTCTGACGTATACAAGGTTCGCGTGACGTGCCATAATCAGGTTAAAATTAAGTTGAAAATTCAAAACACGTAAATGATTTACATATTGTCACTGAGTTGAATTAAATTACAGTTATTAAAGAATGTTTCGCAATGGTAGAGCCCGCTTTAACATCTTCGCACGAATGGGTCGGCCTCGCCCTGTAATACCACGACCACACAGAAGACAGGCGTGAAGTGGGAGAAATTCCGCGTTTCGTCTGATGAGTGTGGTGCCGGAGGCCCAACTTTGGTCCCTTTTCCTTCCCACCCTTTTTCTTTTGAGAAAGGATGGGAAGGGAAAGTGGATTTGACGGCGGAGGTGACGCATAGGAAGGGGAAATATCCTTTTTATGTGCGTCTCCTCCTCCGTCGATTTAGGGTAGGCAACGCATCTGCAATTGCGGATGTCTATGAGCAGCGGTCGCTTCGCCATTGGGCGGATTCAGGTGATCGCTTGCTCGTTTGCCATCTTATATTATAAAAAAAAAAAAAATGTAATCTCTTTATGAGCTTTGTGTTTTTACTTGTGTGAATTATCATTCATTCTTTGGCTCATATCTTAGTATTGGCGTTGCCAAATAGTTATAGCCGCCTGTAGTATATGCCGATGAATAGAGCTGTGAAAAAGGTGGTCAATTGTAAACGTCGACCGCAAACTTCGTTAGCGCGGAATTTAAAAAAAAACCGTCTTTAACATTCCCGCGTATATCAGATTAACTACCATCCCGTCAAAGTCCCATTGAAATCGGTGCAGCTATTCTGGAGATAGCAATCGGCCGCCATTTTGACAGCAAGGTATTAAAAGTCTAGAATATGCCCGTTTATGTCAGCTACCAGTGAAAGTTCCACGAAAATCGGCCCAGAATTTTCGAAGATTAATCGGAACAAATGCAGCTTGCGAACAGATAGACAGACAAAATAATTAGCGATTTTGAGTCAAATTTTATTATATGTAGATAAGAACGTCAATGTATTAAAACAAATCGCTCTACTTTGAAGCAACGCCAGATAACTAAAACGCTTTATTGCTTTAAACGACAAAGTACAGACTAGACGGGACGTTTTCTAAATTGCCAATAGGGTTGTCACCTCTTCTGGTTTAACTTATTTGGAGTTTTTATGGTGCATGGTTTCAGGTTTGACATCAGTTCCTTTGGGTCAGAATGGGTAGTATGAAACTAGGCACTAGATGTCATTGAGGTGTTTTCGTTCGTAAGGAGTTAAGGGTTGGAAATTGTTGGTTATTTTTGTTCGCAGACAGTATTTGTTTCCTATATTTTGGTAACCCTACTTCTCAATGGTTTTATTTCAACTTAGGACGACGATCATTATGACTGATAAAATTCAAACGATCTTTCTAAGAAATTCAACTTTAAAGTTTTCGAATATTAAATGTTGAAATGCGTTAACTTTGTCTATGAGAGCCTTTAATGTTATATCATCAATATGTCACCGTTCAGTAGTGAAATTCGTTAAACTTGAATCAGACTAATCAACGAATATTAAGGCGGGAATACACATCACATTAGCTGACACGATTACATGCAAGCTACTGGACTATGGTACAGTTAGCGTTTACACATTTTTATTGACATGTGTATTCACGCCCTTATATGAAGTCGGCAAGCAAATCATTGAATTATTGCTTATGCTACCTTTATGCAGTTTGACAGTACATTTGTTAAAATCGGACAATTATACGAGTAAAGCTTTGACTAATATAGAACAGTGAGTTTTCTTAAAATTTCACTGCCAAGCTTGGCTATTTTAAACTTGAATCAGACTAATCAACGAATATTAAGGCGGGAATACACATCACATTAGCTGACGCGATTACATGCAAGCTACTGGAGTATGGTACAGTTAGCGTTTACACATTTTTATTGACATGTGTATTCACGCCCTTATATGAAGTCGGCAAGCAAATCATTGAATTATTATTGACAATTCATACATGCTACCTTTATGCAGTTTGACAGTACATTTGTTAAAATCGGCCCAGTAATTTTTGAGTTATTTCGATACATACAAAAATACAAATCTTTCCTCTTTATAATATTAGTATAGATGACCACCCGTAACATAAATGGCCAAACCAATTATGGCATGTAAAGAGACATTCTATTCGTTTTCTTCTCCAAAGAGATGTAGTTTTAAATAAACAATTATCTAGCTTTAACTATCAATAAATAAGTCTTTTAAACCTTTTAACCTATTAGAAGATTAATTTAATTCGTATATTTGTATATTGTTCGTTATCTATCATTTTATATTCCACTTTAATACAAATATTCCATTTAAAATTTATTCCACTCGTTAAATCTTCTTAAACCTTTTCAGAAATGTAGATAGCGTATAAATAAATAATGAACATTTTAATAATCATGGACACTTTTGTCCGTGTAAAAGGAATACTAAATGGCGAATCTCTCATCGTCTATGACTTGCGGAGTTGTCAACATTCCAACTCACAATGACACTTTACAACACTACACAGTTGGCACCACAAAGAAATTCCGCATATCCGTCCACTGTATTTGCTTTATGTCTATTTAAAGCCAAAGACTTACAAGTTTATCTATACTATCTATATCTATACTATTATAATAAAGCGTAAACACACACTTCTTTGCCTAAGATGTCAGCAATTACAGCATATTTTTGAATAATTATTTTTTTAATTAAAAGCCCTACACTCACGTCATGCTTTAGACTATATATTTTGACGCCATTAAACTTAGGGGGTAAATATTTTGGATAAAAACCCTAATGTGGGAAAGAGACCATAAGTTGCTGCCAACATCAAGAAAGAAAGATTGCTAAGGTTTGTCATGTCATGTCATTTTGACATTTGCTATTGATAATTTGACAAATGTAAACAATAAAATAAAGTTTTTATAATTCCACGCGGATGAATCCGCAAGCGAACAGCAAGTTTAAAAAATTTTTTTTATACAACGCACAGTCACTTGATATCGTTAAAATGTGAAACTGCTGCCCAGCAACTTTTAACTTTTCATAGACATCTGAAATAAGTAAAAAGGTTGCAAATGCGTTATCCACCTTTAATGGACATGGAGAGAATGAACAGAAAATTATATGTCCTTACTTTATACACCTCCTCGCATATTTACATCCTCTTTTGATCCTTTTAAAAATATAATAATTTTATGTTATTTAAATTGGAATAATTGAAATGAAAATATATCATACTTATATTATCATACTTCATACTAATCATACTTTCATACTAATATTATAAATGCGAAAGTTTTGATGGATGGATGGATGGATGGATGTTTGTTAGAGTTTGTAGCCTAAACGGCTGAACGGATTTCGATGAAATTTGGCATAGACGTAGAGGATAGTCCGAAAGACTACATAGGCTACTCAGTTTTTTTTTAATTCCACACGGACGGAGTCGCGGGCGAAAGCTAGTGTACAATAAAACTTTTTCACATAACATTTAGTACTACTGGCTTAAATTTTAAAATCCTTAAACGGTCATAAAGTTATAACTTTTTCTACAATACAGAGCCAAAAATGTGTTTAATAATTTAAAAAGATTAAGCAACCATCAGTGTAACATCGATAAGAAAACTGGTAGTAAAGTTTTAACAAATTTCAACTTAGCTCGGACACTCGTTAGAAACTATAAGAATCTTAGTTTTAATTACTTCTTTAAGTAATTTCGCTAAAAGTTGGATATAATAATATAAAAGAATAAATGAAAATATATCATACTTATATTATCATACTAATATTACTCGTATAAATGCGAAAGTTTAGATGGATGGATGGATGGATGGATGGATGGATGGATGGATGGATGGATGGATGGATGGATGGATGTTTGTTAGAGTTTGTAGCCTAAACGGCTGAACGGATTTCGATGAAATTTGGCATAGACGTAGAGGATAGTCCGAAAGACTACATAGGCTACTCAGTTTTTTTTTAATTCCACACGGACGGAGTCGCGGGCGAAAGCTAGTGTACAATAAAACTTTTTCACATAACATTTAGTACTACTGGCTTAAATTTTAAAATCCTTAAACGGTCATAAAGTTATAACTTTTTCTACAATACAGAGCCAAAAATGTGTTTAATAATTTAAAAAGATTAAGCAACTATCAGGGTAACATCGATAAGAAAACTGGTAGTTAAGTTTTAACAAATTTCAACTTAGCTCGGACACTCGTTAGAAACTATAAGAATCTTAGTTTTAATTACTTCTTCAAGTAATTTCGCTAAAAGTTGGATATAATAATATAAAAGAATAAATGAAAATTATAGTCATTTAAGTTAGGAACTAGCTATTTCTCGCGACTTCGTCCGCGTAAATTAAAAAAATGTGAAACTGCCGCCCAGCAACTTTTAACTTTTCATAGACATCTGAAAAAAGTAAAAAGGTTGCAAATGCGTTATCTACCTTTAATGGACATGGAGAGAATGTACAGAAAATTATATGTCCTTACTTATACACCTCCTCGCATATTTACATTCTCTTTTGATCCTTTTTAAATAATTGTATATTATTTAAATTTGAATAATTGAAATGAAAATATATCATACTTATATTATCATACTAATATTACTAGAATAAATGCGAAAGTTTAGATGGATGGATGGATGGATGGATGGATGGATGGATGGATGGATGGATGGATGGATGGATGGATGGATGGATGGATGGATGGATGGATGGATGGATGGTTGGATGGATGGACGGATGGATGGATGTTTGTTAGAGTTTGTAGCCTAAACGGCTGAACGGATTTCGATGAAATTTGGCATAGACGTAGAGGATAGTCCGAAAGACCACATAGGCTACTAAGTTTTTTTAATTCCACGCGGACGGATTCGCGGGCGAAAGCTAGAGTACAATAAAACTTTTTCACATAACATTTAGTACTACTGGCTTAAATTTTAAAATCCTTAAACGGTCATAAAGTTATAACTTTTTCTACAATACAGAGCCAAAAATGTGTTTAATAATTTAAAAAGATTAAGCAACCATCAGGGTAACATCGATAAGAAAACTGGTAGTAAAGTTTTAACAAATTTCAACTTAGCTCGGACACTCGTTAGAAACTATAAGAATCTTAGTTTTAATTACTTCTTCAAGTAATTTCGCTAAAAGTTGGATATAATAATATAAAAGAATAAATGAAAATTATAGTCATTTAAGTTAGGAACTAGCTATTTCTCGCGACTTCGTCCGCGTAAATTAAAAAAATGTGACCTACATTACTCACTGATAACGTAGCTTTTTAATGGTGAAATAATTTTTGAAATCGGCCTAGCAGTTTTTGAGTTATTTCAATACATACAAAAATACAAATCTTTCCTCTTTATAATATTAGTATAGATGTACGAGTATGCTTAATTAAAACCACGGAGATCTGGAGCAATCAGAAATCACCTAAAATTAGCCTTTACAAAGATTACTTGCGAAAATGTGCTTTTTTATATCATAAGTTGGCAAGCAACCGCTGTCTATTGAAATCCGCAATTGCAGATGCGTTGCCTACCTTTCATCAACAGAGGAGGGGACGCATAGAAAGATGACATTTCTCCTTCCAATGCAAATCTAAATTAGTCATATAAAGGGTCTCCGGCAGGCACACTTATCATTCAAACGCGGAATTGCTTCCACTTCACGCCTGTCTTCTGTGTGGTCGTTGGGCACTAGGCGAGCCGGCACATTAGTGCTACAGTTGCTGGCATTTACAAATGTTACGGCATTATAAGATTAAAATACATCATAAATATGTTACAACAAAAAAATCGCTTTAACTTTACCATAGCGTGACTCACAATAAATTGGTTTATGCAAAACTGAAATATTTCCATCCTTTGTTCACATCCGATACAATCTGACTAGATCGTAATGCTAGTTTCACACGACGGTAGAACTGAGGCAGAAAGATAATGCAGTACTAATATTCTAACACACCTTGTCGCACTCAGACACTTTAAGTAGTCAAACTTAGCATAAATTTAGTATTAGACGTACAGTCCTACATTAAAAGACTTAGTGACCAAAGACAATTTATCCTACAATTGCTGTCAAAACAATACAAAGTATCTAGCATGAAAATTTGCGAGAAAATATTCGTAAGGTCATTAACAAAATTTGTATAAGATTTGTTTGTGTATACGCTTAATAGGGGCTGCACAAATTTTATTTAAATTTTCTCACTGGCTTTTACTGTGTTTTGTTTCATCATTCTACATATGTACAAACAATAGTCGTACTGAAGTGTATACTGCTCTAAGTCAATGTTCTACCCTCGTGTGAACCTACTATAACGGAAATTCTGCTGTTATTTTGTAAATTTTATTCAAAATGGTTTTTCGTTTACAACTATCGTAATCAATTCTGATTGAGTATTTCCGAATTTGTGTACTCGTGTTTTTTCTATATTTTATCTGTATTATAAAAAAGATGCAGTTGTCTATATTAACATTATATAAAGGCTTTGTTTTGTTTGTTTGCTTGCATTGAATGCTCCGAAACTATTGAATCGATTTTAAAAAATCTTTCACCATTAGATATATACACAACTCTTTAGTCTCGCTTTGATTCCTATAAGCTTATATAGAGGAGCGCACACTACTCGATTTTTAGTTACCCAACTAAAATTTGAATTTGCTGCGAAACAATCGACAATCGCACAAGAGTTTTACGATCGTTTAGTTAAAGGTGTGCGCGCGCTCTTGCAATAAATATTCTATGTGTCAAATTATATTTTCTTTGCATTCCATACACGTGTAAAAATACTTTTTAATAGGCCTATTGTAAAGGCGCCGTAAATTCTATTTGTGTTTAATAAAATAAGTTTAACGTGTAAAATTTTACAGCGTCGCGAACGAACGCAATAAAAGACGTTTAAGTTGTTTTATGGTTGCCGGGAAATACGCAATATAGTGATAAGTTATATCTGACACATGTGTTGACACATGATTGTCTAGATTTATTGTCTGGCTGGCAGAAGGTTTTTTTGCGGCTATGTATAATAGGGGAATCTTCTGTTCGAAATGCAAAGATATATGTGAAGTCAACCTGCAGTGGGCCAGTGTGGTTAAATGGCCTAGTTGCCCCTAACTTACGGTATGCTCTGAGTCTGCTTGTTTTTTTTATATAATATAAGGTGGCAAACGAGCAAGCGGCCACCTGAATCCACCGAAATAAAAAGCGACCGCTGCCCATTAACATTTGCAATTGCAGATGCGTTGCCTACCCTTAATTAACGGAGCAGGAGACGCACATAAAGGGGACATTTCCCCTTCCTATGCGTCTCCTCCACCTTCAAATCCACTTTTCCTTCCCATCCTTTCCTCTTAAGAAAAGGGTGGAAAGGGAAAGGGACTAAAATTAGGCCTCCGGCACCACACACATCAGACGAAACGCGGAAATGCTTCCACTTCACGCCTGTTTTCTGTGTGGTCGTGGTATTACACCGGGCGAGCCGGCCCATTCATGCGAAGATGTTAAAGCGGGCTCTACCACTGTTAAACGTTGTCTGTCTGTAATTTTATTAAGAAAAAATATTATCAAAATATCTCAGTCAATATGTGTTATCCGCAATATTTGAAAAGAATGTCGAAGGATACCCTAAGGTTCGCATAAATCCGTCCACAGGGATCTTGAAATATTTTCGGACGCTATTATGTGAAGGGACTCGAAATATTTTTATTAAATAACAAAATATACGCATAAGTCCAAGTAATACATGCATTTGTGCTACATTCTTAGTAGATATTATGATCGACTTCGTTGCTTTCCAAACCAAATCAAACTCAAAGTGCTAAGTTAACAGACATTTCACGGCGTGAACTTTGTGCAAACGGTTAAACTTGTCTTTGCTTTACGAATGCTTTGAACGTATGACAATCGTTTCAAACGTAATGTTCCGACTCTTACTTGCTTTGAACAAAGCTTGTGGATAAAGGAATAAACAATAGGAGCAATGGAATTCTACAAAATTGATATCACTACCGATCACTTGAGGTTCAGGTACCGCATACGATATGAATTGCAGATCTTTAATGGACAGAGAAGGGAAACAGGGAACTTTTTTTATCCATCCTCTGACATATAAGTAAGATAAGTAAGACATATAAGTAAGAAAGTAAGATGTTGAAAAAATCGTTTAAAACGAAAAATGGAAACCAACCAGTCCAGCACCAGTCGACCAACCAGTCGACCAACCAGTCGAGTAACCAGTCGACCAACCCGTCGACCAACCAGTCGACCAACCAGTCGACCAACCAACCAATCAACCAACCGATCAACAAATAAATAAATAAAATACTTATAAAAATAATAAACAATGTGTGAACCCCGACTACCAGGCCGCCGCGCGCGCCACCAAGCTCATCTACCAGGTATGCACACACTGCCAACTTATTATCTATATCTATAATAAACGCACACTACTTCGTGGCGTAGGATGTCAGCAATCACAGCATATTTTTGAATAATTCTTTCTTTAATAAAACCCTTACACTTAGGTTATATATTTTCACGCGATTATACCTCCGGGGTAAATAAATTAGAAAACACCTTCATGTTGGAAAGGGACCATAAACTACAAGCTGCCAACATTAAGGAAGCAAGGTTATTGTGGCAAAGGTAAAATTAATAATTTTGAATTTGAATCAAAATTGACAATTGCAATTGAGAATTTGTCAAATGTAAACATTATATTTTGTTCTGCTCTCTGCCACACTCTGTCTAAACCAGACCCTTTAATTATATAGACGAGGCATAGTGAACATTTTTTGACCGGTTCTTTCAAAGGTACTATATCAGTCAAGTTTAGTACGCCACCTCGTGTCCTTGTTGACATGTAATGAAATTTTTTACAACATTATAATGAGCTCCATCTTTTGCTATATAATTTAATGACACTCACACAATTAAAATGTGTTTTTGAGGAGCTATGGAAATAACTCAAAAACTACTGACGCGATGAAGTTTTTAACGAGCAAGCATAAAGAATTCAGAGCGAGTCTAATGTTTATGAAAGCTGTGTGGAGGATATTAGATTACATGCTCTCCACTTTAAATCTTGAAATCTCGAGAAACTTTTACTCAAATTTTAAACAGTCTAAAAATTTACAACATAAATCTATTACTAGCGAAGGGATTGAGATGAACGTAATTAATAATAATAAATAATAATAATAATAATCATTTAATCCATTAATAATGCAAACATTACATATTTAATTACACAATTGAAAACAAATCTGATTAAGGGAAAGATGTTACAAGCAAAGAACCACACATATATAAATATTGATGTGTATATATATATTTTTATATATATATATATATATATATATATATATATATATATAATATATAGGTACACACATTAGTAAATATAAAAGTAATGATTTTTTTTACTATGTTTGCTATGCTGAATGGATAAGGCCTTTACTCAGCTAAGTGCTTATTACTTTATAGCAATAAGCGCTGATGTTCTGCAAAGGCCCTTTGTGACAGTACGTCAGTTGCAGCCTTAAATAAATATGATGATAATCATTGTTATAAGCGCTTTGATTTCTATGAGCTAATATGGAGGTGCGCACACTACTGTATTGTGCAACTAAACAGTTGAATTGCCTGCAAAACAACCGACAATCGGACAACAATTGTGCGATAGTTTATTCAAAGGTGTGCGCCCGCTCTTATAGTGATTCCATAGGGATTGGCAATATTCAGTTGTAATAATTTTATATTCTTAACCAATGTTCTTTTGTTGAAAACCAGTGCGACCTCCAGCAAGCTGGAAGCAGCATCAGGTGAACCTTCTTCCTTGTAACCAAGGTATGTTTGATTTTATTTTAATTGATGTGTTTTGTCAATTTCATTTTGTGTTTTTGGTTAGTAAATGGTATTTTATTTTATTGTGTATATGGCAATTAGATGGCTTTTAGTCAAGACCTACAGATTAGGCGTCATAACTTGAATTTTGCTTCCATTCAGTATCCTAAATTATTTTGTAGTAGGATATCTCAAAATAATTCTACTTTTCCAGTGAAAAACAACATTAATTTTGTTTTATTTTTAATACAAATCTTTTGAAATGCGGACTTAACTTCTAAGGGTGGAAAAAATGAAAAGTTGAAAAGCTATATTAAGCCTATTCATCATAGCGGACGCTTCCAAAGCTTTAGAATGTCAGCCCTAATGATTTCCGGTTTATCCCTTCAGGCTTCTGAAATTTTACTTAAAATTTCATCTTAGTTGCATAAAGTATATAAAAGAAATAACTATAAGCATACTAAACGAATATATACTACATAATCGTTTAGTATATCTTTATACATAACGTCTTTACTATAGTATAGCCTTACTAGCCTTTACCCGCGACTACTTTCGCGCAGAATGGATCAAAAAACTTAGTGTATTCTTCCAGACTATGCTTTACATCTGTACCATATTTCATCGAAATTTGTTCAGCAGTTTAGCAGTTGGTAAACTCTAACATACATCCATCCATTTAAACTTTCGCATATATAATATTAGTAAGAAATAAGATAATTAGAAGTTTTGCTCAAGCTTTAAAGCTTTAAGAGATTTTTTTTTACTGATTGAGTTAAAGAGATAATACCATAGACATATCTATACTTCTATACTTCTATATCTATACTATTATAATAAAGCGTAAACACACACTTCTTTGTTGCCTAAGATGTCAGCAATTACAGCATATTTTTGAATAGTTCTTTTTTTAATAAAAAGCCCTACACTTACGTCCCGCTTTAGGCTATATATTTTCACGCCATTAAACTTAGGGTGTAAATATTTTGGATAAAAACCCTAATGTGGGAAAGAGACCATAAGTTGCTGCCAACATCAAGAAAGAAAGATTGCTAAGGTTTGTCATGTCATGTCATTTTGACATTTGCTATTGATAATTTGATAAATGTAAACTATAAATTAAAGTTTTTATAATTCCATGCGGATGAATCCGCACGCGAACAGCTAGTACAAAATATATTTCACACTTACCTCATGTTTATGATCTTTCTTCATAGTCCCGCCATGACCTCCACCGGTACTTTGCACCGTATTCATCTTTACGATTCAAATATTATTATTTAATGAACAACACTGATTTACATCTAACACTTATTTAAAGTTCATTAAAATGTTTAATTAGGTGTTTAATTTAATGAAATATTCAATTAAAATTTCACTAACGATAAATGGACATTTCTCTTTCCTTTTCGAGCTTTACCGTGTTTTGTTTATTTCTCTGGAATTGTTTCTTGAATTTCAAAGCGGTTTTCCTTATCTTTGAATGTTAACATAATTTTAATCTTAATTTAATGTGTTATTAATTTAATAAACCATTTTATTCAAGTGTTAAGTAATTACGGGGTAGCCTGTAAGAGATTGCTCGTAGCAATAAGGCCGCCCTTGTGCAAATCTTGTAGTTGCTTAGCTTTATATTTATTGTAATATTTGTGCAAAAACTAGCGAAACCATGGTAATTGATTTTAGGTACATTTTTACTTAAGATCACATAAAGCGATCCAATTGTTTTTTTTCCTTGAAACCCGTTAGACTTAAGTAACCACTAACTAACTCTGAGTGAGACAGTGAGAATATTTCGCCTCAGATTCGGAATCAATCGCGTGACATTCCGCAAATTGCTTTATGTAAATTGGTCCTTCGTTCAATTTATTTCGACCGGCGTTGATCGTTTAGTTTGAAGGAATACGTTTGCTACAAGCTAGATTTCTGTCTAGATACTAACTATTTGGTGGTACTCGTATTAGTATTTATGGCTTAACTTATATTGTATAACGAGGACTATTAAATAATAGTCCTCATTAGTTAGTACTAGTTTTATTACCTTATTACTAAATAGTAATAAGGTAACAAAACTAGTAGTTTAAGCTTATTTTTCCTGACTGACAAAGAAGGTAATGTGTTTCGCGCGTACAGTTTGTTTCTACATTGGTTTGTATGTTTTCCATTGTAACGGTCTACAGCCTTAACTACTAAACATATTTTGACGATTAAGATGTCATTCCAATGGTCCTTGTCCTCGGAGTGTCATAGCGTGTATTCGGCACAAAACACCTTTAGTTGACGTGAGAAGTGAAATTATAAAAAAACATTGAAAGAAACGAGAAAAAAACCTAATTCGCTATTATTTTAACTTTAGTTTAGACGTTATAATTAGAATAATTAAGTTAAAAGTTACGTTAGTGATGGAGAAATAGAGAAGCTATTTAGCGTGGTATGGGCATAATGTGCGGGTATAAGGACACACAAACAAGAAACTAACGAGATTTAAGAGCTACAAAGGTAAAAGGCCGAAGAAATATGCATGTGACGGCTGATAGAGATGTATAGAAGAGTCCAGTCGGATACATTAATATTTACACACTAACAATTCTTTAAAAACAACACAGGATTCTGACTATAGCATTTGTGATAGTTGAGAATTGTAAGCTAAGTAACAAGGCCACTATGTTAAGTAAAAATTTCTTGGCAGTGAGCATATTTATCACTTATATTACGACGTAAAAATTGACTCATAACTTATGTTGTTTATGTGAAACTAGGTTTCGACCGCGACTCCGTTTGCGTGAAATTAAAAAAACAAAAGTAAGTAGCCTATGTGTTCCAGAGTATCCTCTACATCTATACCATTAATCGAGATCTTTAAAACAGTATAAACTCTAACAAACATCCATTCATCCAGTCTAACTTTCGCATTTAAAATTAGTGAGATTACAAGGTTTATTAAAGAGATATTAATAATCCATTTTCCCATATTAATAGAATAATTGTAATCTAATTTAATCTTTTAAAAATCGTGTACAGAAATTATATTTCCATCCCGTTCATTCTGTTTACGAACGACAGAGACAAAAACATGTTTTTGTACTGATGTTTCGATAGTGAAAATCGGCGGTATTTTCTTTAAGGTTAACATATTTTGTTTTTACATGTCCCTTGGGATTTTCACAAAGATGTTTTTCCACATTTGTAATACGATATGAATTTTTAGGTTGAGGTAAAGTGAAAGGAAATATTCCTTGAATAGCAGTATGTTCAATATATTTATGTTAAAAGAAAACATATCTTACTAATATTATAAACTAGCTTTCGCCCGCGACTCCGTCCGCGTGGAATAAAAAAAAACAAAAGCAAGTAGCCTATGTGTTCTTTCAGACTATCCTCTACATATATGCCAAATTTCATCAAGATCCGTTCAGCAGTTTAGGCTACAAACTCTAACAAACATCCATCTATCCATCCATCTAAACTTTCGCATTTATAATATTAGTATGATTAGTATGATATGAAAGTTTCGATGGATGGATATTTGTTAGAGTTTGTAGCCTAAACTACTGAACAGATCTCGATAAAATTTGGCATAGATGTAGAGGATAGTCTGGAAGACATATTCTGCTTTTTGTTTTTTTTTTAATTCGTCGCGCACGGACACGCAAGCGAAAGCTAGTTTATAATAATCAATCTCCTTAACTTTTTCCTATTACAGTAATATTCTTTTACCGGATCCAAAGAAGATAAGTTATGAACGCACTCAAGTTATTTATCACGCATACTTGACGGTAACTTATCTCCTATCTAGATAACTTAATTGTGCCATACATACTTAAATAAATACACTCAGAGTTTTTAATGATTACTTAAACAGACTTATTTACATTTAAGTTACGTGTCTCTGTTATTTTAAGTTAATTGATATCTGATAAAATAAAATATGATTCCAGCTTTAGTAATAGTAGGTGTTGCTCGCGATTTTGTCCGCGAGAATTTAAAAATATAGCAAAAACCATGATGAGTGATAACAAGGCTCTTTAATAGTAGAAGAATGTTTGAAATCTGTCTAGTAGTTTTTGAGTTATTTCAATACATACGAAAATCCAAAAATATTTTTTTTTTGTTTTTATTAGTATTAGTCTAGATAGATCAAAAGTGCGTTTAGTCGTTCTAGGAAAGGATAATTCGTTGAGAGCACTGTCTCACCCCTATATAGGTATTGTTGTAACTTAAGGCATTTACCGTGGGTTATTTACCGGAAGGACCACCACAAATATTTCACCGATAATCACAATTTAAATATTAAATTTTGAAACACTTATTTACAATTAAGAAAAAACGACAAAGCGAAATATGGAATAATTAACAACTTATTTTTATCACAGCACACAACATTTAGGCCACGACAAATATTATTATTATTTTTAAAATTTAACAATTAATAAATTCGATATTTGAAAAATCTTGAAATTTTAATAATTATTTTTACAATTTTGTTACACTAAGGAAATTTACAAATTAGATAAAAGAACGAAGACAAAGGAAATGAGACTTTAAAAAAAACCTTAAAGGGCTTAAATTTGATTGGTTATTTAGGGACCGCGTGCATCCGGGACACCTGTAGATTCGTTTGAATTTGGAATGTTATTTTTTTTATTTATTATTTTTTTATAGTATTGCGGTTAGAGTTGCGGATGTTTTGTGTTTAAGGTGAGATAGATAAAGGATTTAAGGGAGAAACGAGCGACGCGACCGCCCCGCTTGCGTCACGGAAGGCAACTGAGCTTTCACGTCCCCAGCAACTGAACCTGCAGGATATAACGATTTATCTACCAACTTGTAGAGAGATTTGTTTCGAAATCACTACGATTTGGAATTAATCCATTTCGATCATTTTTTTTGTACTAGGAATCTTCGATATTCGCAACAAAGATCTCTCGATTCCCTTTGACTCAAAACAATATGAATGATGAATATTGAAAGAAAAACACAAAAGAATTCGTTTGGAGAAATGAAATGAAAAGATTGGATTTTCAATTGATTTTAAAATAACAAAGTTTTTAAAACTAATAAATACTAACAATATAAAACACTTTTGTTAAAAAAAGTAAACACAAAAATAAAAATTATATATTTTCTATTTCTAATTCAACTCAAATTTCCACTGTCATAGCACTAAGTAAAAATATATCAGTTTCAAAAGAATATAATATACTTTCATACATGTTTTTCGTCACTGAAAACATACCGTCAGTTTTTTTTACACGCGGAATAAATAAAATAAGAAAAATGTGAGATTTCATGAGAGGTGGTACTTTTTTTATAAAAAAGTAAAGAGGTAGTGCTTCGTTCACAAAAAAACCTTAAATGTTTTATCTGAATGGCTCATAAAGTGCTTGGAATGAGACACGCATGCTGGTTTCCTTCAATCTGAGATAATACAAAGCCATAAACCAGGGAATGGTAGTCTTACAATCTTACTTCAGAAAATTCTTATATAATAAATAGCTAAGAGTTATTTTTTAGTATCGGGTCTTAAAAAGATACCCTGCATTCTGAAGGACAGGGTTATGTAAGACTAACTAAAACCCACTCGGTGGCCATCCTTGAGTTCGACTGTGGATAGTCCTGTGATCGCTACAGGAATGCACCGGGCTTCTGCGCGACCCAAGAGAGACGGAACTCCCCTCCTCGTCATACTACGCAACTCAGGACCACACTTTGTTTCCGTCTTCTCCGGGATCTTTTGAAAAGGATAATCAGTATGCTTAATCCTGTATCAATGACATTAAAAATTATATTATTACTAGCTTTCGCCCAAGACGCCGTCCGAGTGAAATTATAAAAAAGTAAGTAGCCTATGTATTCTTCCGGGCTATCCTCTACATTCAAGCTAAATTTCATAGAGATCCGTTCGGTAGTTTAGGCTACAAACTCAAACGAACATCCATCCATTTAAGCTCTCGCATTTATAATATTAGTAAGAAGTAAGATAGAGAGGACCAACACGAAGCAAATCTACGATTTATTACCAATAAATAAATAGTCTATTTTGTTCAAACACAATTTAAAAATAAAGAAAATGATCATTAGTGAAATTTTATGTTGTTAATACTCTACACTGCTCGTATTTTTAAAGTAACGTGTAATATTTCATGTTACGAATGAAAAAAGTTAATACAGTAAAAATCCTTGATACCAATGTCACTATATCCATTAGCAAATTGTACGAACAAACATAATTGGTGTTCTCTGCGAAAACATAAGGCCTTATATCAATTAGTTTAATGGGTCAATAAATGAGATTCTATTGGACTTTGTGTAACATAAGTTTTATGCAACACTAGCTTTCCCCCACGACTCCATCCGCGTGGAATTAAAAAAAAGAAAATGTTATAGAAATCCATTCAGCAATTTAAGCTAACAAACATCCATCCATTTAAGCTCTCGCATTTATAATATTAGTAAGAAGTAAGATAGAGAGGACCAACACGAAGCAAATCTACGATTTATTACCAATAAATAAATAGTCTATTTTATTCAAACACAATTTAAAAATAAAGAAAATGATCATTAGTGAAATTTTATGTCGTTAATACTGCTCATATTTTTAAAGTATCGTGTAATACTTCATGTTACGAATGAAAAAAGTTAATACAGTAAAAATCCTTGATACCAATGTCACTATATCCATTAGCAAATTGTACGAACAAACATAATTGGTGTTCTCTGCGAAAACATAAGGCCTTATATCAATTAGTTTAATGGGTCAATAAATGAGATTCTATTGGACTTTGTGTTACATAAGTTTTATGCAACACTAGCTTTCCCCGACGACTCCGTCCGCGTGGAATTAAAAAAAAGAAAATGTTATAGAAATCCATTCAGCAATTTAAGCTAACAAACATCCATCCATCCATCCATACAAACTTTCGCATATTAGTGTGATTAGTATATCATGTGGGTTTCTACGGCTCTAGGGCAACGCATCTTGTGACGACGATCGGCTTTTCACCGGAATAACATAGGACTACAGTAAGTCGGGTTATTTGGTTGTTTAAATAATTTAATATGTTTCAGCAGTTGCAGACCACAGAAATGGTATTCGCTGCGTTAAATGACGTTAAACTGACGTGGCCCGAATTCTTGATAGAGGCAGAAATGAAAATGTATTTTTATGCTTAGACTAGCTCTTGCTCGCGACTTTGTCCGCGTGAAAAAGAAATAGTAAAAATATAGCCTATGTTGCTCAGTGATAACAAAACTTTTCAATAGATCAAGAATTTTTAAAATCGATCAATTAAGTTTTGAGTTATTCCAATACATGCAAAAGTCTAAAATTACAAATATTTCCTCTTTGTAATATTAATAAGATGAAGTAATCTTGATCTTACTAATGTAAAGAAGTATAGATTGTACAGGATATGTAAATAATAAATAGATATATGCAATCGCGGACTTTAATTTAGCAAATTTAAAGGGCTACAATTTTTCCATACATCATTTTTATGTAAGTCTTAGTTTAGGCTACGTAAGCAAAGAAAGCAAAAAAGACCCCAAATTTCGTCACGCGATTTTAAGCTAAACTATTTAACTACGTCGTAGTCTTTGACTCCAAAAATCAAACAAAAAAATGGGACCCACTTGCAAGCACTACCTTTCGGATAAAAAAAGAATTATCAAAATTGGTGTTATATCGGTATTTATCGGTATCATTATATTTTAATTCTGTATTTTCCGTAATAAAGCCATGGAAACTTCTAGAACTAAATATAGATAGTCTTCCATTTCGTGTGTACACCATTGTGAGATTTTTGCTTGACTAGTTCTAACCTAGGCTTTTGTTCTACGTACAATACTTCGAATGCGCTATTTTTGTCTACTTCGACAAGAGCTGTTTGTAACTGGGTCATTTTGTATTGAAATGTTTTCTTGATTAACAGTGTCAGACAATTGGTTGAAATTCCTCTGTAATTTATGTTTAAATATGTTTTTGCTTAAATATAATTGTGCTATACAAACTCGTTTTAGTTCTGGAGTGTTTTTCTTTTTTTTATTATATTGTATACGATAAAGTTTCATATTTGAATTTAAACTGTTTATATAAAATCCTATCACTACTTATGTATGTTATGAAGAGGAAAGATTTTTATTTTTGTATGTATTGAAATAACTCAAAAACTACTTGGCCGATTTTAATAATTCTTTCACCATTAGAAAGGTAATTTATCTGTGAGTGACATAGGCTATATTTTTTAATTTCACGCACAAGAAGTCGCGAGCAACAGCTAGTATTGTCTACACTACTATTATAAAGAGGAAAACTTTGTTTGTTCGATTGTAATGAAACAACTCAAAAAGTACAGGGCCAATTTCAAAAGTTCTTTCACCATTATAAAGCTACGTTGTCAATTATGTTTTATATTATTTTTTAATTCCACGCGGACGGAGTCGCGAGCGAAAGCTAGTATAAAATAAAACGAGTATGTTCACGCTTTTACCCCTAGGATTTGTGACTCTCTTTGCGTCCCACATTCTTTGTTGCGAAGCGAAGGAAATAGGTTATTTCTATAGTAGAGTTTCCAACGCACAGTTTATCTTTCTTTTATTGCCTAACAATATTGTGGAAATTTCTAAGTTATATGTGCTTTAAATAAAAAGTTTTCATTATAAAGGCAATTTTAGCTGATCGTTTTATGTTAGTACGAATATCCCGTTTTAGTATATTAATAAATAACCCATATAACTTTACTGCACTTTATTTCCACCAAATAATTACTATTAAATTATTTAAAATTTTGTGGGACATTTTTATAACTAATTATTTTACGGCTCTTACTCACGTTTACTTTTTCTTCGGTGACGGCACCGACCAGTTTCAAGTAAGTAGTAAGTAGTTGACGCTCGCGACTTCATCCACGTGAAATTAAAAATAGTAAAACACAGTCTAAGTTACTTAGCGTTAAAATGGTGAAAGAATCATTGAGAAGGTTCCAGTAGTTTTTGAGTTATTCCACTACATACAAAATTACAAATTTTTCCCCTATGTAATATTAGTATAGATATAGATTTAATACGTTGATATATGGTGGTGGTCTTTGGTGTTTTTTTTTTTAATCATAAGTGTAGCCTTAAAATGTTCTAGTAATATTTTAATGAGTATTGAATGTTCAAAATATATTTAATAAAAATCTCCTAATTACGAAAACATTGCTTTTTATTTTCAAAGCATTTCCGCTATTTACATACCGGAAGTATTCATGGTCAAATTGGGGGAATTACTTCCGGTAAATTGTTTCGTTTTATTACTGGCATTTGTATGGAAATTACAGAGATTTTGAGAATAGATTAACTTTAAGTTAATAAGTCAAGGTTTATGTAGATTAAAGGAATTTTTGCCTGTACTTAAATCTGACGTTAATCCATAATCTTACTAATATAAATGTGAAAGTTGAAATGGATGGATGTTTGTTAGAGTTTGTAGCCTAAACTGCTGAACGGATCTTTATGAAATTGGACATACTCGTATACATAGAGGATAGTCTGGAAGAACTCGTAGGCTACTTACTTTTGTTTTTTTTTAAACTCCACGCGGACTGAGTCGAAGTCAATAGCTAGTTTTTCTATAAATTACAGTGACTCATTACTGAAATTTGTCTTAAAATCTTAGCATTGTTAACTTAATTACGACTTATATTTTACTAGTTTTTTCCCGCGACGATGTCCGCTCAAAATTAAAAAAACTTAGTAAGTAGCCTATTTGTTCTTCCAGGCAATGTTCTACATATATACTCAATTTCAGCGAAATACAAAATAACATCCATCCATCCAAACTTTCGCATTTATAATATGATATTAGTAAGATTATATGTAAGTGTTAAATGTAAAATATTAGTATGATTGTTATACGTTGATTTGGCCTCACGACATTATGTGTGAAAATGGTTTCGTTTCATAAAATCAAGACAGTCCCATTGAAATAATAGTCACCCTACTGGTTCATAATTCTCTGTATACACAAGGTAACCGGAGCTCTAATGACGGGCTTTGAGCGTTTTAACAGTAGAACTTTACTGCAGTAACACTCCTGTTAATATTTATTCCCATCTCTATCATATTCTTTGACTGAAAAGAGACGACGATATGTGAAATTTCACTGCAGTCGAAACCCAGTTAAAATGGAAACTGTTCGTATGCTCTCAGTACAGGGTAATTTTCTTACCTTTGAGTCGTAGTTAATTATACAGCAAGTGCATAATAGAACTTTCGACTTCAAATTATTTACTACCCGAAAGGAGCATTTCATTTTACGGTTACCAACGTTACAGTGTGTAACATGTTACACGGCGAGCATTCATGTTACACTACACCCGTATATTTTCCGCATACACTACATACTTTCTTTAAATCAATTTAATATCTATACTAATATAATAAAGCGTAAACACACACTACTTTGTGGGGTAGGATGTCAACAATCACAGCATATTTTTGAATAACTCTTTCACGCTTTTAAACTTAGGGGGTAAATAAATTGGAAAAAATCTTCCTGTGGGAAATTGACCATAAACTACAAGCTGTCAACATTAAAGAAGAAAAGTTATTATGGTAACGGTAATTATGACATTTGCAATTGAAAATTCGACAAATGCAAACAATAAAATATTTTTTTTATTATTTTAAGCGGATGAAGCTGCAGAGGAACAGCTAGTTGCTAATAAAATTGATTATTAGCCTAAACTGCTGATCGGATCTTGATGAACTTTGGCTTATAGTAGAGGATAGTAGGAAGAACACATAGGTTTCTTACTTTTTTTAATTCCTCGCAGACGCGGTAGAAAGCTAGTTAATTTAGGATAACGGTACTTATGACTTAGGAAGCCGTAATAATGGTGTACTAAAATTGTTCGCACGGAAAACGCTGGCACTGGATAATATCATAACAGAAGACAATCGGCGTTGAAGGGATCACACAACGGAGATGTCTTTATATTATTGTAAATCTCTGTAATATCTCTCAATAAATCATGGTCCTTCGAGCCGGATGTCTTCCGTTATGACGTCTGCCAGTATTGCCAGAACTCCCGTGCGAACAAAAACAATAAATTGTAATAAAAATATATAACAATAAATTTGACCTATTTACACGATTACCTCATTTGGGATTATTTACGAGCGCTTTTTAATGTTTCTTCTTCAGGGAACCGCGCTCCATATTTTCACCTGAAAACCGCTTTTTCCCTCACATCCGGTTGAGCTCGTATAACAAAACATTAACGAATCCGTATTTTGCTTATGTTTACATTAAAACTGTTTTATTATCATGAATATGTTTTTTGTTTGAATTTAAAAGTATGTATTTGACATTTATTATTCGTTGCTTTTTAGTATATAACCTAATTGCTGCAAAGTTGTTTGAATTAACTATCCTAATTCATCTTGTTTGACAACATGACAAAGTTCGGTTGCTACAAACACGTATAATAGGATTAAAGCGAAGGAATACGCTTCGCTAAAACTTAGCTTATCTTATTAATAAATTAGTCTAAACCTTAGAGACTTAGTATATACCTAAATTATAAACACAATTTTAATCACAATAGAATGAGTTCTTTTCAAATAATTAAAAATGAACATCATCTTCAAACACACTATGAAGCTCGGAGCTTACTCTAAGTTAGCCTACTAAGGAGTGACTAGGCCATAGTCAACCACTGCACTGCGGGTTGACTTCATATATCTTTGAATTTATTTATAGATATGTCGAGACATCACGATGTTTTTTACACCACAAGAACATCGGATATGTGTACATATGAAAGACGAAAATTAAAATAACATTGTTACAGCGGGATTCGAACCCAGGACCTGTAGAAGTCAAGTTAACTCATCAGCCACCGATACTTTTAAAATCTGACTGAGATAAAATTAAAAACAAATTGATATTACAATAATTAAAGAGGCATTTTTTACGTCATTTGACCTAATATTCACTGAAGATGAAAATCTTTGAACGATATAAGAAACGACGTAAAGCAAGATGGAATTTTTATTTCTTATAACTACGTAAAAACTTTTGCAGAGGACAAAAACCTAAAGTAGATAAAATACGTTAACAGGCGGAAATGAATTTCCTGCGGTTTCTCGCGCCTTGGGGAGTGTTTGTAAGCGATTTGTTCCATTTACAACATCGCTTTTACAAATAGAAAGATAAACAAGGATCTTGGTAAGCATGACATTTACTTTTTTTATATATCTACTAGGACAGGGGAAGGGGGCGTACCCTTTTCACAACAGTCAACGTGCTTCGACATTTTTTTTCGAGCGGCAGTCAAAGAGTGAAAACAGGTTTTTTACTAAACAGTGTCTAACTTTAAGAGTAACCCTGCCCTGTACAATATGACGACCACACGGAAGATAGGCGTGAAGTGGGAGCAATTCCGCGTTTTTCGTCCAAGAATTTTCACACAGTTTTATTTCAATAATTCAGTTAAAACTGTCTTAATCTTTTGTGTTGCTAAAATGTACAAATATTCTTTAAACAATATCATTTTTTTAAAGTGCTCTGCCCACAGTTGATAATCTCTTATCTCTGAAAGCAATTATTCAACCGAATCGAATCCGCGTTATATTCATTCCGACGAAAGCCTTCTGTAGGCTCCGCGAAATGTTTAAACTCGCCGTAATCCAACGAAGAGCCGACGCCTTTAATAAACTGGGACTTAATTTCATCGTATTCAATTAATTTTCTTCCTAAACCGTTCCCTTTGATGGTTACTTTATTAGGAATAGATTGTGAAACCTTTGTTGAATATTTTAAATTAAATTTAGATTGAAATTAGTAGGAAATATTAGGATTTATGGTTCTGACGCATACTCTCACGCTTTTTCTAAGTCTTATGTATTACTAGCTTTCGCCCGCGATTCCGTCCGCACGGAATTAAAAAGAAAAGTTAATAAGTAGCCTATGTGTCCTTTCGGTCTTTGTTCTATATCAGTGCCAAATTTCATCAAAATCCGTTAAGCCGTTTATGGCACAAATTCTAGCAAGCACCATCCCTCCAAAGTTTCGCATTTATGAGTTAGAAATAGTGTTTATTGAACACTGAGTTATGCTACGTGACGAAATACTTTGGCAGAGAGACATCGATGTTGTTATATGCCTGATAATCTGAATATAGAAATACTAGTAGTCTTGGAGAAAGCAATTTAGAATTTATTTTGAAACTTCAGTTGTTTGAATTTTGTAAAACTGCAAAATTAGACTTTCAACGCCATCTATGAGCATATTAGAATACTACGACGAATATCGTTAGAGATTCGTCCGTTCTCTTAAACTATATTTGTAAACATAGATGGCGCTTTAATAAATTTTAGTATGGTTTTTTTCATGATGTGAAAATAAATAAGTTGCCATTGAGTTTTCTTTTTCTTTGCTAAAATTGCTATCTTTTGTTTTTGTTATCATTCCACATTTTTTGTCTTTGGTTTGGTTACCCTTCAAAAGATTTGAGTTTTTTCCTTTTTAATCGTAAATAATATAAAGTCTTCAATATGCATCTAATTTTAATTTTAGATAATATTTATGCTTATGATTTAATAAACGTTTTAAAAGCAATGTATGAAATATTAATTAAATTATGTACAAACTTCCTCAAAACATACGATTCGAAAAACTTTTTATTCATACTTATTTCGTATTTCGATAAATTCCAAGTGAGCAATTTATATCGGAACTACGCAATAAAATTTATGGGTTATAAAATATTTATTTCTGTACAGTACATTGGAAAGATCCCAGACTGAAATTATATGTGATGAATTTTCTCATATATTATTTAAGTTCAATACATTTTTCTATTTTGATATCAGTTAAATGTGACGTATATAATGTAGAGAGTGAAAATTTACCAGTGAATGATATAGCAGGAACAATAGTTGAAGTAATCGGTGCGGATGCAAATACAAAAAGAATTAAAGAACTAAAAGAGAAACTAAAAAGGGTAGACACTTACGTAGTAGATAAAAACAAATATGCACAATTACTAAAGAACATTACAATCGAAACTGATTTGAATGCAACAAATTTCTTTAGCGCATTATACGAAAGAGATTATTTAAAAATAGTATCTGGCAATGAAACGAAAAGTATCTATCTTCAACTTAAAGAAAAAATGAATAGAGACGATGTTATAAAAATATTAGCTGAAAAAGGGAACACAAGTAATTTAGTCAAATCAGCTAGAAAAGCGATTGGAATCGATTATATTGAATTTAATGATCGAGATGATGATGATATAGTACTGGATAATATAGTTGATGAGATTATAGCTCAAGCACCAAGTGACAACCATAGATTTGATCATAACGATAACGATGGAATGTACTGGGGTGAGATACTTTCGTATGATTCTGAAACTTTGTTCAAGTTTGATATCCCTAGTCAAATGAAACGTTGACTATGGCTTTGCAAATCATTTCCATTAAAATGAATTTATACCAATGCATTGGTACCAGCAATCCCATATAGCTCAGTTTAGCCATTTACGCGGTTTTCTCAAAGTACATGTTGATCTTGTAAAAGACTGATGCAAGTTCATCATCAGCCTTTATCTGCTCACTGTTGGATATAGCCCTTCCCCAATACCTTCCACAGAATGCAGTCTTCTTCCGTATCCAACGACTTCCCGCTGTTCATGATCATGATGGATTTTTTTGCAATATTAAAATAGACATATCACGACTAACAAACTTTTCAGATCCTCAAGGGGAATTAGATAATTTAAAAGAGTATCATCAACATGACGGTAGACGTATCTTTAAAGGGGAAAGAACGACTATAAAGAACTATCCATTTATGGTGTCGGTACACGTATTAGGCAGGTTTTGGTGCGGAGGTTCGTTGTATTGGAACGATTTGGTACTTACGTCAGCATCTTGCTTGCAGTTGTAAGTGTATTTAATGTACTATAGACATCCAGCCTTCGTCATTATGTCATACAATTTTCAATCTTTGTTTATCTTCTTTAAATAGAAAGAGACTTTTGTCAAAGTACTTACTATTCCATTTAAAATTCAAGGATGCATAATAACCGCTTCTTCCGAGAAAATCCGAAGCTTCTTCAAGTTAGAATAGGAAGTAATCACAGCAGAATTGGTGGCGAAGTTATCGACGCACTTGAGGTATTACCTATGACTTTTAAGTTATCGATGATGGACTATACAATCTCATTAATATTTTTTCAGGTGTTTTTTCACCCTGGATACAATCCACGTACATTAAGCAATAATATAGCAGTGATTCGCCTTCGCTACCATCTCTACTTCGACTACCATCGTACGCCGAAACTGATCACGATATCGTACAGCCCCTTCAGTATACCCACCACAGCTGAAGTATTGTTATTGGGTTGGGGTGTTAAAAAGGTAAAATTTAACGTGTTCTGTGCAAATCTAAATATCTCAGTTTCTTCGAAGAGAAAGTAAGAGACAAATGTTTCGATACTTTTCAAGATATGTTGTTTTTCATTAATTTTATTTACATTTCTCTTCCAGCTATCTCAAAGGATAGCTTTCGAGCCAGTCTTCCTGCAACAGAAACTTTTACCAGTCTATCCAAATATCTTTTGTAAAGAAGTGTACGGGGAGTAAGTATTGTTAATTTTGAGATTTTGCACCGATGTTAAAGTTACGAATCCTATGAGGATCTGTGTAAATTTTCTAAAGTCAGTATGTCCCTATTCTACACCGGTAGAGGGAGACCGAGAAAGAGATGGATTTATTGCGTGAAAGGTGACATGATCAAGAACGGAGTGATGGCTTAAATGACGGATGATAGTTATTTGGAGGACGAAAACCCGGTGCCCCGACACTACGGGAGTTGGATAAGGTACAGGAGATGAAGACGAGTATTTCCTTACTCTATGTGGGGGTGCACCAGGTTTTCGGCCTCTTGACCGATTTATCATTTGTCTTTCTTCTTACAAACCATTCATCTTTTAGGAAAATTGTTCAAAATATGAACTGTATAATTTACTAGCTGTTACTCGCGATTTATATAGCTATGTTACTCACTGATAACATAGCTTTTTAATGGTGAAAGAATTTTTGAAATCGGCCCAGTAGTTTCTGAGTTATTTTAATACATACAAAAATACAAATCTTTCTGCTTTATAATATTAGTATTGATAAGATTTCCTTTGCAGCAAGTTTGTTTCTTCAACAATGTTTTGTGCTGGCACTATGACTACTGGAGAAGGAGCTTGTTCAGTGAGTTTCCGATTATTTACTTTGTAACTTATAATAAATATGAACGTTTATTTATTTACGCTTTACTCCTTAACGACTTTTTCTAATTTGGAAAACACCAGCCATATCTAATTAAGTTACATAACAACGTAAATTATCTTAAGATTTCTCGATCTTTCTATTTATTAACCTAATTACTTTCTTAGTAAAGATGGATTAACCGACATTGGTTTCATGATTGAACGGATGCTCGAGATGGATTTATGAACCCGTGTCTTTTATTTTCTATACTAACAATATAAAAAAGAAACTATATCAACGGACAGCCAAAACTGTGGTTAGCACCTCTATTAAATGGATAGGTCGTTGCTTGGAAATGACAGGTTTGTGGTTCAGGTTTAAATGCGCTTTGAATCCTTGCCAGAACTACTAACCTCTAACGTCAGCGTTAAAATGGCGAAAGTCAAATAAATACTGTACTGCTTATAGCCTGTCCATTTGTAGAGTTCAGTGTACTGGCGACTTAAATTTTTCTTACTATGTAGGCTAGTAGTAAGGCAATACTTATGAAGAAACTAGCTGTTCCCGTGCGGCTTATCTGCATGAAATTATAAAAACTTTATTTCATTGTTTACGTTTGTCAAATTCTCAATTGCAAATGTCAAAATTACCGTTACCATAATAACCTTGCTTCCTTAATGTTGGCGATTGTAGTCCGTGGTCCCTTTCCCACGTGAAGGCTTTTTCCAATTTATTTACCCCCTAAGTTCAATAGCGTGAAAATATATAGCCTAAAGCATATAAAGTAAGGCTTATTAAATAAAGAATTATTCAATAACATGCTTTAATGGCTGATATCCTACGCCACAAAGTAGTGTGCTTACGCTTTATTATCTTACTAATATTATAAATGCGAAAGTTTAGATGGATGGATGGATGTTTGTTAGAGTTTGTAGCCTAAATGGCTGAACGGATCTCGATGAAATTTGACATAGGCGTAGAGAATAGTCTGGAAGAACACATAGGCTACTTACTTTCTTTTTTTTTAATTCCACGCGGACGGAGTCGCGGGCGAAAGCTATTAGTATAGATTAAAGATTACTAGTGTACAACAAATACAAAAGTTTGTGTTATTTGCCATCTTGGTAATAAACTTTGACAACATAATTTCAGCACGACGCGGGAGGCCCTGCAGTTATGTCGGGCAAATTAGTCGGGATAATCTCATACGGTCCGTCAATTTGCGGCTTCCCAAACGCTCCGACCGTGTTCACATTAGTCGGGGCGTACGCTGATTGGATCGAAACTATTAATGAGACGGTACGTAATAAATCATACTAATATTATAAATGCGAAAGTTTAGATGGATGGATGGATGTTTGTTAGAGTTTGTAGCCTAAACGGCTGAACGGATTTCGATGAAATTTGGCATAGATGTAGAGAATAGTCTGGAAGAACACATAGGCCACTTGCTTTTGTTTTTTTTTTATTTCGCGCGGACGGAGTCGCGGGCGAAAGCTAGTCATTATTATAAGTTCGAAAACTCTCCACCACGACCAACTGCAGCAACACCTAAATGGCGGAAATCATAAAATACCGCAATTTGTCGCTTGTCCACTTATACAGATTTTGTAGACTTAAATTAGGCCTTGCGAAATGCGGAATTGCTTCCACTTCTATGTGGTCGTGGTATTTCTCCGGGTCGTAGGTTTAATTACACGTCCCTTTTCCTTCCCACCCTTTATCTCATAAGAATATGATGTAAGGGAACGTGAATTTGACAGTGGAGGAGACGCGTAGGAAGGGGAAATGTCCTTATTATGTGCGTCTCCTCCTACGTCGATTAAGCAACGCATCCGCTATTGCGAATGTATATGGGCAGCGGGCGCTTAGCCATTTTGACGGATTCAGGTGGCTTGCTCGTTTGCCACCTTATGATATTAAAAAAATGTATTAAAATTAATTTGTTTCCAGATGCCAAGCTATCATGTAGGAAAGAAGAGAACAACAACACTGAATCCAGCGCTAGCGATGCAATATTACAATTTAGAACAATATACATCGTTGAAGGACAAATTGTTAGAACACCATACTCCTCATACAACTCCCGTAGACTTTATGACGATGCATACCGAAGCAAACATCACAACAACGACACCTGGCGGATTAAGAAAGAAAACAACGAAAGACGTACTAAAATATAAGAATATCAAGATAGCTAGGAAAAAGAAGTTAAAACGTTTGAGATAAATTTTAAAACTGCTAAAAATAATATAGCTTTTAAATGAGAATAATTGTTTTTCGTCTTTGATGAATATTACCTTTAGAAAGTTTCTGTTTTTAAAATCATCTATACTTTTCTATACTAATATAATAAAGCGTAAACGCACACTACTTCGTGGCGTAGGATGTCAGCAATCACAGCATATTTTTGAATAATTATATCTTTAATAAAAAGCCCTACACTTACGTCACACTTTAGGCTATATATTTTCACGCTATCAAACTTAAGGGGTAAATAAATTAGAAAAAACCTTCATGTCAGAAAGGGACCATAAACTACAAGCTACTAACATTAAGGGAGCAAGGTTGTTATGGTACCGGTAATTTTGAAATTTGCACTTTTAACATTTTTATAATTAACTAGCTGTTCTCGTGCGGCTTCATCCGCGTGAAATTTTTATTCTTTACATTTGTCAAATTCTCAATTGAAAATGTCAAACCTTGCTTCCTTGATGTTGGCAGCAACTTATGGTCTCTTTCCCACATTAGGGTTTTTATCCAAAATATTTACCCCATAAGTTTAATGGCGTGAAAATATATAGCCTAAAGCGTGTCGTAAATGTAGGGTTTTTTATTAATAAGAGAATTATTCAAAAATATGCTGTAATTGCTGAAATCTTAGGCAACAAAGAAGTGTGTGTTTACGCTTTATTATATTAGTATAGATATAGATATAGATATAGATATAGATATAGATATAGATATAGATATAGATATAGATATAGATATAGATATAGATATAGATATAGATATAGATATAGATATAGATATAGATATAGATATAGATATAGATATAGATATAGATATAGATATAGATGGCCAGTAATTTAAATCCTTTAAAAAACAATCATTTCTTTCCGTTATATTAATAATCTATTTGATTTCTAAATCAGTTACATTTATTTTGAAATTTGCACTTTTAACATTTTTATAATTAACTAGCTGTTCTCGTGCGGCTTCATCGGCGTGAAATTTTTATTCTTTACATTTGTCAAATTCTCAATTGAAAATGTCAAACCTTGCTTCCTTGATGTTGGCAGCAACATATATGGTCTCTTTCCCACATTAGGGTTTTTATCCAAAATATTTACCCCCTAAGTTTAATGGCGTTAAAATATATAGCCTAAAGCGTGTCGTAAATGTAGGGCTTTTTATTAAAAAAAGAATTTTCAAATAGACCTATCAAACTAAGAGATTCATGTTGGGTTTCTGAAGTATCCACTTATTTTGTCATAACCTATCGATTTATTAATGTAAGGGAACGTGAATTGATAGTGGAGGAGACGCGTAGGAAGGGGAAATGTCCTTATTATGTGCGTCTCCTCCTACGTCGATTAAGCAACGCATCCGCTATTGCGAATGCATATGGGCAGCGGGCGCTTAGCCATTTTGACGGATTCAGGTGGCTTGCTCGTTTGCCACCTTATGATATTAAAAAACTGTATTTAAATCAATTTGTTTCCAGATGCCAAGCTATCATGTAGGAAAGAAGAGAACAACAACACTGAATCCAGCGCTAGCGATGCAATATTACAATTTAGAACAATATACATCGTTGAAGGACAAATTGTTAGAACACCATACTCCTCATACAACTCCCGTAGACTTTATGACGATGCATACCGAAGCAAACATCACAACAACGACACCTGGCGGATTAAGAAAGAAAACAACGAAAGACGTACTAAAATATAAGAATATCAAGATAGCTAGGAAAAAGAAGTTAAAACGTTTGAGATAAATTTTAAAACTGCTAATAATAATAATAATAATAATAATAATAATAATAATAATAATAATAATAATAATAATAATAATAATAATAATAATAATAATAATAATAATAATAATAATAATAATAATAATAATAATAATAATAATAATAATAATAATAATAATAATAATAATAATAATAATAATAATAATAATAATAATAATAATAATAATAATAATAATAATAATAATAATAATAATAATAATAATAATAATAATAATAATAATAATAATAATAATAATAATAATAATAATAATAATAATAATAATAATAATAATAATAATAATAATAATAATAATAATAATAATAATAATAATAATAATATAATAAAGCGTAAACGCACACTTACTTCGTGGCGTAGGATGTCAGCAATCACAGCATATTTTTGAATAATTATATCTTTAATAAAAAGCCGTCACTTAAGTCACGCTTTAGGCTATATATTTTCACGCTATCAAACTTCAGGGGTAAATAAATTAGAAAAAACCTTCATGTCAGAAAGGGACCATAAACTACAAGCTACTAACATTAAGGAAGCAAGGTTGTTATGGTACCGGTAATTTTGAAAATTTGCACTTTTAACATTTTTATAATTAACTAGCTGTTCTCGTGCGGCTTCATCGGCGTGAAATTTTTATTCTTTACATTTGTCAAATTCTCAATTGAAAATGTCAAACCTTGCTTCCTTGATGTTGGCGGCAACTTATGGTCTCTTTCCCACATTAAGGTTTTTACCCAAAATATTTATCCCCTAAGTTTAATGGCGTTAAAATATGTAGCCTAAAGCGTGACGCAAGTGTAGGGCTTTTTGTTAAAAAAATATTTATTCAAAAATATGCTGTAATTGCTGACATCTTAGGCAACAAAAAAGTGTGTTTTTACGCTTTAATATAATAGTATAGATTTCTCATACACATTATTCATGGATAACATTACTGTCGAATTTAACAAATAAGTTACTCGAAGATTGCTTGCAATATAAAAGATTTTCTTCATAGAGCTTTGAAAGCTTAGGAAAAGGAGATTATATTTGAAGTACTTTAAAAGTTGCAGTGAGCTTAATCATACGTCGCGTAAGCCGCTTAAAGTTGTGTTAACTTTAAAATTGCATTTCCACTAACATTTAAAAAATCGAGTTTTTTTTTTTTTTTTTTATTCGACGCGGACGGAGTCGCGGGCGAAAGTTAGTTTGTTTAATATTTTAAAGATATAAAACAAAAGACATGCGAAGAACAAAAAGCCAGTTGAAAATTCAACAAAACAGAAAAAAACATTGCGGATAACGAAAGCCAGTTAAAGTAAGACATTTGACCCAATTGTGATAACGAGAGCCGACCGCGGCTTACAAGATCTAACAAAGGGCCGATCGACGCTAACTGAAAGGTCTTGCGATCGGGAGATAAGAAAGAAGCTGATGCGGAATCTAATTTTATTTGTAAACATTTTCTTTTTACGCTATCAGTCCGTATTTTAGATATAAGAGGAAGTTTGAGAGTAGCCCTAGTGGTAGAGAACGTAAGGAGTAAAAGGTTAGCGTGGTATGGGCATGTTATGAGGAGGGATGAATCGCATGTTACAAAGACATTAGTTATGAGTGTGGTACACCGGTATAGGTAGACCTAGAAAGAGAGGATGGATTGCGTGAAAGGTGACATGATCAAAAAGGGAGTGATGGATGAGGTGACGTATGATAGGGTTATTTGGAGGACAAAAACCTGTTTCACCGACCCTACGGGAGTAGGATAAGGAGGAAGATAATGCTATCAGTCCATCTTTTAAGCCTCAAAAATGCCTACTTCTACCAATGTACATTGATTACAGATCGGTTTGAAAGATTTAAACAGAGAATCCGTAACAGTATTAGCTGTCAAAAGAGTGGAGCGCTTGATCGGTGCAATAACAAAATCCTATAAAAGATAGGCATGAAGAGGTAACTCTACGTTTCGTCTTATGAGAGCCCCTTTCCACAATTTTCTAATAGGACGGGAAGGGATTCAGCGAGATACTGGACGAGTTTATGTAATAAGTGACATGCATGTCCATACATAAATAAATGTTAGCTACTAGAGGAAAGTTTGTATAAATCTTAGTATAAAACCTTTCATAGATACTAAGAATGATGACGTCATAAAAGACACAAAGGTTGGCGTAACAAACATTTTATGTTATCCGCCTGCCATTGAATTTTATGTCTTGACACACATACATAAAATATATTGTCCGGTAACAATTTTAAGACTGTTATTTTCAACACTTTTACAACTAATATTAAGAAGATTTATTTAAAATCAAAATGGCTTTGTCATATGAAGTTGTTTTATACCAGGTGCACATCTTTGAGTTACAACTTGGCAATGGCTTCGCAGCCAAATCAACTATTTAGTTGCACTACTAAAAATCGAGTAGTGTGCACTTCCATATAAGATCATAGGAATCAAGGCGAGACTAAACTGTTGTGCGATATTTTAGTTTCTGGTGGGCGCACGCTCTTAGATGGCACGCTTTAACTAATTTTAATTGCATTTTCCCGTCCCTTATTCTAACAAAAACACAAGAGACTTTGTAATGAACGAAAGACTATGGCAAGTGCAGTCAGCTGCATAAATATTTACACACTAGCTGTTGCTTGAGGCGCCTTTTTTTTTTCTTTTGAGGGGAGGGGGGGTGGTGAGAGGGGGGGGGGGGGGGGGGGGGGGGTTTTTTGTTTGTTTTAGTCGACTCGGAATTACAGTATATAACATAGCCTTTGTTATTCACTGATAACGTAGCTTATTAATGGTTGAAGAATTTTTGAAATAGCGAATCGCCATCCCTATACTGTATTCCATTCCTAAATTATATATCAAGAGGCCTAAAGGTTCTCGATATATGCGTACGTGACTCGATTCTCAAACAATGATATTTACCTCGCGATTTCAAATAAGATTCGAGCGATTTCGATAACATGGTACGGTTATTTTTATAAATCTGTCATGTGCCTTTATAAAACTAATTAACAGTTACGCCATCTCTAATTAATGTCTGTGGGAATACTTTTTACTAGCTATTGCTCGCGACTTCGCCCTCGTCAAATTACAAAAATTAAATAAAAACATAGCCTATGTCACTCACTGGTAACGTAGCTTTTTGACCGACTTCCCAAAAGAAGGAGGTACTCAATTCGTCCGTATGTTTTTTTTTTTTTTATGTGTGTTACGGCATAACAAATCCGCCCCTGGTAGACCGATTTTGAAAATTCTTTTTTATCTGAGAGGTAGTGCTTGCAGGTGGGTCCCATTTTTTTGTTTGATTTTTGGAGTCAAAGACTACGGCGTAGTTAAATAGTTTAGCTCAAAATTGCGTGACGAAATTTGGTGTATTTTTTGCTTTCTATGCTTCCGTAGCCCTAAAATATAAGGACTTACACAAAAATCATGTATGGAAGAATTATAGCCCTTTAAATTTGCTAAATAAAAGTCCGCGATTGCATATATCTATCTATTAAGGTTGTCGCAAAATAACCACTTTTTTCATTAAAATTTCGATCAAAATCTATACCCCACTTTCAACGCTATTACTCGTGTTCGGTATGGATCCTTATCAAAATAAATGTGTCCATCATCAAGAGGAATTTAATGTAGATTATAAATGTCCTTGGAACTGTGTAATTCCGATCAATAGTTTAGGAGATATCATAAATAGCAAATTACGAGTCGCAGAAAAAAAATATGAACTTGTAACAAAGTTTGCTTTCTTGGCTACGTAGCCTAAACTATAAGACCTACATAAAAATGATGTATGAAAGAATTGTAGGTCATTTAATTAGCTGAATTAAAGTCTGCGATAGCATATATCTATCTATTAAGGTTGTCGCACAATAACCGTTTGTTTCGAGAAAACCGTCAAATAAGTGCAATCGACTTTATTTAAAACGCTTTTATTCATATTTGGTATGAATCCTTATCAAAATAAATATGTTTTCACGATAGAGTATTATATGTAGATCATAATTGCCTTTTACAGTATGTAATTCTGTGGAAGATTCTAGAAGTTATCAAAATATTAAAACTCACGGGCAACAGCAGCGCGCGGCCGCACCGAATTATGAGTGAATGATCGCAACGATGTATTAGTTCTTTACTTAATTTCTTAGATAATCGATTTAGATAACTCATTATTTGTTTGAAAGCTAGTGATTATCATACTGCGATGTCTAGATTCACTAAAAATCGAGAAATAAATAAACTTTTTAATAAAAAACAAACGATTCCAAACAAAATACACTAAAAACAAAATCTTCTCAAAAAAACAGTACACTAAAAAGTAACGAAATAATTACTTGAAAATAGTAAACCTCCCTTATTGTAGCTGTAAAGTCTATATTGTACAATTATTATTACTTTGAAGTCGGTGTCAGTCATTACTAAAAACGTTACTATACTTTCAATTGTCAATTGTTATGGTAAAAAATGTAGAAAACCTTACGTAGAAATATCACTGCATATATGTACCTCGGCTGACACCGACATCAAAGTAATGATAATTGTACAATATAGACATAACAGCTACAATAAGGGAGGTTTACTATTTTCAAGTAATTATTTCGTTACTTTTTAGTGTACTGTTTTTTTGAGAAGATTTTGTTTTTAGTGTATTTTGTTTGGAAGTCGGTTTTGTTTTTTAATAGTGAAAGAATGTTTTAAACCGGCCTAGTAGTTTTTAAGTGAATCGAATACATACAAACATACAAATCTTTCCACTTTATAACATTGGTATAAATAAAAATTAATATTAGCTAAAAGGAAAACCGATAATTGAGTCGGGATACATCCCAACGACCACGTTATTGCGTATCAATACTCTACTATTACTCTATTAGTGCAAAAGTAACGTTTTTTTTTAATTGCTGAATGAATGAGATGAATTATTAGTGGTAGAGATGATGCTATGATTTAATAGTGGTAGAGCCCGCTTAACATCTTCGCACGAATGGGTCGGCTCGCCGGTGTAATACCACGACCACACAGAAAACAGGCATCAAGTGGAAGCAATTCCGCGTTTCGTCTGATGAGTGTGGTGCCGGAGGCCTAATTTGAGTCCCTTTCCCTTTCCACCCTTTTCTTAAGAGGAAAGGGTGGGAAGGAAAAGTGGATTTGATGTTAGAGGAGACTCATAGGAAGTGGAAATGTCCTCTTTATGTGCGTCTCCTCCTCCGTCAATGAAAGGTAGGCAACGCATCTGCAATTGCGGATTTTTATGGGCAGCGGTCGCTTTCCATTTCGGTGGATTCAGGTGGCCGTTTGCTCGTTTGCCACCTTATATTATAAAAAGAAAAAAAAGAATTAAAACATTAACGTAAAAAGACACTGTAAGCAGTTAAACACGATGTCTTGTTTAGATAAATAAACTTTAAAATGAGTATAGCTAGCAAACCTAAGATTCTACTAACGAAGTATACACAGGGGAAAGTTAGAACTTGATGTTTACTTTGTTAACTGATAACTTCGTTACCAAGGTAGTTTGTGCTTTTTTTATATCATAAGGTGGCAAACGAGCAAGCGGCCACCCAAATCCGCCAAAATAGCGAAGCGACCGCTGCACATAGACATTCGCAATAGCGGATGCGTTACCCTACCCTTACTCGACGGAGGAGGAGACGCACATAAAGAGGATATTTCCCCCTCCTATGCGTCTCCTTCTCCGTCACATCCACGTTCCCTTCCCATCCTTTTCTAATAAGAAAAAGGGTGGGAAGGAAAAGTGACTAATGTTGGGCCTCCGGTATGGACTAAAGTATAGCTAGCAAACCTAAGATTCTACTAACGAAGTATACACAGGGGAAAGTTAGAACTTGTTTACTTTAACTTAACTGATAACTTCGTTACCAAGGTAGTTTGTGCTCTTTGGTTACTACTATACTCGTAATTATAACGGAGTTTTTAACTATTAAGTTAAGACATTCAGAGTCGGGGAGGTATTGGATGAAAGAAGTGTATTTTTTTTTATAATAAAAGGGGGCAAACGAATGGCGAGAACACCGAGGTGGTCAACGACGCCAAAATGGAAGAATTGATTTACAAAATATTATAAATGCAAAAGTTTAGATGGATGGATTTTTGTTAGAGCTATACAGCCTAACGGATCTCGATGAAATTTGGCATACATGTACTGGATAGTCTGGAAGAACACATAGGCTACTTACTTTTTTAATACCACGCGTACGGAGTCGCTGGCGAAAGCTAGTAATAAATAATTACTGTTTATACAGAAATCGTATATCTATGATCTAGTAAATAATATAAGCCGAGTAACAAACGTGCAAGAAAAAATACCCTAGATTATCAATCAACTAGCTTCGGCCCGCGACTCCGTTCGCGTGGAATAAAAAAAAGTAAAAGTAAGTAGCCAATGTGTTCTTCCAGACTATCATCTACATCTGTACCAAATTTCATCGAAATCCGTTCAGCTATACAAGCTACAAACTCTAACAAACATCCATCCATCAATCTAAACTTTCGCATTTATAATATTACTAGCTTTCGCCCGCGACTCCGTCCGCGTGGAATTAAAAAAAACAAAATTGAGTAGCCTATGTGTTCTTTCAGACTATCCTCTACATCTATACTAAATTTCATCAAAATCCGTTCAACCGTTTAGGCTACAAACTCTTACAAACATCCATCCATCTAAACTTTCGCATTTATAACATTAGTAAGATAAGATTAATTTTATCTTGTGTTAAAATCATTGAGAGGTAATACAGTAAGTTGTATGTAAATTTTGAAATACAGGTAAAACCGACCAACAGCATGTCGCATCGATTTTCAATTACCAGCTATGAGGGTATTCGTAAACAAACACTAAACCCTCGTGTCAGAGACAAACTCAATGAACTGTACTTCGCATACTCGACTGCGCGCAGCCTAATTGGGTTTGAGAGCGTGCAAGTGCGTAAAGTTACCTTGTTGATTACTATGTATAGTGTGTTCTGAACTTCATTACACTAGACCGGCTATAGGCTGACGTATATTGTGCCTATTTGATTTTCGCCATTGCATTGACGGCGATAAAAGGTTCACGGAACTAACAAATGACAATCTAACAATCGTTTCACTGACCTTTATAAATGGACAGGCTATAAACCGTATGTTGTGTCTATTGGATTTTGGATTATTTGAAAAAAAAAACATACAGACGAATTGAGTTCCTCCTTCTTTTGGGAAGTCGGTCAAAAAGCCAGTTTAAGTTGACATTCGTCATAAGATATTTGCCATGAAAAATTAGTTCTCGGAAACTTCAGTTCAAATCAGCACAAAAAATATTATAATACTAGCTGTTGCTCGCGACTTCGCCCGCGTGAAATTAAAAAATATAGCCTATGTTACTCACAGATAAATTACCTTTCTAACGGTGAAAGAATTGTTAAAATCGACCCAGTAATTTTTGAGTTATTTCGATACATACAAAAATACAAATCTTTCCTCTTTATAATATTAGTATAGATATATATATAGACAAGCAGCCTGCCTATATTTATGGCCCAAAACTATTGTTTTTCGACCAATTACTGGACACCGCTTGTCACTCCGAGATATATGTCTTTTGTACATGTTATTTTCTATATAAACAACGCGGAATTAAATATTTTTTAGACGGGAAAATACGAATACCCATAGGTTTCTCTGGTACTAACGTAAAAATATATCGTATTGTTTTTGTTCAATTTAACTTCCCAAGAGATATAAATACCACGAATTTATCAGTGACCTTTTTAAGCAATTCGCCCTTGCCTCCGGTTCTCCAAGGCGCTTTGGGCCACCCTAATCTTGTTTATTTATTGCCTATAAATTTATCCTTTCACCATGGTTTCTAAGACTCCTTTTTTATGTGACAAAGCAATATTAATTGCAAGTAATTAAATTAGTTGTAGTTTATTTCCTAGATTTAATCTAGTTTCTAACTAAGTTAGAGATTCCAAAACATTAAAAAAGTCCGAATAAAAAGCTCATGGTATGTCTAAATACTTAATAAGTCTTCTTATCAAAAAAGTAATGTAAAAGAAAATCTTTATAGACCGGAAACTTAATTACATCAATGTATTTAAAAGATTATGGAATTTAGTTAATCCTTAATAGAAATAATAAAAAAAGATTTTACATAATTATCTATACACTAACATAATTTTTTCTTTTAATAATATGTAAAGCTTAAAGTATTACGTACGTTTTCCACGAGACCATTTACATTCCATGTTATTTTCAACCATCGTATTATTTTTTTTAAAATCGGCCCTGTAGTTTTTGAGTTATTTCATTCCAATCAAACAAACAAAGTTTTCCTCTTTATAATATTGGTATGACTTAAGGAATTGTAACAAACATTTTACATTTAGAATATTCTTCGAGTCTCCATCTCATTTGTCATAGTTTAGAACCGGTCATAAATCAAGCCGCTTACATCCGCTCGGAACCGGTTATCTTGTTATAAATGAGGAAAACCGAACGTCATAGCTAGTTACACATCAACTAAATGATAATGAATTATTGTCGATTAGCTGTTGCTTGCGACTTCGTCCGTTTTTAAAATAAAATAAAAAATAGCTTTTTAATGGTGAAACAATTTTTGAAATCGTCCCAGTAATTTTTGAGTTATATCAATACATACAAAATACAAATCTCTCCTCTCTATAACATTAGAATAGATTAAAAAAATTGAGTAGACTATGTGTTCTTCCAGACTTTGCTCTACATTTATGCCAAAATTCATCGAGATCAGTTCAGCCGTTTAGGCGACAAACACCAATAAACATCCATCTAAACTTTCGCATAACATTATTAATATTATCAAAAAGCTAATATAGTACTATTAAAGTATGTTAGATATCTATACTCTAAACAAATATAATAAAGCGCAAACACACACTACTTTGTGGCGTAAGATGTCAGCAATCATAATATATTTTTGAATAATTCTTTCTTTAATAAAAAGCCCTACACTTACGTCACGCTTGATGCTATATCTTTTCACGCTATTAAACTTAGTGGGTAAATAAATTGGATAAAAACCCTAATGTGGGAAAGGGATCATAAGCTACAAGCTGCCAACATCAAGTAAGTATTGCCATAGTTTGTCATCATGTCATGTCATTTTGACATTTGCATTTGATAATTTGACAAATGTGAACAATAAAATGAAATTTTTATAATTTCATGCGGACGAAGCCGCACGGGAACAGCTAGTCAATTAATAACTAGATATACAGTTAATATAATTTAATTGGTATACGAAATGAAAATTGTCGAGTCCAAAACTGGGTCATGTTTAATGTCGTCTTAACTAAATTAAGACGTTTATCTTTATAAAGGGTTCGCAGTGGCGACGGACGTGACTCGGAATAACTAAAGCGAACTCCCTGACTCTAATTATAACAAAATACATCATTAGGAGAGGTCTTTGAATGTTTAAAAAGTCACGTAGCTTCACTTAACTATTATTACTATCGTTCACGTTGATATCTGGCAACGCAATTTTTTTTTTATAATATAATATGGCAAACAAGCAAGCGGCCACTTAAATCCACCGTAATGGAAAGCGACCGCTGCCCATAAACATCCGCAATTGGAGATGCGTTGCCTACCCTTATTGACGGAGGAGGAGACGCACATAAAGAGGACATTTCCTCTTCCTAAGCGTTGTGATTTTAGTCAAAGGTGTGCGCGCTCTAACAGAAATATTCTAAATCGTGTAGAAACGTTAAATAACGCAATTAGGAATACCTAAACGTAACCACACAGCATCGCAATGGTTAACCACATTTTGGATGGAGAAATCTCGAGCGTTTGTTTTCTATGAACGATTCAATGTTTTGGGAATGTATGTTTTCTTTGTCGAATAAAATATCGTTTTTCACTTTGATACAATTATACCTTTTCCCATATTTTTTTTTATTATTTGTTAAGCTAGCGCTTGACCACGATCCCACCTGAAGGAAGTGACGATGCAGTCGAAAGATGGTATGCGCTAGCCTAATAGGTAGCTGTTCACTCTCCTTTTGAAGGCCCCCACGTCATATTTGGACGGGAAAACTGATGCCGGCAACATGATCCAATCCTTTGCAGTACAAGGAACGATGATTGAAACTTTTTCGTTCGAACTCGCGGTACATCAACTACGAAAGGATGGTATCCGGCCGTATGCCTGAACGTCCGATGGTAAAATGGTGACGGTGGAATTAAATCGTGCAGCGTTAATACAGAAATTATGGGAAAAGATTAATACGTTCAGCCGTTTAGGCTACAAACTATAACAAACATCCATCTATCAATCCATCATCATCATCATCATCATCTCCTTATCCTACTCCCGTAGGGTTAGCGCATCAGGTTCTCAAAAACCTACTATTAGATTCGGCACTATTTTTTGCGGCCGGCCGCCTGCCTGTCGCCAACCCTACTTGGGATTATTCATCCATCCATCTAAACTTTCGTATTTATATAATAATATAAGTAAGATACAATATCTTTCCCAGTAGGTTAAAAGCGTGGATGCATTTACAATGTTCGTTCAAATCTCATAAGCGTTTAATTCCACTGGCGTAGACCTTATTTAACTATACAGTTGGCTATCTCTTTTTCAATAAGAACGAGCGAGAGAACAATACGTTGCTATACAAGTTTTAAGACAGTGGAAACCCAAAGTTATATTAATTTTCAGCCCCCAGTCGTGTCTGTAACCTCACTGACCCCGTAAATTAAACTTGAATATTTCAACACGAATCGAGGCGCGGAGAGGTCGTTTTTATAATTACATACGAGTGTGCGTTTGTGAATAAATCTACGAGTATATGTATAGAGAGATTTGATTTTGTATTTTCATTACCTTGAAAATTAATCAGTGTAAACGACAATTTAACCAACGAGCTTTTTTGAAAGATTCCTGCCCCCGAGTTCCTTCATCGGACGTAGACATTTAAGAAATATTAGCCGTTGCTCGCGACTTCGTCCGCATGGAATAAAAAAAACTAGTAAAATACAGCCTATGTTACTCAGTGTTAACATAGCTTTTTAATGGTGCAAGAATTTTTGATATCGGCCAAGTAGTTTTTGATTTATTTCAATACATATAAAAATCCAAAAATGCAAATCTTTCCTCTTTATAATATTCGTATAGATAGACTAGACATAGGAAACAACATTTTTTCACCGGTAACCTCTTTGTACGGTAATATACGCTATTGAGATTATGTAAAAATGTGAACTGTCAGCTATGCTTGCTTTATATATTTTTTGAATCTCTTTGATCGGGCGACACAAACCGCCATCTAGACCATGTCGATGGTTGGCATCTATCATTCTGCCTATGAAACGAGATATTATAGGCAAAATTATTTATTGAATAATTAATAATTTTGATGTGCATTTAGATTGTTATCAATATTTCTGATTAAAACAATAATCGCAAGCAGAAATCTTTTACTTTTCAATTGGCTCGAAGTTTCCTTTCTAGTACGTTCGCCAGATACTATCCTACAGAGGAAAGTTTCATTTGAATTATTCAAAAGTTGCATCTCATACATATTTCCAGTTTTAACGGTCAAAGACTTTGTCCTAGTAGTGCTCTCGTGGCGTTATGTAACTTTTTCGTTCTATTTTTAAATTTAAACTGTAGATAAGGATAAGCTAGGATTATTCTAGAATATGTAATGTATAATCTTAGTTACATTAGAAAGTTAGATTAGATAAATATTCTTCCTAATATTATAAATGCGAAAGTTTAGATGGATGGATGTTTTTTAGAGTTTGTAGCCTAAACTGCTTAATGGATCCCGATGAAATTCGTCTTATATGTAGAGGAAAGTACGAAAAAACACATGGGTTACTCACTTTTGTTTTTTTTAATCCCACGCGGACGAAGTCGTGGGCGAAAGCTAGATAATATTATAAAGAAGAAAATAGTTCGATTACAAAAATTACTGGACCTATTTAAAAAAATCTTTTTCCATTTTAATACTAAATAATCCAAGCTTAGTAAGGTTAATCAGCAATAAGCCTCGGTACCAGATGGGGTTCGTTTAACGTTTGCTTGGAGACAATTTACCCCTTAACGATGTAGAGACGCAGCAATATGTTAGCTCACAGCTGGAAATGTCGTCTTTACAACCGCAGACGTGTATAACAGCGTATTTCCATTGCTGTAATACTTATATCAAAACATAGTTTTGTCACTATTATTTTAAAATAAATGAAAGTGATGCCAAGCTTTTTGTGTCGACTGTTATCTATACTTCTATACTATTATAATAAAGCGTAAACACACACTTCTTTGTTGCCTAAGATGTCAGCAATTGCAGCATATTTTTGAATATTTTTTTTTAATAAAAAGCCCTACACTTACGTCACGCTTTAGGCTATATATTTTCACGCCATTAAACTTAGGGGGTAAATATTTTGGATAAAAACTCTAATGTGGGAAAGAAACCATAAGTTGCTGCCAACATCAAGGAAGCAAGGTTGCCATGGTTTGTCATCATGTCATGTCATTTTGACATTAGCAATTGATAATTTGACACATGTAAATAATAAAATTAAATTTTCATAATTTAATGCGGATGAAGTCGCACGGGAACAGCTAGTTTTAACTAATAATGGAAGAGTGTCTTGTCGGAGTATTAGCGCGCACACCTTTGACTAAATCGCACAACTGTTTAGTCGCGTGTTGATTCCTATGAGCTTATATATAGGTGCACACCAGTCGATTTTTAGTTGTGCAACTAAACAGTTGAATTTGCTGCGAAACAATTGACAATCGCACAACAGTTTAGTCAAAGGTGCACACGCTCTTATAGTATTTAGAAGTTATGAATCAATTTTTGTGTTTCTTTGTGGGAAAAAAATATTTAAAGGAGTAAGGAAGTTTCTTAAAATACGTAACAGTGTTTCATTCTACTTCAGAAACTCACAAGATTATGCGCGTAGCGTCGTAGCAAGTGCTACACAAGGTCACATGTAGCACTCGGAACAAATACGTGCGAAAGCATGATACTTTATAACGCCTTTGTTTTTCGTAGACAGGGATTAAAACCTCTAACGTTTTGAACCTGTGCAATTCCAAAAAATTTCACTTATGTTTTCATAATAGAGATAAGAAGCGTTACCGAAATTATAATTAAAACTAGTGTAACTAGTTTTATATGCCTTGTTTTAGTTTTTATCTATCAACCATAATGAAGTTAAACCTTTAAAATGAACATAAAACTGTTAGATATACGAGTATAATAGATTTTCATAAAGATACTCTAAATATTATTTGTGTGGAGGACGTAGCCCGTACAACAATTTAGACGTTTATCTATAATTGTAAAATTATTGTAGTGTAGGGACATACTCACTACCTTATATTGTAATCTATACTAATATAAAGAGGAAAGATTTGTATTTTTGTATGTATTGAAATAACTCAAAAACTACTGGGCCGATTTTAACCAATAAAAAGCTACGTTATCACTGAGTAACATAGACTATATTTTTATTTTAATTCCACGTGGACTAAGTGGATTAAGTTGTGAGCAACAGTTAGTGACGCATGTCTGTATGTGAATTTGAATGTTTTTTTATTAAAAAAACTAGCTTTCGCCCGCGACTCCATCCCCGTGGAATTAAAACAAAAAACAAAAGTAAATATCCTATATGTTCTTCCAGGCTATCCTCCACATCTATACCAAATTTCATCGAAATCCGTTTAACTGTTTAGGCTACAAACTCTAACAAACATCTATCCATTAACGAAGTAACGGCTCGTGCCGAGGCTCCTGAGGGAGTCCTCGAGCTTAGTTACTCATAAACGAGGTTTAGGCTAAGCGCCATCTGCGCTCGGCCACCTCAAGCCCGGTGAAACTCTAAATGCCTCTTCAAGGCAAACAGTGGCCATTCAGTCAAAAAATATATATATCCATCTCAACTTTCGAATTTATAATATTAGTATGAAGTATGATAAAATATTAATTATAACCTTAACTAAGCTAAACAAAATAGATGCGTCTAAAAGATTTCTCTATTCTCTGCGTATCCCTTTACGGAAAAGCCTTGAGGGTTTAAATTTTTCTCAGCCTCATTAGTTAAATCTTGGCAAGATGTTTTTACTTGAAACAAAATAATCTTTTTATAATGGAAAAAATGCGCTCAAAGCTGAAGTAAGCCTTTGTGGCAACTGAAAAAAGGCTTTGAACGTAGTCGGCTTATCCATGGTAACAATGTTTGACTGAATAACTCATATTTCCATATTTATTTTCATGAAAAATCTTCCGTCCTTTTAAAATAGGTTACGTGTGACAGAGAGAATGTGCTTTTACAATTTTAGAACACGTTAACATTGTTAGAAGTAGGAATACGTTTTTGTACAAGTGTTTTAACAGTGGAAACAGTTATATTTACAATTGCCTTATTGATTATTTTTCTCTATAAAATATGATGCACTTCTTAATATTTTTCTCTGTACTATGGACTGGGGGCCTAGAACGAAAATTTTCGAGATAGTATCGATAAGTTCTAAAATTTTATATTTGTTTAGCGCGACTTTCGGGCGTAAAGAACACTGACAAATCTGATACTAATTTTGTTGATGACATTACGAATACTTTCTCGGAAATAGTGTTAGGCCCCCAAATTTTGAAGTGAGAGAGGTTTATCTAATGTATTTAAACTATTAGCGAAAATTATTAATCATATAATTATTTACACTAATTAAATATTAACAATCACTAAAAAGCATTTCCGAATACGTTTGATATCCACTCACTTAAATTCTATTTAACTTCTCTCACTACTTAATCAGCAAAACATTTTAAAAAGTTCTTTTTAAATCAGCTCAAGCAACGTTGACCCAGTTATACTGATTTATAAATAGCTAATAAAACGTACCAAAACCGCTGCAGTTTTAATCGCAATGATTCTGTCCGCATGGAATTAAAAAAAAACAAAAGTAAGTAGCCTATGTATTCTTCCAGACTATCCTCTACATCTATGCCAAATTTCATCGAGATCCGTTCAGCAGTTTAGGCTACAAACTCTAACAAACATCCATCCGTCTAAACTTTCGCATTTATAATATTAGTAAGCTTAGTAATATTGCTTATATTTTGCTATGGAGTTTGACTACACGGAGCTAAATAAATGTTCATCATCAACTTGCCCTTATCCCTTATGGAGGGTCGGAACAATATGTGCTGCTCTTCCATACATTTCTATCAGCCGTTATATCTGAATCCACTCCCTTCTTAAGCATATCCTCTTTCACACAATCCATCCATACTTTCTTCGGGCTTCCTCTTCCTTTGTAGCCATCGACATTCATTCTTAACATTTTCTGGTTTACGTCCCCTTCGTCTCGTCGCATAACATGTCCATACCACGCTTACCTTTTGCTTCTCAATTTAAATAAAGCTATTATAAATAAATGTTAAGGGCACTTTATCGACGATTAACAAAAACCGTAGACACAACTGTTCAAAACACAAGAAGTTCGTAGATAGCAGTCCATTGTCTCTGACAGAGGCGAATGGTTTTTTGCTGATCTTGATGAGAGACGTTGGCAATGCTCCAAGTTGAGTATTTCCTTAAATAATACGAAATTACAAATGCTGTATGTAAAATCACTTTACTGTTAGAATGTGCGCACTTTGACTAAACTATCGCACAACTGTTTATTATCGCTTTGATTCCAATGAGGTGAGCACAATACTCGCTTTTTGGTTGTGTATCTAAACAGTTGAATTGGCTGCGAAACAATTGACAATCGCACAACAGTTGTGGGATAGATTAGTCAAAGGTGTGCGACCGCTCTTAAGGGCATTAATACACATACCAGTAGCTGGCACACTTGCATTCTAGTTACTGTCACGTGTGAACACTAAAATATATACCAATCTTTCTAATACGAGTATTATAAATGTGAAAGTTTAGATGGATGGGTGGATGTTTGTTAGCGTTTGTAGCCTAAACGGCTGAACGGATCTCCATGAAATTTGGCACAGGTTTAGAGCATAGTCTGGAAGAACACATAGGCTACTCGATTTTGTTTTTTTCAATTCCACGTGGACGGAGTCGCGGGCGAAAGCTTGTATGAGAAATAAATAAACAAGCGCGATTAATTGTCGATATTTCCAGGGAAGAATGTTATTGAATATCTATGGATTTTATCATCTTTGATTTGGCCTAAAAACAGAAAACTTGATTAATTTTTGGATATTGATACACTCATATTATGTAAAAGATTGGATGGATGTTTGCCACAGATGTAAAACATACTTAACGTTTTTTTCTTTAATTCTGGATGTTATCGCGAGCAAAAATTAGTATAAAACGAAAAGCTACGCGAGCGAATCCGCCAGTAAAACTTAGTATTTCTATGTGTCAGTAAACATTGTACGTACAGTGATGGATTTCTCTGCTACGAGGTATAAATAAAAACTATTGCAAAAACGCTAACAGAGCTTTTACAAAGCTTTTAGTTTTTTCAGCCATATTTTTCACTCGTTTGATGAATGCTGGGCTACAGTTTGAATTCTTCAAATGCAGCCTTCGCTTTGTAATCCATCAAAGGCGTATTTCGAATTATTTTGTTTTACATTTTTTCCGGTTATAATACCAACTGTAATTTTCTGCTTGACGAGAGAACACAAAACTTTCCGTGTCACTGGAGAATTTTTTTTTGTCGCTTGTATATTTTGATAAAAAAAAGTTATTTTTATCGTAATTGTCACGAACGGGTATGCTAGTAGCTATCCAAATTTATTTAGTTATTCTTTTAAATATGAAATTTTAACCATTCCAACTAAGTTCTAGGCTTGTGCTAGGATATGGTTCACGACAATAGTCGAATAGCGGGATTCGAACCCTCTACCGCATCGGTAGTCCGTACCCCAAACCATTAGGCTATTGGCGCTTAAGTATTGAAAACCTTCACTCAAATTGTTGAACACTATTATGATATTAACAAACGCTTTAGTTTAAATAAGATACGTATCACGTAATATAAATCGTGACAGTCTACTCGAAACAACACATAATTGTTACTGTTTTTCGTAAAATATTGAAAAGAATGACATGTATTTTCATATCAGCATGTTAGTGGAAACCCACCCTTTGGAATAATTGTGTTCACGTTAGTACCCACGCATATTGAAAGCCTTCAATACTTGTACGCGCGTCTCGCTTAAATACCTCATTAAAATAGACTTAAGGCGCGAAAATAATATATATTTTTTTTTTTATATCATGAGTTGGCAAACGAGCAAGCGGCCACCTGAATCCGCCAAAAGTGCGAAGCGACCGCTGCCCATAGACATTCGCAATAGCGGATGCGTTGCCTACCCTTAATCGACGGAGGAGGAGACGCACATAAAGAGGATATTTCCCCTTCCTATGCGTCTCCTCTACCGTCAAATCCACGTTCCCTTCCCATCCTATTCTTATGAGAAAAAGGGTGGGAAGGAAAAGGGACCAAAGTTGGGCCTCCGGTAATATTTCTATACCATCCATAAAACTTCACATCTATTTATAACATTTTAAAAAGAAATTAAAAAAACCACAAGTTACAATTTTCAAAAGGTTAAGAAAAAAATGTAATTGTTGTTTTAATATCACTCAGTTTTAAAATTAAAAACGTCAATTCTCGACTTCGTGTGAATTTCGCTATTAATTTCCGAAGGCGTCAACTAAAGATAATTTCCGCAGAAAGCACTATCGATCGCTAGTTTTTAGTTTTCGATACGATGGTTAATTCTGGAATAGAAACTTTATCATGAATATTCGTGGGAACGTTTTCGTGAAGTTATTGAAAAAGATTCGTGCAGCGCCTCTGCCGGTCGAAAAATACACTAACAAATCTTGTACAAATTTTGGCGATGATGATGACCACATTTTAACTTCACGCGAATATTCGTCATAGACCCTCCGGACTGCGTCTAGATTTTCTCAAACACTTTAATGGCTTTGTACTCGAAACGAAATTATGTCTTCTTCTTGTCACCCTTTATTCGAAATTTCAAATGTATTTAATATATTTCCCATTTAAAAATATTTTTAACTATGTTGTTATACGAAAATATTATATTTTCGTTTTACTTATTAAATTAATCTATCTATCTATACTAATATAATAAAGCATAAACACACACTTCTTTGTTGCCTAAGATGTCAGCAATCACAGCATATTTTCAAATAACTCTTTTTTTAATAAAAAGCCCTACACTTACGTCACGCTTTAGATATTTTGGATAAAATCCCTAATGTGGGAAAGAGACCATAAGTTGCTGCCAACATCAAGAAAGTAAGATTGCCAACGTTTGTCATGTCATGTCATTTTGACATTTGCTATTGATAATTTGACAAATGTAAACAATATAATAAAGTTTTTATAATTTCATGCGGATGAATCCGCACGCGAACAGCTAGTGATTGAATGAAATAGATAATTCTTAACCAATTTATTTCGAAAGTAAAAAATACACCAAACATCACAACGTTTAACTAAAAGCATTTACTAGAAAGTCGTTAGCGTTGTTGTTCCCTTTTTCTTCGAAAAGATGCGACAAGCGTGGAAGCCATTACTGTGGTAACAGGTCATTTAGGTCCTTTCCAACATCGCTCCAGTCTAGACGTATTTGAGCTAACATTGCTAGACTTTTATTGTCTACTAGCTTTCGCCCGCGACTCCGTTCGCGTGGGATTGAAAAAAAACAAAACTGAGTAGCCTATGTGTTCTTCCAGACTATCCTCTACATCTATGCCAAATTTCATCGAAATCCGTTCAGCCGTTTAGGCTACAAACTCTAACAAACATCCATCACATTTATAATATTAGTAAGATTTACGAGTAAATAGTGATATTTAGATGGCTGTAAAAAGACCTTCGCCAAGTTACAAAAGTACACTTAAAATTTCCTTGTGTGGACACAACTCTGGAGAGTTCAGGTTGCAATGATCATTGTCAATCTTAGTTAGGAGATGGCACTAAAATTAGAATAAAAGACCGACTACGAATGAATAGTGTGAAAGGTTATATTTGCAAGAAGGCAGTGAATTCATATATGACTGACTAGCTGTTGCTCGCGACTTCATCTCCGTGAAATTAATAAATAACAAAAGATATAGCCTATGTTACTCACAAATTAATTACCTTTCTAATGGTGAAATAAGTTTTGAAATCGGTCCAGTACTTTTTGAGTCATTTCAATACATACAAAAATACAAATATTTCCTCTTTATAATATCAGTATAGATAAAGATGTATGGAAGTTGTTCATACTGTGCCTTGGAAAGGCATAACAATTTTCCAGTAAGAATTTATTTGGTCATGTATTACGGTAGAGGAAATCTACTTTAAAGAGCGTGCGCACACCTGAAACTAAACTATCGCACAACAGTTGTGCGATTGTCGACTGTTTCGCAGCCAATTCTACTGTTTAGTTGCACAACTAAAAATCGAGCAATGTGCACATTATAAGCTCATCATCATCGACTTGCCCTTATCCCTTACGGACGGTCGGCACAGTATGTGCTGCTCTTCCATACATTTCTATCAGCCGTCATATCTGAATCCACTCCCTTCTTAAGCATATCCACTTTCACACAATCCATCCATACTTTCTTCGGTCTTCCTCTTCCTTTGTAGCCATCCACATTCATTCTTAACACTTTCTGGAAACACATTAAGCTCATAGAAATCAAAGACTAAACAGTTGTGGGATAGTTTAGCTCTAAACAGTTCATTTGCAGCTTATTATAAAAAGACTCGTTCATTTAAAGTTATTAATTAATAAATTATACTTAATTGTTGATATCCATCCATCCAAAGCAGTCCGACATTCATTAATTGCATTTCGTTCAGAACTTCGCAGCGAGTTTGAATGACAATCGGATTCAATAATGGAGATTTCATTTTTAACTTAACAGAAAGTTTCTATTAATTAATTCTTTTGTGAACAATAAGCATTATTCTACAATGCATAGTTTTATAAATCTATACTATTATAATAAAGCATAAACACACACTTCTTTGTTGCCTAAGATCTCAGCAATTACAGCATATTTTTGAATAATTCTTTTTTTAATAAAGAGCCCTACACTAACGTCACGCTTTAGGGTATATATTTTCTCGCCATTAAACTTAGGGGGTAAATATTTTGGATAAAAACCCTAATGTGGGAAAGAGACCATAAGTTGCTGCCAACATCAAGAAAACAAGATTGCTAAGGTTTGTCATGTCATGTCATTTTGACATTTGCTTTTGATAATTTGACAAATGTTAACAATAAAATAAAAATTTCATAATTTCATGAGGATGAAGCCGCACGAGAACAGCTAGTTGCAAAATAAAATTATAAATGCGAAAGTTTAGATAGATTTCTTTTTTGTGACTGAGTTGTCACTGTTTGCCGAAGAGGCATTTACAGATTCACCGGGCTTGAGGTGGCCGAGCGCAGATGGCGCTTAGCCTAAACCTATCTTTAGATGGATGTTTCTTACAGTTTGTAGCCTAAACTGCTATACAAATCTAGATGAAATCTGGCATAGATGTAAAAGATAGTCTGGAAGAACACATAGGCTACTTACTTTGTGTTTTTTAATTCCACATGGACATAGTCACGGGCGAAAGCTAATATACAATAAAAAGATATCCATATTACTATATGGAAAAACATATCTATGCTAATATTATAAAGAGGAAAGCCTTCGAACCAATTTCAAAAATTCCCTCGCCCATTAAATAGCTATATTATTACCGAGTAAGAAGGGCTATGTTTTTCATCTAAGAGAAGGGTATGGATATGACAGAAAAGATATGAGACGTATTTTCTTTGAATCATCCAGGTGAAGCTAGGAAGAATCGCTAGTGTATTTAAATACAAATACAAACACAAATATTTTATTGGTAAGCGAATTACAGGTCACCATGTTAAAAATAAAAAGCTTTACAGATATTCTAAATGAAAATTGTGTACATAAAACAATAATTATGATAGGAAAAATTCCTCGACACTATAGAAGGATTTTTGTATTAGCCATGACTTAAGTTTATTTTTAAATGACGCGAGGCTGGTAGCCGTTGCCGTTTAGATGCCAAGTCTAATATAATTCTGTGGTAATTACATAATTGTAATTTCAATTATAAACTAACCATTTTAAACATTCAATTATCAACATTCAAACAGTGGTAGTGCCCGCTTTAACATCTTAGCACGAATGGGCCGGCAGCCCGGTGTAATACCACGACCACACAGAAGACAGGCGTGAAATGGAAGCAATTCCGTGTTTCGTCTGATGAGTGTGGTGCCGGAAGCCTAATTTAAGTCCCTTTCTCTTTACCACACTTTTCTAATAAGGAAAGGATGGGAAGGGGAAGTGGATTTGACGGTGGAGGAGATGTATAGGAAGGGGAAATATCCTCTTTATATGCGTCTCCTCCTCCGTCGAATAAGGGTAGGCAACGCATCTGCAATTGCGGATGTCTATGGGCAGCGGTCGCTTCGCCATTTTGGCGGATTCAGGTGGCCGCTTGCTCGTTTGCCACCGTATTTTATAAAAAAAAAATCCTTGACAGTTTGTGAATGATTTCAATCGATACAGTCATTTATAATATCTGTCATTTTCATTTAAATAAATGGATATAATTTGCACCAACTAAAGTAAATGTAACCTTTTGAATATTTAAATATTGCTCCGTCCAAATACATTGAACATAACTTGGTAACCAAAATCACCATTATAATTATCCAAATTTAAATTACTAGCTTTTGCCTGTGACTCCGGTCGTTTAAAATAAATTAGTAAGTATCCGCCAAATTAAATCGAGATTCGTTAAGTCGTTTTGGAGATATTTGCGTCGTAACAGACATCCGTCTAAATATTACTATGAAATAAGATTAAATAAGAAAATAATGCAATTTATCGCAAATTAAAACATTAAACTGTAAATGTGTGTTTTAGTTTAGTAAAAATAATATAATTTTTCGACACTATGATGTAGCAACAATTTAAAAATTACATAAAAACTGGCAAGTATATAAAATTCTACAATTATGGACATTTATTACAAAAACTTATAATGCTATTCTAACGACAGCGCTAAGTTAAAGTGACTTAAGCCAGCTGAATTAAGTGGCGCGGAGCTTCAAGTTAAAAGAGTTTCAAGGTAATTAGCGTTAGTAGAGCTTGCTACTGATGTTTGGTTTGAGAGTATTATTAACTAGCTGCTGCTCGCGACTACGCCTGCGTGAAAATAAAAAAATATATTCTATGTCACTCACTGATAACAAAGATTTTTAATGGTGAAAGAATTTCTGAAATCGGTCCAGAAGTTTTTGATTTTTTTCAATACATACAAAAATACAAACCTTTCCTTTTTATAATATTACTAGCTTTTGCCCGCGACTCGGTCGGCGTGGATAAAAAAAAACAAAAGTGAGTAGCCTATGTGTTCTTCCAGACTGTCCTCTACATCTATACAAAATTTCATTGAAATCCGTTCAGCCGTTTAGGCTACAAACTCTAACATCCATCCATCCATCTAAACTTTCCCATTTATAATATTAGTATGATAGTATGACTGCTTTTCGCGACTTCGTCCGCGTGAAAAAAAAAGATAATAAATATGGCCTATGTCACTCACCGATAAGGTAGATTTTTAGTGGTGAAAGCATTCTTGAAGGCTCAGTAGTTTTTGAGTTATTTTAATACATTCAAAAATAATATTTTTTTCTTCTTTACAATATTAGTATAGATAAAAAAGCATAGCCTATGTTACTCAATACAGATTTACTCAGCAGATACCTTTAGATCAGCAGCCCATAAACCAAACCATTAGGCGATAAACGCTCTGTGATATATGCAACTACAAATTCTCATTTTCATTCAACTATAGATACTTAAATAAAAGAGTCTCTATTATATAGATTTAAACAAGCATAAGCTATATTGGATTTGATCAACAAAATGGTCGGTTAATATAACAGCGAGGCAATTCAATTTGCGGATACAGGGAACTCTGTTATAGCTTAGCAGCAATATGAAAGGCCAATAATCGAGATATTGCGTGTAAATACGATAAACAAATATACTTACTACGTAAATAATCATATGTAACGAATAAAGGACACTACTTTATAAATAAATAAGATTTACTGGAGGTGTAAACATTTTTTTTAACAGTGGTAGAGCCCGCTTTAACATCTTCGCACGAATGGGCCGGTTCGCCCGGTGCAATACCATGACCACACGGAAGACAGGCGTGAAGTGGGAGAAATTCCGCGTTTCGTCTGATGAGTGTGGTGCCGGAGGCCCAAATTTGGTCTCTTTTCCTTCTCACCATTTTTCTTATGAGAAAGGATGGAAGGGAAAGTGGAATTGACGGCGGAGGAGACGCATGGGAAGGGGAAATGTCCTCTTTATGTGCGTCTCCTCTTCCGTCGATTAAGGGTAGGCATCTGCAATTGCCGATTTCTATGGGCAGCGGTCGCTTTGCCATTTTGGCGGATTTAGGTGGACGCTTGCTCGTTCGCCACCTTATATTATAAAAAAAACCTATCATACGAAAGGCAAACGATTTCTAAAATTATTTTACTTGACGTAGACGATACACGTAGCAATATCTGTTAACGCATCAAGTAGTTTAACGATTTTCGTAGAGGTATGCGTAGACGTACCTACAGGCGTAGCTGTAGGCGTAAAAGTAACCAAGTCGTCCAACACTTTTACGTAGAATGTAGACGTCAATAAATCTTCTCAAGATTCATTCCGAGTCTACGAACGCCGGATATTCTCGTGAGGTAGAACTATTTCCTATTTATAAACTATTGCAATGAATACTTGATTATATAGGAAATTGAAAGCTCAGTACTTTACTGTTTCTTCTTAGTCTTAATATGTAAAAAATGGTGATTATCATAATTAAAAAATATTTATTTTGCTTTGATGATAATTGATAAAATTTTCAAACACTACCTTTCGTCCCGACTCCATCTGTTTAAGCTTTCGCTTATATAATACTTGCTGTTGCTCGCGACTTCGCCCGCGTGCAATTAAAAAATATAGCGATTGTTACTTACAGATAAATTACCTTTCTAATGGTGATAGAATTTTTAAAATCGGCCCAGTAGTTTTTGAGTTATTTCAATACATAAAAAATACAAATCTTTCCTCTTTATAATATTAGTAAATATAGAAGTATAGATTACTAATTTCCAAAATGTCATATAATTTATTTTATAACATAGCATGTATAATGAAAGATGAAAGGTATAACTACAAAGGCAACAAGGTTGTTGCAAGAACTACAGCAGCAGGAACTAAAGGAAATAAAAAAAAAACATAGCATGTAAGTACATAATGAAGGTGTAAACTGCCTGGGGATGTAATCCATCTTGAATTCGATCCTGCGGCCTTGGAGTTTCACGTTCTGTAATGCGATAACGATCACGTCGGCATGTCAGTGAGGTGGAATGGATACCGTCTATATACCTATCTATGTACATCTGATTATATCCATATACCTACTATTTTAGTAATGGGCAACAAATACATAACAATTAACATGTTAAAAACTAACCGTTGCTCGCGACTACGCCTGCGTGAAAATAAAAAAAATATAGTCACTCTTACTCACTGATAACATAGCTTTTTAATGTTGAAAGAATTTCTGAAATCGGTCCAGTAGTTTTTGGTTTATTCCAACACATACAAATATACAAACCTTTCCTCTTTATAATATTAGTATAGATGAATAAAATGTGTAGCTCCCGTAGTAGAGAAGGTAAGGAGTAAAAGGTTAGCATGGTATGGGCATGTTATGAGGAGGGATGAATCGCATAACAAGGAGAACGTTAGTTATGAGTGTGGAAGGGTACACCAGTAGAGGTAGACCTAGAAAGAGATGAATGGATTGTGTAAAAGGTGACATGATCAAAAAGGGAGTGATGACTGAGATGACGTATGATAGAGTTATGTGGAGTAAGATAAGGAGAAAGATGATGATGATGATGACTAATAAAATTTGTAAAAGGAGATAAGATGTACATATTATATATCTGCCCTCTCACTCGTGTAACGAAATACGTCTAATTGTGACGTAACCTTGAAAACACATTCTACAATTTCAACTCCTGTCGCTTGGCAATCTATCACAACACTGTAAGGTGAAAACGGTGTATGTTCAAAGAGACTAACTGAAAACATACAGCCTTAGGCGTCCTCGTACCAGTTGATGTGGCCAAAGAAGTAAAACTTTACAGATGTGATCTAATAGGTAAAGTCTACTTAGTTTTAATAGTTTTGTCGACGGGCTATAGCACACTTGCATTGAAAACACAATTGTATTTATCTTATAGATTAAAAAAATCCTAAATAAGAGAGCGCGCACACCTTTGACTAAACTATCGCACTGTTTAGTCGCGCTTTATTTCCTATGACCTTAGGAGGTGCGCACACTACTCGATTTTTAATTGTATAACTAAACAGTTGAATGGGCTGCGAAATAATCGACGATCGCACAACAGTTGTAATAGTTTAGTCAAAGGTGTGCGCCCGCTCTAAATCTTCAAAAGAACAATATACAAAATCTATCATAATCTCTCAGTTGTATCATATCTCTAGGGACAGTGTTGGATAGCGGCATTACAAATGTCACAGACCGAGTTTCCTCGCCGCAGCATAAATTAAATTATGACAAGGTTTTTTTGTTTCGTTTCAACTTGAAGCAGTACTGTGGTTTCATTATAAATGTTACTGTGTATAGAATTAAATTTAAAATATAGTAACTCACGCTTATTAACAATCAATTATTATCTAATTAGTATAATTTTAATTAGTTTGACCAAATAAAAGGTACAATAGATAAAATTCATACTATTTTCAGTCGATGGTTTGATCCGACTCGAAGGACCAAATGTGCAAAAGCTCCATTTTCAATAAAAGACAACGAATGTAGTACGATCTAATTTCAAATAGATTTATATATAATACTTACTATCATCGAAAAAAATTGATATTAACAAAAACGTTATGATGAGTCAGATTCGAACTCGGTTTATTCACAATTTTTTTTTTAATTTGAATTCTCATCTCCGTTGTAGGTGTTTTGTGTTCATGTAATATACCCAATGATACTCCGGGGAAGAAGACGAATTGAATAACATGACATTCGTCAAAATGGATTCAGTCGCTTAGGCTGTAGTCCGTTACAATTTCAATACATACCAACCCATATAAAAACAAACTTACACCCGTAAAACATTACCCTCTTTGTCAGTAGGATAAAAAACAAAGTAACATAAAAGATCTTTGCTATTACATCGTTAAAATAATTAATAGGGAGTACAAAGACAACAAATGAGCTTTAATACGCTTCAGAAATAATTAAGTAAAATTATTTTAATTTAAGTGATGAAGATTTGTTAACGTTTTCTGTCTTGTTCCAATTCTTGCGAACATTTTATGAAAATATTAGCTTTCGCCCGCGAGTCCGTTCGCGTGGGATTAAAAAAAAAGTGAGTAGCCTACGAGTTTTTCCAGACTATCCTTTATATCTGTGCCAAATTTCGTCGAGATCCGTTCAGCAGTTCAGGCTACAAACCCTAACAAACATCCATCCATCCAGTCTTATAAACGTTCGCATTTATACATTTTGATTTCAACATTTTAGTATACGAAGTTTATACTAGTATGAGTCCCAAGGTCAATTCCTTTAATAAAAATCTATTAATTTTGAACTATAAGAAGAAATTCTTACTTAGTGCCCTGCACACACAAGAAATTTAATCGGCCGATATTTTAATCGGGTGCTTGATCAGTATAAGCATGTATGGAAGTGTGCACGACGGTCCTGATTTATTTGATTTTGTCTTGACAGCCCGATACGATCAAACTATCGACCGATAATTAGGTTAGACTGCGGAAGCTCTGTTTTTAAATCGTTTATTTGTAGTTGCGAATCGTAAAAGCGCGTTTATATTATTTTTAAAGTAACTTATCTGTACTAATATTATAAAGAAGAAAGTTTTGTATTCTTATTGAAATAATTCAAAAACTACTAGGCCGATTTTAAAAATTCTTTCACCGTTAGAAAAGTAATTTATTTATGAGTAAAATAGGCTATATTTTAATTTCACGCGGGCGAAGTCGCCAGTAACTAAAAAGTTCAATTCAAATGAGATCAAAAGTTCCTCTAACATGAAACAAAGGAAACTGGGGCGTTCAACTTTTATCATTTGTAGGCATTGAATACTTTTACCAGTTTTATATTAAGTAATGATGCAACTTTTAATAAATGATTAGAGAATATCTAAAAAGTAAATGATCAAAGAAAGTTTTGTATACAACCATGTATCAGTTTAAGTTTTTAGGACGGAGGTTTGTTAGAATTTGTAGCCTAAACTACTGAACGGATCTCGATGAAATTTGGCATAGATGTAGAGCATAGTCCGAAAGAACACTTAGGCTACTTCATCATCATCATCATCATCACCAGCTCACTATATGTCCCCACCGAGGGGCTCGGAGCCTACCCTAAGTTAGGGTGACTAGGCCATAGTCAACCACGCTGGCCAAGTGCGGGTTGGTTAACTTCACACATATCTTTGAATTTCTTCGCTGATATGTGCAGGTTGCATCACGATGTTTTTATAGGCTACTTACTTTATTTAAATTCCAGAGTCGGAGTCGCAAGCGTAACCTTGAAGCTTAAAACGTGGCGTTATCATTTGAGATGCAGTTACATCTTTTCATGTCGTTTTAATATTCTGTTCCTCATTTTTTTAATTATTAACTTATCCCTCAAATAATTCCTTACAATAATGAATTAACAGTATTATAAACTTAATAATTTTTTAGGTTTATCTTAAATTTTTCTAGTAATAATTCTTTGAAATTACTTTAATGAAGTTGTTACTAAGTTGAAGATAATTACAGCAAAACGGCTAAGTCCTTGAACATCAAAGGGTTGTCTAAATTGAAGGACGGCGGTGGATCAAAGAAAATGAAAAGAGTACACGACGATGCACGATTATTGAATTGAAGTTTAACTCTCTGATTGCCACTGATGAACGTAAACGTAGTTCTATGTTTCAACTTAAATATGTGCCATCACTGCTTTCAATATAAGTATTTTAATATTTACTAGCTTTTGCGCACGCCTCCATCCGAAAAAAAACAAAAGCAATTAGATTATCTCCCAGACTACCTAGTACATCTGTGCCAAATTTCATCGAGTTCCGTTCAGCAATTTAATCTACAAAACTCTAACAAACATCCATCCATCTAAACTTTCACATTTATAATATTAGTAAGAAAGATTGGTCCTTATCGCATTTCGCAGTAAAAATGTTAACGTGTATCTGAAACAAGTTTTTATAGTAATCCATAGTTTTTAGTCCCTTTCCCTTTCCACCCTTTTCTTAAGAGGAAAGGATGAGAAGGAAAAGTGGATTTGACGGTGGAGGAGACGCATAGGAAGGGGGAATGTCCTCTTTATGTGCGTCTCCTCCACCGTCAATCAAGGGTAGGCAACGCATCTGCAGTTGCGGCTGTTTATCTGTTTATGGACAGCGGTCGCTTTCCATTTCGGTGGATTCAGGTGGCCGCTTGCTCGTTTGCCACCTTATTTTATAAAAAAAAAAAGTTTTCAGTATAAATTTAATGTTTTGCTATAAATCGTGTTCGGTTAATTAGGACATCCTGTATCCACAGCTAATAAAGTTAATTACTTACAGGGGACAGGCACAAACCAATTAAGGTTCATGTAGGTCGACCGTGAATGACCTTGCTTTAAATCAACCTAAGCTGTACAGAGTATAGAATGACGGGTATATAGCGATCGGTACAAAATACAATACTCTGTAAATTCTGAACTGCATGCTTCATATCGTCGGGGAAGTATATTTCCTAACCACTTAGTGAGATATCATTAGACTGTCTTAAACAATTATAGTTCTATAAGCTTATATGCTCTGGTAAGAGCGCTGTTATCGCTGTATAGTTCTATCAGAAAATATGTTAATCTGTAATAAATTAATATATAAAATTACATGAAAGAAAAAATGTGACAAGATAGTTACGGTACGACGATAATTTTGTCATAAGGTAGCTCTAGTGAGTAATAACAGTGGTAGAGCCCGCTTTAACATCTTCGCACGAATGGGTCGGCTCGCCCGGTGTGATACCACGACCACACAGAAGACAGGCGTGAAGTGGAAGTAATTCCGCGTTTCGTCTGATGAGTGTGGTGCCGGAGACCCAATTTTAGTCCCTTTCCCGTTCCAAACTTTTCTTATAAGGAAAGGATTGGATGGGAAAGTGGATTTGACGGTAGAGGAGACGCATAGGAAGGGGGAATGTCCTCTTTATGTGCGTCGCCTTCTCCGTCAATTAAGGGTAGGCAACGCATCTGCAGTTGCGGCTGTTTATCTGTTTATGGACAGCGATCGCTTTCCATTTCGGTGGATTCAGGTGGCCGCTTGCTCGTTTGCCATCTTATTGTATAAAAAAAAATTAGCTTGATTTATTCCCACCGGGAAAAATAACTTTTTCTATCTGTAAATCTTAAATATGTGTAGCTTTTATAGCAACCGTTTCCTGTACGATTTTCGATAAGTGGGTAGCGAATTTAATTCTTTGACTATACATGAAAATATGTTACAGGTATTTTGGTAGTCAACTCACTGTTATATATAATTCATAACATTTTCAGTCTCAGTAAATGTTCTTTTCAGAAATAAAAACAGATTGTTAGTCACTCGTCACAAATGTTTCAGAGAATTGGTTTAACCGAAAAAGGTTTTTTTCGCATTCCTTCATTTTCTTTTAAGACGCCCAAGAGAACTATTTTCTCTAGTACTAAAGGAGTCAGCTCTTGGCCTTTTTATAAGAAGTTCTGAACGACAAATTTTATGATGATTTAAAATTCGTTTGGAAACGCGAAAACTATAACATAATAAAATTGAACAATTAAAATATTGTTGTCTCTCTTTTTTCAAAGTGAATAAAAGAGTACAACACTTGGAGTGTTGGTTACGCAGTTATGCGCTCAACCTGACTGGATAAGTCCAGGTTCGATCCCAGCCATACCAATATGTTTTTCGAATTTCGAATTTCATATGTACATTTACCCGACGTTCTTACGGTGAAGGAAAACATCGTAATATCTGCACATATCGGCGAAGAAATTTAAAGATATGTGTAAAGTCCTGCAGTGTATTTTGACTATTGCCTACTAACTTAGGGTAGTCTCTAAGTTCCTCAGTGAGGACAATTAGTTAGAAGTTGAAAAGTAATCTTACTAATCTTACTTCTTACTAATCTTACTAATATTATAAATGCGAAAATTTAGATGGATGGATGGATGTTTGTTAGAGTTTGTAGCCTAACCGGCTGAACGGATCTCGATAAAATTTGGCATAGACGTAAAGGATAGTCTGGAAGAACACATAGGCTACTTGCTTTTGTTTTTAATGCCACGCGGACGGAGTCGTGGGCGAAAGTTTAAGGTATATTAGAATTTCCTTACCAAGATCTAAAGCTTACAATCTAAGGCAATTTCAAGCCATGTTCACAGAAATGACTGTTATTTAGAGAATAAATGGCTAGCGAGTGATTTAGCGATCTCTTATCTAGAATAAAGGGAACTCGGGGCCTAAAGCACTTTAGGGCCGTGATAAATCTCTCTACAATTTCACCATTGTACTGTCAGGAAGTGATGAAGTCCATAGATCAAGGGTGTAGTTAAAAATATCATATTTAAAGTACTAATCTTATCTTACTATTATAAATGCGAAAGTTTAGATGGATGTTTGTTAGAGTTTGTAGCCTAAACTGCTGAACGGATCTCGATGAAATTAGGCATAGATGTAGAGGATAGTCTGGAAGAACACATAGCCTACTTTCTAGTTATCTATACTATTATAATAAAGCGTAAACACACACTTCTTTTTTGCCTAAGATGTCAGCAATTACAGCATATTTTGAATAATTCTTTTTTTTAATAAAAAGCCCTACACTTACGTCATGCTTTAGGCTATATATTTTCACGCCATTAAACTTAGAGGGTAAATATTTTGGATAAAAACCCTAATGTGGAAGAGAGACCATAAGTTGCTGCCAACATCAAGAAAGAAAGATTGCTAAGGTTTGTCAAGTCAATGTCATGTCATTTTGACATTTGATATTGATAATTTGACAAATGTAAACAATAAAATAAAGTTTTTATAATTTCACGCGGATGAATCCGCACGCGAACAGCTAGTTTCTACATAAGAACTTTCGGAAATCCAAAAAGTATATAATTTTAATAAAATTTGATTTGAAGTTATTTTAAAATGAAATTATTTAACTAAGAGAATAACGGCCGAACACGGAAACGACATTTAAATAAACTCTAAATTCCATTAAAATCTGACCTCTGTCAGATTGCAAGCGACGCTTATATAACTAAGTGTAAGTTTTTTTATGTATATGCAGCTTTTAAATTCATTTTCCACTGAACATCTAGATAGTCAATGTTAGCATTGTACAGCAGGCAGTGGAAAAGGCACTTATCACGAATTCCAAAGAAAAAATTCGATATCAGCAACGGCATTTGAAAGCAATTTAACCTCGTCCCCTTTTATTAGCACAAACGATTTAGGCCGTTTCAATCTTTTTTTTTATTTATCGCTAGTAAATTTATTCTATCTTGCATTTGTAAATGGAAATCAAAAGAAAGTTAAGAATCACGAAATGATTACAAAGAGAATTATCTATATCTATACATATATAATAAAATTGAAGTGTCTGTTTGTAATATTTTGATAAAAAAAATCAGATTTCGGGGAGATGATGTATTTGCGTTGCTGATAACGAAAATCGCATTTAATTTTTTTTGTCTGTCTGTCCGCAAGCCGTGTTTGTTCCGGGTAATCTCCGAAACGGCTGGGCCGATTTCGACCGGACTTTCACTGAAGGGTAGCTGACATAGACGGGCATATTATAGGCTAATTTTTATATTAAAATTGAGTGGATGAATTCGCGGGCAACAGCTAGTTATTAAAAAATACATTATAAGGTGACAAACGACCGTGATTCACACGTATTTGAAAAGCATAATCATAGACGTTGCTAAAGCAACAAAGAAATAAGTTCAGAAGTGAATCTTGCAATAAAAGATAAAAAAAAAGCAACAACAAGTAAAACAATAACAGAACAGCCGGAGCACGCCGACACAGCGATAGAAGCAATCCATTTACTCCACCCAGATGTAACCATTAGTTTTATTAGAAGCTCTCCGATCGTTATCATTTCACACTCCCACAATGTTGGCTTTATGTCGCTGCACATTTTACGCTTACTCATTTTTATCTATCTATACTTCTATACTAATATAATAAAGCGTAAGCACACACTACTTCGTGGCGTAAGATGTCAGCAATCACAGCACATTTTTGAATAATAATTATACTAATATTATAAATGCGAAAGTTTAGATGGATGGGTGTTTGTTAGAGTTTGTAGCTTGAATGGCTGAACGGGTTTCGATAAAATTTGATACAGATGTAGATGATGGTATGGAAGAACTCATAAACTACTCACTTTTGTTTTTTTAACACCACGCGGACGGAGTCGCGGGCGAAAGCTAGTAATTTAATAAAAAGCCCTACAGGCTTTAAGGCTATATATTTTCACGCTATTCATCTTAGGGGATAAATAAATTAGAAAAAGAACCTCATGTGGGAAAGAGACCATAAACTACAAGCTGCCAACATCAAGGAACTGGATGGACACAGCAATATAATAATTGTATTAGACTCCACAACGCTCGCATATTGTAATGGAGGCCATTAGTGTTGGAGTGCACATTTGTACGAAGCATTTGGTATTTCTCAAAGCGTTTTTGTTTTTACTGCTGAGTAGTCCCATTTTGATGGTTGAGTGCAATAATTAATAAAAAATGTTTCGTAATCATGCTATCTTTCCGTGAGTTGAGAATGCAGTGATCCTTATAACAATAATTTTCTTTAAATACCTTGGCGAATTATTATTTCCCCCTTGCATTTACAAATAGCAAATCCTTTTAAATGCAATCTTACAATTCTAAATCAGAATTAACCAGGCGTATTCGAATAAGTTTATTAATCCAACAGCGAAGCTTCCACTTGTAAAAGCTTGGCACTTAATTAGCTGGATGTTGCAGTTGTGGGAAGCTTTTGTTAAATAATATGCGATACAATATTTTTTTATTTTATAATTGTAAGATTATCATTATATCTACTATGTATTTTATATCAGTTTGAAATTAAAAGAAGTAAAAGACTGTATTTCATTATGATTTTAATATTTCTTTAAATACCTTGGTTAATTATTATTTCCCCCTTGCATTTACAAATAGCAAATCCTTTTAAATGCAATCTTACAATTCTAAATCAGAATTAACCAGGCGTATTCGAATAAGTTTATTAATCCAACAGCGAAGCTTCCACTTGTAAAAGCTTGGCACTTAATTAGCTGGATGTTGCAGTTGTGGGAAGCTTTTGTTAAATAATATGCGATACAATATTTTTTTATTTTATAATTGTAAGATTATCATTATATCTACTATGTATTTTATATCAGTTTGAAATTAAAAGAAGTAAAAGACTGTATTTCATTATGATTTTAATATTTCTTATATAAAACATTTGGTGACAAACGAGCCACTAAAATTCGCCAAAAAAGTGAAGTGGCCAATCGCCAGACATGGATCTATCATGATCTGGAGATCCGATTTGAATATAGGTTGCCTAATCTTTTATCGACAGAGAAGGTGACGCTCAGATGATAATTTCCCCATTCGTCCCGTTCTCTACTATATCCACTTTTTTGAGGTTATGTCATATATTTGGACTGAAATACTAAAGTATAATCAGTAACGGGATTAAGAACGTTTCGTTTCAACGTATTTTAATTCCAATTTAATATGAACACTCCACAAAATTATAACGGATTACACAGCGTCGAAATGAGTTTTATAAAGCACAATCATTTGTATTCATTCACGTAATGAAGTCGCTGTGGACGAGATTCATCTCGCGTCGTTTGTGACAAATCGGATGAAGTTTATTCTTTAAATTTAATTTAGGACTACATGTATTTTTTATACTGAAGATGACAATGATCCAATGGTCGAAATTAATATTTCATTTACAACCATTTTTGATTTCAAATAATTTTAATTTTCAATATATCTCTACTAATATAATAAAGCGTAAACACACACTACTTTGTGGCGTAGGATGTCAGCAATCGCAGTATAATTTTGAATAATTATTTCTTTAATAAAAAAGCCCTACACTTCCGACACGCTATAGGCTATATATTTTCACGCTATTAAACTTAGGGAGTAAATAAATTGGAATAAACCCTCATGTGAGAAAGAGACCATAAACTACAAGTTGCCAACATTAAGAAAGCAAGGTTATTATGGTAACGGTAATTTTGACATTCGACAAATGTAAGCAATAAAATAGGGTTTTTACAATTTTATGTGGATGAAGCCGCACGGGAACAGCTAGTTTCCTATAAATTTGGCAGTGTGGTCAAAAAAGTGACGTCCGATGATTTAGGGTAGAGCAAAATTCGATAGGTCTCTGTTCGGAAATTATCTTCGCCGTCAAGTCCAGACGATAATCAATCACGGTGTAAAACAAAATGAAAAATTGTTCAAGCCAAACTGAGACGGCTCAATTTTTTGTACATAACAAAAGAAATAAGAATATCCTTATGTTATTGCTTTTCTATTATGCGCACTATAATTTTTTTCGACTAAACAACTAAAAAACAAGAACAGTACATTTTACTAAACGCCTGTCAATATAGTAACCGCAAAATTACAGATCTACATTTTCATACCTATTTAATCAAAAGGATACGACGAATTGAAATACGCAAAATTTCAATTCAAATAAGCAGGAATGTACGCAACAGAACTGAAGAGGGCCACCTCAATACACAAAGAGGTATTGTCAAGACGACAAAGAGTGAGTGATTCATAGTAGACAGACGTGACTCAAATGCGACAATAGGTACTTTTAGAACTATTGTATTCGACTGTACCTACAAAATTATGTTTTCTAGCTTTCGCCCGCGACTCCGTCTGCTTGGAATATAAAAAAAAAGTATCTTATGTGTTCTTCCAGACTATCCTCTATATTTATGTCAAATTTCATCAAGATCTGTTCACCAGTTTAGGCAACAAACTCTAACAATCATCCATCCATCTAAACTTTAGCATTTACAATAGTAAGATAAACATAGAATGAAATTTGGAAACGTCAATCATATGCATAGTTTACTACACAACCAGTGATAGGAGCTGCTTTAATATCTTAGAGCCGGCTTGCCCGGTGAAATACTATGACCACACAGAAGACAGGCGCAAGTGGAAGCCATTCCACGTTTCGTCTGATGAGTGTGTGTACCGGAGGCTGAATTTTAGTCCCCTTCCCCTTTCCATCATTTCTCACTCAATGATGGGAAGAGGATTTGATGTTTCAAGGAATTCAGCTGGCCTGTTTGTTGTATTCCATCTTACTATATGAAAAAATTTAGTTACATAGTCCAAACCTGATAGTAAAGTTTTTAAAATGTTTAAAACATATCTATCAAAACCAAGCACGAAAAACAATTTTGTTTCGCAAAAACGAAACAGTTTCAATTTTTATTTCCACTTCAGGAACGGAAATTAAACTAATCAATGCAAGATTTTTTCTTTTTATAAAAGTATTTAATAGTATAATTTGAATACAATTTAAAGGCGTCACAGCATAATACATAAATATAGACACGACCCACATTCCGTGAGTTTAAGGATGAATGAATGATCCGAGTGAACCTTTCATTCGCGAACGAGATAGGTCAAGAACGTCATTCAGAATGTAATTAATGCTAGAGTTGTTTTTGTGACGGTACTTATGACTACACCGAGATAAGGCGTAATTTTTCAAGCTTAAACCAGACATATTTTAATTTCAAAGTACCCTCGATTATACAAATGATTTATATTCATAAAAGTGTTGGATAGCAGTCTCATTATGAAAACATTCATCGGGATAACTTCAAGGTAAAATGAGCATAATTTAATTAGGCGATAACTCGATCATTACAGCATGCGGGAGTCCCCGCACGGGCTATCGACTAAATACAAAACGCAAACAAAGACTTCCAAACAAAATACGCTAAAACAATGTATTTAAAAAAAATACACTAAAAAGTAATGAAATCACCACCAACTTGCCCTATGGAGGGTCGGCACAGCTGCTCTTCCATACATTTTTATCAGCCGTCATATCTGCATCCACTCCCTTCTTAAGTATATCCTCTTTCACACAATCCATACATATTTTCTTCGGTCTTCCTCTACCTTTGCAGTTTGTAAAAAGTCATGAAATAATTGCTTGAATTACTTAGACCTCCCTTAGCAAAGCTGTTATGTTTATATATTTTTGAATGTAAATTTGATGTAAGACCTTCCCCTATAATGTTCCCTCTTAGCTACCATTAGTATACGGCGTGTAAGGAGGAAGTTAGAAGGTGTTTTCTATTCAAAATTAACCATCAGCCATAATATATGCATGTTTGCAGTTTCCTTTTTCGTGAAATCTTGCTTCAGTATATTAGCACCTAAATAATCGTTAAATGTGTGACGTTGCTTAAAATTAATTAATAATAACACCTTTAAAGAGACTGTATTAAATGTAATATGTGTATATGGTAATGTTAATTACATATAGAGGATATTTCCCCTTCCTATGCGTCTCCTCCACCGTCAAATCCATTTTCCCATCCAATCCTTTCCTTATAAGAAGAGGATGGAACGGGAAAGGACTAAAATTGGGCCTGCCTTTCTAGTGTATTGATATTATAGATCGTAATATTTTGCACGCATTTTTAAATGAAACACGCTGTACATAATACCTTTCTAAAATTATAACACTCTTGTACGTGTACTCTCGAGTTTTAGTAAAGGTTTATTCCGTACGTGCGCCCTTTAATGCGATTATTGGCTTTATCTCCGTCATTACTGAGGCGTGGAAGCCTTATTATCCCTACATATATTACCTAGCCTTTCTGTAATTACAATTAGAGTTCAATACATGTCTGTACTGACCTAGATTTGCCTACCAGGGCAATATGAGAAATACCACATATCACGCTGACGTAATCTAAACCATCCTTGAGTCATAGTTATGTCGGGTTTTATTAATTTTTAATATACTATTGGTTATTTTCGTGTAAGCTTTTCCCACAATAATATGTGGTAATCTAAGCAATATTCACTTCGATGAACACAATAGTCTCTAATGCTCGTATAACGCGAGCCAATGCAATTTGCCTGCTAGGCGGAATGCATTATGGCTTTTTGCTATTGGTTAGGTCAATAATCGACGTATAAGAGGCGAAATGGAAACAGATTTTATATTTTCTGTACACTATACTAATCATGAATGTATTGAAAACGATTTCCTACCAACATTTCGTTAAGCGGACACAACGAAATAAACGTATCCTACGCAAAGTGTAACTATTTCCGGGATCAAAAGTCTGTGTTCTTTAAGACTGTGCTCTATATCTAAGCCAAATTTATCAAGATCCGTTAAGCCTGGGTACTCCACTATTAAACACTATTCCAAACATCCATCCAAACAGCTGCCCTAACTAGAGTATCGAAAATTGTAAAATAAATGCTAAGGTGTCAACAATGCGTTGTGGAACGGTCTGTTCTCGGCGGTATTTCCAAACCAATACGACTTAGGGTCCTTCAAGAAGCGAGCCTACAATTTCCTGAAAGGCCGCCAACGCATCTGTAGTTCCTCTGGTGTTGCATGTCCATGGGCGTCGTTGACCACCTCGGTGTTCTCGCCGCTCGTTTGCCCCCTTTATTATATATAAAAAAATAGAAAACTCAAAAACGACTAATGAGTTTTTCATTAAAATATTGGACTATATGTTGATAAGCATTCATGGAATAAAAAATAGTAATTTTATTACTCCTTAGTCATTAACTTGACCCTGCCCTTGGTCATCGTACAACAACAAACAACAACAACAAACAACAACAAAAACAACAACAGTGAAATGTCTCCGTAATTTTATTCAACAGCACAATAATTATGAGTAAAATAGTTGACCTATATTAAGCAAGAAATTAAAATATCTAAAAATATACCGATTTCACACGTATTCATGTCAATAGACACATGAATATTTATTAGTTGTTGGTATGTTGCTTAAATTAGAAAACATTTAAGACCAATAAGTTATTGTTGTCTCTATTTTTGTGAATAGAATAAAAGGGACAACATATATGTACGCCTGTGTACGGTACGTAATCTCTCTACTCTTAGGCCTTTCGTACACAAGTCAACATACATTTTTGAAACTAATTTTGCCTATTAACCCGCGAGTATCTCGTAGCAGTCTGAGTATACTAGCTTTCGCCCGCTACTCCATCTGCGTGGAATTCAAAAAAATGAGTAGCCTATGTGCTCTTCGAGGCTATCTACATCTATACCAAATTGCATCGAAATCCGTTCAGCTGTTTAGGCTACAAACTCTAACAAACATCCATCCATCCAAACATTTGCATTTATAATATTAGTATGATTGACTATCTATTGCCCGTGGCTCTCTACGCGAGGAATTAATTAAAAAACTTAAGTAGTAATCAATTTATTCTTTTTGACTATGTTCTACATAATTGTGAAATTTAAGGGATATCCGTCGAGCCGTTTTGAAAATACGTAGCAAGATACATCCATCCAAACTTTCGCATGTATAATGTTAGATTCTCTACATTTTCCCTTGCTTTCATAGTTGTATTTATCTATTTGCGGTGAAGACCATTTCCTCTACAAATTATCGAAGTAAATAGTGTATCGGAAATAGGAGCGCAGAATTTACTTTCCTGCTTATATAACAAGTAAAAAGAAAACTCTTCGAGTCGCTTAAAGGTAACTTAAGTTAAAAGTTGTGTTCAAAACAAGTTGTTACATAAAGTTATTATGAGTTATGACGCATTTTCTTTAAAGTTTAATAAGAAGTAGTAAGTTAATATAGTAATAATTAAATTGAAATTTATTACTATATGTAATAGGCTATTACATAAAGGTGTAAGCAGATTATTAATTCAATAATTTTAATCTTTATTGGCTAGGAAAGTCGCGAGCAACAGCTAGTTTAAAATTGAAATTGTATGATTTCAATATGCAACTACGTTACTATTTTTACATGCTTTTGTACTGACGTCTGCCAAATGTATTTCAGTTCTATTTGTATTTTATCTTCTAACATGTTTAGTATAGTGTTTCTATATAAAATTTTATATATCGTTTGATCTAGTAATTTGTTTTTATTGAAATCGGAATATTTTGTACATTTTTAATGCGATATTGCCAAATTATTCACATAAAAATTAACAATGCTACAGTAAAATCCCTTTTGTTTTCATTGAATAAAAAGAGGCAATAATTATTTTTCTCTTTGGTTTATTAAACCGACCTTTGATATAAACAAAATCTAGTATCTACTTGAAGTTATTGAAAACAGAAAATCAAGTTTCAAAGTGTACTCGTAGCATGCAAACTTGCGTTCTTCTAACTTTAACGAAGTTCCGATACATGTGGTCAGCATATATTGCCAACACTTGATAACTTTCAAACTATACTTAACACTTGCTTTGACCCGCGTGTCCGTCCGCGCGGAATAAAAATTACTTAGGACTTACCTATGTGTTCTTCCAGACTGTTCTACATCTGTGCCAAATTTCAGCAGTTTGGGCTACAAACTAACAAACAAACATCCATCCATCAAAAATTTCGCTTTAATAATATTAGTAACAAGTTGGAAGTAAGATTAATTAGACTGATATACGAGTACATAATATATTTTTCTAGTAGGGACGGGAATTTATATTTAATGATTAAGAAACATAAGGTGGGAGAGCCAAACATCTTAGATGAAGCCAAATCCCAGAGACTTCATCGGCTGGGCCATTTGATGAGAATGGGGGAGGATCGTGGAGTTAATGATACTGCTGGCCGTAGAGGTGGACCTGCGTGAACTAGAGTCGATCGACTGGCAGTAGACGACGCAGGACAGACGACGTTGGCACTCTCTCGTGTTGAAAACCAAGACCCACTTTGGGTCACTACGCTAACGCAGTAAGTAAACATAAAGGAAAGCATCATCATCTCCCTGGCGTTATCCCACTCCTTGAGTGGCGCAAGATGTTTTATAAACCTCAATGTTTTTGCGCTATTTTTACAGCCTGTCACCAATCTTACTTGGAAGAGAAACAACAAAATACAAAAAAAAAACTATTAAAAACAAATCTTACTTCTTACTAATACGGCGAAGAAATATATTGTATTATATATAGGAATATATTTGCACATATCACCGAAGAAATTTAAAAATGTGTGTGAAGTCAACACGAAGTCCCGCGTGGTCGACTATGGCCTATTCGCCCTAATTTACGGTAGGCTCTAAGCCCTTAATAGAATCATGTAGCGAGCTGATGAATGTCATTGATAAAGTGTTTTTAATTGCCTTAAGACGTAAAGTTTACTTCATAATTATCATCGAGGAAACTCTAATCTATCTTCAGTCTGCAAAAGTTTTTGACTTAATTTTTAAACAAGAATTTATAAGAACAAGTAAATAAATGTCTTAGCTCCAAACTTTATCATTTTTCTTGTAATGAATCCTCTAACTTCGAAAAGTTGTAGGCCTACTTTCACTTTTACACAACTTTCTTTCTAAAAAAAACTATTAAAAACAAATCTTACTTCTTACTAATACGGCAAAGAAATATATTGTATTATATATAGGAATATATTTGCACATATCACCGAAGAAATTTAAAAATGTGCGTGAAGTCAACACGAAGTGCAGCGTGGTCGACTATTCGCCCTAATTTACGATAGGCTCTAAGCCCTTAATAGAATCATGTAGCGAGCTGATGAATGTCATTGATAAAGTGTTTTTAATTGCCTTAAGACGCAAAGTTTACTTCATAATTATCATCGAGGAAACTCTAATCTATCTTCAGTCTGCAAAAGTTTTTGACTTAATTTTTAAACAAGAATTTATAAGAACAAGTAAATAAATGTCTTAGCTCCAAACTTTAACATTTTTATTGTAATTAATCCTCTAACTTCGAAAAGTTGTAGGCCTACTTTCACTTTTACACAATTTTCTTTCTAAAAAAAACTATTAAAAACAAATCTTACTTCTTACTAATACGGCGAAGAAATATATTGTATTATATATAGGAATATATTTGCACATATCACCGAAGAAATTTAAAAATGTGCGTGAAGTCAACACGAAGTGCAGCGTGGTCGACTATTCGCCCTAATTTACGATAGGCTCTAAGCCCTTAATAGAAACATGTAGCGAGCTGATGAATGTCATTGATAAAGTGTTTTTAATTGCCTTAAGACGTAAAGTTTACTTCATAATTATCATCGAGGAAACTCTAAATCTATCTTCAGTCTGCAAAAGTTTTTGACTTAATTTTTTAAACAAGAATTTATAAGAATAAGTAAATAAATGTCTTAGCTCCAAACTTTAACATTTTTATTGTAATGAATCCTCTAACTTCGAAAAGTTGTAGGCCTACTTTCACTTTTACACAATTTTCTTTTTAAAAAAAACTACTAGCGTAAGTAGGTTTTAGGGGAATTTCAAAAATTAAATTTTCGTGGATACCTACATATATATATACACATAAAATAAGCAGAATAATTACAATAAATACACTCCACGCTTAATAATGACTTAAAAATAAGTTAAATAAGCTACGAACATTAAGGGGCTGTCCCACCATTGGCTGATAGAGGCTCAGATAGCTTCAAAATGATGTCACTATCAGATAAGGTAACAAAATCCGATATTTCCATCACATATTTTACACGTTGGATTGTTATCAGACAATATTTGGTGGGACAGGCCCTTAAACTTATAAATTAGTATAACTACTGCTACAAACATACAGACAAAAAAAGTATTTCACACACGACAAATATAAACAGAAACTTTATACAACGGCCCGGATTTAATAGTTTAAACATAGAACATTCAATCCAAGGTATCCATTATATTGAAATGAAGACATGAAGAAAAGGAAAAATAATAAAGGATTATCACGCACTGTTCCACTCCTCGTACACCCGGCATCAGACAACCTTGCAATCTCCGCAGTATTCAATCGCAGCCGCCGCGCTCCTGCTTCGATGTCGATTGAGGAAGGTAAATGGGTGAAGGAAGTTGAGCGAGGCGATAACACGACAATGCAATAACGCCATCAGATGCCAACAGGAGCAGTGCGCTATAACCTTAACAATGAAAACAAATCTTTCTGACATCGTTATCGATAAAATTAATGCTGATGATGAAATAGATGAAGAAGGTTCGAAAGTATTTGAAAAAGTGATAGATTTTGAGATCACAAAGACTATATTATAACGGATACCTTTAGTTCTAAGATTCAAAAGACGTAACCTACGCTTCTTAAATCTTGAACACAAGAAACATTTAAAGCATCAAACTAACATTTAAAGCGCGGCTTGGGCATGACTTTGTTTATCAAAATACTTTCATTGTCATAAGTGGTCGGGAATACTTTGATAGCTTGACCAGGAATATAGAAAACCTGTCATGAAGACGCCACAGTCCTTTAAAAATTGGTCACACAATATGAACAGTCAGCGTCAACTGTCAAGGAAAATTACTTGGTTTTCTATGTTCCTGGTCAAGCTATAGTATTCTCGTCCACGTCTAACCCAAACCTAGTATAAGTGTTAAAGTTAATACATACATTTCGCACGTACTGATCAAAGTTCCTCACCGCAGTTCTTCCCAGTAGCAATGCGTCCATCTCACTCTCCGGTACTGGGACCACGGCCACCGTTGGTGCCGGCCCCGCTCTTACTGGTACATTCATTGTCACTTGTTACTAAGTCACATCACCTATCACTTTTCAATACTTAATACTTCGTCTCCTTTCATTTTACTGTTTTGTGTTTTACGTTGTTTATTTTGTTCATTTTTAAATACATTTCTGATTTTATTTCTTCACTTTCATTATTAAATAATTCTTGTTAATATTTGTTTAAATACTTTATAATAGAAGTTACTTCACTATTCTATTTTATGTTTTCATCTTTTTTATTATTGTTTTAAATTCAGATTTTTACAGTTAAAGTCCCTTGGGAATGTTTATTTAATAATATAATGTATAAATCTATTTACTAATCAGATGTAGGAATTTTTTGATATTTTATATAACACTTCTAAAAATTATCTCTACTCTACACTTTTTAACACTAGATAAAATTGTTAAATTTTCACTAAACAGTTCTTGAAATATTGTTATAGAAAATACACGTTCTATACTGTGATATGCATATTAAAGTTTGTATATTTAGTTTTTTACGTTTATAGTAATTTTAAATATTTTTATTCTACACTAAAGGTTTTATTTCACTGTTACTTAATATATTTTTAAAGATGTTTTTGCTGCTATGTGGATTCTTTCCTTATTTTACTTTCACTGATTCCTTTTTACTCTTATCCGAGATAATATTTTCGTTACGCACTTGTGTTTTTTCAGCCTTTATTGTCCCATTCCAATGTTTTCTTGAACGATATTAGGTCTTTAATATAATTCGTTGTTTGGACCAAGATAGATGTTTTCTGTTTTGTTGAAATTGCACTAGCTATTATGGAATTGTTTTCTTTGGTGATTATCAAAGTTTAGTTTGATATTAATTTTGTATATATTTATTACCTGCTAAAGTATTAGATGTGTAAAGATACACCACGTCTTCAAGATATTTGTATTCTAGTTGTTTTTTACAGTATAAGATTGGGATTTCATTGCTGTATCAATCAATTAAATACGTTTTGCTATCTCTTTGATATTTTACTCGTATTTCAACTGTGAAACCGACAGTTAGGGCGATAAAATACATGTTAGTAGCTGGGACACTTGATGGAAACTGGCAAGTGCTAGATATAGGCTAACTCGCATGCCAGTTACTGGCATGAACGAGTGGGTTACGAAGCGGAACACTGACATGTCCCGTCGTGTATGCTTTAGTTTTAGTCATGTGTAATGCGACAGTAGCTGGCATGCTGGCTACCAAATTTTACTGGCATTTACTTCATCCAACGTTTTCATTTGTCTTATTCGAATAATATAACAAATGAATATAGAATTGTTACAATATTTTAAGTACTCGTATTGTTTTCTTTCAGATGCGAAGGTCGCGTCCTCTCCGGGCTGTTTGCAAACCCCTCGGGGCTTGCTAACGCCACTCGAGTGTCAACGAACAAATACGTACCGAAGGAACTTTGGAATGTACTCAATATTTACACATGTCGATCAAGTTAATTGTATCAAGAAATTGGTAAGAAGAAATCTTCTAATCTTACTAATATTAGAAATGTGAAAGTATAGATGTCTGGATGCTTGGTAGAAGGTATAATGAAGTTAAACAGCCTTACAAATAAATGCGGAATAAATTTAAACTTAGGAATAAATTGGGTCTAAGATAAATTTGTACTAATATTTGCTTATACTTAGTTTATTCCTAGGTTTAACTTTACACCGCGTTTATTTGTAAGGCCGATAGTGTTTAACTTGTTACCGACAGCGCGGCAGCCAAAAATACAAAACTTTTACATACACCAAAACTTTATTTAAACTTATTTACATATTTACAATAAATAACTGAAAACTATATCGATCACGTCTGGTCTGTTCCACGCTTCTTTGTTTTCTACTTTTGTTTTTTCCTTATATAATATATATTTTTTAATAAAACACTCAAAAGTCTTGGTGGCCAGTATGCGACCTCTTTGGATGTATTCACACTTCTCGTCAGCCAAAGAGGTTGTATTTTTCACTGAACAGATAGTCAGTTTCATTTCGATGTTTTCTATAAATGTATTCTTTATTAGTTTGGTCATGTAACTGCCAGTAAAAATGTTTATATCGCAAAACATCGTAACTGTTTTGTGATAAAAATAAGACAGGTGCTTTTACTCGTACAGACAAACTGAACTTTTATATTTGATAACGAAAGAATTATTGCCTAACGTAACGATAACGTATAAATTCTCTCACTAGGGTTGTCAAACTCTAAACAATTTAATTATGTTTTAGTGTGAATCTCCTTTCTATAAGATTTTTATGGTACTTAACATTTTATTATTAAATCAAAACTATTCAAAATATTTTGTTTATATCCGACATTTAACCAAAAGACGGCATTGAAAAAAAAAGTAATAAACATAGCCTACGTTACTCGGTATGTAGTTTTCTGAAAGCGAATGATTTTTTAAAATCGGTCCAATAGTTTCGGAGTCTATTCATTGTTAGCAATCAAATCTTTATGATGTATAGATGTATGTGATAACCCTACAAAAATTTATTAGTGCCTTCATGTGTTTATTTGGCCCTAGGGTTTATAGCTGTCAACTCCTTACACTCTTTATCCATCACAATGGTTTGAAAAATTGGTTGATCTAATTTGACAAATTCTTTTTCTAGAAACATGTTATTTTTTTAACACAAAGTTTGCATAAAATCAAATACAATACAACATTGTTTTTCTAATAAATAAATATTTAAAAATACAATACATTTCATATCTTACATGCCTTAGTTCTTTATACATCTGTACTTAATGTTATGTTGAAAAATAATTTTTGACAACCCTAAAAATAACTGGCGCACGCACGTATGTTGAATCAAATCCGATATTTATTACATATGTAACTTTGTTACATTTGAGATTTTTTACATAACATAATTGATAATACAAAAACATAACTTTGTTTAAGCAGTTTATTAATTTGGACAAGACAAACATTTATATATTGATGTTTTTATTCTACGATCCATCTTACTAATATTATTAATGTGTAAGTTTAGGTGAATGGATGGATAGATGTTTGTTAGTTTGTAGCTTAAACGGCTGAATGGATTTCGATGAAATTTGGCATAGATTTAGAATATAGTCTGGAAAAACACATAGGCTATTCACTTTTGTTTTTTTCAATTCCACGCGGACGGAGTCGCGTGCGAAAGCTAGTTATTTATATTATTCAGTTTATAATCTCAGTGAGTATATTATGGTCAATTGTAAATAATTCACACTTTCATAAATGAAATCTTTAGAGCGAGCGCATATTTGACTAAACTACCGCACATCTGTTGTGCGATTGTCGATTGTTTCGTAGCCAATTCAACTGTTTAGTTGTACAGCACAATATCGAGTAGTGTGCACACCACCAAATAAGCTTACTAGCTTTCACCCGCGACTCCGTTCTTGTGGAATTAAAAAAAACAAAAGTGAGTAGCCTATGTGTTCTTCCAGACTATCCTCTACATCATTACCAAATTTCATCAAAATCCGTTCAGCCGTGTAGGCCATAAACTCGTAACAATATTAGTATAACCTGACTAAACAGTTGTGCGATAGTTTGGTTTCAGGCAGCGTACTCTCTTAACCATACACCTTTAACAACATACTTTTTTGTACGTACTCATAAACACCAAATTTAAATTAAATGTGTTACACGATTAGATCAATAGCCCTGAGGAAAATAATTAAAACAAAAACACCTCTACTTCTCTGTCATTAACCAAAGAGATTCATAAAGTAGATAGAGTAGGCATAGTTAATATTTGTCTTGAAACATTTTTCATATAATCTCACTAGTGCTACAGGTTGTCCAATAGACAAAATCACAAACAAATAATTCAAACACTGAAATCCGTCTTTGCTTATTAAATTTGACATTGAGATTGTACGGTACAGAGAAAGTAGCGGTGAAAAATATTATTCCCTATGTGTAGTCTATACATTTGTTAATGTCTGCATAAAACAAAACACAACAAATTTCGAAATAATCGTCTCGTCAAATCTTTGAACTATAATCGGAAAACGTTTTCGTTATTGCAATCGCCAGATGCAATTCTGGGTCAATTGTGAGTTAGACATGAATATATTTTACTACATTAATTCAGCTTACAGTCAAAGAATTAAATTCGCTACCCATTTATAAGGTATAACTGACACCAAAAGAGCAAATTCACGTATGTATTACTATGAAAAATCGGCCTAATTATAAGAGACACTAGCTATTCCCATGCGACTTCATCCGCATAAAATTATAAAAATTTCATTTTATTGTTTACATTGGTCAAATTATCAATTGCAAATGTCAAAATGACATGACATGACGTCAAACCATGGCAACCTTGATTCCTTGATGTTGGCAGTAACTTATGGTCTCTTTCCCACACTAGGGTTTTTATCCAAAATATTTACCCCTAAGTTTAATGGCGTGAAAATATATAGCCTAAAGCGTAACATAAGTATAGGGCTTATTATTAAAAAAAGAGTTATTCAAAAATATGCTGTAATTGCTGACATCTTAGGCAACAAAGAAGTGTATGTTTACACTTTATTATATTAGTATAGATAAAAGAATATCTGTATGAATTACTAAATTATGATAGCTCAATAATGCTACTCTATCAATGTGTCTAAATTCCTATCCAAATGGGTAGGAAATAAACTTCCTCGTCTGTACGAATCTCTGTTCACTCCTGTATTTACCAACATTTGTTATTGTTGGCGACTCAAGCAAATGTTTGTACAAATTAACATTTTGAATGAAATCAAAAACTTTTTTATTTACGTTATTCGTCACAAATGTTTGATCTAATGTTGAAATTGATGTGTTTATTTAAATATTTTGTCAATTTTATTAAACACTGGTATTGCCCGCGACTTTGTCCGTGATTAGTTTAAATATCAAAACAAACTTTCTCTCCTTATTTAAATTAACGATTATTTTAAAGACTGTTCAAGTCATTTCTCAAAATATTCTACTAAAGGAATAAAATATTTTCATACAAACTTTCACCCATTATTTAGACCTTTAGAGGTTGAATTCAGTATAAAAAAACTATTACTCTTGTTGACAAATTAGAAATCCTGCTAAACGAACAATTATTTCAAAGATTGGGAGCTTAATTCTTCACAGTCTAAACGTACAATTTCACGTCTATACTTACAAATCAAACAATTCCATAATAGAAGGTAACCTACGTATTTGTATAATCTAACATTCATCTAAAATACATTCACTTAGAAAAATATACTACACTAAACTAAGATTGGTCGAAGCGAAAATATTTTAAGCGCGATTTTTTTTAGCGAAACAGCGAAGGCGCGAAAGCAGAAAGATACGAGCGCGGGTTACGCCGCCTCGTGGGGCACTGACGGACTGACGCACGCCGCGCCGTCTCTATACCTGATTCTTAACTCTATCTCATTGTCATATTCACGATAATTCATATAATTATAAATACACGGTGCAACGACACACAGACAGACTTGAAGTAGAAGTAATTCCGCGTTTCGTTTAAGTGTGCGTTTCGGAGGCCTAATATCGTTCTCCTTTCCCTTACAATCTAACTATACTAATATTATAAAGAGGAATGATTTGTATTTTTGTATGTATAAGAATAACTCAAAAACTACTGGGCCGATTTCAAAAATTCTTTCACCATTAAAAACCTACGTTATCAGTGAGTAATATAGGCTTTAATTTTTTATTTCACGGGTGCGAAGTCACGAGCAACAGCTAGTTATAAATATGCTCCCAGTGCAATAACACCCAGAAGATAGGCATGAAGTGGAAATTCCGCGTTTCATCTGACAAGTGTGTCTGCTGTTAGCCTAATTTTAGTCCCTTTTCTTTACCCAGCAAGGATGAGAAGAGGAGGTGACGCATAGGTAGGAGAAATACCCTCTTTCTGAGAGTCTCAATTAAAGGTAGGCAACGTATCTGCAATTACGAATGTCTGATTCAGCTGGCCACTTGCTCTTTTGCCACCTTATGATATAAAAAGTCCCTTTCGATGGATGGATGTTTATTAGCAATTGCCTCAAAATCGGCTACCATCTCGAGCGTAGATGAAGTTGCGGGCATAAGCTAACATAACAATATAAGGCATAACAATATTCGAAATATAGGAATTATCTTTATTTGCTAAACAACTGAATAGTTTACATACATGCTTGTATTTCAAATACAAACAGTGTCCCAAACTGTAGTTGTATGTAACTTGAGAACAAATCACATTATAGACTTAACTAATGAACCAGATGGTGCCTAGACTATGAAGGCTTTGTTTCGTGCTACGAGTGCGTAGAACTAGTTTTCAGGCTACGATTGCGTAGAGCGGTGCTACGCTTTTGTAAATATTTATTTGTTGTTTGTATTTTGCATTTAATTTTAAAGTTTGAATGCGATTAAATTGTAGACGTTTACTAAAACGATAATTTTTAAAGTTCGTTTCAGTGCTTGATAAATAATTGCCAATTTTAAAACATTTCTCCGTGGTAACAATTATTATGTTTTAAAAGACTCGATTGAATCATAAAAACTATTTTTTTTTATTTAAAATATTCAAACGTCATTTCTAAACTTTTTTTCTTATGTCTTACTACCGTTTTACAAACTATTTACCTTATAATTTGTATGTTTTACAATGTTATAAATATTTAAAAATCTTATCCATACTAATATTATAAAAAGGAATTATTTGTATTTTCGTATGCATTCGATTCGCGTAGAAACTACTGGGCCGATTTTAAAAATTCTTTCACCGTTAGAAAGGTAGTTTATCTGTGAGTAACATAGGCTTTATTATTGATTACTTTTTTTTTAGTTCACTAGGACGAAGTCGTATAAGATAAACCACAATCTGTGCTCATTTCATTCACAAATTCGTTCATTAATCCATCCATCCAATCAAATTATTATTGTTAATTAAACTTTAAACAAAATAAATCTATAATTAATTATCTTATGTAAGACAATAAAGACTTGATAAACGACATTTTTAAATAATTATTTCGTTCAAACGTATTTAAATCGTTTAAATAAATAGAGTAGTTTACATTTTCTAACAAGATCACATACTTTATTTTAAACTGAGCTTTTGTTTATATTGTAGCGATAAATTCACTTTCGTACCAAACATATTGACATTTCTCTTTAAAATTTCCTATATTTTCAAATACAGATTTAAAAAGAGAATACAATTGAGATTTTCAAGGTAAAAAGTACCATTTAGTTTGAAACGGCGAAATTGCGTCGATTAAGAATAACGAACTATTATTTTTAAGAACTAAGATTTGGTAATTAACTTAGGGTATTGTATGTTGTAATTTTATATCCTCTAGCTGTTGCACTCACAGTCATTTAATGACCACTAAATGGGTTCCCTAGAGAAGATTGAATTTATGAAACCAATGCTAACGGTTTACTTTAATTATAATTGATTGATTCTAAGTGTAACAGTACGGCAAAACAAATATAATTGTAGATTTAATAATAATCCATTGAAAGACAAAGAGCAATTAAATATAGAGAGAACAGTAGCACAGAGCACTTTATCAACAGAGTTAGCAAAGGTTTTTGGCCGCGGCGAGGGAATAGTTTGGTAAAATGCAATTAACTACGCGGTGTACCAAATGCTATTCGGATAGTTACTATCAAAGTTTATTTCTACTATATTTAAACTATGAATTGGTATGTTTTAAACCAACGCTAATCTTTGGTATATTTTGAGATACCTGAATTCGAACCAAATTTTAAGTATAATTCTTAGTAATAATTCCTAGTATATTTAACAATAATTGAATCCCATCATACAATGATTTTTTAACCATTTTTTTGGTGTATTACTCGTAGTTTACAAATAAATGAAATAAATTTTTAAGTTTTTTTGGCGAAAGCTTTACATATATACATACTAGCTGTTCTTCGGGATTTTATTCGCGTGGAAATGAAATAAATAGTAAATATATAGCCTACGTTACTCAGTGATAATAGAGCTTTTTAATGGTGCAGGAATTATTGAAATCGGCTCAGTTTTTACGTTATTACAATACATACAAAAATACGAATCTTTCCTCATTATAATATTTGTATAGATATCACTTTTTTTGAAATCTATATCTATACTATTATAATGAAGCGTAAACACACACTTCTTTGTTGCCTAAGATGTCAGCAATTACAGCATATTTTTGAATAATTCTTTTTTTAATAAAAAGCCCTACACTTACGTCATGCTTTAGGCTATATATTTTCACGCCATTAAACTTAGAGGGTAAATATTTTGGATAAAAACCCTAATGTGTCATGTCACGTCGTGTGTGTTTGTCATGTCATGTCATGTCATTTTGACATTTGCTATTGATAACTTGACAAATGTAAACAATAAAATAAAGTTTTTATAATTTCACGCGGATGAATCCGCACGCGAACAGCTAGTTAAATATAAAAAATGTTTCGCCAAACATTGATAGTACGTGTCTAGTTAACTCTCAGGGTTTTACCAAACTATTGTAGAGTAAGTTGTAAACGTAAAAACGCAATCAACGCCACCGAAATGATCCATCGTAAACTATTTCGGCGATATACTTTGAGTCTTCACCGTTTTATTTACTGTTAGGATTTATTACCTTTTGTTTTGGCTTTTCAATGTGGTTTTGTTAACGTCATCCGTTATTATAGACCGTCAGGTTTTGACAGTGGTAGAGCTTTAACATCTTCGCACTGGAGGGGCTCGCCCGGTGTATAAATACGACCACACAGAAGACAGGCGTAGTGGAAGCAATTCCGTGTTTCGTCTGATGAGTGTGGTGCCGGAGGCCTAATTTTAATTCGTATACCTTTTCACCCTTAAGAGAAAAGGATAGGAAGGAAAAGTGGATTTGACGGCGGAGGAGATGCTCAGGAAGGGGAAATATCCGTTGACTAAGGGTAGGTAACGCATCTGCAATTGCGGCTGTCTATGGGCACTGGTCGCTTCGCCATTTCGGCGGATTTAGGTGGCCGCTTGCTCTTTTGCCACCTTATAATAAAAACGTCGAAATAAACTATTATGCTTTACTAAAGCCTCCTGTCAATCTTAAAATATGTATTGCAAATCCCTTTCACTCTATAGTCTATAGTTTTTAACATGACAATTTGTTCCATCTCTATTAATACCAATTTTCACCACTTCTCTCAACCGCCACCGTTACCGTCAACATGGTGAAACTCAAATAAGTACAAAATACCACTTCCACCGGCCATTTATAGTACAGTGTGTAAATATTTTATCAGTGTAAACTAGTTCGAACTTCACAACTACATATTATCAACTTGAAGCCTTAATCACTTATTAACGAAGTTGACTGCATTTCTAATGTTTGTAGTAAGATTAGAGCTTGACAGTATTTATATAACTTTTGCCTGCGACTCTACCCACGTTGAATTAGATAACAAAAGTAGGTTGTGTATGTGTTCTAATCTATGTTATACTAGCTACTGTTAGCAATTTCGCCCGCGTGAAATTAAAAAAATAGTAAATCGGTTCAGTTTTTGAGTTATTTCAATACAAACATAAAACCCAAAAAATACAAATATTCCCTCTTTATAATATTAGAATAGATATATCCATGTCAAATTATGAATGAATTGTGTGAAAACGTAATACAAGACAAGCTGGTTTTTTATATAATTTTATTTGTATTAAGAAAACTTTGTCTGGCCATCATTAAGCTAGCATGATTTAAGCCTCCGACTTAAGTATATCGTTAAGTTTTTATTACTTAATAAACTTAATTACGATCGTAAACTTACGTAAAAGATAAACTGTATTTCTATATAGGTCAATAATTATTGCTTTAAATGCACATACCTAAGAAATAATGGTCATATCTAGAGAAAAAAAATCCATATGTTTCTAACCTTACAATTTTTAATAATACGGCTATTTTAATTTAAAAAAAAATGTTTTTTCATACGAAATACGCTGTGTTTCTTAAAATGGATTAATTAATCAAGATAAATATAAACAAATCATCACTTTCTAAAGAAACGAACGTAAATACAATTTAGAACAAGAAGTTCGATCACTCTCAATATAAACAATCTATTTATAAAGTTTCGCATCTTAAATCCCCTAATAAACATTCCAGTTTCATTGACCACGATTTCCTTAAAACCTTTTCCACTAAACTTACCGCGCGTCACTCCGAATAGTCGCTTTCGCTCCAGTGGAAATTGTACTATTGACACAGAAGATAGACGTGAAGTGGGAGCAATCCCGCGTTTCCTCTGATATGTGTGGTGCCGGAGACCTAGTTTTAGTCCCTTTTCCTTTCCTTTCTTAACAGGAAAGTATAGGGAAAGTGGATTTGACGGCGCATAGCATTATGTGCGTCTCCTTCTTCGTCAATTAAGGGTAGGCAACGCATCTGCAATTGCGGATGTCTATGAGCAGTGGTCACTTCGCCATTTCAGCGGATTCAGGTAGGCGCTTGCTCGTCTGCCACCTTATAATATAAAAGGAAAATATTATCTCGTTATTTGCACACTGCTACTTTTTTTATCGTAAGAGGCGGAGTGTGTCTTGTTGCAAGGAACATGGCATTTTTTTTATATAATTGGAACACAGCGCACGTTCCTAACTGTACCATTTTAATAGTAATAACCATTATAGTCGCTCGGCTAGTCGTGCGAGTGGAAACGGGCTTTAAGAGCTTGGTGCCAAGACACCTAGCCAAAAGCAATATCCAGATTCAAGTCCATGCAATGGTCTCTAAATGTTTCTATAGCTAAACAATGTATGTACCCGACCAAGTCTATAAACGATATAAGACAGAGGTTCTGAACCTTCGGTTCGCTAAAAATATTATTTTTCTTAGTACTTGTAGGGAGTTATTTAATGTTCCTTTCATTTGTTATTAAAAAATAAAGCGAATAAGATTATTTAATTTGTGAATCATGGAACCACAAGTTACAACAAAAAAGTTGATAAATATATAATACTAGATGTTCGCGTGCGGATTCATCCGCGTGAAATTATAAAAACTTTATTTTATTGTTTACTAGCTTTCGCCCGCGGCTTCGTCAGCGTGGTATCAAAAAAAACAAAACCAAGTAGCCTATGTGTTCTTCCAGACTATCCTCTACATGTATGCCAAATTAAATTGAGATCCGTTCAGCAGTTTAGGCTACAAACTCTAACAAACATCCATCCACCCATCCATCCCTCCATCCATCCATCTAAACTTTCACATTTATAATATTAGTATGATATTTGTCAAATTATCAATAGCAATTGTCAATTGACAAGACATGACATGACAAACCTTAGTAATCTTTCTTTCTTGATGTTGGCAGCAACTTATGGTCTCTTTCCCACATTAGGGATTTTATCTAAAATATTTACCACCTAAGTTTAATGGCGTGAAAATATATAGTCTAAAGCATGACGTAAGTGTAGGGCTTTTTATTAAAAAAAAGAATTAGTCAAAAATATGCTGTAATCGCTGACATCTTAGGCAACAAAGAAGTGTGTGTTTACGCTTTATTATAATAGTTATAGATGTGATTCCAAAAAAAATGGTGCTTGTAATTGATTTATTTTATAAAGAGGAAAGATTTGCATTTTCGTATGTGGTGAAACTCAAAAAGTACTGGGCCGATTTCAAAAATTCTTTCACCATTAATAAGCTACGATATCAGTGAGTATTATAGGCTATGTTTTTATTATTATTTTTTAAATTCACGCGAAGTCGCGAGCAACAGCTAGTTTTTTTAATAACGCATCTGCAATTGCAGATGTCTATGGGCAGCGGTCGCTTCGCCATTTGGCGGTTTCAGGTGGCCGCTTGCTCGTTTGCCACCTTATGTTATAAAAAAAAAAATGTGCACAAAAATTTGCTTTGTGTAAATGTAAATATGTTATTTTTCCGTTTAATACTCTTGACTTTAAGCTGAAATACGTTGAATTACAAAATTAAACGCAACCCACAGCTAAAAGTCTAAGAATCCCTGTCGCAAGGGAATTAAATAACATCCTTCCATACATACGAGTTGGTTATTGGATTTGTAACGAATGTAAAAGCAATATACAGTTAGAGTGGATTGGGTGGATCTAGAATGAATCCACTGGACTTGAAACCGTGACAATATCGTGTAGTCAACGAAGATTAAACTGAAATACCGTTGGAGTAAAATTGAAGGAATAAGGGGATAACTAAACTTCTGTTGCAAATTAACTTAACAAATATATGCAATACTAGCTTTCGCCCGCGGTTCTGTTCGCGTAGAATTTAAAAGTACAAAAATAAGTAGCCTATGTATTTTTCGAGACTATCTTCTACGTCTATGCCAAACTTCATCGTGATCCGTTTAGGCTAGAAACTCTAACAAACATCCATATAAACTTTCATTTATAATATTAGTAAGAATATCGATACCCCTTCCATTTTATTATAAGGAAAGGATGGGAAGGGGAAGTGGATTGACGGAGGGGATGCAAAGGAAGGAGAAATATCCTCTTTCAGTGAGTCTAGACGAAAATTAGGTCAACGCATCTACTATGAATGTCAATAAGAGCACAATTTCTTCCTTATTTCGATGAATCTAAGTAGACGCTTGTTTACCATTTTATAATATACTAGCTATTGCTCGCGACTTTGCCCGTGTGCTGATAAAAAATATAGCCTACGTTACTCACAGATAAATTACCTTTCTAACGGTAAAAAAAAATTAAAATCGGCCCAGTAGTTTTTGAGTTTAAATACATACAAAAATACAAATCTTTCCTTTTAATATTAGTAAAGATATAGATTATTATTGAAAAAAACGAGTGTGTTCATGATTTTTCTTGGCTCACAAAAGTCAATTTGTTTCTTTGTACATTTTACTATCCGGGTGAACAATTTGGTTTAAAACTAACACAAAATATACGTCTTTAACAATTTTTTTTCAGTGTTCCTATATTTTATTATCAAAGTCCATCCGTGAAAATGTCCCGTAGATGTTTATGACTTTAATTACATTCAGGATGTCATAAAAAAGTTTACGGCCAAGTTTAAGTAATAATTCATCTTTATGGTGGACAGAAAAAGTTAAGAAATTTACTGAAAAAATGAACGATGAATAAAAGAAAGAGGGATTCTTAACTCTTAATATAAATGGTTTTGACAGTTTTTATTTTAAAATAAAATAATAACTTCTTTTTAAGTAATCTATTGGTTTCAAGTAGAAGTTAAGTAAATTAAAAAAATAAAATAAAATATAGCCCATTATTAACTGATAAAGAAGCTTTTTAATGGTGAAAGCATTTTTGTAATCGGCCAAGTAGTTTTTGAGTTATTACAATACATATAATAGTGCAAATCTTTCATTTTTATAATATTAGTATAGATATAGATAATGTTTGAAACATTTAAAAATGAAGTATATTCTAAAAGAAATATATTCAGATTGTAATAAAGATATAAATCAACTTGTACCAATTTTATTTTCATTACATCGCTAAAGCGAGTTATGAACAAGAACATTCATTTGTTCTCGCTACGTAAACTGCTACGCCGTAGAGACACGACGCTACGCCGTAGCTCTTTTCATTGATTGTTCTCATAAAGTTTAAAGCCTGAATTAATGTGAAGGAATAGAAAAACTTGAAAGTTTTTGTAGAGCGTGCTGGAAAAGCTTGTTTAACATTGTTGTCTTTTTTAGAAGAGTATGATAATCAAGTTTATTATAAAAATGTCCTAAGAATTGAAAAGAAAAAAAAATAAACAATTACTGTAATTCAATGAAATTTTATTTGTTTACTTCTATTCAAATGTAGAGTACAATTTTTTTGTTTTTTTTAGTGATCGAAGAGTACAATTTTTCTTGCTGAGATAAAATTGTAAACATAGATATTGACATAATCTTTATATATTAAATGCTACTTAACTAATAAAGCTTTTTTTCTCTTCGTTTCGCATACAGCGCCATCTAGTAGTGATCGAATGAACTATATATATTTACATTTATAGTTTGACATAAGCGCCATCTATGTACATACTTACATACTAATACGAAACAAGTTTTGCTTTCGTTTCAGTTTTGTTTTCACAAAGTTGTTGGATGTCGTGGCGCTATTTATTTCATATCAATTTTTTTGCAACAGTTGGTAATATAATTAAAGTTATGATAATCAAATTTAATACCAAAAATAAATAAACGAAACGTCTAAATGTCTTTAGAATAAGTCCGTGTAATATATTTCTCTTTGTATTTACAAGTGACCCATTAATTATTATAGAACATAATATAACCTTGGTAAGGTTACTTAATTATAGTAAATGAAAATTTATTTATAAGGGAAACCCAAGAGGCTTATTTATTATCTTGTAATGTCACGTTATACCTAAATGTTTCTGTTGTAACCATTTTGTTGTAGAATAATTTAAAATTTACAATGAAAGCTTAAGTAATGCGATATCAAAAGCTCCCACAACCCAAGCTTTTATATGTCTATACTAATATTATAAACAGGAAAGTATATTTGTATTTTTGTATGTATTGAAATAACTCAAAAACTACTGGGCCGATTTTAAAAGTTCTTTCACCGTTATAAAGGTATTATGTCTGTGAGTAACATAGGCATAGGCAACAGTAGGCTATATTTTTTAGTTTCAACAGCTAGTGTAGATATATGAATATAGAGGAGGCCAAGTGGACGTCAATGGTCTCTGTCCACACCTCTGCGTTTAACAGTGGTAGAGCCCGCTTTAACATCTTCGCACGAATGGGTCGGCTCGCCCGGTGTAATACCACGACCACACGGAAGACAGGCGTGAAGTGGGAGCAATCCCGCGTTTCGTCTGATGAGTGTGGTGCCGGAGGCCCAACTTAAGTCCCTTTTCCTTCCCACTCTTTTTCTCATAAGAATAAGATCGAAAGGGAACGTGGATTTGACGGTGGAGGAGACGCATAGGAAGAGGAAATATCTTCTTTATGTGCGTCTCCTCCTCCGTCTATTAAAGGTACGCATACGCAAGGCAACGCATTCGCTATTGCGAATGTCTATGGGCTGCGGTCGCTTCGCCATTTTGGCGGATTCAGGTGGCCGCTTGCTCGTTTGCCACTTTATAATATAAAAAAAAACCAGACGGGAGTTATGTTATTGATTGAAAACTTTAAAATTTAGCTTGTCATCATCATCATCATCATCACCAGCTCACTATACGTCCCCACCGAGGGGCTCGGAGCCTACCCTAAATTAGGGTGACTAGGCCATAGTCAACCACGCTGGCCCACTGCGGGTTGGTTGACTTCACACATATCTTTGAATTTCTTCACCGATATGTGCAGGCATCGCGATGTTTTCCTTCACCGTAAGAACGTCGGGTAAATTATGTACATATGAAAATTCGAAAAATCGAAAATCACATCGGTACATGGCGGGATTCGAACCCAAGACCTGTAGATTACAAGTCAAGTGCTTAAACCACTGAGCCACCGACGCTCTTAGCTGTAGCTTGTACCAAAGTAAATTTAGTTGTTGTTTATGTTGTAGTTAAACATAATATTAACTGTCCAGAATTTAAAATGACTTGTTTAAGAACATAGCATCAATCTGTTCAAAAAATAAACAGAAAGAAAAATAAGTTCTACAACTTTTCCGGCAATAAAATTTACATTCGACCATGTTAACCAAGGTAGCTTTAAATAAGCTTTTATAAAACCCTAATACTTTAAAGGTTCCGTAGGTGGTAAAGCTCGGATAATGAGACTAAATGTCTCAACGTGACGAGCTTTAAAGCGTGGCAAACAAAATCTATTTTTTTTCTTCTAGTCGCTTTAAAGATTTGTATTTGAATGCTAACTTTCGTCCGCGATTCTGTGGACGCAGAATTTAAAAATCAAAAGCAAGAAGCCTATCTATTTATCCTGACTATTTTCTAAATCTCTGTAAAATTTAATCGAGATTCGTTCCACAGTTTAGGCTAAAAACTCTAGCAAACATCCATCTAAACTTTCGTTTGTAGCCTAAACTACTGAACGTATCTCCTTGGCATTAGGCATAGACTTAGATGATAGTCTTAAAGAACACATAGGCTACTTGCTTTTGTTTTTAATTCCACGCTGAGGAAATCCCTAGTGAAAGCTATTAAGCAATAAAGTAATCATACCGGAAGCTGTGTGTCTATAAATATTTATGGTACGAAACAGTGTCTAATTAATTTTTGGTGGTAATACAGTTGAAATTTACAACTAGTTTAAATTTATTACTACTTGTTTTCAAAGTCTATATAGAGTAGAATCACGCAAGCTCACAAGCGTACAGAGTTTACGATCAGCAATATCATGCTGGCAGCCAATAAAAAAATATCGTAACTTTTTACTTAACCAAAAAATGTACGATAAATCTTTATTCGTCGTTGACGGTAATGAAATCCGTTTTCTGATAAAAATCATTGAACAATTGAAGATAGATGCCGAATTCAAAACTAATCTTATAGGAAAACAGTCTTCTTTGAAGTCGATTGAAAATCAGAAGCAATTTGACTTTAAGGACAATTTATTAAAAGGAAAGCAAGCACATATGTAGATATCTCCTTTGGCAATATAAGAAACAACAGGACTAGTTTTATAGCTGAATAAAATAGTGCTTATTACGTGTTGCTTAGAGTTGAAAATGCACAATAAAACCCTCTGAAACCACTGGGACGGAGTAAATTACATCGCGTCCGTATTTATGAGGCGAAGCGACCCAACACGATCGTACCACGGACAAATATCTGTTGCTATCTTATTTTGATTTCTACAAAACAATTTCTATTTTAATTTCATTTGTCTAACAATAAAAAGAAAGTTTATTTTTGGTTTAACAAAAGAGAAAAAAGGTATAATTCAGTATTTAAAAAGTAAATATCGTTTAAAAATGCAATATCTATTTTGTCTATAATCTTTGCTTTCCATCCGTCTTTTTTACTCCACCTGCTTTATGTATCTTCCATCTCTTTCATGTAACGAAATGCTCCTTAAACGTGACGGAAAAATTCAAATTAGAAATTAGAGAAATATTGCAGTAATTTCTGTATATGTGATTTATGATTTCCACTTACCTCGGCAGTTGGTCTGTAGTTTCCCTTCTGCTTTCCGTGTTCAGGAGAGTGACGCAGGCCTTTCGTATCTATCTGTACGTTTGTCTGCATCTTGGCACTTCGAAATCACAAACACTTACTACTACCTGAACTAAATTTAACTGTTAATAAACCATGTAACTTTTAATTCACTAGTTGTAAACATTTTTCTTAAACAAGTTACTATTAAAAACGGCTACGGTTGAAAATTTTAATATTCACAAAGTATTGAAAAACACATTTCTTAGTAAGCTTTGTGAATGAGTTTTAAACGTGAAGATGACCGAATGTTGTCGATATCTGGAACAAAGAAAATTAAAAATTACTTCTTTTAGAATTTAGATCATAATAAACTTTATACATAAATACGAGTATGTTGAAGTAAATAACTTCAAAAAAATCACTGGTTAAATCTGACCAACAATTAGCTGTGGATATTGTTGCATACATTAAATTAAATAAATGAAACAATTTATTTAATTTAATGTATGAAGTAAGTAAGAAAAGCGGAAAAACTAAAACTTTTTAGAAGAGGTTAGCTTTTAAGGGATCTCCTAGAGATCTTTATGATACCTAAAGAATAATTTCAACACGGAAAGTCCTTTCTTTTCCTCAAAGGGAATTACTTTGGAAATAATATGTAAATTAATAAGTCGAGGGGCGACTGCGAACAAAATGAAGATTCCAAAGATTCCGTGACGTCACAAGATCGCATTCCACCTCCCACAGGTAATGCTTACTGATGAGTGCTTTTACTAATTGAATATTTTATTTGCTTTCTCCACTGTATAGCTTCACATGAACATGTTATCTTTAAAGTGTAAAAGAATCTGACTCCGAAGTAATAAGCCTTGACTTATTTTTCGCGAAGTTTGTGTTAAGAGCACTTCCTTCAGTTAGAACTGAGCGTATATAGCGGGCTTTAAGCGAGTACTATAAAATATTTTTTCTAAATTATAAAAGTTTACAATCGATGAAAGTTTCTGTGCTAAAGTTTTTATAAAATACACTTTCGTCACAAATAATTGCTTATTTGTTTAATTCATACTGTATGCAGACGAAGCAAAACCTGTAAATGTTTGATGAGAGATTTTGATATAACATACCAAAGCATTCTGAATATGAGGGACCCTATTACGAAAATTTGCAAGAATTCGTAACGTCTTCGATAAAATTTGTATGAGGAATTTTAGTGTCTTACGCCCCACCAAAATTTAAATTTATTATGTGTTTTTCAATAAACCTTGTGATAACGGAGTACTTTTGTCGTTAAGGTTACGAATACTTTCTCACAAATTTTCGTACTAGGTCCCTAGGTATGTGAGACCGTTCGTAAGCACGTCATCCCGACTGATAATGAAATCAAATGGCATGTTTTATTCATGACACTTACGTGTAGTGTAGTCGTCGAGGGCGAAGTTAAATAAATGAAATTTTCCTGAAGTTCATATAAAACATGTGGAATAATCGATATAGCTAAGTTAAACTGACGTACAATATGCGTCGTCAGAAATATATTTTTAAGGGCTCGGAGCCCACCCTAAGTTAGGGTGACTAGGCCATAGTCAACGCTGGCCCAAAGCGGGTTGACTTGACACATATCGTTGAATTTCTTCGCCGATATGTGCAGGCATCACGATGCTTTCCTTCACCGTAAGAACGTCGGGTAAATTATGTACATATGAAATTCGAAAATCACATTGGTACATGGCGGGATTCGAACCCAGGACCTGTAGAGTCAAGTGTTCAAACCCCTGAGCCACTGACGCTGTATTTTAGAAGTATTATATTATATAAAATATCAATTTAAACGCTTAAAACTTTCAATACTTCACTTCAAGAACTACTTTCAAGAAAAATTATAACCAGAAATAAATACTCGATATATGCTTTTAAATCAACGCCACGAAAATGGTTACATCTGCAAATACCATTACAATACTAGAAAAAAGCGGAGCTTTTTGAGCGCTTACGAAGCTTTCCTGCATAATTTGTAAAAGATAAGTAAAGAAGAAAAACATAATGTGTTGATTACTCATATGAGATACTATACATATCTCATTGATGTTTTAATTTTATAACAGATGGCGTTAGTTACAATTAAATTGCGATGAAATAAAATATTCTATTTTTATCAGTATTCAATAGAGTTTTTAAGATAGACTATACATCTAAAAATATATTAAAATCACTGTGCGGCCTACATCGGAAAGACTAATAGTTATATAGTAAAGTGTACCACAAAACTGTTTAACTGTTAAGTATTGGGAGTATTGAAAGATAGCTTGCTTAGCACAGACTGTTTATTTAAGTAGCTGTCACATAGACGGCGGGCACAGCCGCCAGTTCGGAAACACGTACATTACATACACATACACAACAGTTGTATAGATTAGGACTCGTTTTGCTCGCCCTCACAACTATTTCACGTCAAATATGTATCTCTTTAAACTTAATTTCCCTAAGTATTTGAGTTATTTTTAATTGCAATTAAACAGTTAACTTAACATGTAATTTATCAAATAAGATAGTTGTATAGTTGAGGCTTTTACTGTTAGAATAAAACAAATACAAACGCCTTGTTTCCCTGTTATTTCCGCACCATAAAATAGGCATAGCAATATAGCTGTTATATTCGCCGGGTTTGTTCTCGCTCGTAAACACTCACAGACTTTATTTATTGAAAGAGGAGAACTTCCTTATAACGCCCCCGAATTTCACAGTGGAATTATATACCATTGTTAATTAATTTCGCGGAACTGACAATGCTATTTTTACATATAATCTCATGGGGAAATTTAAACATAAAGTCAATACACGAACTCTTTACAAAAGGCTGAAGTTTGAAATCGCAGGCCATTTATAGTCTCAATATAAAGATATTGATTCGAATTATTTAATTCACAGCAACTGTCTGTATTTATACTTTGTATTCATAATTAATTCGTATTTTTTTCCATTTACAATGAAATTAGGTTCCGTAATCTACTACTATGAAGCCATATCGTTTGTTCTCACATTTTTTATAAGAGAAGGGCCAAATAATTACCGGAAACACCGGGGTAATCAACCCATAGACATCGTCAATATCAGAGGAACACATACAGTGCCGGTCTTTTACAACATCTATACTAATATTATAAACAGGAAAGATTTGTATTTTTGTTTGTATTTGATTCACACATTTTTTTATCATTAGAAAGGTAATTTATCTGTGAGTAATATAGGCTGTGTTTTTTTTTCACGCGGACAACTTCGTAAGCAAGGGCTAGTTCCTAAATGAAATACGAGAAAATGAGGTAATAGCAAGAAGGAATTAGTTACAAGAAACCCCTATAAAGATAATAGGAGTAAAGACAATTTTAATTAAATGAAAATTAATACAAAAGGGTCTTTTAAGTCTTACGTAATACTCTCATATTTTTAACCACAACAATGTGATAAAGGGAAGGTTTACTCCATTTTTTTTTTTTATAATATAAAATAAATATAAATATAAAGATAAATATAAATATAAAATAAATATAAATATAATATAAATATAAATATAAATATATAATGCTAGTACTGTTTTCCTTTATGTAACTCATTGTAATTATTTTTGTTTCTTACTTATTGTATTTTCTTTTACTGCTGCACGTGATGGGCACCTCTGAACTGCCGCAACGTTGCCCTCCGGGACAGGCTGAAAACCAGCTCCACATGGCTTAGGTCATGCAGTCCACGCTGAGCCTGCAGCCCATTGTTGTCGGTTTAACTTTTTTACTTAGCTCACAAGAAACTGTTTTTGTGACAACAATAAAAGTGTTTTCATTTTATTTTTATTTTTTATTTGTTTATCAGTTTAGGCTACAAACTCTAACAAACGTCCATCCATCTAAACTTTCGCTTTTTTAATATTAGTAGGAAGTAGGATATAACATGCTTATGATGAAATAAAAACTTGTGGGTAAGAAATTCATAAGACAAAGTTTCTTTTCACGAGCAAGAGTCTCTTAAGTGATTACCTCCCCTTTTCTTAAGATAAGTTGTATAGGTAAGAATTTTTTTTTTTTTTTTTTTTTTTTTTTTTTTTTTTTTTTTTTTTTTTTTTTTTGTTTTTTACTTATTGTATTTTCTTTTACTGCTGCACGTGATGGACACCTCTGAACTGCCGCAACGTTGCCCTCCGGGACAGGCTGAAAAGCAGCTCCGCATGGCTTAGGTCATGCGGTCCACGCTGAGCCTGCAGCCCATTGTTGTCGGTTTAACTTTTTTTACTTAGCTCACAAGAAACTGTTTTTGTGACAACAATAAAATTGTTTTCATTTTATTTTATTTTTTATTAGTTTATCAGTTTAGGCTACAAACTCTAATAAACATCTATCGAAACTTTCGCTTTTTTAATATTAGTAGGAAGTAGGATATAACATGCTTATGATGAAATAAAAACTTGTGGGTAAGAAATTCATAAGACAAAGTTTCTTTTCACGAGCAAGAGTCTCTTAAGTGATTACCTCCCCTTTCCTTAAGATAAGTTGTATAGGTAAGAATTTTTTTTTTTATAATATAAGGTGGCTAACGAGCAGTCGGCCACCTGTATCCACCGAAATGGAAAGCGACCGCTGCCCATAAACATCCGCATTTGCAGATGCGTTGCCTACCCTTAATTGACGGAGAAGGAGACGCACATAAAGAGGACATTTCCCCTTCCTATGCGCCTCCTCCACCGTCAAGTCCACTTTTCCTTCCCATCCTTTCCTCTTAAGAATAGGGTGGGAAGGGAAAGGGACTAAAATTAGGCCTCCGGGACCACACTCATCAGACGAAACGCGGAATTGCTTCCACTTCACGCCTGTTTTCTGTGTGGTCGTGGTATTACACCGGGCGAGCCGGCCCATTCGTGCGAAGATGTTAAAGCGGGCTCTACCACTGTTAAAAATTATTAAATAAAATTTAATCTAGATTTTTTTTACATAAACATCATGTCATGGTTATCCCAAAAAATATTTTAATTGCATACTTTCGCATCAAAGTAATCATTCAATATTATAAGTATTAATTTAGTCGAAACACAGTTCAAAATAGGTTGATTCGACATCGACAATTTAAATTATCGCAATTAATACTGAGATATCATAAATTGTAGATTAACAAAGTATTTTTAGTACTTAGTAAGCTATTGTCAATATTATTTAATACTAGCTTTCGCCCGCGACTCCGTCCGCGTGGTAAAAAAAAATACTGAGTAGCCTATGTGTCTATGCCAAATTTCATCGAAAATCGTTCAGCAGTTTAGGCTACAAACTCTAACAAACGTCCATCCATCTAAACTTTCGCATTTATAATATTAGTATGAAGTATGATTAATAATAAGGAAAACTTATAAATCCCTGTAAAGTTATAAAAACTACCAACAATTGATCGCGACTCCGTTCGCGTGGAGTAAAAAAAACAAACGTAAGTAGCCTCTGCTTTTTTTGAGATCCGTTTAGCAGTTTAGGTTACAAACTCTAACAAACATCCATCCATCTAAACTTTCGCTTTTATTAGTTAGCTGGAAACATTTTTTTCACCGATTAAAACACGCTCTTTCCATTTTATTTCATTTCAATAGCAGATGATATATGTAACCAGAAACCATTCTCATTCATTCTATCCCAGATCATCATTCATTCACAATAACAATAGGAATGAAAAATTGTCGTTCCACGTTCAGAAAACTTCAGTTCAAATGTTCTTTGAATGATCCTATATTTGTAAACACTAATTTTATGTATAGTCTACAGAACTTGTATTTCAAATTCTCGTCTCTGTTTTTTCTTGAAGCAAGTATTATACAAATTTACCAATTAATATATCGATAATCCTCTTTACAGATGAAATGTAAGACTTTATGAATTTACTAGCTTTCGCCCGCGACTCCGTCCGCGTGGAATAAAAAAAACAAAAGTGAGTAGCCTATGTGTTCTTCCAGACTATCCTCTACGTCTATGCCAAATTTCATCGAGATCCGTTCAGCCGTTTAGGCTACAAACTCTAACAAACATCCATTCGTCCATCTAAACTTTCGCATTTATAATATTAGTAAGACTATCTGTTCCCGTGCGGCTCCATCCGATAAAATAATAAAATATTTTATTGTTTACATTTGTCAAATTCTCAATTGCAAATGTCAAAAATTACCATTACCATAATAACCTTGCTTCCTTTGGGTAGCTTGTAGCTTATGGTCCCTTTCTCACATTAGGATTTTTATCCAATTTATTTACGCCTTAATTTAATAGCGTGAAATTATATAGTCTAAAGCGTGACGTAAGTTTAGGGTTTTTTTATTCAAACATGGTGTAATTGCTGACATTTTACTCCACAAAATAGTGTGTGTTTACGCTTTATTATATTAGTATAGATAGACAATATTATGTTTATAGTGTAACTAATAGGGGGTCGAATTGACCCTGTCCAGGGCGTACGTGAGCAGGCGCCGGGCGGCCGCAACTCGCCGCCGTGTTTACGAGCTTGTTTACCTCTACTTTTTGGTTTGTACTGTGGTCTAAGTCAAGGATATTTATAATTTACTAGCTTTCGCCCGCGACTCCGTCTGCGTGGAATTAAAAAACAAAACAAAAGTGTGTAGCCGATGTGTTCTTCCAGACTATTCTCTACATATGTACCAAATTCATCGAAATCCGTTTAGCCGTTTAGGCTACAAACTCTAACAAACATCCATCTAAACTTTCGCATTCATAATATGAGTATACGTTTTCTCTAGTGTTCATTTTCCTATGGATTTAAATACTACAATTATCGTCTATACATATAATAAAATTAAAGTGTCTGTTTGTAACATCAAATGAAAAATTCCAGATTTCGGGGAGATGATGTATTTGCGTTGCTGATAACGAAAATCGCATATAAAACTTTATGGTCTGTCTGTCTGTCTGTCCGCAGGCCACGTTTATTCCGGGTAATCTCCGAACGTAACGTAACGGCTGTGTCCATTCCGACCGGCCTTTCACTTTTTATCTTAATACTAGCTGTTCCCGTGCGGCTTCATCCGCATAATATTATGAAAATTTTATATTATTGTTAACGTTTGTCAAATTATCAATAGCAAATGTCAAAATGACATGACATGACAAACCTTAGCAATCTTGCTTTCTTGATGTGGCAGCAACTTATGGTCTCTTTCCCACATTAGGGTTTTTATCCAAAATATCTACCCCCTAAGTTGAATGGCAAGAAAATATATAGCCTAAAGCGTGACGTAAGTGTAGGGCTTTTTATTATAAAAATAATTATTCAAAAATATGCTGTAATTGCTGACATCTTAGGCAACAAAGAAGTGTGTGTTTACGCTTTATTATTATAGTATTGCGTGGACAAAGTCGCGGGCAACAGCAAGTCTATATGTATACTTAATTCTTTCATACATCTCTATCAGTCATATCTGAATTCCTTTCTAACGCATATTAACATTATACAAAAATATTGTTTTTTGTACCATACGTAACTCTCTAACTACTGAATGAATAGCTACTGAATCTGTCGGTTTTTTGGCAGAAATATTTCTATGTGGGCGACCCCTAGCGTCAGATGAAGAAACTGTCTTTGTTCAAAGCCATTGCATAACTTTACTACATTCATATTTATGGAGCAATAAATCTCTTTGAATCAACTAAAACTACGTATTTCATGACTGGAATGCTCGCTAGTTAACATATTGTTTTATCTCTGAAAATGAACATACAACGTACTATGTTTTTTGACATTTAGTTTTAATAAAAATAGTCGAAAATTAATTCTTACACTATAAATGCGAAAGTTTAGATGGATGTTTGTTATTTTTAGCCTAAACTGCTGAACGGATCTCCATGAATATTGGCATAGATGTAAAGGATAGTCTGGAAGAAGACATAGGCTATTTACTTTTTTTTTTAGTTCCACATGGACAGAGTCGCGGATTAAAGTTAGTGATAAATGCATTAGGGTTTTAAAGAATGTAACATAATCAATGTTTTTTTTAATTACACAACTTATAATTATAATAACAACTAACTAATATTTGTTATGAAAAAACTATAAATTTAATCTTACTAATATTATAAATGCGAAAGTTTAGATGGATGGATGGATGGATGGATGTTTGTTAGAGTTTTTTTAGCCTAAACTGCTGAACGGATCTCCATGAATATTGGCATAGATGTAAAGGATAGTCTGGAAGAAGACATAGGCTATTTACTTTTTTTTTTATTCCACGCGGACGGATTCGCGGGCGAAAGCTACTTATAAATAAATCTCCTTTTTAATTTTAGGCACAACATATCGTTTATCTAAATCTTAACTAAACCTTGATTTATAATAACTGAATTTTAAAAGTTAACAAGGCTCTTGTGTTATTTATATCAAAACTATAGAAAAGGTCAAGTTGATAAAATCTCGCGTGTCACTTCTACACTCACTTGGCTAAACATTTTTATATTTTACTAGCTTTAGCCCGTGACACCATCCGCGTGCAATAAATAAAAACAAAAGCATGTAGCCTATGTGTTCTTCCAGACTATGCTCTACATCTTTACCAAATTTTATCAAGATCCGTTCAACAGTTTAGGTGATAAACTCTAACAAACATCTAACTAAACTTTCGCATTTATAATATTAGTAAGATGTGAAAATGTTAAAACATACAAAGACATACCAGTTAAAGTTCAGCATATATCTTTAGTTTATTAATAGTTTTTGATATCTAAATGTCAAACTTTTCTAGTAATATTTTAATTAATTATTTGGCATAAAAGTACCTTTTGTTTTCTTATTTATTATTACTTAGGACAATCATACTTCATACTAATATTATAAATGCAAAAGTTTAGATGGATGTTTGTTAGAGTTTGTAGCGTAAATGGCTGAACGGATTTCGATGAAATTTGGTATAGATGTATAGGATAGTCTGGAAGAATACAAGGGCTACTCACTTTTTTTTTTATTTCACGCGGACGGAGTAGCAGGCGAAAGCTTGTAATTACATAAACGAAAATCACTTATTACAGTTTTAAGATTGATAATACACTTTACTGTGAAATATATTTTTCGTATAAAATATATCTCGATAAGAACAATTGAAAAAGATTTCACATTTATCTTAGTCGTTCGAAACCAACAAAACGAATGCACGGATTTCCGATTCAGTCACTGAAATATCACACAATTTGTATAAAATTGACTTTCACCTTAGAAAACGTAAGATATCTAGCTATTTCAAGGAAATAAATGTCTTTTTGATACATTTTTAGTATCGCTCTTTTCCACTGACAAAATGAGCAAAATTTATTAAAAACCAGCTTTTGCCCGCGACTCCGTCCGCGTGGAATTAAAAAAAACGAAATTGAGTAGCCTATGTGTTCTTCCAGGGTATCCTCTACATCTGTACCAAATTTCATCGAAATCCGTTCAACCGTTTAGGCTACAAACTCTAACAAACATCCATTCATCCATCCATCTAAACTTTCACATTTATATTATAATATTAGTATGAAAGTATGATTAGTATGATATGGCAATTTTTTAATGATTTAAACAACTTCGTTTATTATATTATACTCGTATAATATAATCATACTAGGTTTTGCCTGCGACTTCGTATTCCTATGTGTAACCTACGTGTTATATAAACATAAACAATCAAATCTAACATTAACTCACAGCTTTGACCATTTTTGTTGAGTTTTATATTTTTATTAGTATATAAAATCAATCGAATTGTTATGCTACAGGACATTGAAGAACAGACGTACGGCATCCTTATCAATCAGACGAAAATCTTGTTAAAAATCATTATTTACCAAAACCTTTGATTTAAAAAGACTGAACAGTCTACGTTTCATTATACTGTGGTGATCAATTGAGTCAATATTGTTGTTTACCCACTTTGTTTGTCGCGCAGATTGCATTTCAATCCGCGAACTAATTCAAAATACGTCACACGGACGTCACGTTACGCCTTAACGACCGCAGTTCCGCAACAAATACGATGTTATTATTTGACAAAATAAATCAATGGATAATTTTAAACCTTTCCACTAATATAAAAGACAAAAATCTTATTTTTTAAATATATAATGAGAAATGACCGAATACAAATGGGCTAGCTCGTCCGGTGTCATCCCATCACACAAAACACGCGTGAAGTTGGTGTAATTCCCCGTTTCGTCTGATCAATTCGCGTGCCGGAAGTCCCTTTCCCTTCTCCCTCTTTCCATTGGGAAGGGGAATTATATTACTTATAAGTAAAGGATAGTAAGTGGATTTGACGGAAGAGGCCATATAAAGCTGGAAGTATTCTCTTTCTGTGTATCCCCTTCGTCAGTTAAAGGATTAAACTTAGAATTAAGTTAAGTTTAATTTAAAAGACAATATTGAATAATGTGGAAAATGTATGCTTCAATTGAATGTAAAATTTGAAAAGAAAGAATAAGGAAAAAGCAGCGAAGAAAATTTAAAATTCAAACGCTACCGACAGCTTCCGACGACCTCAGACGGTTTTATATCTCCTAGATCCGAGATATATTACAGAAATGTCGATATTAAATGCACTAGAAACGATATTTTTCTACTAAATTACGAATAAAACTTCACTTGAGTAATAACTCAGTAAGAAATTAAATCTGAAACAAAATTATCAAGACATTTTTTAAATTAATGACCATCTAAAATTCTTTAAATGTTTTCTAATAAAATTATAACACAATAAAAATAAAGCATTATAAAATACTCACAAAATATAATTATCAACGCTTCCACATTTACGTTTACATACACTTTAAGTTAACAACATTAATATTTAAAATACAACAATAACTTAACATCACGCACTTGAAATCCGCACGATACAAGTATCACGGCTGACGGTTGAGGACGAACTGAAGGCTAACTTAACTCTCTTCACAGCGTTAATTGTAAACAAAGTCATTCAAAATAACTTAAACCACTTACGTCAGATATTAAATTTCTTTATACTTGCTTTTGCACGTGTTATCGTTTTTAAAAACTTTTTAATAATAAATATAGCTTACGATTCACTGTTTTTATACAAATCTTAGTTATTTATAGTTTTAATAATTTAATATTAAATTACAGACATCTTAAGAGAGATATTTATTTCCATGTTTCATGGCTCAATAAACAATTTTTTAGAACAATTTTTGTAACATTTATATAATACTTTTTATGCATCTTAAAAATAATACATTATTTGTTAGATCATCATCATGTTCCTTATCCTAGTCCCGTAGTGGCGCAACAGGCTTTTGTCCTCCACATAACTCTATCATACGTCATCTCAGTCATCACTCCCTTTCTGATCATGTCACCTTTCACGCAATACATCCATCTCTTTCTATTTCTACCTCTACCGGTTTACCCCTCCACATTCATAACTAACGTTCTCCTTGTAACATGAGAATCATCCGTCCTCATAACATGTCCATACCATGCTAACCTTTTACTTCTTACCTTCTCTACCACTGGGGCTACTCTCAAACTTCCTATTAACATTATTTGTTAAATGTTACAAGAAATAAAAACTTGTCATCTAAAATTGTCTGCTATAATTCTTTGACTTGATGTTATCCAATCGACAGGCAAGTTATTCAGTTTTATTGCGGAAACTTTTACGACATCTTTCGTAAGAGTAATTAATAATTATACAGAAGTAACTTTTCGTAGACTTCGTAGATTTCGTAGACTCATAGGGCTACGTAGCTTGAATAACGTTATGTAATAATGTTTAATATTATAAAACATATATAATTACTAGCTTTCGCCCGCGACTCCTATAGGCTGTGTTCTTCCAGACTATCCTCTACATCATACCAAAATTCATCGAGATCTGTTCAGCAGCGTAGGCTACAAACTCTAACAAACATCCATCATTTATAACATTATTTGTTAGATCATCATCATCTTCCTTATCCTACTCCCGTAGTGCGGAACTGGTTTTCGTCCTCCAAATAACTCTATCATACGTCATCTCAGTCATCACTCCCTTCTTCATCATGTCACCTTTCACGCAATCCCCATCTCTATCCATCTCTTTCTAGGTCTACCTCTACCGGTATACCCCTCCACATTCATAACTAACGTTCTCCTTGTAACATGAGAATCATCCGTCCTCATAACATGTCCATACCATGCTAACCTTTTACTTCTTACCTTCTCTACCACTGGGGCTACTTTCAAACTTCCTATTAACATTATTTGTTAAATGTTACAAGAAATAAAAACTTGTCATCTAAAATTGTCTGCTATAATTCTTTGACTTGGTGTTATCCAATCGACAGGCAAGTTATTCAGTTTTATTGCGGAAACTTTTACGACGTCTTTCGTAAGAGTAATTAATAATTATACAGAAGTTACTTTTCGTAGACTTCGTAGACACGTAGGGCTACGTAGCTTGAATAACGTTATGTAATAATGTTTAATATTATAAAAAAAGATTTATTCAAAAATATGCTGTAATTGCTGATATCTTAGGCAACAAAGAAGTGTGTGTTTACGCTTTATAATATTAATATAGATATAGATAAAAATCTATACTTAATAAACGATTTCTTTAATATTTGATTCTATTTAAGTAAATTATATTTTCAATACAGAAAGTTTTCATTGTGAATAAATTTTCTGCCAACAGCAGGAGTTCGAAGTTGCACCAAGTTTATAGAAAAGGTTTTCACATCGAAGTTCTAACTTCCGTTTAATTATAACGATATCTATGGAAAGCTGCGAGTTGAGTTTATAAATTTAAATTCAATTATCTATTAACGGTTTATTAAACTCTAGGAAAATTTAACATATTCACACAAACTACTTCTACTAATATTATAAACTAGCTGTTCGCGTTCGGTATCATCCGAATGTAATTATAAAGACTTTATTTTATTGTTTACATTTGTCAAATTATCAATAGCAAATGTCAAAATGACATGACATGACAAACCTTAGCAATCTTTCTTTCTTGATGTTGGCAGCAACTTATGGTCTCTTTCCCACATTAGGGTTTTTATCCAAAATATTTACCCCCTAAGTTTAATGGCGTGAAAATATATAGCCTAAAGCCTGACGTAAGTGTAGGGCTTTTTATTAAAAAAAGAATTATTCAAAAATATGCTGTAATTGCTGATATCTTAGGCAACAAAGAAGTGTGTGTTTACGCTTTATTATATTAGTATAGAAGTATAGATATAGATGTGAACATTTAGATGGATGGATGTTTGTTAGAGTTTGTTGCCTAAACTGCTTAACAGATCTCGATAAAAGCATAGATGTAGAGCATAGTGTGGAACACAGAGACACACACACACAATAAAAGTTTAAGTTAAGCCAGAGACTTCGCTAGCTGGGCCACTTGATGAGGGGAGGATCGTGGAGCCAAAAAAGCGTATCTCGGAATACCGATTGGCCGCCGGCCCAGGTACCGCCTGCGAGACGCCGCAGAGCTGGACATGCGCGAGCTTGAGTCGATCGGCTGGCAAGCGACGACGCAGGACAGACGACGCTGGCGCTCTCTCGTATCGGAGGCCAAGACCCACTTTGGGTCGCTGCGCCAACGCAGTTAGTAAGTAAGTAATACACGTTACAAATATGTCAATCCAATGATGTCTTTAGGCTTCCCATTCACAGCATTCTTTTATATTTGCATGTTTGAGTTTTATTATGGCTTCAATTCTAATCATTTAAAAGATTTGAAATCAAAGCCATACTAATGTAACACACATGTACGTACACAAAAAATTACAATAACATGGTTCCTGCGTAAATCATCGTAAGTTGGAAAAACACAAATAACAAAAACAGTGCAATGCATCAAACATGATCGTGCAAAAGACAGCCAAAGTCTACAATTCTTTCTAACGCTACGTTCAAATTAACACAGAATGTAGTATCTATCGAGTCAATTAAAAAAAAAACAAGGTGTAAATCGTGAAATTATGATTTACGATAGTCTACGTGTCCATCATAGTTCTGTTCAAGGAGACTGCACATTTCTATAAGTCTATTAATTTCTGTAGCCATTAAGATAAAGTGGTATAAAATAAAAATACATGTTAAGACTCTGGGAACAATTTAAAAGAACCTCATCAGCAGGCATTACAGTGAATTCCCGGAGGTATATTGTCGGATCGAGAATTTGCATGAACTCTTTTAACATTACTTTCGTATTTATAACGTAGGTAGGTATTTATTATTTTAAAAAAAATATGTTTATTCTCTACGGAATTCGGGGGGGGGGGGGGGGGGGGGTTTAAAAACAGACCAAAAGTTTTCCAATATATAATATCTATGTAATTATACGCGTACCTATTCTTGAGTTTGTCAATCATCATCATCATCATCATCATCATCATCATCATCATCATCATCATCATCATCATCATCATCATCATCATCATCATCATCATCATCATCATCATCATCATCATCATCATCATCATCATCATCATCATCATCATCATCATCATCATCATCATCATCATCATCATCATCATCATCATCATCATCATCATCATCATCATCATCATCATCATCATCATCATCATCATCATCATCATCATCATCATCATCATCATCATCATCATCATCATCATCATCATCATCATCATCATCATCATCATCATCATCATCATCATCATCATCATCATCATCATCATCATCATCATCATCATCATCATCATCATCATCATCATCATCATCATCATCATCATCATCATCATCATCATCATCATCATCATCATCATCATCATCATCATCATCATCATCATCATCATCATCATCATCATCATCATCATCATCATCATCATCATCATCATCATCATCATCATCATCATCATCATCATCATCATCATCATCATCATCATCATCATCATCATCATCATCATCATCATCATCATCATCATCATCATCATCATCATCATCATCATCATCATCATCATCATCATCATCATCATCATCATCATCATCATCATCATCATCATCATCATCATCATCATCATCATCATCATCATCATCATCATCATCATCATCATCATCATCATCATCATCATCATCATCATCATCATCATCATCATCATCATCATCATCATCATCATCATCATCATCATCATCATCATCATCATCATCATCATCATCATCATCATCATCATCATCATCATCATCATCATCATCATCATCATCATCATCATCATCATCATCATCATCATCATCATCATCATCATCATCATCATCATCATCATCATCATCATCATCATCATCATCATCATCATCATCATCATCATCATCATCATCATCATCATCATCATCATCATCATCATCATCATCATCATCATCATCATCATCATCATCATCATCATCATCATCATCATCATCATCATCATCCTTATCCTACTCCCGTAGGTCGGCGCAACAGGTTTTTGTCCTCCAAATAACTCTATCATACGTCATCTCAGTCATCACTCCCTTTTTGATCATGTCACCTTTCACGCAATACATCTCTTTCTAGGTCTACCTCTACCGGTGTACCCTTCCACACTCATAACTAACGTTCTTCTTGTTACATGCGATTTATCCCTCCTCATAACATGCCCATACCACGCTAACCTTTTACTCCTTACTTTCTCTACCACTGGGGCTACTCTCAAACTTCCTCTAATATACTCATTTCGTATCTTATCCATTCGTGTTACCCTACACATCCATCTTAACATTCGCATTTCTGCCACATGTAGTCTCCTTTCATTCGTCCCTTTTACTGCCCAACATTCAGATCCATACATCATGACAGGTCTTACGACGGCCCTGTAAATTTTCCCTTTTACTTTAAGGGGAATTTGAGGGTCGCATATTACTACAATGACCTGTCGCCATTTCATCCATCACGCTTTTATTCTATTCTTGACAAACTGAAAAAAACAAAGTTTTCACATTAATTACATGAAGTTCATTTGTAACATTTTGTCTATTTTCTTTTAGTTTGATTCAGTCGTCAGCAACTCTGGGCATTACTCGGGGACAATTGATTGCTTTTAAGACAACTTTGTGTATTTTAAAGTTTAACGAGTTTAAATTGTACATTGTTACCTTTACTTAAGTTAATTAATTAAACAAAATGTAACAAAGTAATAATATCATAGTCTAACTTAGATTATGGAAGGCAATTTTCTTGAAACTTACGTAATCAATCAATTTACTGGTAACCATAGTATTGCAGGAATCGAATCCACAACCGCTAATTCGTAACTATCCTGTTGCCGCTTCCAAATATCATTTTTTTTATAAACTAACTAGCGATCCGCTTAGACTTTGTCTGAGTGGCAAAGAATAGACTCATATCTTTTCTGTCATATCCATGCCCTTCCCGTTGATGTACAATAGTCTGTTACTCAGTGATAATGTAGATTTCTAATCTATCTTACTAATATTATATTATAATTGCGAAAGTATAGATGGATGGATGGATGGATGGATGTTTGTTAGAGTTTGTAGCCTAAACAGCTGAATGGATTTCAATGAAATTTGATACAGATGTAGAGGATAGTCTGGAAGAACACATAGGCTACTTGTTTTTGTTTATTTTTTTGCACGGGCGGAGGCGCGGGCGAAAGCTAGTAGATAACAGTAATGTCAGCTTCTAACATATAACCGTATATACAATTGATTATTAGAAAAGAAAATGTAATTATTTTTACAACTAAATCTTTTAATTATCAAATTTCTTTGTAGATTTTGTAGTACCTTTGAATATTTGTCTCAATTCGCAAAATCCCAGACGTCCCTTCAATGATACTTAGCACAAGTTGCAAGTATACTTAAGTTCAAAAGCTGACGTAGACTTGATATTTTCACATCGACCAAAAGGAAATTTAATAACATTTTTATGAGCTAACGAGATTAAGTTGGTGTTAAAAGGACATTCAAAACATACAAAAATAATATGATTAAATTAATGTAAAATGCGCTGGCAAACTTTACTTTACAGCTGTGTCCCGCAACAAATCATACGAAAAAAAAACCTAGATATCTCGGGAACCTGAAAATTTTCGGGGATAAACCGTATCAAAAGTTTTTTGTTTTGGGGGGGGGGGGGGGGGTGGTTTTTTTACTCCTCACTTGTTTATGTCTATGTCAAACAATAAGATATATTTAACCATTGCAGAATCATCGATAACATTTTTCATACTTAACAATACTATAAAATGTGAAGGCGTACACAATGTTATCTTCAAAAACACCACAGTACAGTAAATAAATGAACAAACAAGCGCTAAACTTTCACCGACAAAGTATTCGAATTTGCATAAGTACTTTTATTTGGCCTAGATCCAGACAATTATTAAACAAGTCTCAACAAGTTTATGATCAATAAAATGTTACAAGTCTGTCGCGTTTGTTGCTTCATGAAGTCGTAAATACTCATGCCAGTAAAACAGTGTGATATCTGACATGCCAGCTACTGTTGCGTATACACATGCCAGTCAAATGTCAACGAGATGAGACGAGACTTGTTGGTATCAATTTCGTACCCTCCCTCAACTCACATGAAGTGTAGAAAAACGGTTTATCATGAAAATTCGTGAGAACGTAATCGTAAAGCCATCGAAAAAAATTGTGCAGCGCCTCTACCGGGCATAAGGTACACCAAAAAATAGGTATGTACTCGTATGTGTCAAAATAAATACGGCATTTGCCATATCACTAACTAGTAAAATAACTTAATTTGTTAAAGATTTAAGGTTTTTGTAATTGAATGAATACTTAAAATCCTACAAATTGAGTCATATTTTTTAAGGTACAATGTAATACAATATGTAGCTAAAGTACATACTTAAATAGTCAATCTCCTTTGTCGACGATACGAGTACATTTTCACAACTGTCACTCAAATATTCGTGATAGACCCTCACAACACGAGACACGAAATTGCTCGGAGAATTTGATCATTAATAGATTTGGTTTCAATCTGGCAGCGAAGCAACCAAAATATTGATTTTATACCGTATGCAATATAAAACGACCGCATATCTAGACAGTTCATAAACTGGCAAAATTCATAGTTTATCTACGACATTAATAGCAGTATAATAAGGATTAATATGTTAAGACTAGCTTTTGCCCGCGACTCCGTCCGCGTTGAATTAAAAAAAAACAAAATTGAGTAGCCTATGTGTTCTTTCAGACTACCATCTACATCTGTACCAAATTCAATCAAAATCTATTCAGCCGTTTAGGCTACAAACGCTAACAAACATCCATCCATCCTTCGCTCCATCTAAACTTTCTCATTAATAATATTAGTAGGATAATAAATAATGTTTTACAAAAATAGTATTAAACCTGCAAAAGTTAATCCTAATTACTTATACTAATCGTGGTCTCTGTGTAGAGATGGGACATTAAGATTTTGTCAAGTAAAATCGAGCAAGTTATTTTTCTCTGCAAATTACGAGTAGAAAGCTAATTCCGCTTTAATGAATTCAGTTAATTATGTCTCTACAACTAGAGTTAATACACTAGAACCAACTGAAACTGTTCTAACGAATTTCCTATAAAGAGTATGATAGCTCTAATGGACTGAACTTAACTTTTTTTTTGTTATATCATAAGGTGGCAAACGAGCAAGCGGCCACCTAAAACCGCCAAAATGGCGAAGCAACCGCTGCCCATAGACATCCGCAATATTGGATGCGTTGCCTACCCTTAATCGACGGAGGAGGAGACGCACATAAAGAAGATATTTCCTCTTCCTATGCGTCTCCTCCACCGTCAAATCCACGTTCCCTTTCCATCCTATTCTTATGAGAAAAAGGGTGGGAAGGAAAATGGACTAAAGTTAGGCCTCCGGCACCACACTCATCAGACGAAACGCGGAATTACTCCTACTACTACTCTCCCACTTTCACCACTATCACGCCTGTCTTCTGTGTAGTCGTGGTATTGCACCGGGCGAGCCGACCCATTCGTGCGAAGATGTTAAAGCGGGCTCTACCACTGTTAGAACTGAGCATAAAAAGAAACAGTGTTTAAAAAAGCATTGCATAACTATATTTGTACTATTTGTTATGTTGGCTTAAATAGAGTTAAAAAAAAACTTGACCAGAGACACTCGATTTTGGTATTTTTTGATGTAACTAATTGACGTTAGAAAACCACAATTTTTTCTATATATACTTTCTAGCTTTCGCCCGCGATTCAGTGCGTGTGAAATTAAAAAAAAGATAAGTAAGTAGCCTATGTGTTCTTTCAGACTCTCTACATCTATGCAAAATTTCATCGAGATCCGTTCAGCAGTTTATAGTACAAACTCTAACAAACATCAATCTAACTTTTCGCATTTATAGTAAGAAGTAAGACTTGAGTTCGAAATAATCTACTCTATAATTTTGATATTTAAATTCACCTCGCGAAGGTTTGGTTAGTAATTTACAAGTTCAGGCTCAAGTTGGTTCAATCTGGCCGCCATTTACAATGTTCCGAAGTTAATTCTTACACTCGGCTAAGTGGAACAAATCGCTGAGATGCAAAGAGATATACTAGTAGTAAGGTGCAATGTTTTGATTTTAACATAAACATCCTTGAGTCTAACATAAATTATACGTGTCTTTTTATAGCAGAACTGATCCCGTGATATATAAAAAAATATGTTTACATTCCGTTAAACTTTTTTTTCTTTCGTTCATTCACAAATGACAGAATCTAAATGCTTTCTTTTTTTATAATATAAGGTGGTAAACGAGCAAGCGCTCGTATATACTCGTAGTATAGTCGCTTGACTACCTGAATCCGCCAAACTGGCGAAGCGACCGCTGCCCATATACATTCGCAATAGCGGATGCGTTTCCTACTCTTGATCGACGGAGGAGGAGACGCATAAGAAGAGGATATTTCCCCTTCCTATGCGTCTTCTGCACCGTCAAATCCACGTCCCCTTCCCATCGTTTTCTTCTAAAAAGGGTGAGAAGTAAAAGGGACTAAAGTTGGGGAAAAAAATGACAATGCGTTTGTCATTGGCTAACAATTACCTTTACAATGACAATCTTGCTTCTTCCCAGCTAATGACTTGAAGTTTTGTCCCTTTCTCGCATTTAAATTTCCTATTCACCAGCTAAATTTAACAGCGTGAGACAAAGAACCGTTTGAAAGAAGAAAAAAACATAATAAAACCTAAACGAATCTAAGATCTAGATGATTCCAATCAAGTGGAACCCTATCCGGGTGAGTGAACGAATGAATGAAGCGTTAAGTGAACGAGACTCGTTCGTTCGCACGTCGAAGTCGCCTCTCACGTCTCAGACATTCTCGCCATCTTTAATTAAATATAGAGGGTGTTTCTAGTTATTTGCACTGCATAGTGGTCGGCTATATCGTTTTGTATGTTATAATAAATAACACTAACTTTCGCCCGCGACTCTATCTTAGTGAAATAAAAAAAACAGTAATTTGTCTATGTGTTCTTCCAGACTATTGCTTGCCAAATGTCATCGATATCTGTTCAGCCTTTTAGGCGGTTAGCGTCCTTTTCCAGTGAAGTTGTTGGTTTACAGTATGTTGGTCTATTTTTTTCCTATATCCTTTTAATAGTATTTTCCTTCATCTCTTACCAAGCATTCATTCTATCCGTTCTACGAGCAATGTACGGTATACACTGCTGCTTATGTTCAATATTTCGACACTCCCTTGTTTGTAATTTATATATTTAATAGCAATGGATCCAGGATTTCTATTCAAACGCTGTCTAAAACAGAAATCACGCCTCAATGAATACCGTTTATGAATATAGTCGTCGAGAACGCGTTCCCACAGAAAACTGTCTATTGCACTAATTGGAATGTCACCGAACGATTGTCAATTACGTCAGTTTGTATATTAACCGATAGATTATAAGATCGAAAGTATTTTCATACGTATAAAGAGCAAACGAGCTGTAGGATTCTTAATGAAAAGAGGTCACCGTTACTAGATAAAGGTACAGTGGCACAACAGGTTTTTGTCCTCCACATAACCCTATCATACGTCATCTCAGTCATCACTCTCTTCATCATGTCACCTTTCACGCATTCCATCTCTTTCTAGGTCTACATCTAGCGGAGTACTACACTCATAACTAACGTTCTCCTTGTTACATTTCTCCAAAGGAATTTTAATTAGTACCTAAGAGATTGGGTTCTTTTTTAAATATATTCTCTTCGAATTGGATACTGATTAAAATCGTTCAATCCCTGCGGCGTCCAATCTGTAATAACATTTTCCTTTTTCTCTTTTTCTGAACAAATTCGATGAATCAGTTCTATTAGAAGTTCCAGTGATGCTATCAACTTTAGACAACGCGTCTAATAGATTGAAAAAAAGAAATTAATTTTAAAAAAAGTAATTTCAGTGCAGTATCCTATCTATACTATTACAAAGAGGAAAGATTTGTATTTTTAGGTATTTTTCACTCAAAAACTACTAGGCCGATATCAAAAATAAAGCAATGTTATCAGTGAGTAACATTGGCTATGCTTTTTTTAATATTCTCTTTTATTTCACGGGGACGACGTCGCGAGCAACAGCTAGTTAATTACCAACTGACAATTCCTTATAGAATAACATATTTCTAGACTAGCTGTTGCACTCGACTCATCCGATCCATCTAAATTTTCCCAATCATAACATTAGTAAGAAGTAAGATAAGATTAAAAAACGGTTTCCGTTTAAAAACAATTGCACTGTACTTGTTTTTTATCAAAATTAAAAAGTCTTTGTTGAAATTAACAAAGAATTAAATTACTTAAAGGAAGGTCTTTTCAAAAAGGTTCGTAATCTGAGAAGGATTTATGTTGAGATCCTGTTAAAGAGAACGCAGCGGATACCGTTAATTGGACGGCGAGCGATTATTTCTGTAGTCTGGACATTCCTTCAGCCGTATCACTTAGTTGACAGTTATTTATTTACCCAAATGGGTGGACGCTTTTGGATATCTTTAGGTAAAGAAGGTAAAGGGGCGTTTTCACTATAAATATAAATTTAATACGACAATGAAAAGGTAATTTTACAAATATTATAATGATTTAATTATTGGCCTAAAATATAAAATGTTTTAAATTAAATTAGTTTAAAATTTTGAAAGGAATATTTAAGTTACTATTTGTAAAATATGAAATGCAAGCTTTCGCCACAACGTCCGCGTGGAATTAAAAAACAACAAAAGTGAGTAGCCTATGTGTTCTTCCATACTATCCTCTACATCTATACAATTTCATTGAAATTCATTCAGCCGTTTAGACTACAAACTCAAACAACAAAAGTGAGTAGCCTATGTGTTCTTCCATACTATCCTCTACATCTATACAATTTCATTGAAATTCATTCAGCCGTTTAGACTACAAACTCTAACAAACATCCATCTAAACTTTCGCATTTATTTAGTAAAATTTGCGGCGAAAAACCAGAAATATACGTTAAATTTAAAAATGTCTATACAAAGTGATAGAATATCGTGTCACCTTTTACGTAAAACTTGTTTCGTAGAAAGTTTTTCATTTATTCATCAGTAGGACTTTAGCAAAAAAAACATTATGAGATAAAGAAGGAAAGAACACGTATCTCGTGAAACTTTTCCCGTCCCCGGGGAGAATGGCATAAAAACATTTTGCGAATGAAAATTTATACGTAATAATGCTCTTAACAAGTAATTGTAAGGAGACTGGACGGAAGAACATGTCACGTAAATTACACGTTTTAATATCTAATGCGATGAACACTAAACATCTACAGCCTTACAAATAAATGCGGTATAAATTTAAACTTAGGAATAAACTGAGTATAAACAAATGTTAGTACAAATTTTGCTTATACTCAGTTTATTCCTAAGTTTAAATTTATACCGCGTTTATTTATAAGGCTGTTAAACCGCGCACACCTTTGTCTAAACTATCACACAACTGTTTAGTCTCGCTTTGATTCCTATGAGCTTACATGGAGGTACACACTACTCAATTAGTTGTACAAAAAATAAACAATTGAATTGGCTCCGAATCGACAATCGCACAACAGTTGTCCGATAGTTTAGTCAAAGGTGTGCCCACTCTTACTGTATCACAAAAATATTGTTTAATACACAATTGAAAATGAGAATTATTACTGGGATTGGATTTTTGTATGAATTGAAATAACTCAAAAACTACTGGGCCGATTTTAACTATTCTTACACCATTAAAAAGCTACGTTTTTAATGAGTAACATAGGCTATATTTCACGCAAACAAAGTAGCGAGTAACAGCTAGTAATATAATAAACAAATATTCCATTCTTTAGTTATTTGTTAAGAAGTATAGTTAGACACTGTTTAGTTAAACAAATGCTTAACATAGCTACATTAGAAGTGTCAGATGACTAGAATTCTACGATTGTTTTAGTCGTTTATGTATTAGACATTCGCTAGATGTTTACAAATCAAAATTAACATAGCAATACAACTCTAATAGACAGCATTAGTTCTCGTCACGCGAATGTACATTTGAGGCTTTCCATTAATCCCTGTTCCGTTGCGAATTGAGCTTGAATGGTGTACCACAATTGTCATTACAATTCAGACCTTATCTTAAAGTTTATAAGGTATAATTTCCGCTGTAATTTCAGCTGAAATCAAATAAACCATGACATGGGGTTTGAACTTCTTAGAACATGATCGAAACAGTATAGGTTGTTAGGAATGCAAATGGTTAGTACCAATTGTGTTATGTACTATCGGTTGCACGTGACTTCGTCTCTGCGGAATTAAAAAACATTTAGTCAAAGTAACTAGAGCATAAAAGCTACGTTTCAGTAAAATTCCCGTTAAAATATGTCCAGCCGTAACGGAGATTACATGGAACAAACGCGGACTAGCGGACAGACAAAAATAAAAGACTTTTCGTTAAAAGCACCACAAATAAATCCTGTTCACGAAATATGGATTTTTTATATTACATACAGATAATCCAATTTTAGTATATGTTTAGATATAAATAATTTATCGCTTGTATGTCTGCTATGAATTCGTTAACAACTGTACAGATAAAACTTTGGTAGGATTATCTTAAGACGCCAAAAATTACTCCCGTCTAATCTAAAGTACTAAAACTTTAATATAAATTGAAGGAGTCGGTATTATCTACAATAAAATAACGCCTATTAAAAATATCTTGTTGAACTTTTAATCTTAAGATCTTTGCTGTTCAAAATACCGCAGGCGCAATGTCATCTTTGATGAAGGCACGTATATAAAATATCACTGTCTCTGTTTTTTCTAAGGAAATGAGCGGGAGGACAATATTTATACAAGTGTGTCGACAATAGATACTCAAATTTATATCAAAAAACACGCAAGATGCCATCGTCAAAAGAATCGCTCGAATATATGATGTTATAAAAAATAATTTTCTTTGATCGAAAAAAACTAGATGTTTTTATAAGAAAGTATGTTTTCATTTTATTAAGGTTTTCTATAATAAAACATTTAGCCTAAGTATTTTTTTTTGTTACTATTAAATTCAAAATAAGGATAATATATTTAGTATTGTTACTAAATGTAAAAATGTCCACCATTGCAAAATTTGGACGGACTTGTCTTGTTGATACATGCTCCTATAACATTTTAATTTTATTTTTTTCATACCAAAAACAAGTACAAAGATACAACAAATCTTGTTACACTATCTTTCGTCCCAAACGTGACAAGGGTGGATCCTAAGAGATTATCACGTCCACAAAATCACTAAGTACCATTTAACAAATGATTGACGTTTAACTATCAACAGAATAATTAATAATTTAGAATAAAGCTCTTAACATACGGAAGGGAATAGAATGGACATTGCCTACTCCAAATTTGAATTGTGTAATGTAGAGTTAAAAATAAACAGATAGGTGTTCCTAAAACGGAAGTATTACAGATAAATATAATAGAAAAAAATCGGATGTAATTTTGTCAAGATATGAAAATTAATCGCCATACTATCTTTCGCCCGCGACACTGGCCGCGTGGAATTAAATAAAAACAAACGTCAGTAGCCTATGTGTTCTTTCAGACTATCCCCTACATCTATACTAAATTTCATCGAGATCCGTGTAGCCGTTTAGGCGGTAAACTCTTACAAACATCCATCCATATTAACTTTCACATTTATAATATTATTAAGATAAATTCTTCATACATCCTTGTCTCAGTGGAATATAAACAAGATGGATTTAACTCTACTTTAAATGCATAACACTGGTTTCGCTTTTTCCGTCGTAACTGGATCACGTAGATGCAGCGTAGCATGTTTCGTAGCAAAAGGCTACGAGATTTTTCTATGTCTAATGCATTGTAGATTGTAACTAGCAAAACGCCCGGGTTGGTCTAGAATTGATAAATACGTATATAGACTACTTTACTTATTAATAGTACATATAAAGATTTGGGTTAAGATTTATTATTTTTGTGAATTAACAAAGAAATTAATTGGAACGTGTCTTGTGTGTAATTATTTTTAATATAAAATTTTATATTTAAAAAGGAAAGTAATATTAGAAAACATATTTAAACCCCAATAATGCTACAACAGTAAAACGCAAACTAAAACGAAGTTAAAAGGAAAATTCGTCGAGAAAATTGCGTCTTCGTTCAAAGGATTCTGTAATCGTAGCTCGATTTATGTGAAGGTGGAGGCTTCCACGCGTGAGTGACGACTTCCGGCCGTGACGTCACACATTTGCATTTCAACTTTACCTTAAAATATTTTAGGAGGCTACATATTTTATACATTTTTATGTGTTTTAAAAAAATAACTGTCACTTAATAAGTTCAAGAGTTACTAAAGAAAATTATAATATTGATTTCTCATACTAAATTTACCTTAAGGGACTTGGTACCATTAAACGTGGCACTTAGTCTTAGCATGAGCTGATAAAAACTTCACTGCCTGTTAGGTCGTTTATTCCGGTGAAAAAAACGAAACGAGTGCCTTCTGTCATTAAAATCGAACAAATGTTTCATGGTACAGGATGCCACGAGCACGTGTCACAATATTGGGTAATATGTTATGATCCTTTTTTTAATGATCTAAGTCAACGTTACTTTCAAGTTAACGTGAAGGAATGAAAGGAAGTCATTTACGCGCGGAAAACTCTTCGATATAAGACTACCACGACTCGAACATATTTTTAATGTAACAAAATTATAATTTATTTGTTCTTTTAGCATTCTTAATAAAGAAAAAATAAGAGTCAAATCTATCTTCATTTTAATGGAATTCAAGAAATGAAAAACACAAGCATACACAATCAAAGTTTTGTCTACTCATGCACATTTTTATCTCTTACTAGCTGTTGATCACGACTTCGCCCACGTAAAATTATATTGTTAATCACAGATAAGTTACCTTTCTAACGGTGAAAGAATTTTTAAAATCGGCCCAGTAGTTTTTGAGTTATTTCAATACATACAAAAATACAAATCTTTCCTCTTTATAGTATAGATATGCAAAGAAACTTTATAATGAAATGTAACAAAACATTTTTAAACAATCATGTAAAAAACTAACTTACCAATTTTTCTTATGTTTTCAACGATTTATTAAAAAATAATAACAAATAATTTAAGACACCTAAAAATTAAATTAACACGTGTTACGATTAGTCACGTCACGTTTTAACTCAAACACATCAATAGACAACTAATTATTACGTTATAAGAAAAACCTTTGTCATGTCAAACGTGTTCGTGTCTCCGCGTACTCCGTGACACACTCCCGACGCCCAACGAGTCCGGATGGGTACTGCTCGATCCCGGCGTTGGGTACAATTTTTTGTTTATCGCTCGCAATTTCAAGCGTAACACAGACTAAATAACGTTAAAGCATTTTTCTGACGTACTGTTAATTGATATTATTATTAATATAGAGATTCGGCTGGTGTATTTTTTACAAATATCCTATCTTTTATGAGACCTGTTAATGTAAATATTTATCGATGTCAAACGTTTTGCTTGAGATGACTTTTGAACGAAATAAAATAATTGGCAGAGATTAAAACAATATGTAGAGTAGGTATAGTTGACACTTCACTTGAAACATTCTTCACTTACTCTCACTAGCGCTACTTGCTATCCGATAGTCAAAGTCACAAACAAACAAATAATTCACTAAGAAGTGTCTCGGCGTGTCATTGACTTTGATATTACCGTACAAAGGAGTTACCAGTGAACAAAATGTTGTTCTCTATGTCCAGTCTATATACTTCTTAAATGTCTTTGTTTACGGGCTTAATTGTTTTACCATATGAGTTATCGTACTGATATAACTGCTCTGTGGCTTCCTTAACTTGTTGCTGTGTAATTTGTTCGCTCGAGTCTCGAGAGATTAGCGTAGGATATGTTTTAGGGTTAACGCGCATTGCTTCCCTTAAAGAACTAGGCATCGCTTTTCCTCGCCTCGCGAACCGCCGATTAGACGTCGCCGATTGAGCGAGATGAAGACATCTTGCATTTGCAGATTGCAATATGTCATTCTCAATTGTCGACGTCGCATTGCCGAGGAGACGGGAAGTGAACGACGCCGGCCACGACTTTTTTTTTTATATAATACTAGGTGGCAAACGAGCAAGCGGCCACCTGAATCCACCGAAATGGAAAGCGACCGCTGCCCATAGACGTGCAGATGCGTTGCCTACCCTTAATTGACGGAGGAGGAGACGCACATAAAGAGGGCATACTTTCGCAAGGTGGGGTGGTTCCGGATGAACGAGTGGAGCAATGCGCGTTAACCCTTAGTTTGCATTTGAAAATTACAAATATAAAGGATCGTCACTATATTGCCACTAAGTTATCTGGCCCAGGAGATACGCTATTGAATGTTATAGGCTACTTTTCTTACGAAGTCAAGGAGCACTAAAAAATAATAAAAAACAAAACACTAAACATAATTTGCCCACGTGCCGTTTCGGACAAGAACCCAAGCCATATTATGACGTCATTTTTAATACGCCGCGGAAAAAGTCGCTTGCTAAAGCTAATTTTTTAATATTGATACATTGATAGGGTTACAGAGACATAATAATGATGGATGAATCAGAGACAAATTGGACTCAGAAAACCCAACACAACGTAAATTGTGATTGATCATTTTTAACAATTATTTAATTAAAATGAGCGAGCATTTACCATTTTAAATAATAGCGAATATTATAAAAGTGTTGGCGTATGTTTAATATGTATTTAAACAATGTTTTTTCATGGTACAACTCATAATGTTCAGGATAACAAAGGAGATAAACACACGAGCATGTGAAATTTACTACAAAGAAAACAATTTGAAATAGTAAAATTGAAATGTATTTTTAAATTCGTGTTTTTTCTAACGAACGCATTAAAAAGTCTCTCAATGCTATTGTAAATCGACTAGCGAGAAATAAAATTTCATTCGGTTCATTTGAACGAATCTAAAAGTTCTACGAAAACTTTTTAGTATTCTAACCTAACTTTACATCGAAGTGTGCAAACTGAGTTAATAAAAGTTTTTCGTACCAACTAAAACTTCCTTAGCATATCTATTCAAATAACATGTTTTATGTGGATGTTTCGGCAGTGCGAACTCACTATGTTACATAAATCTTCTCTAGAACTGCACTCAATTTTCATTTTAACCAAGTTCTCAAACTTTGTCTATATGGAAATTTGAACATCGGAACATCGTAAGCATGTAATGTGAACTTTGTGTAATTAATAACTAACTATATTATTATTTTGATATATTATCTATCTGTTTTCTTAATAAACAAATATTAATTTATGTTACTAAATAATCTAGGTAGAACACCGAAATTATTATCAAAAAAATGAAACTGATGTTTTGCTAATAATATTCTCGTAGGCGCTAATAAAACTAACTTTAAAATCCTGAGTCTCAAATTTATCTATTAGCTGATACCTAAGACTATATCTATAAAATCTATCTAATTTTCCAGCTTATTAAGTTCTAGTCTAGATAATCTATTGCAAACTAAATAAATTCATTGGATGGAATTCTCCAACCGTTAATGGCATTTGATAATCTTACTAGTTTTATAGGTAAATCCAAAAGTTTGAATGTTTGTTAGCATATAACTCCAGACCGGCTGAACGGATCTTGATGAAATGTGAAGTAGAAATAGATTAAAATCTATAGTATCGCATATGATACTCAGTTTTTTTTTTAAAATTTTACGTTGACGCAGAAAGGAGCGAAATAAGTAAATACAGACTTTGTCCTCAAGGCTGAGGACCTAGACAATGAAATGCGTATGTTTGATAAAGTTCAATCATCCGACGTCACCCGCGCGTGCGCAGGTCAAGTACATAGATAAGCAATGACCCAAAGAAAGTAAACAGTATGTAGAGTACGAAAGAAATATTAACATCTTCCTTTTACAGGTTACTTTGAAATAAAATGAACTTTTAAATCTTAAAACTTCTTAAGTCGCCCATATTGAGAGAAGATTAATAAATAGGACAAAACTGTGAATATGAAATTAAAACATAATAATAATAGCCTATGTTCCTCAGTGGTAACGTACCTTTTTTGAGTTATTTCAATACATAGAAAAATCCAAAAATTAAAATCTTTCCTCTTTATAATATTAATATAAATGTACCTCTTTGTCGAGCCTTTGTTGTGTAAAATTGTAGCTTTTTTTTTACTAAAAATGCTGTAAAAACTTACAGCACTCTCATTGTCTGTTGCGACTTATAGTCACGGAATTTAAAACTTAATCAGTTGCCTATGTTTTCTTTCAGACTATGTATTTTCTTTAAATTAACGTGAACTACAATTCGAAGAACTCGACGTAAATCACAGTCACAGATCATTAAATTAATAAACGCTCGATTAGATTTATTACTCATAGTCATGCATAAATACTGTGATATATGTTTACTTTATGTTTCCATTGGCGAAACATTTAGTAAAACAAAGATATCCTTCACCAATAAAGAGTCCCAGATGTGACAACCCAGATAAGCATCATCAACTTGGCCGTTTCTACGGAGGGTCATGTTGCTCTTCCATACATCTCTATCGTCATATTTGAATTCATTCCCTTAAGCATATCTTTCTTCATATCCTCTTTCACACAATCCAACTTTCTTCGACCTTCCTCTACCTTTGTAGCCATGCAATCTTTTTTTTATGCTATGAGGTGGCAAACGAGCAAGCGGCTGCCCACAGATATCCGTAAATTGCAGATGCTTTACCTACCCTTAATCGACGGTGACGCACACAAAGAGGATATTTCCCCTTCCTTTGCACCTCCTACACTGGCAAATACACTATTCATTATTATTCCTTCCTCTCAATAAAAGGGTGGAAAGGGAAAGGGACTAATATTAGGCATCACACTCATGAGACGAAACGCGGAATTTCTTCCACTTCACGCCTATCTTCTGTGTATCTCGCCCGGGCGAGCCAACTTATTCGTGCGAAGTTAAAGCGGATTCTACTACTGTAAATCTTGATATTTTCTTACGTTTGCATTTATAATATTAGTATGAAATGATATAGATTACATAATGGTTCTTCCAATAAAGCGCAGTTTATCCCCCGTAGATATTTATGCGTTTCCGATAAGTCAGTGATTGCTCCACTTAAGTGCCATTCATTATTCATACATCCACGAGAACAGCATTTATTAAACGAATTTATAGTACGAGGTTACACATAGAGTAAGAGTTTACTAACTGAACCCTATATAATCATACTTCGAGACATGGCTACTATCATCCTAATCATACTTCATGTCATACTAATATTTTTTTGTACCCTCGAGTAGGGGGCCCTTCGGGTACCTGCTGCTGTCGCTAATGCAGCAACCTTGTTACCGTTAGGTTTTTTTTTAAGCAATATTTAAGTTTTATTTCAACTATAATACTTATTATGACAATCAGTAGTTAAATACAATTGTCATACTAATATTATAAATGCGAAATTTTGATAACGAATAAGTTTGTATGGATGGATGGATGTTATAGTTTCTAGTCTAAACGGCTGAACGGATTTCGATGAAATTTGCTATAGACGTAGAGAGTAGTCTAAAAGAACACCTAGGCTACATACTTTTGTTTTTTTAATTCCACGCAGTCGGAGTCGCGGGGGAAAGCTATCTATCTATAAATATATTAGAATTGTAGTGTCTGATTGTAACAATAATAAGAAAAAACGTATTTCGTGAGCGTATTTCTGCATCTTTGTTTGAATCATCGTTCCTTGTGTGTACTGTTAGATTGGAACAAGTTGCCGGCGTCAGTTTTTCCGTACAAATATGACGTGGGGAAATCAAAAAAGAGTAAACAGCTATTTATTAAGCTAGCGTGTACCATCTTTCGATTGCATTATCACTTTCAGGTGGGGTCGTGGTCAAGCGCTAGCTTAACAAACATAAAAAAAAATTAAAACAGTTTGTCTGTCTGTCCGAAAAAAAGTCACTTGACGTCATTATGCAAGATTTTCTGGCGTCATAACATATTTCCTATTTAGTTTAAGTCATTGCACTTTTAGAGCACTGACTCTAATCAAATTAAGTAACTTGTTAACAGTTAATCGATCTGTTTAACCTTTGTGGTAAGTCCCTCATTTTCCTTAAGGAAAAACGATTTACCAATAATTTCGTATTTAGACATAAAATATGATTAACATCTACATATTTGTAGGAAATCAATTATTTATATCAAAGATGGACAATGAAGTCTTAGGCCCTGTCCCACAACTGGCTGATAGAGGCTCAGATAGCTTAACGATGACTTCACTGTCAGATAAGGAAACAAAATCAGATATTTCCATCACATATTTTACACGTAGGATTGTTATCAGACAATTTACAATTTGGTGGGACAGGCACTTAGTAGTACAAAGGTGAATGGTTGCATTGATTCATCATCACCAGCTCGCTATACGGGCCCCACTGAGGGTCTCTAAGTTAGGTGTGACTGGGCCCTAGTCAACTGCGCTGCAATCCGGGTTGACTTCACACATGTCTTTGAATTTCTTCACAGATATGTGCGGGCATTACGATGTCTTCCTTCACCGTAAGAACATCTTGCATATAAAATTAAAAAATCGAAAATCATATTGGTAGTTACATGGCGCCTGTCGGTATGTGTGAATCAATGTTCACATGTATCTTGTATCACTAATTTCGCACTATTACTTTAAACTTCGTTTCGTCTGATGAGTGTGGTGCCGGAGGCCTAATTTTAGTCCCTTTCCCTTTCCACACTTTTCTTAAAAGGAAAAGATGGGAAGGAAAAGTGGATTTGACGGTGGAGGAGACGCATAGGAAGGGGAAATATCCTCTTTATTTGCGTCTCCTCCTCCGTCAATTAAGGGTAGGCAACGCATATGCAATTGCGGATGTTTATGGGCAGCGGTCGCTTTCCATTTCGGTGGATTCAGGTGGCCGCTTGCTCGTTTGCCACTTTATATTATAAAAAAAAAAAACTTTCAAACTAAACTATTCTAAACTTTAAAACAGTATCCTACCGACTGCGCCATGTTAAAGAGCGGGAACACGTAATAAAACAACAAGCTTTAGATGCAGACTGGTTTATTTTTCTTTTTATTTATTAGTGCCATGAACATTGATTCACACATACCGACAGCGCCCAAACACAAGATCTGTAGATCATCGCACAACAGTTGTGCGTTTGTCGATTGTTTCGCAGCCAATTCAACTGTTTATTTACACAACTAAAAATCGAGTAGTGTCCGCACCTCTTTATAAGCTCATAGGAATCAAAGCGAGACTAAACGGTCGTGCGATAGTATAGAATCGGTGAGATGCAATACGAATCGACACAAACCAGTGCATATTGGTATTGATTAGATATTTTTAATCTATACTAATATTATAAAGAGGAAAACTTTGTATTTTTGTATTTTTGTATGTATTGAAATAACTCAAAAACTACTGGGCCGATTTTAAAAATTCTTTCACCATCAGAAAGGTAATTTATCTGTGAGTAACATAGGCTATATTTTATTATTACTAATGTTTAGGAACTATTAATAAACAGCGTGTTTCTGGACGCCGGCGTTAAAAATTCACTAAACTTTAACTTTTCTCGGCTTACGCTGCCTAAACCGTTAGAGCTATATAAAAATGATGTATGAAAGAATTGTAGATCTCAAAAAGTTCTACAGAAAAGTCCGCGATAGCATATATCTATCTTTAGCGGTTTTCTTACAATAACCACTTTTTTGTTTACAAAATGAATTAAAAACCCTACGCTATTTGCAGCGTTCTTTTATTGGTTTCAAAATTAATCCTTATCCAAATAAATGCGTTTGTTATCAGGAGAATTTAATGTAGAATAAAATTGTCTTTTACAGTATTTAAATTGGACTAATAGTTTAGAAGATATCGCGAACACAAACAATAAGGGTAACCGAAAAATCAGCTTTCAAGCTACCGGGCTTAGAAATTTGGAATCTTGCATCGGTAGATTTCTGTTATTACGTAGATTACTACTAAGTTAATACTTTTGGTAATGGGTTGAAAAAAAGGGCGAACGTAATAGGTTATGTTTGTAATTTCACGCGGGCGAAGTCGCGAGCAACGGCTCGTGAACTAATCATTCTATTGACTTGATTGTCTTTTATTAATTTTTCCTTGTTCAATTACAATGTTTATTAAAGACAATGGCATATGATAAACGACGCTAAATATTTACATTTTTTATAATAAAAGACAAACGTAAAAGCCAACAGAAGACGAACAGAAAGGGGATATTTCCTCTACCAATGCGACCATTCCTCTTTCCATCCTTTCTTTGGAAAAAGGTAAAAAGGAGAAGAGGTTTAACAGTGGTAGAGCCCGCTTTAACATCTTCGCACGAATGGGTCGGCTTGTCCGGTGGAATACCACGACCATACGGAAGACAGGCGTGAAGTGGGAGCAATTCCGCGTTACGCCTGATGAGTGTGGTGCCGGAGGCCCAACTTTAATCCATTTTCCTTCCCACCCTTTTTCTCATAAGAATAGGATGGATAGGGAACGTGGATTTGATGGTGGAGGAGACACATAGGAAGAGGAAATATCTTCTCCTCCTCCGTCGACTAAAGGGTAGGCAACGCATCCGCTATTACGGATGTCTATGGGCAGCGGTCGCTTCGCCACACTTCGGCACACACTCATCAGACAAAAGGCGCGATAAGTTCCACTTGCCGCGTGTCTTGTGTGATCGTGGTATAGGGTAGCCAGCCCTATCGTGTCACAGATGTTGCTAACATAGAGTGATACTTTTAAATCGGTTAATGCAACATAAAATGCATTATCAAAGCACTTAATAAATCTATGTCACTTATGATTTATCATAATAATATTGCTTAATGCATCTTCTTTAAGAATATATTGTTATTAGTTAAGACTTTATCTAGCCATTGTTAGAAACATCATCGACTTGCCCTTATCCCTACGGGATCGGCACAGTATGCTGCTCTTCCATACATTTCTATCAGCCGTTATATCTGAATCCACTCCCTTCTTAAGCATATCCTCATTCAAACAGTCAATCCATACATTGTTGAAGCCATATACATAACTAAACAGTTGCATAGTATTTTAAATGTACATTGGAAAGTCCAGAATATAACAAGGAAGTGTGCCAATTCTTAATATCTAACACTAGTCTCATGAAAAATTAACACATTGTTCTACCATAGACTTTAACGACGCGAACATTAATAGAGTTGGAAATGTGGGTTTTAATAGACAAAACATTTGATAAAACAGTTCTCTATTTTGTACCTTTATAATAGTGTGATAGCAATATGTAAAGGTATTCCGACAGTTGAATCTTTAAAGCACACCGAGGATATATTATTTTACCTTTTATACTAGCTGTTCACTTGCATTACATTAGAAAGATCTTATGCGTGCGTTACGTAAAACTTTCAATATTAAATGTCCAAATTCAAATGCTCCAATGACAATAAAGGCTCTTGCAATTGGCTGAGAATTTAAGTAACCATGGAAACTTTGGTTCTTTACTTGTATTTTTTGTCCCTTTATTGCAATGTATGGTTTACGCTTTATTATGTTAACTCGTTATGTTTTTTTTTGTAAAATATACATCGTGGGTTCCTCGTTGAGAATACTTTGTTCTGTACTTTTATAATAATTAACTAAATGATACCTCTATAATTTTTAAGATCTATGTTTCTCTACAATATAGCATCCTGGACAACCAATTAACATCATAAAACATCTTTGACCTTTTGACATATCTATAATTTGACTCATTTAAATTGAATTGAATTTGATGACTATAAAAATGGACTGAAAATTGTTGATGCGGAAATTACCATGAAAACATATTAACGTTGACGTCGTAAATATTGAAATTAAACAACTGTACCTCAATAAAATTAGACACTGTTTAGTTAAACACGAAAACTCTGTGACCACCTCTGAATGATACGCTTTAGGCTATATATTTTCACGCTATTAAACTTAGGGGGGGAAAAACACTCATGTGGGAAAAAAACCATAAGCTACCAACATTAAGGAACCAAGGTAATTATGGTAACGGTAATTTTGACATTTGGAATTGAGAATATGACAAATGTAAACAATAAAATAAAGTTTTTATAATTTCACGAGGATCAAGGCGCACGGGAACAGCTAGTTTCACATATAACCGTGACAGCTGGCCATAGACATCCACAATTCCCTTGCTTACGTACAATCGACAGAGAAGGGGACGCACAGAAAGTGGGACAGTTGAAGGTCAAACAGGTCAAATGATAACGTTCCCGGTTTAGAAGCTGGGGGGAGACCCCGGTTGCTGCAAGAGCAAACAGTTATCACAAGACTTTGATAAACAAAAGAGCAATCCTTATAAGTTGAGAGAAGTGTCCTTATTCTTGAACATAATGACACATCGATGCGATGTTGGAACGTTTAGAAATAATTTAATTTTCAAATTATCGCTTTTCATCATGAATAAAAAATACATTGTAATACCTTTAGTGGAAAGAATTTCAAAAATAATATGTTTGTCCTATTGAGATTGAACAACTAAAAACTATGCAAAATTCGAAACATGATATTTCAATTTATCATTACACTACAAGTGCAAATAAAACCTATACATATAAAAACTAAAAAAATCCTCAGTACATTCTTACATAAAGAATATTAAACTTCTATTACGCGATACAATACGGAATCGTTCATAAAATAAATTTAGTTCCTACGTGTATTGAATCAGAATAAGGCAGCACAGGTAATCCCCGAGTTGATTTTCCCGTCCACGCAACAAAACTCAACATGCGATCACACTGCCAAAACATGTGATAAAACACATGTTGTCTCTTTCATTTTATTTAATTAAACAAAGACAGCAATATGATTATATACACGTAGCAGAAACTATTGATAATAAAATGTTTATTTATCAATTATGTTGCTTAAAAAATCTTAAGTGCTCTTAACTATTAATATAATTTAAAAAAATTGGAGTGTCTGTATACCACAGATAATCTTACTATATTATATATTTTTATATTAATATTATAGATGCGAAAGTTTAGATGGATGAATGGATGTTTGTTAGAGTTTGTAGCCTAAACGGCTGAACAGATCTGGATGAAATTTGGCATAGATGTAGAGGATAGTCTGGAAGAACACATAGGCTACTTTCTATCGTTTTTATTAAAACCACCCGGACGGAGTCGCGGGCGGAAACTAGTACAATAATAAACTAGTACTGGTATATATACTATAACAAAGGAAAAAAATTGAACTTGATGTATTTGCTTCAGTTATAACCAAAAGTCAATATTTAATCCTTTAGCTGTCTGTTCGCAAGTCCACGTTTGTTCCGGATAATCTTCAAAACTGCTGCGCCGATTTTGACGGGACTTTTTCTGGAAGATAGCTGATATAACCGTGTGTAAGGTATTTTTTCAATAAATTCCACGCCGACGAATTCGCGAATCACGATGAAGCGCTAGTTTTATAATAAAAAATAAATAATGCTAATCTATATATCTATACTAATATTATAAAGAGTAAAGATTTGTATTTTTGTATGTATTGAAATAACTTAAAAAATACTGGGCCGATTTTAAAAATTCTTTCACCGTTAGAAAGGTAATTTATCTGTGAGTAACATAGGCTAGATTTTATAATTTCACGCGGGCGAAGTCGCGAGCAACAGCTAGTAATTTATAACTCCATTTTAAAAACATATTCATGTTATTTTAAACTAATTTTACGTTACATAATCTAGGGGATCCTTTACTGCATAATGAGTTAAATATTTATTTCTTAATGACTACTACGTGCAGAACACAATACATCGAAGCCGCAATCTTTTTGAAGTGTTTAAATTATTACTAACGTAAAGATGCAGCTTCGGGGAAGTCCAATGGTTTAATTCAAGTTCCCACTAATCTTAGAGACATTGAATGTCTCTTCCAGTTATCATCTTCTCTGAGCTCGGAGCCTACTCTAGTTAGTGACAAGGCCATAATCAATGCACTGCGGGTTGACTTCACACATCTTTGAATTTCTTCGACGATATACAGTCAATCAATATCAAGATATTTTCCTTTACCGTAAACATCGGGTAACTTATGTACGAGTACATCTTACTAACATTAGTTATAAATTAAGATGGGTGGATGGATGTTTGTTAAAGTTTGTAGCCTAAACGGCTGAACGGATTTCGATGAAATTTTGCATAGGTGTAGAGGATAGTCTGGAAGAACACATAAGCTACTCGCTTTTGTTCTTTTTAATTCCACGCGGACGGAATCGCGGGCGAAAACTAGTATGTAATTAAAAACATATGCGACGAGACGATGGGGACATAAACCAGAAAGTGTTAAGATTGAATGTCAATGGCGACAAAGAGGAAGACCGAAGAAAGTATGGATGGATTGTGTGAAAGAGGATATGCTTAAGGTAGTGGATTCAGATATGACGGCTGATAGAGATGTATGGAAGAGCACATTGTGCCGACCCTCCATAGGGATAAGGGCAAGTTGATGATGTAATTAAAAACAAAGAGACGGATTGAGGACTTTCTCCTTTTTTAAGTCGGTTAAAAAGGTTATATAACATGGTAAAACAAGGCCAGGAAGTAATCTTTTATTTATTATTTACAATGTCTCTCGGAATTACATCTATATAGCTACTATTGTTCCCGACAAAAGAAATTCTACGAATATTTATATTGAAATTCCAATTAAAAGTGGAATTGTGAAAATATTGAATGCCTAAGAATGTAAATGTTGATTTAACATCTACATAAGATTTATAACAATCTGTGATTTGTAAAAAACTAAAGTACAGACAAAATACATCTGGCAAACGTCATAATAACCGAAACTATATGAAAAACTTGGATGAATAACGATTTCATAGACATTTAACCTAAGATAAGAACTTTGACCAGCATTTTAAGACCCTTACGTAGTTAATTTGTGCTAAAATGTATTTATTTCAATTTTCAAGTAATTCTGCAGAAAGAAAAACGGCTCCACACAAGCTTTGGACCTCCATTTTGGACCTTTAAGGGACGAATTTCGTAAATTTCTAAGTGCTCGCCTACGTAGTAACAGAAATCTATGTGCAAAATATCAAGTCTCTAGGACCAATAGTTACGGCTGTACTTTGATATGTTAATCAGTTAGTTTACCCTTTTATACCTATAGATGGAGTGTTTCATACAAGACGTCAAAAAGACAGTTAATTTTCGAAATATTAGAGTATTATAAATGATTACTTGGACAGAATTTACCCCTACAAAAGGCCACCAGAGACCTATTCTCGCTCTGCTTTTGTCCTCCGGATTACACTATCTATCTATAGGTTATCAATCTATGGTTGAACCTTTGTTTATTTTTAGTTGACGATTAAAAAACAACATAATAAAATGTAATAGAGCAACCCTTAGTTTGCCGCCATTATAAAAGCGCGGGAAAACATACATGAATGCCAGTATTCGAACGCCAGAGGCCGCTGCCGCGCGATTTGCGCCGGTTCACGCGTTGTTCCGTAAAATAAATCGTAATTATTTAATTAAAAAAAAATACTGGCTGGTTATAAAGTTATCTTTTAAAAAGTAATTTATTTTTGTTATTTGAATTTAGAACAGAATTTGTTGTAACATTTTTTTATTGTTGTTTTTTTAATCGTTAAAATGGTGAACAAAGTGTACGAAATCACACCAAGCAAAGAAGAGAAGAGAGGAAGCAAACATAATCAAATACTTATGTCAATAGTTGGTAAGTACTATGTGCTATTTTTTTTTAATGTTTTCGCAATTTCTGTCTTAATAATCAGAACTAAGACATAGATATTTTTATATTTTTTAATAAATATATTTTTATTTGTATTACTCGGATTTAATGTTATTGTTGAAAATTTTCTAATTTATTTATGAAATGTATTAGCAAATAATTAATGTAATTTCATTACTTAACAAATTATTACAAATCTAATTAGACTTGTAGACACGTAAATTATTTAGATAATCTCAAAACTATTTTATAAAATAGAAATCCTTTTATACAGACAAAAGGACGGTTGTTTACACCCCAAACCAACAAACTTGCGTAGCATGAATGCGAAATATTACGACCACGTTAGAGTTCCGTGGTCTCTGCCTACTCTTTGACTTACTGGCATGAGTTATATTTGTCACATATTTTTCCTCGTGTACTTAAGAATACTATTGAAATGTAAAACAATTGTAAAATTAATAACAAAGGCATAATTCTATTACGAGTAATCATTAACCGATAAAGATTGTGTAATTCTTTGCAATATAATGAATTGGTTAATCAAAGAGCGCGAAAGATTAACGCCTGATTATTTTAGAAGAGAAAATATTTTTAAATGCACTTTTTGTAGCATTTTCACGAAAAATACTGATCGTAATTATTTCTCGTTATATCATACTTCATACTAATATTATAAATGCGAAAGTTTAGATGGATGGATGTTTGTTAGAGTTTATAGCATAAACGGCTGAACGGATTTCGATCAAATTTGGTATAGATATAGAGGATAGTCTGGAAGAACACATAGGCTACTTGCATTTGTTTTTTTTAGATCCCAGCGGACGGAGTCGCGGACGAAAACTAGTATTAATATATAGCAAAAGAGAATCTTAAAATTTACAGTGGACCAAAAACAAATACATGTTAATAAATGTAATCGAACCTACAGGCGCTCAATTTTAACAGTTTTAACTGAAGATTCAAACTGTTCAGTTGAAATTGTCTGTTCATCTGTTCTGCCGACTGTTTTGACTGTTAAGTTCTAGTGTTTAGGAGGTTAATAAAGAAAACTTACTAGGTAATAAGCGTCAATTCTAAGAAGTCTAGATTATTTATAGACACTAAACAAATTTCCGATTAGCTAAATGCATTTTCCTCATTCGTATTTAGATGCACCTGTTCAAAATTAAAATAATCTAAAAAACAAAATAAAGATGGATGCGGCATTCCAATACATTCATCGTAATTTATCTTACTTACTCTTACTAATATTATAAATGCGAAACTTTAGATGGATGTATGTTTGTTGCTATTTGTCTACTTTACGGCTCAACGGAACTTACTGAATATTTATTACAACACATAGGCTATTTTTTTAATTCCTCGCAGGTGGAGTCGCGAGTGGATGAATGAATGAATGTGGATGGCTACAAAGGAAGAGAAAGACCGAAGAAAGTATGGATGGATTGTGTGAAAGAGGATATGGTTAAGAAAGGACTGGATTCAAATATGACGGCTGATAGAGATGTATGGAAGAGCAGCACATACTGTGACGACCCTCCGTAAGGGCAAGTTGATGATGATGATGATGATGATGATGATGATGATTGATGATGATGATGATGATGATGATGATGATGATGAGATGGAATCGCGAGTGGCAGCTAGTAACTATTTTTTACTTTAAAATAGTGTATTGGTTTGTACTATTATAAGTACTTTCATTACTCTTTTAAAATATCCGTACATTTTTTTGATAGATAAATCTCGAAAAAAAAATAAAAAGACCTCTTATAATTAGATCTGTGATGAAAATATTATTTAAGAGAAATAACTACTCTAAATCGATATTTCACTATATTTTGTCTTATCCATTGTATTTCTAACATCCATGGTCGATTGTAGATCGCGCCAAATTATTTTAAAAGCGACACGTGTTATTCTGAATTGGTCACGAGATACCCTTTATCTTTGTTGACAATAATAATATACAATTAGGGACATATACGATCTAAAACTTCAAATGTATGAAGCACTCCGTATACTTCATTCCTGTATATACGTGCAACGTGCAATCTGCGAAGAAAATTGACTACGTGAAGTCCCCAATCCGTGTTTGACTAAGGCCTAGTCACCCCTAACTTTATCCGCGGCCACGAAATGAAGGGAATCATGTGTAAGGGTTGAATACTCATTAATTGTTGTTATGCAGAGATCCATTAATAAATACAATAAACTATAGAAATGCAAAATATATTCGTGTGTAACAACAACGCTTTGTCAGTCTGATGAATTGGTTTGTATTGCATGATGTCATGTATGTCGCTGATCAATCGCGTAACTCGGCACTTTACAATCGACCTAGACGTCACCAAATAATTAAAAAAAATCCTGAACGAACCATTGATTTCACATTCAAATACCAATTGCATCGATATAACTATGTTAAGATGCATATTTAATATTATTTTTATCAAGATATTTTAAATAAACATTTATATTCCCGGTTTCCTATGCCAAAATAAGTGTAATTACGTAATATGAATGATTCAATTCTTACCTGGAAAAAGCAAAAAAAAATAGGAAATATATTGGTTTTTATTGGTGTTTGGTATTGAAAACCATAGGTGATCATTTAGACTAGTTGATATCGACATTAAATGCCTAGTCAGATTGCCAATTAACGTAGTTCAATAATGACCGGTAACATGCATTATCTTGTATTACGTCACAAATTCTCGTGAATAAAGGGATATTGTGTCTAGGATCAAGATTGTTTACACACCGTATACGCATTTTTAGAAATAAAACGCATCCTAAGATAAACATAAACATTCATATAAATATAAACTATAAAGAAATGATATTATAGATACTAACGACCCGTCCAGGTTTCGCGTGTAAATTTATATTTCAAAAATTTTATAGGTTAGCTTTTACCAGCGACTTCCTTGTAAAATAAAAAAAAAATCAAGGAATAAAAATAGCCTATTTTACTAAGATAATATAGCTTTTAATGGCGAAAGAATTTTCGCAATCTGCCTACTAGTTTTTGAGTTTATTTGAAAAAAAAATGCATAGGAACGGTTTATTTTCTCCTTACAACATATCCAGACTGCAATCTATCTCTGTTCTAATAATCATCCAGCTACCGTCAACTTTTCTGGAGTTACAAGGTAACAAACATCCATCAATCCATCCATTTCGCATTTACTAAGATTACGTGGAAGCTTGATCGCATGTTTATTCAAGAAACGAACCTATTCTTGATGGCTAATGGCGTACGGTACAATGAACTTCACAAGGAGGTCTATAATCCCAACCGGACTATAAATAGAATGGAAATAATATAAATAGAAAGACAAGACTGGACACACTTAGGGTTGCCAACTAAGGCTTTAACGCGTCAAGTAACACGTCATCATGTTTGACCTAAGAGTAGACTAAGTCTTATTTCACTTTGGGACTAGAACCTATCCTAAGTTGACTAGGCCATAGTCAAACACGCTAGCCTACTGCGGATTTTCACTCATATCTTTTGAATTTCTTCGCCGATTATGTGCAGGCATCGTGATGTTTCCCTTCACCGTAAGCACATCGCGTAAATTATTAAAAAAATAAATCACATTGGTATGGCGGGATTCGAACCCAGGATCTGTAGATTACAAGTCAAAGGTCTTTATTATTTCTACACATTTTCAGAGATCACATTTTCCTTCAGTAAAAGAACATACGGAATTCTAAAAACATGCTAGAATCGAACCCGGAGTATTCCAATGCCCAATTCGACAAAATCGACAAGTCAATTTCGCCATTAGTTTTTAATTTTTGAAAGTTGGCAACCCTAGCAACTCTGGACCTATGGAGACTATTTTTTGCATACACGGCTGCGTTTACCTTTTTACGCGGCCTAACTGTTAGCATACTTATCATCTGACTCACTGTTTTCATAGTAAATTTAAAGGAAGAAATACAAAAATAGTTTTGCAGGATAAGATACGAACTTTTTTAATGTTTAACACTTAGTTCTTAAACATATAGACAAACTTGACCGATGTTCGGGCCCTTTAGATAGTACATAATTAGAGATATATACCGTGCAAAACATTTATTGAAATTTATCTTTCTAACTATGATGATGATGATGATGATGATGATGATGATGATGATGATGATGATGATGATGATGATGATGATGATGATGATGATGATGATGATGATGATGATGATGATGATGATGATGATGATGATGATGATGATGATGATGATGATGATGATGATGATGATGATGATGATGATGATGATGATGATGATGATGATGATGATGATGATGATGATGATGATGATGATGATGATGATGATGATGATGATGATGATGATGATGATGATGATGATGATGATGATGATGATGATGATGATGATGATGATGATGATGATGATGATGATGATGATGATGATGATGATGATGATGATGATGATGATGATGATGATGATGATGATGATGATGATGATGATGATGATGATGATGATGATGATGATGATGATGATGATGATGATGATGATGATGATGATGATGATGATGATGATGATGATGATGATGATGATGATGATGATGATGATGATGATGATGATGATGATGATGATGATGATGATGATGATGATGATGATGATGATGATGATGATGATGATGATGATGATGATGATGATGATGATGATGATGATGATGATGATGATGATGATGATGATGATGATGATGATGATGATGATGATGATGATGATGATGATGATGATGATGATGATGATGATGATGATGATGATGATGATGATGATGATGATGATGATGATGATGATGATGATGATGATGATGATGATGATGATGATGATGATGATGATGATGATGATGATGATGATGATGATGATGATGATGATGATGATGATGATGATGATGATGATGATGATGATGATGATGATGATGATGATGATGATGATGATGATGATGATGATGATGATGATGATGATGATGATGATGATGATGATGATGATGATGATGATGATGATGATGATGATGATGATGATGATGATGATGATGATGATGATGATGATGATGATGATGATGATGATGATGATGATGATGATGATGATGATGATGATGATGATGATGATGATGATGATGATGATGATGATGATGATGATGATGATGATGATGATGATGATGATGATGATGATGATGATGATGATGATGATGATGATGATGATGATGATGATGATGATGATGATGATGATGATGATGATGATGATGATGATGATGATGATGATGATGATGATGATGATGATGATGATGATGATGATGATGATGATGATGATGATGATGATGATGATGATGATGATGATGATGATGATGATGATGATGATGATGATGATGATGATGATGATGATGATGATGATGATGATGATGATGATGATGATGATGATGATGATGATGATGATGATGATGATGATGATGATGATGATGATGATGATGATGATGATGATGATGATGATGATGATGATGATGATGATGATGATGATGATGATGATGATGATGATGATGATGATGATGATGATGATGATGATGATGATGATGATGATGATGATGATGATGATGATGATGATGATGATGATGATGATGATGATGATGATGATGATGATGATGATGATGATGATGATGATGATGATGATGATGATGATGATGATGATGATGATGATGATGATGATGATGATGATGATGATGATGATGATGATGATGATGATGATGATGATGATGATGATGATGATGATGATGATGATGATGATGATGATGATGATGATGATGATGATGATGATGATGATGATGATGATGATGATGATGATGATGATGATGATGATGATGATGATGATGATGATGATGATGATGATGATGATGATGATGATGATGATGATGATGATGATGATGATGATGATGATGATGATGATGATGATGATGATGATGATGATGATGATGATGATGATGATGATGATGATGATGATGATGATGATGATGATGATGATGATGATGATGATGATGATGATGATGATGATGATGATGATGATGATGATGATGATGATGATGATGATGATGATGATGATGATGATGATGATGATGATGATGATGATGATGATGATGATGATGATGATGATGATGATGATGATGATGATGATGATGATGATGATGATGATGATGATGATGATGATGATGATGATGATGATGATGATGATGATGATGATGATGATGATGATGATGATGATGATGATGATGATGATGATGATGATGATGATGATGATGATGATGATGATGATGATGATGATGATGATGATGATGATGATGATGATGATGATGATGATGATGATGATGATGATGATGATGATGATGATGATGATGATGATGATGATGATGATGATGATGATGATGATGATGATGATGATGATGATGATGATGATGATGATGATGATGATGATGATGATGATGATGATGATGATGATGATGATGATGATGATGATGATGATGATGATGATGATGATGATGATGATGATGATGATGATGATGATGATGATGATGATGATGATGATGATGATGATGATGATGATGATGATGATGATGATGATACATACATATATTCGGTAAAATTTATTTATTAAGGTTATAATTTTATGTATTAAAATAACTTCACATTATCCTTCAGGTTTTTGACTGTCTTTTTTGCTATGATAAGATGATAGTCGAGTGAGTCTCTACCTGAATTCGCCGAAAAAGCGAAGCGACCACTGCCCATAGACATTGCCTACACTTAATTGATGGAGGAGACTCAATAAAACTGATATTTGCGCTTTCAAAGCATCTCCCATTTAGGAATTCCACAGGATTAAAATTAGGGCTCCGGCAAAAAAAAACTCGCTAACAAAAATTTTGTTTATTTGATTGTCAAACGCAAAAGATTATTGTCCGAACTATATAAAAATTTTAAAAAAAATTAATAAACCTTTTTTTGTTTCAGTATGCATGCCGATATTAGCTTATGGGACAGCTATGGGTTGGATATCTCCCAACAAAGCTCTACTGATGGGTGAATCCTCACCATCAGACGCTCCACTTTCAGAAGAAGATGTCTCCTGGATGGCGTCCATCATGTTCATCTTTGCACCGATAGCTGTCTTCATTTATGGAGTAGCTGCTGACAAATTTGGAAGGAAAAATGCGTTGCTATGCGCTTCTCTACCAATATCTGTGAGTATTTTTATCTGTCAGTCTGCGAATGTTAAGATGGATGTGTGGGGTAACACGAAATGAGTATATTAGAGAAAGTTTGAGAGTAGCCCCAGTGGTAGAGAAGGTAAGGAGGAAAAGGTTAGCATGGTATGGGCATGTTATGAGGAGGGATGAATCGCATGTAACAAAGAGAACGTTAGTTATAAGTGTGTACACCGATAGAGGTAGACCTAGAAAGAGATGGATGGGTTGCGTGAAAGGTGACATGATCAAGAAGGGATTGATGACTGAGATGACGTATGGTAGAGTTATGTGGAGGACAAAAACCTGTTGCGCCCTACGGGAGTAGAATAACGAGAAAGATGATGATTATTATCTGTCAATATGTCCGCAAGCCGCGTTTGTTTCGGGTAGACTACGAAATGGGCGGAATTTGACGGGAACTTAGCTAATGCCGAGCATATTATATGTTACTTATTTTTCAATTCCCCACTGGTAAAGTCGCGGGAGACCGCTAGTGGTATAGTGTAGAGATAAACACATCTGCAAAATTCAAAATTAGTTTTCTTTTAGTTTAGTTGCTTTATTATTTAGGTCTAAACTCAAAGATTTCTATATTACAAAATTCATTGAATTGAACCCAAGACTTACACAATACCATCTCAAACCACGTGGTAGAATTACTGATGGTTACAATAAACACATCTACACACGTTACGTTAAAGCTTAAGAGCGGACGCACACCTTTGACTTAGCTATCGCACAAATGTTGTGCAATTGTCGATTGTCAATTGATTCGCAGCCAATTCAACACAGTTACACAACTAAAAATCGAGTGTATGCGCATCTTCATATCAGCTCATAACATTCAAAGCATGACTAAACAGTTGTGCGATAGTTTAGTCAAAGGTGTACGCGCTCTAAGGTGCCTTCGTACCTCAGATATCCGATAAAGCTGTATTCACATCTTTCTGCCCTTTTCCCAACGTGATGACGGCAAAGTATATACTCTTCCATACATCTCTATCAACCTTCATATCTGAACTCACTTGTTTCTTACGCATATTTTCACACAATCGAACTATTCATATTTCGTTCGGTCTTCCTCTACCTTTGTAACCATTCAACCTCAATACAATTTAATCATTCGGTCTTCACATGTTAAACTAAAGGTGCATTAACACATTACGTGTCCTCTAAAGGCGCCTTCACACATTACGTATAAGCGCCAGACAATTATAATGTAAATCTAAAATTAGCAACAAGACGTTTAGAGAATGTCTCGCTTTCCGGACAGTTCCGTTACATGGTCAGACGTTTTATTAAAACGTGTGTTTGCGGAGAAAGCTAATAGACAGCCCTTTCGATTCCAATCATGCGCTTAAATAAGGTGTCTACACACGACTCGTATAACGCGAACGTAACTTAGGATAAAGTTTTGTGAAAATATGTAAAACCCTACGAGAATTTACACTCAATAAGCCTCAGAAATATTTTTAGTAAACTGGTAAGTTGTGAAATGATCTTGAAAGGTTATACCTTATTTAAAAGAATAGTTAAATGAATATAGATTTTATATTATAAATGTATGGATGGATGTTTGTTAGTTTGTAGCCTAAACCGATGTAATTTGGCATAAATGAAGAGCATAATCTGGAAGAACACAGGGTACTTACTTTTGTTTTATTTAAAATCCACGCGGACGACGTCACGGGCGTAAGCTAGTGCATTATAATTTAAAACTACAGTAAATGTAATATTGAAAACATAACCTCCAAATTATTCAGGTCGTCTGTAGTTACCTTAATACTCGTAGTTAAAGTAACTAAATGACGCGTGTAATGTAGAGAAATGTCTGGCGCCTTGCAGTTACCGGCCAGTAATGCTAACGGTACACGCTGTTTAGCATCCTATAAAATAAGCTACAGTAGAACCTCGATGACTTAAAGTCCAAGGGAAACACAAAAAAAATCAGTTATAGAGGTTTTAAGTTATCAAGGGTCTATGTTAGCGATAATGACGTAATGACGAATCCATCGAACGCCTGGTAGTACAGGGTAAGGTGGAGGGCACCCGACCTAGGGGAAGATCACCAATGAGATGGACTGACCAGATAAGAACCGCTATGTACGTACCCTTGCATCAATGTGCCAAAAAAGCAGCGTACAGGGAGGAGTGGCGGCGGCTTGTGAAGCGGGTCACTGATACCTGATACGTGATAACCACGACGAGTCTGTTAAGACTCAAGCGACGGAGAAGAAGATGTTAGCGATAGGTTAATATAATATTAGTATTTTGTGCCGTAGAGGTTTTGGGCTCTGATGGGAAGGGAACATATTATTTTTTGAAGTTACCGAGCTTTGAGTTATCGAGGTCCTACTGTAATACCTTAAAGGAATACATATGCTAGTAGACATTTGCATTCCAGTTACTGGCAGCTATTACCAGTCTCTTCGTCGTAAACTGTTTTGATTGCAGTTTGAATTACGTTACTACTATATTAATTTATATATACTTAATATTATGATCTATACCTAATATAATAAAGAGGAAATATTTGTATTTTTGTCTGTAAATAACCCAAAAACTACTGGGCCGATTTCAAAAATATATCACTGAGTTTTTTTTACTATATTTTTGGCTATATTTTTTTACTATATTTTTATTCCACGTGGACGAAGTTGCGAGCAACATTTATCTATACTAATAATATAAAGAGGAAAGATTTGTGTTTTTGTATGTATTCGATGCACATAAAAACGACTGGGGCAATTTTAAAAATTCTTTCACCATTAGAAAGGTTATTTATCTGGGTGTAACATCTAAACTACTTAACTAATCTCAATGAAAGACATAGATGTAAAATAGGTGGTAGAACATATAAGCTAATAATTATTTTTTAATTCCGCGAGGACAAAGTCGTCGGCAACAGCTAGTTTACAATAGTACAAAGTTTTCAAATTGTTACTAAGGTTACAGTTACACAATCCTACTTAATATTAATATTATAAATGCGAAAGTTTAGATGGATGGATGGATGGATGTTTGTTAGAGTTTGTAGCCTAAACTGCTAGATGAATCTCGATAAAATTTAGCATAGATGTAGAGGATAGTCTGGAAGAACACATAGGCTACTTAATTTTTTTTTTTAATTCCACGCGGACGGAGTCGCGGGCGACAGCTAGTAATAAAATAAATAGTCACATGACATTATTGCTAATATTACAATAACATTGTATGCAATCTACATTTCAATAGGAAGGAAATAGACTGCGAGTTGCGTCCATTTGGCTCATTTAAAAACAATGAAGAGCATCATACAAGTCATGCAGTTCCATACATTTAATTGATTGATGTCAAGTTTGCAACTCGTTTCCTATACAATAACGTCATTGTTAAATGCAAATTGTTGTATGTTTAAGTAAGGAAAATTGCTATTAGTGTGAATATTAATAATAAATTGCTATTATTTAAACGAAGTACGAGATTTCCATGTATGAAGTGACAAACGCTTCGCAACGATGTAAGCTAGTGTTGCCAACCTTTATTTAAAAAAAATAAGAACTGTGTATTCCAGAACTTTGCTCATGTACTACTTTTACTTGCTGAAATTACAACTCTAAAAATACGACGCTATCTTACTAATATTATAAATGCTAAAGTTTAGATGGATGTTTGTTAGAGTCTGTAGCCTAAACTGCTAGATGAATCTCGATAAAATTGAGCACATATCTCGACGATAGTCTGGAAGAACACATAGGCTACTTAATTTTTTTTTTAAATTCAACTCGCGTCGTTCGCGAGCGAAAGCTAGTATATCAATAATTGACAACAAACATTTGTACTCAACTTAACAAGAAGGACGTTAGTTATGAATGTGGAGGTACACCGGTAGAGGTAGACCTAGAAAGAGATAGATGGATTGCGTGAAAGGTGACATGATCAAGGAGTGATGACTGAGATGATATGATAGTGTTATTTGGAGGACGAAAACCCGGTGCCGACCCTACTGGAGTAGGATGAGGCAGGTGAGATGATGATGAAACATTTGTACTAAACTGTGATTCTATTTCATAACGTCTTATGTTTATCAGGACACAGCGAAGGTCTTAGGCTGGCTGCGATCACTTCCTCATACAGACAAGACTATAAGCGAAGAAGTTGACCGACTTATTATCGAGCAGACCACAAGTGAACTTAAGTTCTCGCCGAGACTTTTATGTAAGTTATTAAGGCGAGGTTATGGCAAATTGCGCATCTTTGGAAGCATAGAACAGCATTTCTACAAAGATTTGATTCGTGATATTTTAGTATGTGTAACTTCAGTCCTTTAACTAAAGCCTCGTGGAACAGAATCACGATTGGACAAACTTTTCTCGATAGATTTATTTTTTGAAAATGTGCCTAATTCTGTAAAGATCACCATATATCTGCAATACAACAACGAAAGTAAAAACTCGAAGTGGTTTATTTGATACTTTGGTACTTTATCTTCGGTTAACCCGAAGCTTTTTGCAATACATTGATTAGTTAATTTTTAATCGAATTTAATTAAAATGAGCTCCCAAAACCATTCGGATTTCGCGTCAGTCCGCCCGCGGGCGTCGATGGAAGCGGACCTGTGCTCGTCGCTCCGGCGAAACCCCTGCGCGTCCCGCATTTATGTGACCACGTGAGTGACGGAAAGGGCGATAGTCTGCCCGATAGCTTGCTCTCTTTTTATCAAGTCCGAACGTAAAAACAATGATCTATATAAAATGGAACTTCCCACAATACTGAAAGCGCCACGCGAATGGAATATAAATATTAATTATTTTTTTATTTTATTAAAAACTTATAATACATATTTCTATTTAATTAAATTTATAATGAATCGGAAAATAAGCTTTTTCATTAAATAATATTTTCCAAATTCGTAAGCGATTCTTTAAGTATAAAAGGACGATTTTGTCACAAAACAGTATTATCTATACTATAGTGTGTCTAAATAATTTAGATTAGTTTGACAATTCATTTCAAATTTAGTAGGGATAGGTTGCGTAAAATCAGTCATGAATCTTATCAATATCGATTTTTATTCTTATAGAAGTTGGAATCGACAGATTTATTGTTATAACTAATGAAATAAAAAAACGCTGTTTTCTCAATTAATAATAACCATAACAATTAGTGAGAGTAAATAAATGTTTATTACTACTACAGCCGTTTTGTTATTTATATAGTTCGTATGTTTTCTAATACCACGTGGACGAAGTCGCGGGCAACAGCTAGTTATAAATAAACTTAATGTAAAAATCTAAATCGGAGTCGGGATGGCGCTTCGCGGCGTTCGATGTTAAGGACACGGCCGCGAAGACCGACGAGACTCGACTCACGCGATCTAACCGTGCGGTGCACCCCGCTCATTGTTTGCGCGCGCCTACTTCTTCCCCCCAAAAAACGCAAATTGTCCCGAACACAGCCCCTTAAAGATATATATAAGATATAGATAGAAAGCGCCAATAGCCGAATGGTTTGGGGTACGAACTACCGATCTTGCGGTCGAGGCAAGGGCGGATCCAGCTTTGGCGTCAGAGGGGGGGTTACATAGTCGTGGTCAAGTCAAGAGCTTGACAAAATATGTAAATATATTTTGTCAAGCTCTTGACCAACCAGCTCAGGAGGGGTTATGACCCCCATAACCCCCTGGATCCGCCCTTGGGTCGAGGGTTCGAATCTCGCCATTCGACTGTCGTGAACCATATCCTAGCACAAGCCTATAGCTTAGTTGGAATGGTTACAGGAAATATTAGTAAATTAACAAAAATCTACTAGTTAATACTTAAAAAAAACATGCATGTAGGTTGCATGCAAGTGTGCCACCTTTTACGTACTCCTTTTCAATACACCGTACAATATTGTTATACGTAGTTTCCCAGAGAATATCGACCCCACACTTCCCACAGTGGCATTGCGAATTCAAATTTGACACTCATGACGTCGTCAACCGCTTGACACACCAATTGACCCCTAGAGTGGCATTTGACACAACGAACACAAGCAACCGAATTACTTACCGCCGCGAATTGAGAATAATGGCGGGGCACGAATATCAAGGACATTCGCGTCCACCCAATTGGCACAATAAATCTGTTTGCTGAACGATTTCGTCGCTGTTGTTCCGTATTATGTTTGTTTATGTTGGTCGAAAACAAATTTAAAGTACGTTTGATGCGCTCATTGAAGACGACGAAGATGATTCAAGACGCATAATCGTCTAAATAGAATTAAAAATAACGCTGTTATCGCGGTTCGTGCTAGAAAAGAAAACACGGTATTAAACCATCAAGTCAGAGTCAAGTCCCTTAGTTTATGCAGTAAAAATATCTACTCTCACCCTTAGTTACCGCGGCAGTATTCGTCAAATTAAAACCCTTTAACCGCTACTATTAACAAAGAAAGCAAAAAAGACCCCAAATTTCGTCACGCGATTTTGGGCTAAACTAATTAACTACGTCGTAGTCTTTGAGTCCAAAATTCAAACAAAAAAATCGGACCCACCTGCAAGCACTACCTTTCGGATAAAAAAAGAAATATCAAAATCGGTCCACTAGCGGCGGAGTTATGCCGTAACACACATAAAAAAAAACATACAGACGAATTGAGTACCTCCTTCTTTTGGGAAGTCGGTCGAAAATAGAACTTTCTTAAATTCTGTTTATTCCTTGCAGTTTCCGACAAGACAGCAGTTAAGGCGTTCTGGGTGGCACTAATAGTGAATTTAACGCGTGAATTCTGCGGTTGTATCGCTGTTTTGGTTTACGCCAGTCATATCTTTGCTGAAGCTGGCAAAGATCCTGATACAAGTATTGCGCTATCCCCTAATAAGCAATCAATTTTACTCGCTGCTGTACAAATTATCGGCTCATTCTTGGCTTGTCAACTCGTCGATCGCGCTGGGAGAAAGGTAAGATATTAAAATTTTTGTTCTCGCTAATCTTAGGAAATATTTAAGCAATTTGAATGATTCTTTTTGCATCTGATAGGCAAATTATTAAGAAAGGTTATGCTATTAAATTACAAAAGGAGTAAGGTAAATAATACGCAAAACAAAATAAATACTAGTTTCAATAACTAAAATAAGGAAAAAGTTTATTACAGTGCCATCTATTCATTTTATAATATGAATCTCTATAAAGTTGACTGTCTCATATACATACTAGCTTTTGCTCGCGACTTTGTCCGCGCGGATTTAAAGTAGCCTGTGTGTTCTTCCATACTATGTTCTACATCTGTGCCAAATTTCATTGGGATCCGTTAGGCCGTTTTAGAGATACGCAGAAACAAACAAACATACATCCATCCAAACTTACGCATTTAGAGCGTGCACACACCTTTGACTAAACTATCGCACAACTGTGCGATTGTCGATTGTTTCGCAGCCAATTCAACTGTTTATTTGCACAACTAAAAATCGAGTAGTGCACCTCCATATAAGCTCATAGGATTCAAAGCGAGAGCGTTATAATCATACTAATATAAGAGCGTACGCACACCTTGTCCGTACGCTCTTATATCTATACTATTATACTTTACTATTACACTTCTTTGTTGCCTAAGATGTCAGCAATTACAGCATATTTTTGAATAATTATCTTTTTAATAAAAAGCCCTACACTTACGTCATGCTTTAGGCTATATATTTTCACGCCATTAAACTAAGGGGGTAAATATTTTGGACAAAAACCCTAATGTGGGAAAGAGACCATAAGTTGCTGCCAACATCAAGAAAGAAAGATTGCTAAGGTTTGTCATGTCATGTCATGTCATTTTGACATTTGCTATTGATAATTTGACAAATGTTAACAATAGAATAAAGTTTTTATAATTTCACGCGGATGAATCCGCACGCGAACAGCTAGTTAGTATTATAAAGGGTGTTCTAAATTCTGTTTCCGTTTCTCAGCCCCTTCTAGCAGTAACAAGCGTGGTTGCCGGCTTCAGCATGTGTCTGCTGGGAGTGTGGTTCTATCTGCAGAGTGTGGGTGTGCTGATGCCGGGCTGGGTGCCCATTGTCGCACTCTGCGCTTGTATCTTCGCTGACGCATCAGGATTGCAACCTTTGCCGTTCGTGATTATGACTGAGATGTTTAATTTCCAGGTAAGACTGTTTTTTTTATAATATAAAGTGGCAAACGAGCCGGCCACCTGAATCCACCGAAATGGAAAGCGACCACTGCCCAGACATCCGCAATTGCAGATGCGTTGCCTACCCTTAACCTACCTCCGTCAAGGAGGTGACGCACATAAAGAGGACATTTCCCCTTCCTATGCGTCTCCTCCACCGTCAAATCCACTTTTCCTTCTCATCCTTTCCTCTTAAGAAAAGGGTGGTGGGACTAAAATTAGGCCTCCGGCACCATCCGGTATATTATTATAAGTAGGTTTTAGAATGATTTTTTGTTTTTTTCAGCTCCGAGGGACTGTAGCGACGCTCATTATGGCGATATCTCTCGGTACAGATTTCGCGTTACTAAAACTTTTCGCACCTCTAAATACATGGATTGGATACCATTCCACATTCTGGGTGTTCAGTTTTATCTGTCTATCGAACGTCTTCTATCTCATCTTCTGCGTCCCAGAGACTAAAATGAGAAGTCTAGAAGATATTTACGCGGATCTAGAAGGAAAGAAGAGAAAAAAAGGGGAAAAAGTAGTGGAGACGAATCACGTATGAGTTTTAACGTTTATTTTATTTGAATTTTCATTTGCTCATGATTGTTTAGTTGTAAGTTTTTTTAGTGAATTTAAGTTTTAAGATTTTTTTTAGTTTCCGTGAAATTAAAGGGTTTCTTTTGTAAACACTTAATTGAAGTATATTTACCATTTCTGTACGAAAAAGGCCAAAATGTAGTCCACTTTAAATATTTAATTTGTATTAATATTTTCTTAGCATTTTTTTCCAGTCAAGTCTTACATAGTCTAGGAGCTATGTCGAATTTATATTGATTTTATTAGTAATTTTTATAGTGTAGTAAGAAACCTATCTGTGCCATTTACATAATCTAGAAAAATCTAAATACAAAAATAATATAGTTGCCATGAAAATCAATATTTAAAATTCAATCGTCTAGTAAAAACAAAATTAATAAAACTGACTATGTCCATCTCTTTCTACATAATAAGGTAAAAACGAGATGAATTTAGGCAGAATAAAAATGACAAATTGTTTACTTCTAATATTTTTAATGGCAACATTTTGTCACTGAATGTTGCAACTTAAATAAATTTGTTATTTCAAAATAGTTCTTAAATATTAGTTTAAAAACAATTTTGTGTCGCAAATATTTAATTTTACATTTCCCCGAATATAAAAATGTATTTTGTTAAACTGCAGTTGTATTATATTGTGTTTAAGGCAGAGATTAACAAATCACATTTATTTGTGATAATAAATATTTGTACTTAAAACATTTTTTTATTTCTAACGACACCCCAAATCAATGGTAAAACAATAAAACAAGGGAACAAGCACAAAAAAACAAACAAAAAGTTCATTTATTGTTTTTTTTTTAAAGTTGTTAGGTTCGAAAACATATTCAACCCTTAAATACCTGAAGTTTCGAATTTGATACCGGATTTTTTTTAACTATTTTTCCCCCATTACAAATACACAGTAAAGGGTACACTTTTTTTAATTTGATTTAAAAAATCAGTAAGGGTTAAAGTAAATATGAGATGATTGTTAAAATAAAACACAATTGTAGGGTTTTTCAATATTTATTCAATATAAATAAATAACCGGCATAGTTTATACAAAAGCTTTCAATTTTTTTTATGATTTTTTTATATTTTTCTACAAAATATTTGAAATATTCTCAGTGAATGTAACTTAATTGCCAGTTTTTTATGTAATTCTTAAGTTTTTTAAATACACATTACCAATATATGATTTTAGTTATAGTACTTAATTAAGGACTAGTCGAAAAAAATATTCTTTTATTGGAAAAAAAAAAGCTTTGATACAACATTTTTTGTTCAATATATTTAAAAATGAAGCAAATAAAGTCAATGTGCCTTTCCTGTTAATCAAAAACATTGAAAAAAATCTAGTTTTTTTTAATAGTCAAAGTCAGGTTACAAATTAAATTTTTTCTATGATTTTTTCCGTAAAATGAGTACGTAGTTAAAACTTTTAACAGTCAATATTTACTCCTAGTTTTTGTCAAGGCAAAATAAAAAGCAAAAGCGAGAGTGGCTGAACAAATATACACATAAGCATTTGAAATTGCCACGACAAAATATAATTCCATGGTGTTGCATGTTCAAAAAAATCAAGCAAAAATCTCCACGATTATTAAAAAGAAATCATTATGTATCTTCACATCATTCTTTTATTTGTTTGGACTAGTTTTAAGTGTTTTGATTTTTTAATTTATTTATTAAATAACATTTAGGCACAGAGTTATTGCTTATTTTAAAAATCTATCGTTCACAAAAAATCCTTTCTAATTATTTGTTTTATTTAATTAAAAATATTTTGACATATATTTTAAGGAATACCAACACGTTCATTGCCATTACGATTTTGGAGATTTTTAGATAGCAGTGAACGTGATAAAATTTTAACAATCTCAAGGGCCTGTCCCACCAAATTGTAAATTGTCTGATAACAATCCAATGTGTAAGATGTGATGGAAATATCGGATTTTGTTCCCTTATCTGACAGTGAAGTCATTTTTATGCTATCTGCCTCTATCAGCCAGTGGTGGGACAGGCCGTAAGTCTATTATTTGCTAGATTTACTTTATTAATGCATAACTATTCATTGGCTGACCTTCATATTGTCCTAAAATTACAATTCACGCTACACAAGTTTCCCTAAATACTAAAAAAAATGGTGTTACCATATTTAAATTTCAAAAAATGTACTTTTAACTTGCAACATTGACACAACATTGCTACAATAGCCATAGATTTATAACCTATAGATGCGTGAAAGAGAACAAAATTGAGACGAAATACTTTGTGAGCCATTTTCTTGGGATAAATTCCTTTAGTGTTGTGATTTACAAAGACATTCCAAAAATGGAATATCGATTAGTCAAACTTCTAGTAGACACCTATACATAAAGAGTACCATAAATAATGTAATTCGAAGTATTTTCTGTTTATATCATCTTATTGGATTTAGGGGGGAGATGTCCCCTCTTCTGTCTCCTAACGCCCATCTATAGATTATATATCTACGATTCCAACCTAGTAAAGACTAATTTTAAGACCAAAATATTTTTTTCACACATTTTAAAGACTATCAAAAACTATGATACCATTATTTAATAAGATATATTTTAAATACGCAGGAATATTCCACAGCCAAATAGAAGTCTATGTGACCGATGAAAGTGACCACACATTTGAAAAAAAAAACATAATTTTTTGAAAAAAAAATTACAACATTTAAATTGACTATAGATTTGTGCGATTACAAATATTTTATAACATTCAAAATATACCTAAGTGACACTTTTATTCACATTTTTTTAACCTATTTTTTCTACCCATTTTTTGTAATCGATTTTTTCTAACTAAAAAATAAAACTATTTTTTATCATTAACCATACATAAACTATAAATTATACATTTTTCCATAATTTATCCACATTCAAACAAACAGATAAAACCACTTGGTTTATATGAAAAAAATGTGTGTCCACTTTCATAATTAAAAAAAACTATCTCGGAGTATAAAATTTACTTTGATAACATTCATACAACTTAATTCTTACCAGTCAGGCATCCGTTGTTATACTATCCGTGACGTCACCTTCTGCGACCTTCTCCGTCTTATCTTCTGCCTCCTTCTGTATACTCTCCGGCTTATCAGAAGTAGAACTGGATGTGAGACTGTTCGGCTGTGACGATTCTTTACTGGCGGGCTCTTGCGAACTTCTGTTCTCTTGTGTTTTATCTTTTGGTTGTTCTGTGAATTAATTCAATATTGAATTAAAAATATAAGTACAGTCAGCTGCAAAAGTGTGTTACATTTACAAAACATCATAAAATTGTATGTGTCCGTTAACACATTGCAAACATACATTGAATACGTCCATAAATATTTTTTGAAACAAATGTATACGAGTTTTAAAGTTTTGTAAATGTATAGATATTTATGCATCTGACTGTACAATGGAAACTTCTAGCATTAAGCTATATCTAATCAACCAGTGTTTTTCTCATACTTATTAAATTTTATATACAATTAACCCTTACTTTAGTCAATAAGGGATCTTATTAACTCAACACTAAGAATAAAGACATTTTCCAAATTTTTTCCTAAAGTTTCTAATTACATTATTTGAAGGTTTTAAATGCAAAAGCGCTTTCACAAAAGTAGTTTTTAATTTTATCTACTATTTTCAAATATGTATAGAGTTTTTACGTCTTGTAAAATCGACTAAAAAATAATTTCAAGTCTATAATCTGACCAGAAATATAAAAGCCTTCCCCATATTGCGAAAAAATGTGGAACAATATATTTACATTTAAAAACTATATATTAAATATGTCTAAATACCTGGTTAGACTTTATACTAACTTGAACTTTGATTCTTCAATAATAAATTCAACTAAAAGTACCACAAAATTACATCAAACTACTTTTAAAATATATCTCTTTTAAGTATTTTTTACAGACGTACATAAAATAAAATTAAAACTTAAAAACCGATCCTCCTTGGTTCATATAACTTGTTTATTTTTCATTAATTACATCTTGTGATGAAATCTAGAGTTGAGCCAAAGTCGCATTTTATATGCGTGTTGAAGCTTCGCCCAAAAGAAATCTTTATCAAGCAAATAAAGAAATTTAGTCCTCATATTGTAAAATATCTGACTTGATTAAAAAAGTATACTATATTTTATACATTACTAGCTTTCGCCCGCGACTCCGTCCATGCGGAATAAAAAAAAACAAATGCAAGTAGCCTATGTGTTCTTCCAGACTATCCTCTACATCTATGCCAAATTTCATGGAGATCCGTTTAGCCGTTTAGGCTACAAACTCTAACAAACATCCATCCATCCATCCATCCATCCATCTAAACTATTGCATTTAGAATGTTAAGTAAGTATAATTTGAAGTGGTTCATTTCTTTATTTAGTGCAGAGATTCTCAAACTTTCCTCCTTGTGGACCCCTTTCAGATTTTTACAATTTTGATGGACCCCTAATTTTTACTACTTTAAAGGCTCATGCTGGTAAAGAATATAGTCTTATAAGCATAATTTATAATGCAGTAGGATTCCATAAACGTTTTATTTAAAAAAAAAAACTTAGAACCCCTATTAACACAAAAACCCCTACAATATTTGAGAATCACTGTTAAGGCAAAAATAAAAAAAAAAACATACAGACGAATTGAGTACCTCCTTCTTTTGGGAAGTCTGTCAAAAAAGACCCTTGAATGTTGTAGATGTTTGTAGATAGAAAAAGGTTTTTTTTGAATCATTTCGCTAGTTAACTGACAGAAAAAAAATGTTTTTCAACTTACCAGAGCCTTGCGCGGGCCAGGGCTTTCTTACGAACATATTCTCCACAATTCTATCTATATTGTCTTTCTCTGTTGAATTAACCGGTCTGTGAAAAAAAAAATATTACTTAGCAGTCTGGTTTTCCACTTCTACATATATGAAGCCGCTTTGGAAATACACAGTAAAAAACATCCATACATCCAAACTTTCACATTTATAACATTAGTAAGTAGACCATTTTCTGTAATTTTATTTTCGTCCAAAGAAAATTCTTTCATTTTCTGTCAATTTTAATTCTTTCAATGAAAATTCGAGTTGAATCCTATTCTATTGTCTACTAAACCCTTAGTTAGTATTTAGAACACATACCTGTCGGGTGGCGCGGTGTTGCTCGCGTTCGCGTGAGGTGTATGAGGTGTGTGTGTATGAGATGTATGAGTGGTGTGTGTGTGCGGCGTGTGCGGCCGCACGATGGGTATGGCCGCGGTGGGGCGGCGCTGCGCCCGCAGCGGCTGCGGCGGCGGCGGCTCCTGCTCCGCGCAGTTGTAGTACGTCACACCGCCAGCCTGCGTCTGATAGTTAATAAACTAAGGGATAGGCCCTAAATAATATCAATAGTCAATCTATACTAATATAACGAGCTGTCGGCCGCAAATTTCCCATAAAAAAAAGTCTATCACGTTCCCGCGTGCATCTACCTTCTACCAGCTATCTTTAGTCAAAGTACCGTCATAATCGGTCCACCCTTTCCAGAGATAGCGGTCCGGTCGCCATTTTGACAGCGCAGAATTAAAAAAAAAGCCTATAATATGCCCGTCAATGTCAGCTACCCTTCAGTGAAAGTCCCGTCGAAATCGGCCAAGCCGTTACAAAGATTACCCGGAACAAACGCGGCTTGCGTTCAGACAGACAGACAGACAGACAAAATTGTTTTAAATGCGATTTTCGTTATCAGCAACGCAATTAGATCATCTTCCCGAAATCTGGAATTTTTCTTTTGATATTACAAACAGACACTGCAATTTTATTATATGTATAGATGAATATTGATAGAAGATAGATAGATAAAGCGGAAACACACTACTTGTGGCGTAAGATGTCAGCAATCACAGCATATTTTCGAATACTTCTAATAATAATTCTTTCTATAATAAAAAAACACTACACTTACGACACGCTTTAGGCTATATATTTTCACGCTATTAAACTTAGGGGGTATATCTATAGAAAAAAAACCGTCATTTGGGAAAGGGATCATAAACTACAAGTTGCCAACATTACGGAAGCAAGGTTATTATGGTGACGGTAATTTTGACATTTGCAATTGAGAATTTGACAAATGTAAACAATAAATTAAAGTTTTTATAATTTCATGCGGATGAAGCCGCAGGGGAACAGCTGGTAAATAATATATCAGAATAGTTGTGCATTAAAAAAGTAAATTAAGCACATAATAGACTTAGGGCCTGTCCCACCACTGGCTGATAGAGGCTCAGATAGCTTAAAAATGACGTCACAGATAAAGTAACAAAATCCGATATATCCATCACATATTTTACACGTTGGATTGTTATCAGACAATTTACAATTTGGTGTGACAGGTCCTAAGAGACGGCGAGTTAATTTAAAAAAAAAACAAGTATAACATTCCCGGATAAACCAGCTATTTCCCCGACAAAATCTTAGGCCGTTTTATGGAACTAGCTGTTCCCTTGCGGCTTCATCCACATATTATAAAAACTTTATTTTATTGTTTACATTTGTCAAATTCTCAATTGCAAATGTCAAAATTACCGTTACCATAACAACCTTGCTTCCGTAATGTTGGCAACTTGTAGTTTATGATCCCTTTCCCGCATTACGTTTTTTACCAATTTATTTACCCCCTAAGTTTAATAGCGTGAACATATATAGCCTAAAGCATGACGTAAGTGTAGGGCTTTTTATTACATAAAGAATTATTCAAAAATATGCTGTAATTGCTGACATCTTAGGCAACAAAGAAGTGTGTGTTTACGCTTTATTATAAAAGTATAGAAGTATAGATAGATATAATTAAAAGTAAATAATGTACATACATAATTATGATGCTGGTACATCTGATGGGGGTAGGCAGCAGGAGGCTGCGCGTACAGCGGCGCACCACCGAACACCGCGCCGCTACCACTTTGCTGGGGTAAACAGATTACAAAATTATCATTTTATTAGCTTTTACTACTGTGTTATGGGCATTCCCTGTATTTACCTGCATATATTGTGCGGGCATCATGGCGGGGGGCGCGTACCCTTGCGCGGGGGGGATTTGTCCTAAAATAACAAGAAAACCATACCAATAACTCATGTATACTAATATTATAAAGAGGAAAGATTTGTATGTTTGTAAGTATTTGATTCACGTAAAAACTACTGAGACGATTTAAAAAAATCTTACACCATTAGAAAGGTAATAATTTATCTGTGAGTTTCATAGGCTATATTTCTATATTATTTTTTAATTTCACGCGGAGAAAGTCACAAGCAAAAGTTAGTATTACTACAAAGAGGAAAGATTTATATTATACGTATTGAAATAACTCAAAAACTACTGGGCCGATTAAAAAAATTCTTTCACCATTCAAAAGCTACATTATTACTTAATAACATAGGCTATATTTTTCATTATTTTTTAACTTAACGGAGACTAAATCACGAACATTAAATAACTCACCTATATGCTGTTGCGGAGGTATATTGTGCATGGAGTGGTGCGGATGGGAGACCATTTGCGGACCCTGCTCTAATATGCCGAGTCTCACCTGGAAACCAAAATGTATGGATTTGTATGGAGATAAAAGTAACGACTACGTATCGAAAGCTTTATAGAATAAAAATAAACAATAAAAACTGAGAATAGCATTATCTGGTTAATCATTAGTTACTGGCATGTTGATCGAAAGTGACATGTTGTTGGACGAAGTGTCAAGTTGTCGGAAGTGACAAGTTGTTATTTGACAAAATGACAATTTCTTATTGGACGAAGTGAAAAATTGTTAGTCGATGAAGTGACAAGTTGTTAATTGATGAATGTTAGATGAAGTGAGGGGTTGTTGTTGGATGAAATGAGAAGTTGTTAGATGAAGTGACAAGTTGTTATTAGAAGTGACAACTTGTTACTTATTACAGTAACAAGTTGTTAGCCGATGAAGTGAGATTATTCTAACGTTCTTTATCTATGCAGTAAGAGGTTGTTGTTTGATGTAGTGAGAGGTTGTCGTTAGATGAAGTGACAGGTTGTTGGTCGAAGTGACAGGTTGTTGTTGTGGTTGTGGTTGTTGTTGTTGTGGTTGTGGTGTGGTTGTGGTTGTGGTGTGGTTGTGGTTGCGTTGTTTGTTGCGGAGGTATATTGTGCATGGAGTGGTGCGGATGGGAGACCATTTGCGGACCCTGCTCTAATATGCCGAGTCTCACCTGGAAACCAAATGTATGGATTTGTATGGAGATAAAAGTAACGACTACGTATCGAAAGCTTTATAGAATAAAAATAAACAATAAAAACTGAGAATAGCATTATCTGGTTAATCATTAGTTACTGGCATGTTGATCGAAAGTGACATGTTGTTGGACGAAGTGTCAAGTTGTCGGAAGTGACAAGTTGTTAATTGATGAATGTTAGATGAAGTGAAGGGTTGTTGTTGGATGAAATGAGAAGTTGTTAGATGAAGTGACAGGTTGTTGTTTGATGTAGTGAGAGGTTGTCGTTAGATGAAGTGAAGGGTTGTTGTTGGATGAAATGAGAAGTTGTTAGATGAAGTGAAGGGTTGTTGTTGGATGAAATGAGAAGTTGTTAGATGAAGTGAAGGGTTGTTGTTGGATGAAATGAGAAGTTGTTAGATGAAGTGACAGGTTGTTGTTGTTGTTGTGGTTGTTGTTGTTGTTGTTGTGGTTGTTGTTGTTGTGGTTGTGGTTGCGTTGTTTGTTGCGGAGGTATATTGTGCATGGAGTGGTGCGGATGGGAGACCATTTGCGGACCCTGCTCTAATATGCCGAGTCTCACCTGGAAACCAAAATGTATGGATTTGTATGGAGATAAAAGTAACGACTACGTATCGAAAGCTTTATAGAATAAAAATAAACAATAAAAACTGAGAATAGCATTATCTGGTTAATCATTAGTTACTGGCATGTTGATCGAAAGTGACATGTTGTTGGACGAAGTGTCAAGTTGTCGGAAGTGACAAGTTGTTAATTGATGAATGTTAGATGAAGTGAAGGGTTGTTGTTGGATGAAATGAGAAGTTGTTAGATGAAGTGACAGGTTGTTGTTGTTGTTGTTGTTGTGGTTGTTGTTGTTGTTGTTGTGGTTGTTGTTGTTGTGGTTGTGGTTGTTGTTGTGGTTGTGGTTGTGGTGTGGTTGTGGTTGTTGTTGTTGTTGTGGTTGTGGTTGTGGTTGTGGTTGTTGTTGTTGTTGTTGTGGTTGTTGTTGTTGTTGTTGTGGTTGTTGTTGTGGTTGTGGTTGTGTTGTGGTTGTGGTTGTGGTTGTGGTTGTGGTTGTGGTTGTTGTTGTGGTTGTGGTTGTGGTTGTGGTTGTTGTTGTTGTTGTTGTTGTTGTGGTTGTGGTTGTTGTTGTTGTTGTGGTTGTTGTTGTTGTTGTTGTGGTTGTTGTTGTTGTTGTTGTTGTTGTGGTTGTGGTTGTGGTTGTGGTTGTGGTTGTTGTTGTGGTTGTGGTTGTGGTTGTGGTTGTTGTTGTGGTTGTGGTTGTTGTTGTTGTTGTGGTTGTGGTTGTGTTGTGGTTGTGGTTGTTGTTGTTGTTGTTGTTGTGGTTGTGGTTGTTGTTGTTGTTGTTGTTGTGGTTGTTGTTGTGGTTGTGGTTGTGTTGTGGTTGTGGTTGTTGTTGTGGTTGTTGTTGTGGTTGTGGTTGTTGTTGTGGTTGTGGTTGTGGTTGTGGTTGTTGTTGTGGTTGTTGTTGTTGTTGTTGTTTGTGATTGTTGTTGTTGTTGTTGGTGGTTGTTGTTGTTGTTGTTGTTGTTGTTGGTGATTGTTGTTGTTGTTGTTGTTGTTGTTGTTGTGGTTGTTGTTGTGGTTGTGGTTGTTGTTGTTGTTGTTGTGGTTGTTGTTGTGGTTGTTGTTGTTGTTGTTGTTGTTGTTGTTGTTGTGGTTGTGGTTGTGGTTGTTGTTGTTGTTGTGGTTGTGGTTGTGGTTGTGGTTGTGGTTGTGGTTGTTGTTGTTGTTGTTGTGGTTGTGGTTGTTGTTGTGGTTGTGTTGTGGTTGTTGTTGTGGTTGTGGTTGTTGTTGTTGTTGTTGTGGTTGTGGTTGTGGTTGTTGTTGTTGTTGTGGTTGTGGTTGTGGTTGTGGTGTGGTTGTGGTTGTGGTGTGGTTGTGGTTGTGGTTGTGGTTGTGGTTGCGTTGGTTGTTGCGGCGAGTAAGTCTCAGCGAGTGGTCGTTGTCGCAAACTGCTGTACCGTTTGCTACCGCCTGCTTTTGATTCCGCATCTGGATAAAAAGCAAAGATGATAGCTTTTGCACGCGACTCCGTCGGAGCGAAAATAAAAAAGTAAGTAGCCTATGTGTTTTTCCAGACTATGTTTTACATAATATTACTTAGGGTTTTATCAAATCGAATGCGAATGGGCATTTTATATGCATCTATATTATTTCGCATAAACTGCAATATCTTATTTGAAATATTTAGTAACTAGCTTTCGCGCGCGACTCCGTAGGCGTAGAATTAAAAAAAAAACAAAAGTGAGTAGCCTATGTGTTCTTCCAGACTATCCTCTACAACTACACAAAGTTTCATCGAGATCCGTTCAGCTGTTTAGGCTACAAGCACTAACAAACAAACATCCATCCATCCATCTAAACTTTTGCATTTATGATATTAGTAAGAAGTAAGATTAAGCGTTTTTCGTTAATTTTTAAGAAAGTATTTAACCTTTCCGAAACCACAAAAAGTTAAACATCACTTACTAGTAGGTGGTTGCGGTTGTTGATTTTGTTGTGGTTTCGGTTGTTGCGGTTTTGGTTGTTGCGGTTTCTGCACCACTTGTTGCGTTTGCGGTTTCGTCGCATTCTGCGGCGGCTGTTGGCGAGATACAAAACTATACATACGATACAATCTGATAATTAGGACAATAAGATATCACCGAACGATTGTGAATTCCATTACTTTATATTAGACTTGAGCGTCGGTGGCTCAGTGGTTTAAGCACTTGACTTGTAATCTACAGGTCTTGGGTTCCAATCCCGCCATGTACCTATGTGATTTTCGATTTTTCATATGTACATAATTTACCCGACGTTCTTACGGTGAAGGAAAACATCGTGATGCCTGCACATATCAGCGAAGACATTCAAAGATATGTGTGGTCAACCAACCCGCAGTGGGCTAGCGTGGTTGACTATGGCCTAGTCACCCTAACTTTAGGGTAGGCTCCGAGCCCCTCGGTGGGGACGTATAGTGAGCTGGTGATGTTATATTGGACAAAATAAACGAAATTAATAACAATTCCTTTCGTTAGTCTTTTTCTTGAGAAATTTTGTGTTAAATTAATTTTTATTTAACAATACTTTACTCAATGTCAAAAGTGTCGAACATTGTTGTATCAATGTATCTTTCTAATGAAATATTTAATTAATGATTTAACCTATAAGAGGAAATATATAGATATAGCTTTTGTCCGCGACTCCATCCGTGCAGAATTAAAAAAAAGTAAGTAACCTAGTAGATCACATGTTCTAGACTATCCTCTACATCTATGCCAAATTTCATCATGATAGATACAGCAGTTTAGGCTACAAACTCTAACAAACATACTATCTAAACTTTCGCATTTATAATATTAGTAAGATTTTTATTATAAATACAAACCTGTACGGGCGTGGGTTTCTTCTTGGCCTGTTCAGTGGGCACTGGACGTTGCTGAGCGACCGCAGAGCTCACACGACGCGCGCCGCCCTCGCTGGACATACAAACATTTATGTTAGTACGAGTTGTTGCCCGCAAACTTTGTTAGCGCGGATTTAAAAAAAACGTCACCTATCACATTCCCGCCTTCTACCTTCTACCAGCTATCTTTCAAAGTCACGTCCAAATCGGTCCACCCTTTCCAGAGATAGCGATCCGGTCGCCATTTTGACAGCGCAGAATTTAAAAAAAAGTAGCCTATAATATGCCCGTCAATGTCAGCTACCCTTCAGTGAAAGTCGGGTCGAAATCGGCCAAGCCGTTACAAAGATTACCCGGAACAAACGCGACTTGCGGACAGACAGACAGACAGACAGACAGACAGACAGACAGACAGACAGACAGACAGACAGACAAAATTGTTTTAAATGCGATTTTCGTTATCAGCAACGAAAATATATCATCTTCCCGAAATCTGGAATTTTTCCTTTGACAAACAGACACTCTAATTTTATTATATGTATAGATATAGATAGATAGAAGATAGATAAATCAGTAGCCAGCAAATTGCGTCTGCAACGCCGCATGTGTCTCGTTGGCTTCTTAAATGCGACTCTGATACTCTAACTTTCCAAGATGCACACAATGTACACATTAATAAAATATTTATATGGTTTTTTATTAGTTGGAATTGTAAAATAAATATCTATACTTCTATACTATTATAATAAGGCGTAAACACACACTTCTTTGTTGCCTAAGATGTCAGCAATTACAGCATATTTTTCAATTATTCTTTTTTTAATAAAAAGCCCTACACTTACGTCACGCTTTAGGCTATATATTTTCACGCCATTAAACTTAGAGGGTAAATATTTTGGATAAAATCCCTAATGTGGGAAAGAGACCATAACTTGCTGCCAACATCAAGAAAGCAAGATTGCTAAGGTTTGTCATGTCATGTCATTTTGACATTTGCTATTGATAACTTTACAAATGTAAACAACAAAATAAAGTTTTTATAATTTCATGCGGATGAAGCCGCACGGGAACAGCTAGTTAGTAAATAAAACAGCTAGTCAACACTAAAGGTCTTACAACTCTGAGTGCAGTAACAATTATACTTACGTGTTATTAGTGACCGTAGTTATTGTGAGATTCTCCAAGGCAGGTAGTTTATCTTTGACAGGTGGTTTGACAGTCTTGACTTTGACAGTTTTGACAGCTGGCTTCACTTTGTTCTTTATTGACGCGTTACGTCGCAAACAACTCCTGTCTGAAGACTCGTTTGATGTCGGCTGAGATTTAGAACGAGGACGAGGAGCTCTTGTCTTTTTACTAGAATAAATGTTTTACTAATTCAAAAACTAAGTACACATCTATACTAATATAAAAAAAAAGAATTTTCAAAATCGGTCTACCAGGGGTGGAGTTATGCCATATAAAAAAAAAAAAAACATACAGACGAATTGAGTACCTCCTTCTTTTGGGAAGTCGGTCAAAAAGGTAAACACATACTACTTCGTGGCGTAAGATGTTAATAATCACAGCATATTTTTGAATAATTCTTTCTTTAATAAAAAGCCCTACATTTACGACACACTTTAAGCTATACATTTTCACGCTATTAAACTTAGAGAGTAAATAATTAGGAAAAACCGTCATGCGGGAAAGGGACAAAAACATTAAGGAAGCAAGGTTGCCATGATAACGGTAATTGTTATCCAATGTCAAAGGCCTTTGTTGTCTCTTGTGAGTTTGAATTTTGACATTTGCTATTGATAATTTGACAAATGTAAACAATAAAATAAAGTTTTTATAATTTTATGAGTATGAAGCCGCACTGGAACAGCTCGTCTGAAATATAATTATTCTATTTTACTAGCTTCATTAAGCTATTAAAAAAGTTAGTAGCCTATATCTTCTTCCAGACTATTTTCTAAATCTATACAAAATTTCATCAAGATCCATTCAGCAATATAGGCTTCAAACGCTAAGAAACATCCATCCATCGGAACTTTCGCATTTATATTAGTAAGATATACATACTTGAACTTAGCGGCCGCGTCTAACTCAGGGAAGTCCTCAGGGTTGGGAGGCTTGCGGGTCTGCTGCGCGGCTTGGCGCCGGTACGCCTCCTCGTCCTCCCAAGTACGAGTGTACTTGTTGGGTCCACGACTGTGTAAAGCAAATTAACACTTATTTCTATGAGCTAATCTATAATATATACTATTATAATAAAGCTTAAATACACACTTCTTTGTTGCCTAAGATGTCTGCAATTACAGCATATTTTTGAATAATTCTTTTTTTAATAAAAAGCCCTACACTTACGTCATGCTTTAGGCTATATATTTTCACGCCATTAAACTTAGAGGGTAAATATTTGAATAAAATCCCTAATGTGGGAAAGAGACCATAAGTTGCTGCCAACATCAAGAAAGAAAGATTGCTAAGGTTTGTCATGTCATGTCATTTTGACATTTGCTATTGATAATTTTACAAATGTAAACAACAAAATAAAGTTTTTATAATTTCATGCGGATGAAGCCGCACGGGAACAGCTAGTTAGTAAATAAAACAGCTAGTCAACACTAAAGGTCTTACAACTCTGAGTGCAGTAACAATTATACTTACGTGTTATTAGTGACCGTAGTTATTGTGAGATTCTCCAAGGCAGGTAGTTTATCTTTGACAGGTGGTTTGACAGTCTTGACTTTGACAGTTTTGACAGCTGGCTTCACTTTGTTCTTTATTGACGCGTTACGTCGCAAACAACTCCTGTCTGAAGACTCATTTGATGTCGGCTGGGATTTAGAACGAGGACGAGGAGCTCTTGTCTTTTTACTGAAATAAATGTTTTACTAAGTTAAAAACTAAGTACACATCTATACTAATATAAAAAAAAAGAATTTTCAAAATCAGTCTACCAGGGGCGGAGTTGTGCCGTAACACACATATAAAAAAAAAAAAAACAGGCGAATTGAGTACCTCCTTCTTTTGGGAAGTCGGTCAAAAAGGTAAACACATACTACTTCGTGGCGTAAGATGTTAATAATCACAGCATATTTTTGAATAATTCTTTCTTTAATACAAAGCCCTACATTTACGACACACTTTAGGCTATACATTTTCACGCTATTAAACTTAGAGAGTAAATAATTAGGAAAAAACCGTCATGCGGGAAAGGGACAAAAACATTAAGGAAGCAAGGTTGCCATGATAACGGTAATTGTTAGACAATGTTAAAGGCCTTTGTTGTTATTTGTGAGTTTGAATTTTGACATTTACAATTGAGAATTTCACAAATATTAAAAAATAAAATAAAGTTTTTATAATTCTATGCGTATGAAGCCGCACGGAAATATAATTATACAATTTTACTAGCTTCGTTTAGCTATTAAAAAAGTTAGTAGCCTATGTATTCTTCCAGACTATTTTCTACATCTATACAAAATTTCATCAAGATCCATTCAGCAATTTAGGCTTCAAACGCTAAGAAACATCCATCCATCGGAACTTTCGCATTTATATTAGTAAGATATACATACTTGAACTTAGCGGCCGCGTCTAACTCAGGGAAGTCCTCAGGGTTGGGAGGCTTGCGGGTCTGCTGCGCGGCTTGGCGCCGGTACGCCTCCTCGTCCTCCCAAGTACGAGTGTACTTGTTGGGTCCACGACTGTGTAAAGCAAATTAACACTTATTTCTATGAGCTAATCTATAATATATACTATTATAATAAAGCTTAAACACACACTTCTTTGTTGCCTAAGATGTCAGCAATTACAGCATATTTTTGAATAATTCTTTTTTTAATAAAAAGCCCTACACTTACGTCATGCTTTAGGCTATATATTTTCACGCCATTAAACTTAGGGGGTTTATTTTGGTAAATACTTGGACCCTAATGTGGGAAAGAGACCATAAGTTGCTGCCAACATCAAGAAAGAAAGATTTGTCATGTCATGTCATTTTGACATTTGCTATTGATAATTTGACAAATGTAAACAAAATAAAATTTTCATAATTTCACGCGGATGAAGCCGAACGGGAACAGCTAGTCTATAGACTACTACTAATATTAAGGAAAGGAAAGATTTGTATTTTTGTATATACTGAAATAACTCAAAAACTACTGGGCCGATTTCATAAATTCCTTCAACAATAAAAAGCTATGTTATCACTTAGTAACATAGTCCATGTGGTTTTTTAAAGTTCATTTAGGTGAAGTCGCGAGCAACAGCCAGTTAGTAATAACAGGAAAAATTTAAGCGGTCCCGACTAAGGAAAATATGCTCTTGGCCAGAACAGTTGGGACAGTTACGACGACCATAGCTTGTATGGACTAACTGGCGCCAGTTGGAGTTCACACTGTTCCAGTTGAATGATAGTCCAGTTATTGAGCTACTGACCAACTATAATGGCAAAGGAAAATGTTACCCTCATTTCAATTGGGCAGAAAATCTATTTATTTACTAATAAGACTTGTACGTTTTCAAATATTATATACCATGCAGACATAACACAAATGTAATAAAAATCTGATAAACAAAGGAATATAACATTTTGTCATTTTTCATGCAAAGCCATGCAAACAATATTAAGTAGACCATTTATAAACTGACCGCCAATTCCGGAATCTCCATGTTAGGCAACATTAAAACATTAATTTTTAATTTAACACAGATAGATGATAATGATGATGATGATGGTGATGATGATGGTGATGATGATGATGATGATGATGGTGATGATGATGGAGCTGTTTTAATCCCTTTTACCTTTTGTCAATAAATTGTGTGGAGTAACACGAGTGTTAATTATTTGATTAGAGGAAGTTTGAAAGTAGCCCCAGTGATAGAGAAGGTAAGGAGTAAAAGGTTAGCGTGGTATGGGCATGTTTTGAGGGATGAATCGCATAACAAGGAGAACGTTACTTATGAGTGTGTACACCGATAGAGGAAGACGTAGAAAGAGATGGATGGATTGCGTGAAAGGTGACATGATGAAGAAGGGAGTGATGACAGATGATAGATGATGGAGTTATTTGGAGGACAAAAACCCGGTGCGCCGACATTACGGGAGTATGATAAGGTAGTAGAGATGATGATGATGATGATGATGATGAAAATAAAGAAAACATACCCATATCGCCTGTTCCTCCGCGCGTGCGGCGGCGCGTCTTCGTTCCTTATATCATAGCCGTATATCGCAACTAACTCGTCACGGGATTTTGGCATCTAATACATTAGAAATGCTATATTAGAATAATTGACTATCACTTATCAATAACAATATTGGAACGAAATACGACTAAAGATGAAACTGAAACTCGTTTCGTCTCACTCGCACGCATTTGGTTACAACAACCGAGACCTCAATTGTCTCTTTCTAACATTAAGTCGTAAGAGTTCGAATAGGGGATTATAGAAAAGATCGTTTACTTTCAATTAAATCGATGTTTTTTTTTAACTTTTTAAAAAGTAAAAAGGATTTTGGATTTTTTTAATAAATTAGAAAAACATTAAAAGGATTAGCTGTTAGTTTTCTTACTAGCAAATAAATAAATTGTCCATACCTGTTCAGTTTCATTATATTTATCGTGTGACCATTTATTAACGGACTCCGACTTGCGAGGAGGTCGCCTGCGCTCCGCCGGCGCCTCAGACCCTTCCTTCTTCTCTGAAGCGACATCCGATGTCGTGTTAGCCGATTCTTCGCCACTGAGAGAAAATAAAAAAAATCATATATAGTCTGACCAGGAATATAAAAACCGTCACCATATTGCGGAAAAATTTGGAACTAATTCATAATCTATTGAAAATGCAATCTTACTAATATTATAAATGCGAAAATTTGGATGAATGAAAGTTTGTTAGAGTTTGTAGCCTAGACGGCTGAACGGATCTATATAAAATTTGACACAGATATAGAGCATAGCTACTGACTTTTTTTTTTAATTCCACGCGGACAGAGTCGCGGGCAACGTTAGTTATATAATAAAACAAAATACACTAAAAACAAAATATACTAAAAACAAAATCTTCTCAAAAAAACAGTACACTAAAAAGTAACGAAATAATTTCTTGAAAATAGTAAACCTCCCTTATTGTAGCTGTTATGTCTATATTGTACAATTATTATCACTTTGATGTCGGTGTCAGCCGAGGTATATGCAGTGATATTTCTACGTAAGGTTTTCTACATTTTTACCATAACAATTGACAATTGAAAGTATAGTAACGTTTTTAGTAATGACTGACACCGACTTCAAAGTAATAATAATTGTACAATATAGACATAACAGCTACAATAAGGGAGGTTTACTATTTTCAAGAAATTATTTCGTTACTTTTTAGTGTACTGTTTTTTTGAGAAGATTTTGTTTTTAGTATATTTTGTTTTTAGTGTATTTTGTTTGGAAGTCGGTTTTGTTTTTTATTAAAAAGTTTATTTATTTCTCGATTTTTAGTGAATCTAGACATCGCAGTATGATAATCACTAGCTTTCAAACAAATAATGAGTTATCTAAATCGATTATCTAAGAAATTAAGTAAACAACTAATACATCGTTGCGATCATTCACTCATAATTCGGTGCGGCCGCGCGCCGTTGTTGCCCGTGAGTTTAATATTTTGATAATTTCTAGAATCTTGCACAGAATTACATACTGTAAAAGGCAATTACGATCTACATATAATACTCTATCGTGAAAACATATTTATTTGGATAAGGATTCATACCAAATAAGAATAAAAGCGTTTTAAATAAAGTCGATTGCACTTATTTGACGGTTTTCTCGAAACAAACGGTTATTGTGCGACAACCTTAATAGATAGATATATGCTATCACTGACTTTTATTTAGCAAATTTAAAGGGCTACAATTCTTCCATACATAATTTTTATGTAAGTCTTATAGTTTAGGCTACGTAAGCCAAGAAAGCAAACTTTGTTACAAGTTGGTATTTTTTTCTGCGACTCGTAATTTGCTATTTATGATATCTCCTAAACTATTTATCGGAATTACACAGTTCCAAGGGTATTTATAATCTACATTAAATTCTCTTGATGATGGACACATTTATTTTGATAAGGATTCATATCGAACACGAGTAATAGCGTTGAAAGTGGGGTATAGATTTTGATCGAAATTTTAATGAAAAAAGTGGTTATTGTGCGACAACCTTAATAGATAGATATATGCTATCACTGACTTTTATTTAGCAAATTTAAAGGGCTACAATTCTTCCATACATAATTTTTATGTAAGTCTTATAGTTTAGGCTACGGAAGCATAGCAAGCAAAAAAGACACCAAATTTCGTCACGCAATTTTGAGCTAAACTATTTAACTACGCCGTAGTCTTTGACTCCAAAAATCAAACAAAAAAATGGGACCCACCTGCAAGCACTACCTATCGGATAAAAAAAGAATTTTCAAAATCGGTCTACCAGGGGCGGAGTTATGCCGTAACACACATAAAAAAAAAATAAAAAAAAAAAAAAAAAAAAAAATATATGGACGAATTGAGTACCTCCTCTTTTGGGAAGTCGGTCAAAAACGTAAACACACACTTTGTTATATAGGATGTCAGCAATCACAGCATAATTAAGAATAATCATTTTTTAATAAAAATACCCTACACTTAGGCTATAGGCTATATATTTTCACGCTATTTAATTTAGAGGGAGAATAAATTGGAAAAATCGTCACGCGAGAAAGGGACAAAAACAAGCAAATAGAAACAAGGAAGCAAGATTGCGTAGTAACGATATCTGGCGTCAAAATTTTAATAAAACTGAGTTTAAGTATCTATACATATAATAAAATTGGAGTGTCTGTTTGTAACATCAAAAAAAGTCCCAGATTTCGGGAAGATGTTGTATTTGCGTTGCTGATAACGAAAATCACATTTAAAATTTTTTGTCTGTCTGTCTGTCCGCAAGTCGCGTTTGTTCCGGGTAATCTCCAAAACGGCTGGGCCGATTTCGACTCGACTTTCACTGAAGGATAGCTGACATTGACGGGCATATTATAGGCTACTTTTTTTTAATTACGCGCTGTCAATATGGCGTAACTGGCGGTCCAAATTTGCGCTATCGATATTTTCGGACGACAGCTCGTAGATTTATAATTTAAAACGCTGTTGAATATTTAAATATTTCAATATTCGACCAAAAGAGGTGTAATAATTATGATAACCATGTTTACTATAAGTATAATCACATATTAATGTAAACAAAGTGAACAAATACTTTACATAAACAGACATATAAAACATTTTCAGTCCATCATTTACTATTGACCCCAATGTACGGAATTTATAACACTTGTATGGATTCTGATTAATAGAGAGAATTATTTATTTAGCAAATATGTTAATACACGAATTATATAAGTAGACAAGCTGTCGCCTGCAAATTTCGTTAGCGCAGAAGTCCCGTGTGCATCTACCTTTTAACAGCTACCTTCCAGTCAAAGGCCCGTCCAAATCGGTCAACCCGTTCCAGAGATAGCGGTCCAGTCGCCATTTTGACAGGGCGGAATTTAAAAAAAATCATCATCATCTCCTTATTCTACTCCCATAGGGTCGGCGCAACAGGTTTCTGTCCTCCACATAACTCTATCATACGTCATCTCAGTCATCACTCCCTTTTTGATCATGTCACCTTTTACACAATCCATCCATCTCTTTCTAGGTCTACCCCTACCGATGTACCCTTCCACACTCATAACTAACGTTCTCCTTGTAACATGCGATTCATCCCTCCTCATAACATGCCCATACCATGCATGAATAATGAATTTTAAAAAAATGTAGCCTATAATATGCCCGTCCATATCAGCTACCCTCCAGTGAAAGTCTCGTTAAAATCAGCGCAGCCGTTTCGGAGATTACCCGGAACCCGGGATTTAAGAATTCTAATTTTGACATTTGCAAACGAAAATTTTACAGAATGTAATAAGATAGAGTTTTTATTTATTTTAACAGGATAGAAAACAAACAGTTATCAATTAAATGAAACGGGTATCAAACTTTCTACCTGCATACATGTTACGTAAATATGGACTTAACGGCTCAATGCACAGTTAGGTCAATGCACCAGCTTACAGCTGACCAATCAACCGCCAATAAACAGATCAAATTATTACAAACTAGAATTTTAAAAAACAAAAGTATGTAGCCTATGTGTTCTTCCGGACTATCCTCTACATCTACGCTAAATTTCATTGAAATTTGGCGTAGATTTCAGCCGTTTAGGCTACAAACTCTAACAAACATCCATCTGGCTGGACCTATTTCGACCGGACTTTCACTGAAGGGTAGCTGACATAGACAGGCTATGCCTGTCGCCCTTTAACCCTTAAATGCATGATGATGCATTTATACATCAGTCTTACCCAATAGAATAATGTAATAATATTATATATATAAATTAACAAAAATCTACTAATATTTTTTAAAACAAAAAAAATAAAAAATTATTTTGAAAAAAAAAAAACTCTACTTTTCTTTATTTTCCCTTAATCTATGTGCAATTTACTATTCGTTTCAAGAAAAAAATCATGCATTTAAGGGTTAAATTCACACGGACGGAGTCGCAGGCGAAAGCTAGTATAGAAATAATTTATTGAAAACAACAAAGATTGAACAATTGCATTTATACAACTTAAAACAATTTGTACTTTTAATACTAAGCCATAATCAAGAAATACATTTCTCATTTATGGACACTATCTTTCGCCCGCGAGCTCGTCTGCATGGAATAAAAAAAAAAAAACAAAAGTATGTAGCCTATGTGTTCTTCCAGACTATCCTCTACATCTACGCTAAATTTCATTGAGATCTGTTCAGCAGTTTAGGCTACTCTAACAAACATCCATCTGGCTGGACCTATTTCGACCGGACTTTCACTGAAGGGTAGCTGACATAGACAGGCTATGCCTGTCGCCCTTTAACCCTTAAATGTATGATGATGCATTTATACATCAGTCTTACCCAATAGAATAATGTAATAATATTATATATATAAATTAACAAAATCTACTAATATTTTTTAAAACAAAAAAAAAAAAAAATTATTTTAAAAAAAAAAACTCTATTTTTCTTTATTTTCCCTTAATCTATGTTCAATTTACTATTCGTTTCAAGAAAAAAATCATGCATTTAAGGGTTAAATTCACACGGACGGAGTCGCAGGCGAAAGCTAGTATAGAAATAATTTATTGAAAACAACAAAGATTGAACAATTGCATTTATACAACTTAAAACTAATTACAATTTGTACTTTTAATACTAAGCCATAATCAAGAAATACATTTGTCATTTATGGACACTAGCTTTCGCCCGCGAGCTCGTCTGCATGGAATAAAAAAAAAAGTGACTTGCTTATGTGTTCTTCCAGACTATCCTCTACATCTATGCCAAATTACATCGAAATCCGTTCAGCCGTTTAGGCTACAAACTCTAACAAACACCCATCCATCTAAACTTTCGCATTTATAACAGTATGATGATTTATCTGGTCATGATAGTTAATTTTTTTATCAACTATACCTGGCAGCAGTACGATCATCATGCTCGTAGAATGTCCCTCTCTTCGGTATGTACTGAGGATTACTCCTGTCCTCATCATCATCAACTCTTCTCTCGGTTTCCTGAAATTAAATAATAAGTTCGAGCAAAAACTTACAAAAACTCAAACTATACCAATAAACAGTTCAAATTATCACAAGCTATCGTTCGAGATTCCGTCTTTCCGGAATTAAAACTACTTTGTTAGTATCCTATGTGATCTTTTAGACTATGTTCTACATATGTGAAAAACTTCAACTATTTTTGAACCCTTCTTGAAATGTAGTAACAAACATCCATCCATCCATCTAATCATTTATAAAAGATTAAAAAATTAGTAATATATTTCAAATACTTAAAAAGCATGTTACATTTTTCTAACCCAGTTTGAAGCCACAGACTAATAAAAGCAAATTATCCATTTGACGGTCAAACTTTCACTAGAGATTTCTCTCTATTAAACTCATTTTAATAGCTATTGCCAAAAAAAAACATTTATTCTAAAACTACTGGCTTGTTAAGATTTTACTGTTTATTGAACTAATCAATTCTAAATCTATCACTTAGTTTTTTTTTAATTAAGTTTAAAACATTATCATACTAATATTATAAATGCGAAAGTTTAGATGGATGAATGGATGGATGGACATTTGTTAGAGTTTGTAGCCTAACGGCTAAACAGATTTAGATGAAATTTGATATGAATGTAGAGGATAGCGTGGAAGAACACATAGGCTACTCACTCTCTCACTCACACTCCGCGACTCCGTCCGCGTGGAATTAAAAAAACAAAAGTGAAGCCTATGTGTTCTTCCAGATTATCCTCTACATCCATTACAAATTTCATCGAAATCCGTTCAGCCGTTTAGGCTACAAACTCTAACAAACATCCATCCATCCATCTAAATTTTTCACATTTATAAAATTAGTAGGATTAAAATAGATTTGCAAATAAAAAGCTATTATGTACATTATACAAGTCATCATATCCCACTGTGGGGCTTAAACCTATTTTAAATTGAATTCTTACTTTTAAGGGTTTAAAACCTAGTCCTCTCGGAAACATAAATATTATGATAAATTATACTAATATTATAAATGCGAAAGGTTGTTTGGATGGATGGATATTTATTACCATCTCCAAAACCGAGTTATGAATATAGATGAAGTTATGAACAGATTTTGAACATAGTCTTATAGATAACATGGCAACTTTTTAAAAATTGTATGGGGAAAGTTGTGGTTAAAAAACTAGTCTTACTAATATTACAAATGTGACTACAATATATCTACATATGCATATAACATGTGTTATATTTAACAAGGCAACAACTTAGTCATTGAATTACAAAGTAAACAAATTGTTACTTGCATAAAACTTATCTTAAATTCATACTTTGTGGGAATAAAAATCAACAACATTCCAATGTCAAATGAGATCACACAGATAACACAAAATTCCTCAATACAAATTTTATTTAATCTAATTTTTCTCACGTTAAAATTTTACTTCCAAACACTAAAACATTAAAACTTATTTTAATCTCTTTAATCAACTTCAAAAATGAGGTTTTCAATTATGCCTGTGTTTTTTTACTGTCCTGCCAGTTCTGTTTTTACTAAATCAAGAATAACATATCTCATATAAAAACATACCCAAAAGCATAGATTTAATTACATTAACCTGGTAAATAATTACAAAATGTACCATGCAAACAATATTCTTTGACTTATCATTTATTTTTTCCATAACATGGCATACTATCTTTTGCCCTTGGCTTTGTTTGCATGAAATAAAAAAAAACAAGTAACCTATGTTTTCAAACATTTTCTACATCTTAACCAAATTTCATTCAGATCCTTTAAGCCATTCTGGAGATGGTAGTAACCAAAATACATCCATCGAAACTTTCGTATTTATAATATAAGTAAGAATAATTTTATCCTATTAGAATATCCTGTTACAACATCCTGACAGATATCGCTTTGTAGTGATATTGTTAAGCAAAAACCTCCTTGACCTCTAAATCGACGGTTGGAAAGTTACTAACGAAATAAACAATTACCTGACTCTCTGGATCTCGTTCTGAGTTCTCCGATTCACTCGCGGCAGAATCGTAATCCGATTCGTTCACCACCCCGTCCTGCAAAGGTTCAGCGACTTTTAGAAGTTGCATTATACAAACAACACTGACGAAATAATTAAACACGATAACAAATTAAACTCTAAACACAGCTACGGCAGCTAGGTGAGTGGAGCCAAACCGTGACCTCAATAAAACGAAAAGAAATGTACATTCCGGCACGCGACCGCGCAGGAGAAAGTGCTGTCGCAATTCTTTTGCCGCCAACATGAAAGTCCATTCTCCTTGCTGGTCGCTGTCTAAGAATTAAACGCACATTTACCGAGTTGCTTCGATCATTATCCTGAGATGCGTCCGAAAATTCGCCCGAATCGTCCTGTTCCCGTCTTCTAACTACGGACGTCATACTGGCGTCCTCGCGGGTTACTTGTATCACTTCCAGATTGGCAATTTTAATTCACAGTTTATTACAGCAAAAGTTTGCCGACGATTAATGCAATTATTTTCAGTAGATATCCCCTCTTGGTCAACAGAATACGCAAGAACGTCAAATAAACAAGAAATCAAGCGGCCATAAATGTTACGTTCCTTTCTACGTAAGCATGATTTTTAACTATTCTGCTGTGTTAAAATATGATTATTTCATAAATATTAAAGTTAAAAAGCTTAATAGCTGAAGAGTACAGCTAAAATAGCAAAGTTTACTTATTCTTCTGTTGAAGTAAGTATATGTTTTATTCGGTTATAGGTGTAAAATACCCTTAGGTAAAAGATATTTTCTGCTTCTTAAAGTATTAGGCAACGAATGTTGTTAGAATCTTTTTCCTTTTTTCTCATCGCTGCAAAATATATCGGAAATAAAAGTCTTCTAAAGTACATACTGAGTTACAAATTAATAAAATTTTACATGTTTAGGATCTTCTGGAGAAACAGGAACACGTCATCAGTTAGTTGTCAGTTGTCATTGTCATTATCAATTGTCAAAAACTCGACTCTAAACTTTTTGTTTGTGTATTATCTTACCTTGTTATCTTCATTTTAGTGAGTTTATAATTTTGCGCTTATGTTAAATTGTTAAACAATATCATAATTTTATTTATTAATACATTGCGAGCCTACATTACATGTAATTGATAGTGAAATAAAAAGGAAACAATGGCTGATTTGGAAAGGTAAATTGTTTTGCATTAATTGTTTAATATTATAATGTTAATTACTTGATAATTACCATTGATTTCAGCGAAAATAAGACATTGGACGATGCGAAAAACGTACAAATTCTAGCACAAGGCTTGACGGAGCTGTATGAACCTCCATTAGCAACCATACATAGCCATCTGAAAGAATTAACGTAAGTATATAAATTAACCATAGTTTTTTATGCATGAAAAAATAATTAAATGAAAACTCCATATTATCCTAAGCTATGAAAGAATTTCATAAGTTGCGAATATAGAAAATACCATTTCACTTAAATCTTGAAGGAACCTGTATTGTTACTGTTACTTTTATATTGACAGAGAAAAACAAGAGGCTGTAAGCGAAATACTGTCAGCTGAGAGACGTAAACTAAATGACTTACAAAGTGATGCTATGTTGGATGCTTTGGTAAGATTCTATCACTGTTTTTAACACTTTCAGTGCGTTATGAAAAGTATTATCCCATATTTAAATCTGGTGTATGTGGAAGCCAGTTGTTGGCGTTGTTTCTCTTGCTGTTTCTTCTGTCATGTTGTTTTCTTACTACTTTATATAAAAAATTGTTGAAAATACCTATATGTTAAGTCAAAATCCTAAGTAAACTGAAAAGTAACTAGCCTATGTGTTCTTCCAGACACACATCTATGCCAAATCATCTGTTTACCCGGAAAATTCTAACGTCCATCCATCTAAACTTTTGCATTTATAATATTAGTAAGTATGATGTATTTTTCAGTTGGCAGATATTGCTACAATCAAAGAGAGATTGACCACAATTTCCAATTCTATGGTCGGTTTACACAAAAGAGTGCAATCTTTACAGGTATGTATTTTATTAGCTTATAAAAAAGATTTAGAAATATCAGAATGAAGTTACGGTGAGCAAGTACATGCTCGATTTTTTCAATTTGTAGAATTTTTAATTATCACATCCACCGTGTAGGTATTTTGTATGGAAGGAATATACTCTATGACTCATTAAATTCTAAAAATAGGTTAAGTACATCTTCCAGACTATGTTTGGGAGATACCTTCTAATAAACATTCAAGAAGCGAGCCTATCATTTCCTCAAAGGCCGGCAACGCATCTGTGGTTCCTCTGGTGTTGCGGATGTCCATGGGCGTCGTTGACCACCTCGGTGTTCTCGCCGCTCGTTTGCCCCCTTTTAATGTAAAAAAAAAAAAACATACAAATTTTTCCATTTATTATTTTTGCATGTAAAGATATTATTTTTTGTAACTTTTATAGCATTAATGATTGATGTATTATTTAGGATACTTTAAAGCAAAGATACATTATGAAATTGGGAAGGGAAAAGACTTAATTATTGGAAATCACTGTAAAAATATCTTTTCTTCCAGACCAGAGCAGCGAACATAGAGAAAGTGGCATTGAATAAAGCAAATAACAAAAATTAAATTATTATATTAAATACTTATTATAGATGTACTTTATAATTGTTGTAAAAAAAATATTGTATTTAAAAAATAAGTGTTAATTTACTTTTTGCTAATTTATGGATTATTGTTAATAAATAAAAGAGATTGTTTTTATATTTGTCTTCTTTCTAATGAAATGTTTTAATAGATTGGTGGAAAACTAATGAACTCAGATGTGATTAGCCTTTTTGAGAGTAGTTATTTACTAATCTATTTGCAATAGTAAATGCAACAACCCAATAAACGCCAATAGCCTAATGGTTTGGGGTACGGACTACCGATCTTGCAGTCGAGGGTTCGAATCCTGCCATTCGACTATTGTCGTGAACCATATCCTAGCACAAACCTAGAGCTTAGTTGGAATGGTTAGAGGAAATATTAGTAAATTAACAAAAATCTACTAATATTCTATTTAAAAAAAAATAGTAATGAGCTCTCTAGTACTCTCCCATCAGCTTGCTGTACATCCCCACTGAGGGGCTTGGAGCCTACCAAAAGTTAATGTTTAGGTCATAGTCAACCATGCTTTACTTGACTTCACACATATCTTTAAATTTCTTCAAAGATGTGCAGACATCACGTTTTCCTTCACCATAGAATGTCAGGTAAATGTACATATGATTTAAAAAATCTACAAACACATAGGTACATAGCGAGATTCGAACCTAGGACTTGTAGTCAAGTGCTTAACTTCTCAGCCAACGAAACTCCAATTTAACTGTTTCATGACAATGAAAAGGAAAAATAAACATCCTTGTGTTTTTATAATTTATTTAATCGTTACAATGTTATAAGTACTTTATTAATAAATATGTTACGTTTTTTTAAGTAATAGCAAAAGTTAATAACAATTACAATAAGTACAACTACTGCTTTAACATGTCTCTTAATATATATTTTCGATAAATACCACGAAAATGTTAATCTAAAAATATACTTTACTGTCCATAGATATATAACCTATAGATAAATCATCCAGAGTACAAAAGTTAGTCGAAAAATCCCTACGGCTTTTGTTGCGGTAAATTCCCTTCATTACCCTCAGTGTTGTTAAATACAATACAAAATGACCTAACCTATAAATCAACTTATCGTTAGACGTCAGAATTGTATGAAACACTATTTAATTTATAGGTTATACATCTATGTTAGTGTCTATATAATTTTTTATAATAATGAGATATTTTGTAATACACCTTAAAACTATTTTATTTGTGATATAACAAATCTAAGACTAGTGTTGAGTGCATTTTCAAACTAAACCACTGATCTGTATAAATGGACATGTCTGCTTGGAAATTATAGCTTTTATTAACATAAGCTCTGATTCTCAAGGAACCTATCCATCTATAGAGATCAGTGTGACAAAATTTTTCGCCAGTGGAAATGCACGTTTAATTAGATTGAATCAACACTCAAATAAGCATTAAAATGGCAGTTAGATTCACAAATTGACAGCAGAAATACTGTACAATTATAAATACTACGTACTGAACAGAAGCGTTTTCTTACATTAATTCCTAATTAAATCATGGTATCTACACAAATCCACTCATTTCTTTATCACACTGGTTTCAAGACATTTCGGATAAGTCCCTTTTTCCACTAGAGGGCTAGTTGCGTGTGGAAAAAGAGTATAAGAGATCTTTCACTCTACATCAGAAACGCAAAATCTTTTTACGCTTGCCCATTATTGAATGATTTTTTTTTTCGTTTGGACAAATATCGTTTTTCTAACATTTACAATTACAAGACATTCTCAAGTATAATGTGAAACTTGTCTATTACAAACCATATCTATAGACCTACAAGGATTTTATATCAGTTTCTTGTTTAGATAAAAATTCGTAATTTCTTGTGAAATTCCTCCATATTAAAAACAAAACCTAACCTAATACGCTGTTTAAAAATCGAATTTCGAAATTATGAAAATGGCGACATTTTCTAGTTGCCGCTCCCTCATTGGTCAAAATATAATGATTTCAAAATGACATTGTTAGTTCACAAAATTGCCAACTGCCTATATGATCCTTGTAGGTCTATAACTAGCTGCTATATTTTAATTGTTCAAGAAAAAGTCTGCATTGATTTTTTAGACAATTTAAGTACAATAAATTTCCAATCAGATTTCACTTAAATTTATATCAATTTCTAACCTTAAAAATGATAGACATTTTTCTTAAAATTTACTTCTACCTCAACTTTTATCATGAAATCCAATCTATTATCGACAGATCTAAGATTTTATGTCTATCATATATTATATTCTCCAGTAAATATAAGACAAATATAACCTTATACATTCATTGTTAAAACAGTTTTCTATAAGTGAAAGAAATTTTCAAATCGACTCAGTAATTATTGAGTTTATCGCAAACATCTCACTATCCGAAGTTCCTCGTACTATTCAATACCACGACACCATGTTTAGTCCACACCGTTTTGCCCACTACACAGAGCGGCGTGATGAGACCAATGTTAGGCCTCTGTTATTTCTGGTTTGCCTCCGTGACATCACTAAGGCCAGTCACAACGAACGACTCGATGTCAGCCTCGTTGGAGCCACGCGCGATCTTGAAGTATCCATTCTCGCCCCACTGACGGCCCCAACTGTTAGCGACCAACTGGAAATAAGAAATTAAATATTAATTAACGAGATAAATATGTGAGAAGGTGTTTCATGTTTCGTCATGCCCATTAGGGGGAGAGCGACACAACACCAAGGAACGGACGAAATAATTTGTAGGGAGTCAAGAAGGTGCGTGCGATAAATACTGCTTTGGCGTCCACAAAGTGCTCTTCAATGCTTCATGCCGAAGTCGCAGTCACGAACAAGAACGCAGTCGTAAACTTCAGAATGTTTTAACGTTTATAAATGAAATTTAAAACACGGAAATAACACAGTTTGTAATATGCGTATAGACTACTAATTCGTTATTTTTTTAAATTTTAAGCTGGCTATATACTAGGCGACAGTTATATTAAAAACTTGACTTACCCAATAGCGATCACCACGTTCTTCTCCCCAGCCGATAATACGAACGCTATGGAAGCCCTTCAGCTCGTTGTTGCCATGGTAACTGCGTCTGTACACACCGTCGCGGTAGTGGAAGAAATCCTGATACACCGTCATAACAGCTGTAAAGAAGACTTAGGTAAGAAACAGAAGTAACGTAAAAGCGGATCCAGTGAGCTATTACGATTTTATAGAAAATACGGTACAAGCAATCATGCCTTGGGCTTCAATAGGAACCAAACAATCGACAATTTTCTTGTCACTCGAACTACGCTTGTGCTAAAAATTAACATTTCTTTAGGCGTTTTATTACGGACTGGACTTTATTCATACCATTTTACTGTAATAATGGCTTTGGTAATACGGTCAATCGCGTCGTCAATTTTTTTAAAATGCTCTCTTTGAATTAGGCTAAAGTTTCATAAATTCCATAAACCTGCTGTCGAAATACTTAACAGTTTCGGAGATCTATTGCTGTTACATTTCTCTCTCAACTTGTGAATTATCAACTTTATTTCTCGCCATACACCTTTGCCAATTATTCCGTGAACAACCTCAACCTGGACTGTGTTGGAAATCACCGAACTACGTTTTATATTGTTTAGGATGTAAAGGTTATAACGCATTGAACCACTTTTCGCCCACCAGGCCACCACCTCGAAGTCAGATCGTCGGGCAGCAATGTGTAACCCTAAACTATTATCTATACTTCTATACTATTATAATAAAGCGTAAACACACACTTCTTTGTTGCCTAAGATGTCAGCAATTACAGCATATTTTTTAATAACTCTTTTTTTAATAAAAAGCCCTACATTTACGTCATGCTTTAGGCTATATATTTTCACGCCATTAAACTTAGGGGGTAAATATTTTGGATAAAAACACTAATGTGGGAAAGAGACCATAACTTGCTGCCAACATCAAGAAAGAAAGATTGCTAAGGTTTGTCATGTCATGTCATTTTGACATTTGCTATTGATAATTTGACAAATGTAAACAATAAAATAAAGTTTTTATATTTTCACGCAGATGAATCCGTACGCGAACAGCTAGTATTAAAATAAAAACTTACGGGAGTCTATTTCCATCAAAATACTAAGTAGGATGTTGTAAGAAAATTATAGCTCGTTTATTTTTATGATTATTCATGAATTTGTATGAATAAACATTTATGTTATGATGTTAATAATTTTGCCTTTTATGTACAATACGAAGTTATGTGCCAATAATTTATGATCATCTAGTTAATTCAATTCTCATTGTATGAGTAACATTTATGTTGTAACAATGTTATTTTATAACATTCTAAAACAAATTCAAACGGTTTATTTCAAATGAATTTCTTTTTCTTCACCATTTGTTTGTTTCAATACATCTAAAACTTCTTATTATACGTCACGTTTTGCTGGATTTCGTTACTTTTTTTTTTTATATCATGAGGTGGCAAACGAGCAAGCGGCCACCCAAATCCGCCAAAATGGCGAAGCGACCGCTGCCCATAGACATTCGCAATAGCGGATGCGTTGCCTACCCTTGATTGATGGAGGAGGAGACGCACATAAAGAGGATATTTCCCCTTCCTATGCGTCTCCTGCACCATCAAATCCACGTTCCCTTCCCATCCTTTTCTAATAAGAAAAAGGGTGGGAAGGAAAAGGGACTAAAGTTGGGCCTCCGGCACCACACTCATCAGACGAAACGCGGAATTGCTCCCACTTCACGCCTGTCTTCTGTGTGGTCGTGGTATTACACCGGGCGAGCCGACCCATTCGTGCGAAGATGTTAAAGCGGGCTCTACCACTGTTGAAAGAGATACATGAAAGAGAAGAAAGATATATGTAACAGAGGGATGACAAGGATAACTATAGAGCATAGAAAATAATATGCAATTGAGTTTATTGCATTTCTTTTCAAATGTATTTTTTAATACAGAATGTCTTTTATTAAATTAAAGTTTACATCGATGTATGCTGGTGTTTGTAAATATTATCCTGATTGTATTGGTAACGCTGTTCAGCCTACGACTTTGATAATCTTTATGCCAATGTCATGTCTCTGATGATTCCGTCATATTTGTGGAATTCCTAGTTTATGTTGCTGACGTAACAAGTACAATATAGACTTACAAGGATCTTATGGCAGTTTTTTGACATTAACAATGCATGCAAATTTTTAGAGTTACCAGTAAACAAAAAATCCTTACTTCTTTCGAAATTTTCCCATGTTGAAAACAAGACCAAACAATATAATGTTTTTTTAATCGAATTTCGTAATTATAAAAATGGCGCCATTCTCTCGTGCAATTGCCGCTCTCTCATTGGTCAAAATAAGACGCTTCCAAAATGACATAGTTAGTTCACAAAATTGCCAACTGCCATATGATCCTTGTACGTCTATAGCGTATAGGTTTGTGATAATGAGCTCGTTTTAGCATATCGTTATTAATGATGGTGTCATGTCGTATATTTTCGTATTCCATTTAAATGGGATACTATTATTTAATACTTTTTCAGTGATTATATTTTTAGACCTATTATTTCATTTAAATAACGTCGGCTTTATAGGTTAACCCTTTGCCTGCTAGAGGGTTCGAATTCAATGTATTCAACAAGCCAACACGAGCTCTTTTCGCGATCAAAAACGAAGGCAAAATGATTTATGTTTGATATCTTCACAGGAATTCCGCGAACATTTGCAAAGTCAGATAACATTGTTTTATATTTTCCGATATTTTTTTTTATCGATAAGATGTTAAACAATGACAAGGTAATTCCATTATCGAAATGTTCATACATTTATATTAGTAAACGAATAAAGATTTCCTGTGATTAAGCAAAAATAGTATAACGAATCTATACTATTATAATAAAGCGTAAACACACACTTCTTAGTTGCCTAAGATGTCAGCAATTACAGCATATTTTTGAATAACTCTTTTTTTTAATAAAAAGCCCTACACTTACGCCATGCTTTAGGCTATATATTTTCACGCCATTAAACTTAGGGGGTAAATATTTTGGATAAAAACCCTAATGTGGGAGAGAGACCATAAGTTGCTGTCAACATCAAGAAAGAAAGATTGGATTGGAATAGGTTTGTCATGTCATGTCATGTCATTTTGACATTTGCTATTGATAATTTGACAAATGTAAGCAATAAAATAAAGTTTTTTTATAATTCCACGCGGATGAATCCGCATGCGAACAGCTAGTAATAAAAAAAAATGATATAGGAATCTATCGTATTTAACCTGCCAAAGCATACTGTATGTGAAATTATATAAATGAGAAAGTTTGGATGCATGGATGGATATATGTTTGTTACCACGTATCTCCGAAACGGCACAACGGATCTCGGTGAAATTTTGTACAGAAGTGACCAAGTTTTTTTTTCCGCGCGGACGGAGTCGCGGGCAAAAGCTAGTAAAACCTACATTTAATTCGAAATGCAACTTTATATTTACGCATAGACACTGACAAAAGAAAAAAAGCGATATTAGTTTTCAAACTGTCTTTAAAGTTACAATGGACGTGTTTCTTACCCTGTACTGGTCCTGATTCCATGATGTCATACATTATGTCCTTCTCCTGACCGAGCTTGGCTGGCGTGCCGACCTTGTACCTGGAGGTGCGCCTCTTCACAAGCGGCACACAACCGTCTTGTATCAAGTTACCACGGGGCCTGAACGGACACCGAGTGACTGACGCCTTGTATGGGAAGCAATTCTCATCCACTAATCTGTAATAATGAATTATATTTATTACGTTAATAATTGGCTTTATGAACCATGTGGTGGCAGGGAAAAGGTTATCTATTACGTCTATGTTTTTACTTATATTTTGTTCCTATTTTCTGTTACAAGATTAGTGTGGTATGGACATATGCGACAAGAAGATGGGGACATAAACCAGAAAGATTGAATGGCTACAAAGGTAGAGGAAGACCGAATAAAGTATGGATTGTGTGAAAGAGGATATGCTTAAGAAGGGAGTGGATTCAGATATGACGGCTTATTGTATGGAAGAGCAGCACAAACTGTGCCGATCCTACGTAGGGACAAGGGCAAGTTGATGATGATTTTCAGCATCAAATATCACTTCACCTGGGTAGGGTTTAAAATTCCTCGTCTGTACAAAATATGTTTAAGACTTTATCGATATATCTTACCCGTGACCTCTAGCGAAGTTCCAAGCGACATCAATATGTCCACCATGACATCCCTGTTGTGCCCTCACATTGCAAGAGAGTAGAGTTTGTGGACTCAGCACCATATTCTCAGCACCGTTAGATTGGATGGCGAATCTAAAAAATAAAAATAAATGATTAGCATCTGTTTTGACCTGTAATGAGAATCTATCTAGTCCAGGAACTTATAGTAGTCCAACAAGTCCACGTATGACCAACATAAGACATTGCGGTGCACGATGGCCGGAAAAAAAGTGAGTTCACGAGTTAAAAAATTTAGCCACAGGGGTTCTCCGAAACCAGTAAAATTTTCTGATCTAATCGAAAATATTTGGAAATCTCTGTTTTAGTCTAATATACTTTTATCGCTGGAGAGTCATGGCATCGCCAGGGAGGTAGGCAGTTGCCCACTTATTACTCTAGCCTCCAAAAATGTAAAAATATAAAAATTTACTACGAAAAGGCCATTTTAGTTCCAACTTACTCCTCTAGATTAATACGTAGGTACCAGGATATCATAAGTGTGGGTACTGTGACATTATAATGAAAAAAAAAAACAATATGATTTTAGCATATCGAATGAATGCATTTGAAGTTTTCAGAAGCGATTTTATAAAAAAAAATCTAAAAGGTCAACTGGATTTGGCCGTTTTCATTCACACTTGACTGGGCTATGTCTTACTGAATTTTATTCAAGACTAGCTGTTCCCATGCGACTTCATCCGCATAAAATTATAAAAATTTCATTTTATTGTTTACATTTGTCAAATTATCAATAGCAAATGTCAAAATGACATGACATGAAATGACAAACCTTAGCAATCTTTCTTTCTAGATGTTCGCAGCAACTTATGGTCTCTTTGCCACATTAGGGTTTTTATCCAAAAATTTACCCCCTAAGTTTAATGGCGTGAAAATATATAGCCTAAAGCATGACGTAAGTATAGGGCTTTTTATTAAAAAAGGAATTATTCAAAAATATGTTGTAATTGCTGACATCTTAGGCAACAAAGAAGTGTGTGTTTACGTTTTATTATAATAGTATAGAAGTATAGATAGATATAAAACAGCCCACTTAACAATGTTCAGTTCTTACGGCCTGGCTTTGTGAGAGCTTTTAAAGCGCTACAGCGCTTCAGAGTTTAATTTTAGCTCGAGTGTTCTCGAGCTTTTTGCACCGGTGAAGGTTCTCTGAGATCGTGTTACTAGAGCTTTGTATGTTCCATTTCTAAAAGCTTTTGTAACACGATCTCTTGGAATTCTCGTAACTTAACTACAGATAATGTACATTTATAATTTGTTTGTTTGACAAATACTTGTTGATTTGAGTTCCTTATTAAATAAATAGAAATACATATTGTGATAATTATTGTTTTAAGAATTTTTTTTCGAGTTTAAGAATTTATTTATTTCCTTTAATAAGAATTACAAAATTCACTCAAGGAACTTATTTATATAAAATGTGTTATACTGTATTAGAAGTGATTCTTATTAATTAAAAAGTAATAAATAATAGAGAGCGTCGGTGGTTCAGTGGTTTAAGCACTTGACTTGTAATCTACAGGTCTTGGGTTCGAATCCCGCCGCCATGTACCAATGTGATTTTCGATTTTTCGAATTTTCATATGTACATAATTTACCCGACGTTCTTACGGTGAAGGAAAACATCGTGATGCCTGCACATATCAGCGAAGAAATTCAAAGATATGTGTGAAGTCAACCAACCCGCACTTGGCTAGCGTGGTTGACTATGGCCTAGTCACCCTAACTTTAGGGTAGGCTCCGAGCCCCTCGGTGGGGACGTATAGTGAGCTGGTGATGATGAAGTAATAATAAAATAATAAGTAATACAAGTAAGGCCGACCCCAAATAACTGGGAAAAGGAACAGAAGAAGTAAAAATAAAAAATAAAAAGTTTTTGTTCGCAGTTGATAAGTACGCGATAACCTTAATTGTCAAGTGTACGAAGGAATTGTATCGAAATTTATCTGTGATCCTTAACTTAAATTGAAAGTGAAGTTTTAATTAAACTCAAAGAACTGAAATGAAATAAGTACGAATATTATCTCGTTCCATCTCAGTCCAGTCTATACGTTTCGTTGCACACTGTTTATGTTTCTTTCGTTGGCTCCTACGTAAACTACTTACGACAAAAGTTTGAACATTGATGCGTTTTACAACCTAACCAACATGAACATACAATTGACAACCAACCTATAGTTCTTCTATCTAACGTTTCTTTAAATTGGACACAGAAATTAGTATTTATCATATTAATTAAAAAAAAACAAGGTGTAAATCGCAAAATTGTGGCTTACGATAGTCTACGTAGGAGCCGATTTAATGCCAGAGATCACAATCAACGATATAGAGTCGGCTGAATTATTTTTATCACCGCCAAATATATTATTCTTTATAGCTTAAGGTGCGTTTTCACTGGAGATTTAAGTCACAAAACGATTTTTTTTTTCGTGCAGATTTTAGTCGATTACGTTACGTTTTTAGATTACATTACGATTTTTTTATGAACATTTTAGACAAGCCCTGTGATGTTTTTATTGTTGACAACGATCTATCCGATCGACTTTCACTTTGTGTATTTGATAAATAACAAAAGCTTCAGTGTAAATGCACTCTAACAACGTATAAGGCACTTTCACACGTCATTTTTAAATGTTAAGACGATTGGATTGGCGCCAGACGTCAAGGACTACTTTTACTTTGCCGTTGTTTCTTTAATTTATTTTATATCCTTTAGAACTGGCGGGAAAGTTGCTTTATTATCTCTGTTTGAATTTAAAAAGTTTCGCTAAGGTATAAATTTTGTAGTGATACAAGTATAATAAATATAATTTGTACAACTTCTACGTAAGATAAACTACAATCACGTAAATCGGCACATCAATCAAAGCGTAATCGATATAATACCTACACAGAAAAGAAACAAACGAATTGAGAACCTTTTCCTTTTTCTAATAGAGAAACAAGAATTACTTTTGCTAAACAATTGTAAGTCCTAAGTTATAACTAGTGTCCTAACTGAATTTTGAAAATTGACGTCCTATCTATAACACTTTTTAGATTAGAGAATTTTCCAGAAACCCAAACGTTTTTACTAGTAACCCATAACTTCTCCGGTTTCGATAAACTCCTTGTTACATTTCTATCATAATATTTCCAAAACCCAACTCGATACCCGACGTGCAACCTGTCTATTATCTTCCGTAATTTGGATGCATCTAGAAGATTCTACCTGTCAGAAGCAACGCCAGCAAGAGACACCGCCCAGTCGGAACCGCACCAGCCCTGGTCTACAATAGGTGAGATGAATCCTGGCCATCTTGTCCTCGCGTCGAATTGGGTCGGATAAGGTATATCTTTGTCATACCGCAGTGGACCCATGCGTCTCGTTTCCGCGTTCAATGGGAACGTACCTGGAAATGATAAACCAAATATTAGGCCTCTAATTGACATTTCAAATTAGTTCCCAAATTAAGCGTCACCCAGATTTAAAAAATATATGAAAATACTACAAATAAGAACGTGTTATATGTTTCCCCTCCCTAGCCTAGATCATTGACTAGTGACGCCTATGCCTCCAGCTGTCTTTGAAAAAGACACTTACAGACACTTTTATATAGTTAAGCTTTTTCAGCACAGTTAAGTCACGGTTAGTCTTTTTAGAAACTTTGTTATGAGTAGTGTTTGTTAGTCTGTATGTAATTTTCCTTTTAAGTTAGTACTTCCAAAACATTTAAGTATATTTGGATCACACTGAAATATATTACTTATGTAATACTGCATAAGTGATGTATTTTAATTCCGAACGGCCGGAGATGCGGGCAAAAGCTAGCAATAAAAATAAAGACTCAAGCAAAACTTTCACGTCATTAGGATCAAAATGGCCGACAATAAAAACGTCAGTCGCTCGTAACAAGGCAAATTACAGAAACGAAATTGTATATCGAATTTAATTTAATTCGATTTTGTTTTTTTCAATCGAATGCCCTTAATTCTTTAACAAGTGTTTTTAATCTAAATGAAATCACTTAAATTGTCTGATTTTTTTTCAAATCGGTTTTCAATATTATTTGGAACAGTTCAAAAATAAAGTTAAATTCTTAACGAAATCGATATTTGTACGTGATTTGTTTTGCGCCACTTAAGTACTAGCACAAATCACATAGAAATTTTCGTGCCAGACCCCCAGAAAACCTTGACATATTTTTTACAATGGTGTCACCTTATCACACTAACACTGGGTCAATTCCATCTCAAACAAAATGTAATAAAACCTGATACCGTGACTCGACTCAACTTGCCTCTTAATTCAAAGACTAACAAATGTACCTAGAAGTGATATAGGAAACTTTATTAATGTAGTTTTTAACTAACAACGATAAGAGCGGGCGCAAAACTGTTGTGCGATTGTCGATTGTTTCGCAGCTAATTTAACTGTTTAGTTGCACAACTAGAAGTCGAGTAGTGTGCGCACCATATAAGCTCATAGGAATCAAAGCGAGACTAAACAGTTGTACGATAGTTTAGTTTCAGGTGTGCGCACGCTCTAAATGATACTCAGAACTAATTTAACGAACTGCTGTAATTAAATTATTAACCCTATCAGTACCAATATTATAAAGAGAAAAGTTATTTTTGTATGTAACGAAAAAACTCAAAAACTACTATACGGATTTAAAAAATACTCTTGCCATTAGAAATATGTATACAAAAGGTGATTTTTATGTGATCGGTGCAGTAGTTTTTGAGTTTATTCGTGACATACAAAACTACAAATCTTCTTAAAATATAATCTTCGTTCGAATGGAATTTAAGAATCTGTTACTGCTTGTAAGTTTACGTACTTCAAACAGATCTGGTCTTTTTAATATAGATTTGCATTTAAATATCTCAATAGAATATTAGTATATTTAAAGAGTAGAAACGTTAATACACTATCCGGGTGCATACAATGGCCGAGCGACTGGCGAAAGTGGAGCAGATGCAAGCGAAAGCGATTAACAAAAGGTGTTACTTTCGTTGATTTTAAATGGCTATTGAACGCAAACAAACATACAATATACATGATCAACTGTAGGTATTAAAGATGTTTTTAATCTATGTCAATTTGTATTAGCTACCAAAGAGTAGTTATGGTATACCAGCTATACAGAGGGTTCAGTCGCTGCATTTGTTTTGTTTATTCAATAATTATTATTCTCATTAATTTATTGATATTTACTTTAAAATCCTTTCATATTTACCATACTAATATTATAAATGCGAAAGTTTTAATGGATGGATGTTTGTTAGAGTTTGTAGACTAAACGGTTAAGGGTTTTTTATGAAATTTGGTATAGATGTAGAGGATAGTCTGGAAGAAAACGTAGGCTACTCAATTTTTTTTAATTACACGCAAACGGAGTCGCGGGCATAAGCTTGTTTTAAATGAAACTAAAAGACGATCATTTGGTCAAAATAAGCCCTTGTAATTATGTAATATTTAAATATTATGTATGGAGGTTAATTGTTTTATTATGCCCAATAAAATGTGTAATGTATTGACTTCTAATACTTAATCCCTAATATCCACTGCAAAGATTTTCATTGTAATGATAATATTATATAGCGATATTAATAGGTTTAAATGGTTTATAATAATTAAGATCTAATCTGTGATAGCGTATCTAAAATGGCGGCTTAACTTTGTGGCGGGAAACCGACGCGGGAATTTGATAGAGCAAAAGCGATTATGATTTACCGTTGCGAATCATTCAGCCAGTAGCAAAAAGTATTGATACTTTTTTCTCTAATTGTTTTTTTGTCGGATGGAGTTTAAGGTTATAATTTATTGACTGCCAGTGTTTTTATAATGTGTTTAAACTCGAGGAAGTTTTAAGATATTAAACAAAGAGGTTTTATTTTCTTCGGAGTGTGTGTGTGTGTGTGTGTGTTTTTTTAGACTAACTCTGCTTTTGTTATTCTCATTTGAAAAACGGTAATCTTGAATTATGGAACAGGAACTCAAAAGTGAAAATAAAAAGTCGAGGTAAAAGCATTGTGTATATTTTTAAATACTTACCAAGTTTGTATATTAGACCTTCTTTAAGTTTCTTATTGCGGAACTCGGGATAATTGTATGCCCTCCAGCTGGATCCACCTCGATTGACACCCTCTACCACGGAGTTGCTCATCAGACAGGGGTCATCCTCGCAATGCCAATCCGTGTTCATAGTGATCGGGTCCTTCACGCATTCACTGTAACAAATACAACAGTTGAAGTGAAATAAACCTTAAAAGCAACAGGATAAGGTTCATTTTTAATCGCATTCGTTGCTTGGGATATTTCAATACAGTAAAATTGATTTTATTGTTATAGTAATAAGGTTTATTTTTGCAGTCAAATTTGTTTGATTAGGTAATATACGATAGTGTTAGAATTCATCGCATTTAGATATACCATTGTGCAATCCAGACGATTTAAGGTGTGTTTAAATTTACGCATTTACCTTTAAAGTAAATAAATGCAATCTACAATTTGTAGATATATCGTAGTTATCTTAAATTTACAAAGTAAACAAAAATTATTGAAACTGTAAAGTTTGTTTGCAATAATCTCAGGAACTACTAATCTAATTTGAAAAATAACTTTTAAATAAGAAATTGCAATTTTGAAGAAGGTTATAGGTAACTTAAGATCCCTCTAAGCCTTTTAGAAGAGGTGCAAAAAGTAAAAAACGAAATCGAGAAACATCTTTTAAAACATTAAAAAAAAAACAAATTTGTATGAAACTGCAACACATATAGCTAAATTTATACCTCGTGTGGATACAAACGGTAGCATAACAGAGACTTCTGACGTCATCCGAGGTCCGAGAATGATTGACGTTTCAAAGGACAATCATTAGTGATGCGAGACCTCAAACACTAACAAGTTATTGCTTTGTGCATGTTATACTAATAGCCTAAGTCACGGTCTTGGGTTAAATGGTAGATTAAGGACGCGAGAATCTTCTTGATTAATGGTTGAAGCTGTCAGCTATAATCTAGACGTTTGAGTAGTTTCTTTTTGTCAGAAATTTACATAACCATTACTTAGTAAAAACAATAATTGCATCTTTCTTAAATTTAATAATCACACATACTTCCAATGTCTACACTTATGTCATTATGTAAATTTTCGCAAAGAAATAAGGTACGAAGGATTGAGTCACGGAAATGGAACAAAAAAAATGTTACAAAAAACTACAAAATGCATTCATGTCCGGTGACATCTTTTAAAAATGCATTCGTAAAAACAAAAGAAAAATTCATACTCGTCTGAAACCGGTTCAAAAGTGACTGATGGTTTTGAAACTTGACAAAAAGATGAACGACTTGCTGTGCCTTTGTCCATTCATTAAAAAAAAGTAAAAAAGGCGGGAAGCAAAGATCAAGGTTAACCCATTAGTGTATGAACTTCGTTAATATTGTAAACAATGTTGATTGTTGTCCGCATTCTTTTGTAATCATCTTTATCAACATTTATTTAGCATTGCTACGGTATTAATTGATAAATAGGTATGCGTTACGTCGCTAAATTAGGGTTGTCACGCGTTTCATAATTTTCGAAACAAGGATGTCGCAGTGAGCATTATCTTACTAATACTATAAATGCGAAAGTTTAGATGGATGGATGTTTTTTTTTTATACAATGAGGTGGCAAACGAGCAAGCGGCCACCTAAATCCGCCAAAAATGGCGAAGCGACCGCTGCCCATAGGCATCCGCAATTGCAGATGCGTCGCCTACCCTAAATCGACGGAGGAGGAGACGCGCATAAAGAGGATATTTCCCCTTTCTATGCGTCTCCTTCACCGTCAAATCCACTTTCCCATCCAATCCTTTTCTTATAAGAAAAGGGAGGAATGGGAAAGGGACTAAAATTGGGCCTTCGGCACCACACTCATCAGACGAAACGCGGAATTGCTCCCACTTCACGCCTGTCTTCTGTGTGGTCGTGGTATTGCACCGGGCGAGCCGACCCATTCGTGCGAAGATATTAAAGCGGGCTCTACCACTGTTAAGTGTAGTCTGGATATAGAACATAGTATGGAAGAACACATAGGCTATTTACTTTTGTTTTTTTAAAGCGAAATCTAGTTTTAAATAAAGTTTTTAAACGAGTTTTGTGTTTTTATAACCTAAAATAATATTGACATTATGACATTCCAGAGGGCGTATCACGAATATTGTGATGAGAACATTTTCGTAACTAGTAACATCATCGTCAAAAATTGTTATTAGATTTTTGCACCGGCTGTTAAGTACACTAACTTTATTACAATGTCGATGACGTTACGAATATATTCTCACAATTGTTACGCAAATATTTGGAATAGACCTCAGAATCGAATACTCATAGTTATAAAATCTTCAAGAGTGTAGACTGACAATAATACTTGAGAACAACAAGCAAAAACAAAAATCGAAATGATGTAACCTCAGCCTTTTTACAGACTTGATAAACGATGACATTAAGCTATACAAAGAGAACATATAAAACACTACCGAAAACATACTAATATCTTTATCGAGTTAACACAAATTCAAGGAGTTTTTTTTGCGATGAGATTGCGCAAAAAACGAGGTGAATGCACCGCGAGCTAGGTTAGAGGTTCAACTGCATTAGGGTTATACATGATGTTCTTTATTTATAACTATAAATTAATAAAGACTGGATGTGTATATCTATACTAACATCATAAAGAGCAAAGATTTGTATAATATTTTTGTATGTATTGGAATAACTCAAAAACTATTGGACCGATTTCAAAAATTCTTGCACCATTATATTACTGAGTAACATAGGCTTTGTTTTTACTATTTTTTTAATTTCACGGGGGCGAAGTCGCGAGAAACAGCTAGTTATTTATAAATTAATGCAAAAAATATTACGAGATACGATACAATTTAATAGATACGAAGGCTAGTTACTAGCTTTTGCCTGACTTTGTTTGCGTGGAATTAAAAAAGATAGTAAGTAGCCTATGAGTTCTTACAGACTATATTCTGTATTTTTACCAAACTTCATGCAAATCTGTTAACCCGTTTTGGAGATACGGAATAACAAACATCCATCCATCTAAAATTATTAGCATGAAGTCTTATTTCGAATACTAGTGTTCTTTTGTCAAGATTAAAAATAATACAGCTTTACTAAGCTGACAACCATATCAGTTTTGAATTTTTATAGCCGAGAAAAAGCGTTCGCGCAAAAAATAGGCGCCATAATGTAACACTACGTTTTTACATTCCGTTATTCTGTTAGTGTTAATTCTATATATTTACTGCTAAATATGGTATTTATAGTTCTTTTTTTATTTTATACATAAATTGAGTTTTAACTTTAGTTCTCGACACATCTTTTTGTTATATACATTCATTGACCGACTTCCCAAAAGAAGGAGGTACTCAATTCGCCAATTCGTCTGTTTTTTTTTTATTTTATTTTTTTTTAACGTAAATAAACCAGCGCTATGTGTGTTACGGCATAACTCCGCCGCTAGTGGACCGATTTTGATAATTCTTTTTTATCTGAAAGGTAATGCAGGTGGGTCCCATTTTTTTGTTTGATTTTTGTACATCTAAGCATACATGCACTTCAGTTATTGGTTCTCTTAATATCGCCGTTAAATCACTATTCTTATTGTTATAAATTTATTTGAGACCATGTCATTTTATTTTGTTAATCTTTCGGGTTTAGTTGCAACTAGCGGTCGTCCGCGACTTTGTCAGCAAGGAATTTAATAATACAATGTATAATATTCTCGAGTACAATTATATTTTCGTCAAAATAGATCCAGTCGTTTCCGGAGATTACATTGAACAAACGCGGCTTGAGGACAGACAGAAAAACGTCTTACGTTTACGTTTCACGTTCATCATCACCTTTCTCCTTATCCTACTCCCGTAGGGCGCAACAGGTTTTTGTCCTCCACATAACTCTATCATACGTCATCTCAGTCATCACTCCCTTTTTGATCATGTCACCTTTTACGCAATCCATCCATCTCTTTCTAGGTCTACCTCTACCGGTGTACCCTTCCACACTCATAACTAACGTTCTCCTTGTAACATGCGATTCATCCCTCCTCATAACATGCCCATACCATGCTAACCTTTTACTTCTTACCTTCTCTACCACTGGGGCTACTTTTTTACGTTTACGTTTCACGTTATCCAGCGCAAATACTTCATGTTCACGAAATATGAATTATTTTTCTCAATACAGACAACTCCAATTTTATTATATGTGCAGATTGCCAGCTACAAATAAGTCAAAATAATGTATTAACACTGATTTAGAGAAGTAAAAGCTATGGCGCTAAATTCTACTACAAAAGCCACACCTCAAACATTCTATAGCAATGAAATCATCGCTGCAGCTTGTTTTAATAAATTGCCGTCGATTAACATTTAAATAAACTAATGTATTCATTTAATTTGTACAATAATTTGTATACGTTATCGTTATCATATGTTAATTTAAAGAAAACGTAAAACATCTTACGTCACTTGTTAATATGAAAACAAAAGGCAGAGGTCCCTCTTAGCATAGTCCTGGCATACCGGACTTCGAATTCGAACTCTGCTTTCCAATTTTGTAATATTAGTTAAAAAAACACATTGAATACTGGCCATATTACACTTTTTTATGTTCGGAAATATTGAAAAAAATTAAAAGAAAATCTATACATGTAATACAACTACCATAATAATGGTCTTAATTTTATTTTTATTTTACATTTTTTGGTGTCTCAATGGGTGGCAGCTTTGTTCCCCTCTTGGTGAGTACACTCAAGAGCGATTTTAACATACTTATTTGACCTTGACAACTCATCGAATTGTATGAAGTACAAAATAGATAAAGACTTGAATAAGTCATTGTGCATACAGACTGCAGTGGACCTTCGACGATTGATATTGAACCTCATTGAATGACTGTTCTTACGTCATCAATTTGTCACCATACTGTAGGAGTCAGTAAATCATATTGTATAGTTAAGTTAGTTAGCAACTTAGTAGTATCTTAATGAAGATTGTTTTAACTAACTCAAATTAAAGACTCCTTAGTGTTGAAAGATTGAATATGTTTGTCTTTTCATGATAACATTTGGTTAATAGACCATAGGTAATATTGGCTATTTTAAATAAGGACGGGGTCGCCTAACTGAAGACTAGTATTACTAAATCTAGGGGGGAGGCAGCTACCAACAAGGACCCCCACCTCCTGGCCATGGCCGGTTTCCCAATTGCATTTAACTATTCGTTAATTAACTACGTAACTTGAGTTTTACTCCGTTAAAACTTAGGTCAATCTAACACTAGTGAATCATTAGGTAACGATAATATAAATGGAAACTTCAGAAACCCAGCATAATACATGTGAAGGAGTATATTTCTTTAAGGACTTTAACCCCTAATTCGACGGAATTTTTGTAACAAAAAAATATGTTACCAACACACTAAAATCAAAACCTTACGTATTTTCTGTAAATTAGTACAGTAGAATTTTTTTTAATTAGTTGTTCAGTGGACATCGAATTAAGGATTAAGACATATCTAATGGTTAGCATACATGAGAAACATTCATACCACAAGCCACAAGAATGTAGGAAGTTATGCGACAACCACGTATTCCAACAAGACGGCGTTGATGGTATTTGATAGAAAACAAAAGGAATATCATTTAGTTATATTATATATATTATTATGTATATTGTGATATTTATTATATATTATGTTATCTTACTAATATTATAAATGCAAAAGTTTAGATGGATGAATGTTTGTTAGAGTTTGTAGCCTAAACGGCTGAACGGATTTCGATGAAATTTGGTGTAGATGTAGAGGATAGTCTGGAAGAACACAAAGGCTACTCACTTTTTAATTCCACGCGGACTGAGTCGCGGGCGAAAGCTAGTACTGTCATAATAATATAACAGTGTGACAAATAACAAAACCTTTTAATGTTGCCGAGCCGTTTCAATAGATCGTTAATTATTGATTGCTTGTTGGAATGCGCGATGGTTTTGACCGTGAGCTGAGAAGGTCGAAAATCTAGATTCTAGACGCACATTAGTATTTAACAGCCGAATATAATACAGGTGATGTCATTGAATTTTAATGATGATATAGTTACCGATTTATCTATACTTCTATACTATATACTATTATAATAAAGCGTAAACACACACTTCTTTGTTGCCTAAGATCTCAGCAATTACAGCATATTTTTGAATAATTCTTTTTTTAATAAAAAGCTTTACACTTACGACACGCTTTAGGCTACATATTTTCACGCTATTAAACTTAGGGGTAAATAAATTGAATAAGCATTGTGTGGGAGAAGGACCATAAACTACAAGTTGCCAACATTAAGGAAGCAAGGTTATGGTAACGGTAATTTTGACATTTGTAATTGAGAATTACACAAATGTAAACAATAAAATAAAGTTTTTATAATTACATGCGGATGAAGCCGCACGGGAACAGCTAGTCTGGCATACATAGAAAGACTGAAAAAATTCCGACAAGAATTTTGTGGTACCTTGTCACATTATTTGTTTAATTCAAATTCAATAAACACACAAAATGTGATGTCATCGTGTTTTTTTGTAGTTACAAAGACCATTTTGTATTCGTATGCCAGTAATGTCGCATTTCCTGTACTTTATCGAACATAATCTTTTTTCTACGTAATGTCGCTTATAATTTACATTGTTACTTTTAAGTAATTTTTCATTACATCTAATATTTTTTTTTGCATTAATTTTTCAATTCTATTAACAGACTAGCTTTAGCCTGCGACTCTGTCTGCGTGTAATTAAAAAAACAAAAGTGAGCTTATGTGTTCTTCCATACTATCCTCTACGTGTAAATCAAATTTCATCGAGATCCGTCTAGCCGTGTATGCTATAAACTCTACCAAACATCCATCCATCTAAACTTTTGCATTTATAATCATACTAATATTATCATACTTCATACTTCATACTTCATACTAATATTATAAATGTGAAAGTTTAGATGGATGGATGGATGGATGGATGTTTGTGAGTTTGTAGCCTAAGCGGCTGAACGGATTTCGATGAAATTTGGTGTAGACGTAAAGAATAGGCTGGAAGAACATATAGGCTATTCACTTTTGTTTTTTTTAATTCCACGCGGACGGAGTCGCGGGCGACAGCTAGTATTAGTATATCTTTAAAACTCTCCTAGTAGAGTTGAATATCCGTCAGACGTCCGTTATTTGAAACGTGTATATTTATGTTTGCACTATAAATCTGTTAATACATGTCACCGCTACTGGGAGCTAGTTTTACCCAAATTCCTCGCAAAACGCATACGATTTACATAATTGAAAGGACATTGACATTATAGTTAGAGCGCGCGCACAACCGAAACTAAACAATCGCACAACGTTTAGTCTCGCTTTGATTCCTATGAGCTTATATGGAGGTGGGCACACTACTCGATTTTTAGATGCACAACAAAACAATTGAATTTCTTGAAAAACAATCAACAATCGCACAACTGTTTAGTCTCGCTTTGATTCCTATGAGCATATAGGTTCGCACTACTTGATTTTAGTTGTGCAACTAAACAGTTGAATTGGCTGCGAAACAATCGACAATCGCACAACAACGACAGGTTAGTCAAAGGTGTGCGCCCGCTCTTAGTCTACGCGACCCTGGTGTAAGGACACTCGTGTTGTATTTATATTCGGCTATTTTGAAGTAGCCATAGGTTATTATTGCAACAGAGATATCATGCGTCATTTGTACCGAACAAGAATAATAAAATTCGAATCTTTGTGTTTGGCTGACAATAAACATTTGGATTGCCTAAAATATTAAAGCTTTTGACATGATTGATATAAAAAATATTGTATCATTTTTTTATTACATTCCGAGATCGAATAATAATTAATTGACATGACATCACACTCTTTAAATTAGATCTAGACATAAAAAAACATTCTGTTAACGTATATATGTTAGTTTTTAGTTATTTTCATGTCTGATATTAAATTTTAATTAAATTAATAATAGTTAAACGTTGACTTTTCTTTTACTATTATTAATAATACTCTCTGTTTGTCGTCTACTCTGTGATAATCCAGAAATATTTCTTGTGTGTTTGTCTTATTTCTGTCTTCATACTAAACTGAAACATCAATGTTTATTTTCAAAGTTAAATATACGTTCGATTTTCCGGCAATAAATAATCAATAGGAAATTTCCGATTGCTATAAAGGTTTTTTTTATTTGCATTTAAGATTAATTAGCTATCGCCCGCGACTCCGTCCGAGTGGAATTAAAAAAAACATTTACGTCAAATTTAATCAAGATCCGTTCAGCAGTTTGGGCTACAAACTCTAAAAAACATCCATCTATTTAAAATTTCGCGTTTATAATATTAGTAAGATTGTTCAAGTGATTTATACAAAATTAAATGTGTAATATTCTAAAATTAAAAAGCTCATTCTTTGAAATGATTTCAAACTACAGAAATATCGCTGACATTTTCAAAGTGTCGCTTGCAACAAAAATCACGATGAAATCATCAAAAAATATAATTGGCACATTCACTGCCACATTCCTATTAGCATCATGCCACAGGTAATATTAAAAATAAGCGTTTTTAAAAACTAGTGACGTGCGTTACTATCGATAAAATTTATGTATTGAAAACATAGTGAACGTGGAAATAAAAAATAGAATAAACAATCGCCCAGGTGACGAAATTTGACCTTATAAATATTGTAAATTATGTTAATAAATACGCCATGTACTTCTTATTATATTATACTTTTTGACCGACTTCTCAAAAGAAGGAGGTACTCGATTCGTCTGTATGTTTTTTTTTTTTTTTTTTTTTATGTGTGTTACGGCATAACTCCGCCCCTGGTAGACCGATTTTGAAAATTCTTTTTTTATCCGAGAGGTAGTGCTTGCAGGTGGGTCCCATTTTTTTGTTTGATTTTTGGAGTCAAAGACTACGGCGTAGTTAAATAGTTTGGCTCAAAATTGCGTGACGAAATTTGGTGTCTTTTTTGCTTTCTATGCTTCCGTAGCCTAAACTATAAGACTTACACAAAAATTATGTATGGAAGAATTGTAGCCCTTTAAATTTGCTAAATAAAAGTCCGCGATAGCATATATCTATCTATTAAAGTTGTCGCACAATAACCACTTTTTTCATTATAGAACAAATCCATTTTTTTCCACTCTACAGTCATCAACCTAAATATGTATACATTTACAAACTTATGAAAATACGTATTCACATATTGGTAAATAAAATTACGGCTGTGACCCGCGACCTCGTCCGCGTAGAGTTTAAAACTACCTACCACCTAGTACTTAATTATTTTTTGTTTTTTACAATGTAATCAAAGAAAACGCATTTGGAACCTCTGAAATTATCAGTATTTCTGTGCTATCAAAGGCACATATGTTTTAAAGCTTTTTAAATATATAAGTACATATTTATGCAGTTAATTGTAATTCGATCTTGCAAAATATGCGACAAAAATATATTCAAAGTTCTTCAAGTGTTCGTTTTAAGTTCAAAATTTAGGTAATATGTTGTTCGTGAGTTTTAACACGTTGTTTTTTACTATACGGCTAACTATTAGATATTGAAAACGTAAGTCCAAAAATATCGGCTGTTTGTGTCAATCTGACGGTCACGGTGACGATGAAGTTAGTCACGTTTTGTTTACTTAGTATGTTATAATATGAATGACGACTTCTATTACGTCAGTTTTATTACGTCACCAGTTGTCTTGAGTGTGATATTAAATTACTTTATGGTTGCAGATTTTTTTTGTGACTGAATGGCCACTGTTTGCGTTGAAGAGGCATTCACAGATTCACCGGGCTTGAGGTGGCCGAGCGCAGATGGCGCTTAGCCTAAACCTCGTTTATGAGTAACTAAGCTCGAGGACTCACTCAGGAGCCTCGGCTCGGGCCGTTACTTCGTTATTATTACCGGATTGGGTGGTTGCAGAGGTGACCGAGGAAGTTTTACAACCACAAACATTTGAGATACGAATGAAAGAGATGCGATCTATTGTCCTCTCTTTCTGTCACATCCCAACGTGTTTTTGTTGTCTTTTTTATTGAGTCTAAATAATATTCTTATTTTAATGGTTATTACATATTAACATAACGTCAAATGAATTTACTTTATTTTTTTACCGCAGTAACTTTATTCCGACCTTGTTCTAAAAAGATTGCTATCAAGTCGTCTTACGCGGGATTTCTTTGAGGTATTGTGTAAAATTTTCAAACAAACCTATTACATATTCATGTTACATGTAACAATAGTATTTAAACTTAAAAGTGGCGCACAAAAGAAAATAATACGCAAACAGAATATTTTATCGATATCGAGTATCGATAACTTGCTTTACGGAGCAGCACTAACTTCTTAGAATGTACAAATATTTTGACAGACAAATTAATAAGAAATCTTCTTACAAGGTAATGTAAAAACAATTAAAACTTTTTAAAAAGATTTATATGTGTTATTATTATATTCTAATATTATTTTACGTTAAATCAGCAATAAAGAGGATGGAAGTAACTTATAGAAACACTAGCTTTTGCCCGCGATTCCGTCCGCGTGGAATTACAAAAAAAGTATGTAGCCTATGTGTTCTTCCATACTATATTCTACATCTATGCATAATTTTACCCAGATCCGATTAGCCGTTTAGGCCACAAACTCTAACAAACATCCATCCAGCCATCTATCTAGACTTTCACATTTATAACATTAATTTTACCAAAATATACTCAAATCGTAACCAAATTAGCCATTTTACATGCGACGAATCATTCATCACAATCTAATCTTACTATCTCACTAATATTATAAATGCGAAAGTTTAGATGGATGGATGGATGTTTGTTAGAGTTTGTAGCCTAAACGGCTTAACGGATCTCCATGAAATTTGGCATAGACGTAGAGGATAGTCTGGAAGAACACATAGGCTACTAACTTTTGTTTTTTTGAACTCCACGCTGACGGAGTCGCGGGCGAAAGCTAGTTAATAAATAAATAAACAAAACGAACATTAAAATTTCTATATTCTTTTTTTAATAACATTTACGAGATTCCTCCAATTCATCACCTACAAGCTTTTTCCATCCAACAATAACATAACAGGATTCGATTTTATCAATAAACAAATACAAAAATAAAATTACAAAAAGAGTATGTAGCTTATGTGTTCTTCCATACTATATTCTACATCTATGCATAATTTTACCCAGATCCGATTAGCCGTTTAGGCTACAAACTCTAACAAACATCCATCCAGCCATCTATCTAGACTTTCACATTTATAACATTAATTTTACCAAAATATACTCAAATCGTAACCAAATTAGCCATTTTACATGCGAAGAATCATTCATCACAATCTAATCTTACTATCTCACTAATGTTATAAATGCGATAGTTTAGATGGATGGATGCATGGATGTTTGTTAGAGTTTGTAGCCTAAACGGCTAAACGGATCTCGATGAAATTTGGCATAGACGTAGAGGATAGTCTGGAAGAACACATAGGCTACTAACTTTTGTTTTTTTGAACTCCACGCTGACGGAGTCGCGGGCGAAAGCTAGTTAATAAATAAATAAACAAAACGAACATTAAAATTGCTATATTCTTTTTTTATCCGAAAGGTAGTGCTTGCAGTTGGGTCCCATTTTTTTGTTTTTATACTGTCATATCGTGTTTTTTTTTTTTTTTTTCTTTTATGCCATTTTCTATGCCCATATGGGTTCTATATATGCCTTATTTAAGATAATGTTACGTTAAATCCTGTCGGCGGTTAAAGAAATTGAAAATAAATAAATATTATGAAAAATAAATAAATGCAATGTTTCTATAAATAACTATTTAAAATTCAATTAATCTATACTAATAATATAAAGAGGAAAGATTTGTATTTTTGTATTGTTGTACTGGACCGATTTTGATAATTCTTTTTTTATACGAAAGGTAGTGCTTGCAGTTGGGTCCCATTTTTTTGTTTTTATACTGTCATATCGTGTTTTTTTCTTTTATGCCATTTTCTATGCCCATATGGGTTTTATATATGCCTTATTTAAGATAATGTTACGTTAAATCCTGTCGGCGGTTAAAGAAATTGAAAATAAATAAATATTATGAAAAATAAATAAATATTATGAAAAATAAATAAATATTATGAAAAATAAATAAATGCAATGTTTCTATAAATAACTATTTAAAATTCAATTAATCTATACTAATGATATAAAGAGGAAAGATTTGTATTTTTGTATTGTTGTACTGGACCGATTTTAAAAATTCTTCACTCTTAGCAAGGTAATTTATCTGTGAGTTACATAGGCTATCTTATTTATTACTAGCTGTACGCGTGCGGATTCATCCGCGTTAGATTATAAAAACTTTATTGTATTGTTTACATTTGTCAAATTATCAATAGCAAATGTCATAATGACATGACATGACAAACCTTGGCAATCTTGCTTCCTTGAGGTTGGCAGCAACTTATGGTCTCTTTCCCATATTAGGGTTTTATCCAAAATATTCACCCCTAAGTTTAATGGCGTGAAAATATATAGCGTGACGTGACGCGAAGCGTGACGTAAGTGTAGGGCTTTTTATTAAAAGATGAATTGTTCAAAATATGCTGTAATTGCTGACATCTTGGGCAACAAAGAAGTGTGTGTTTACGCTTTATTATAATAGTATAGATTTTAATTTCACATAGACGAAGTCACGAGCAACAGCTAGTACTACATAAATAAAAAACAATGCTAGAGACATTTGAATACTTATTCAGTAATGAGACAAATAACATATTTAATAAACTTTATAATTTCCCCTCGTTATAGTGTGTACATACCCTAAGAGATTCATTTATCTTAAACCAGCTGACGGTAATCTCGATTGAAGGTACAAAAAGAAATAAACCGAATTCGCAGAATTAAAACAAACAAACTCATACCGTGAACTTATAAAAAAGATTTAAAAAAAAACAAACAAATACTTACGGCAGAATTTAAACGGCACATACTCGTAAATATGTATATTGAATGATGAAGCCACGGTTATATTTAAACGTCTTATATTATAAGCGATGCTTACGGTTCGTGATTCGTTTCAGTATCCGGCCGTTAGTAATTTTCATTAAGTAATCTAATTTTAGAACTATTTATTCATCCGCTTAGGGTGTAAACTCTAACAACTCATCCGGTTAGATGGATATCTAAACATTTATAATGTTAGAAAACGTTTCAACGCATCTGCAATTGCGGCTATGGGCAGAGGTTGTTTTAACATTTTGGCGGATTCAGTTGGTCGCTTGCTCGTTTGCCACCTTGATATAAAAAAAAAGAAAATTATCAATTTAAAAAGGCGATATCCTTGTGAACCGTTCGGATTACGGTTTTGCATTCATAAAATAAAATGTACCGCAAACTGAGAATCACGTTACCTTCAAACGACATTGACCTCAAAGAATCCTTAGATAAGTCATTGATATTATCCTCAGGTCTCTAAAGGCTAAAAAGATTTGAATGAATGAAAATTCTTAACGCGTCTTTGAAAGAAATTTATGATCATACGCGCACTTAAAACTAAACTATCGGACAACTGTTTAGTCGCGCTTTGAGTCTGAGCTTATATGGTGCGCACACTACTCGATTTTTAGTTGTGCAACTAAACAGTTGAGGCTGCGAAACAATCGACAATCGAACAGTTGCGATAGTTTAGTCAAAGGTAGTGCCCGCTCTAAATGATTACCCTCAAGAACTTTGCGAGTTGAATGGCCGAGTTCCTTGATTTTTTTATAATAGTAGTGTTATTAGGCGTGAATTTTAAATGATTGTTATCCATATTTGAAACCGACGAATAGCGAGGAGGAGCGCGCAGAGAAATAAGGAGAAATGTTTCTTCAACTAAACTTCAACTAAAATCCAACTAAACTTTCACATTTATTACAATAGGGAGATAATAAAGCCTAAACACACATCTCTTTGTTTATGTAGGATGTCAACAATCACAGCATATTTTTGATAATTCCTTGAAAAAGCCCTATACTTTCACCTAAAAAACACCTTAAAAACACTACATGTTATAGGTTGAATTTTTACTCTATTTAATTTAGATGGTAAATAAATTAAAAAAAAACTGTCATGCGGGAAAGGAACAAAAGCTACAAGCCAATTACTAAGAAGCAATGCCATGGTAACGGTAATTGTTGCAAAGACCTTCGTTGTCATTTGTTTATTTGAATCTATACTATTATAATAAAGCGTAAACACACACTTCTTTGTTGCCTAAGATGTCAGCAATTACAGCATATTTTGAACAAGTCTTCTTTTAATAAAAAGCCCTACACTTACGTCACGCGTTAGGCTATATATTTTCACGCCATTAAACTTAGGGGGTAAATATTTTGGATATAAACCCTAATGTGGGAAAGAGACCATAAGTTGCTGCCAACATCAAGGATGCAAGATTTCCATTGTAACGTAATTGATATTTTGACATTTGCTATTGATAATTTGACAAATGTAAACAATAAAATAAAATTTTCATAATTTTATGCGGATGAAGCCAGGAACAGCTAGTTTTTTATAATTTTGATGAGGCCGCATGGGAACAGCTAGTACACGTAATAAAAAGGTGTATTTAGTATCAATGACATATAGAAGCATAGAATTTTTTGGAACGAAACAGCTGCCTTTTGCATTCCACAATATGTGAGAAGGAGCAGGTTAAATATACACAGCTGAATTAAAACTGTTTAACACAATTACAAGCAATAAATGTAGTTAAATGTTATACAGCTATTTAAATAATTATAATAGGCTTATATTTGGCTTACAAATATTCTTAGTTTTTTTTTTATTACATGTAGTTTCATGTGGAACCATTTTAAGAGATTGTTACATCCTCTTATATGACCATAACTAGTTTGCTAACACTGCAATGATATAAAAAGAAGAAATACCGTATATGTTTAATTAGGTGTAACTATTTTCTCTTGTGTAATTTGTACTTAGCAAGGCTTGGATTGAAATGCGTCACAAATTAGATTGATAGCTTCATTTGTTTTTTTCACTTTGTTCTTCATTTGTTTTCTTTTTCTTCTTTTTCACAGATTCATAATCATGGGTGCACGAGTCAATGGTTTAGGGGGGGCAAGCAAGGGTCCAATCATACTAAACATACTCATACTAATATTATAAATGTGAAAGTTTAGATGGATGGATGGATGTTTGTTAGACTTTGTAGCCTAAACGGCTGAACGGATTTCAATGAAATTTTGTATAGAAGTAGAGGATAATCTGTAAGAACACATAGGCTATACACTTTTGTTTTTTTTAATTCCACGCGAACGCAGTCGAGGGCGAAAGCTAGTCTGGAATAATTCAAACTTCAGTTCTGATTAAGTGTTGCCAATTTGTATTTCAGACGTATGTATGGATAAATGGTGTTCAATTCAATAGCAATTGAGCTGCCAGTCTTAATTGTAACGTCCATGAACCTTTTCGGTTACTTTCGTTTAACAATTATTGTCAATTTAGTTTTTTTAGTGACCATATTTTATCTGCCAACATAACGTAATCCTTGATTGTCTGTGGTTGTAATTAATTTAGCAAATAATGTCCTTGTTTAAATGCATTTGCACTTTATTTTTACTAGCTTTCGCGACTCCGCGACTTTAGTCCGCGTGGAATAAAAAAAACAAAAGCATATAACCTATGTGTTCTTCCAGATTATGCTCTACATCTATGTCAAATTTTATCCAGATACGTTTAGCTGTTTAGCCTACAAACTCTAACAAACATCCATCCATCAATACTCTTTTTTTTTTTTATAATATAAGGTGACAAACGAGCAAGCGGCCACCTGAATCCACCGAAATGGAAAGCGACCGCTGCCCATAAACATCCGCAATTGCAGATTTATACTCTCGCATTTATAATATTAGTAAGAAGTCCCCGAAGTTTTTACGGTCAGGAGCTTGTACTCGAAGTTGCTAGAGAATTGTTTTCGGTCAATAACTTAAATATGAAGTAGGAATTCATTTCACTTTTTTTTGTATCTTGAATCCTTAAAAATTCCTTCAAGAAAATATCTACATCTCGTACATATATAAACGTTTTCAAGGAACAATGAGTATTGCCAGATAAAAAAAAACTATTGTCATTTGACATCGAAATATTTTCCCGTAGTAAACAAAACGTTTGCGTGTTACATTATTCATAAAATACATTTCGGAATGTTTTCGGTAATAAATACTATGTTGTCAGGGAAAATTACCAAGGTGAAGTAATATACCATAGTTTAAATTGTGGTTTACAAACTCGCTGACAACTTGATTTATAATCTGTGAACTTTAACGTTTAAGGATTAGTTTAACCTTAAAAGCGCACACCTTTGACTAAACTATCGCACAACTGTTGTGCGATTGTTAATTTCGTAGCCCATTCAGTTGCACAACTAAAAATCGAGTGTGCACCGCCATATAAGCTCATAGGAATCAAAGCGAGATAAAACAGTTGTGCGATTGTTTAGTTTCAGATGTGCGCACGCTCTAAGAATGTATGGACCTACAAGTTAACTGACTGAGGCATAAATGATACTAAATTATCCCCCACTGGCTCTTTTATGCTATTATCGATATAGGTTATAAATATTTTCTGTCAGAAAAAGCGATAGCCGCGCCTCTATCACATGACTAAACATCTTTGTTTGACTAAACTAAAAACTATAGAATGATAAATAAAAACAGTTTTTATTTTTAAAAAGCTTAAAAAGCCTTTCTACAATTAGAGCACTTACTATTTTCCTGCCCTATCCATTCCTTGCTTATTTTACGTCCCCTACCCATCCTTATTGAAAAAGATAGAATGAGAATGAATGATCAAACGCAGGAATATTTATCGAAATTTCTGGAACACGGAAATTTCTCAGAACATGATGTGTTTGTAAACAGTTAATCATCGATTTAACAGAACTCTAAATATCCTTGAGACGTAATAACAGACAACTAAACGATCTGTCTGTTATACTTTTAATTCGAAGTGTTAATACACGGGGCAAGAGTGTTGCCAGAACAAAGGAACCTTGACATTCTGAGCTTGTTAATCTTTGAAACTGTTTAGATATGGGTTAATAGTAACCGTGTGGTTTAAGGAAAAATGCAATTAAAAATACAAAAACATTTTTCTAGTTTTCATAAAGGGGAAAATTTACAAAACCGTTGTAAGACCTGTCATGATGTATGGATCTGAATGTTGGGCAGTAAAAGGAACGGATGAAAAGAGACTACATGTAGCAGAAATGCGAATGTTAAGATGGATGTGTGGTAACACGAATGCATAAGATACGAAATGAGTATATTTGAGGAAGTTTGAGAGTAGTCCCAGTGGTAGAGAAGGTAAGGAGTAAAAGGTTAGTGTGGTATGGGCATGTTATGAGAAGGAGTACGCCGGTAGAGGTAGAACTAGAAAGAGATGGATGGATTGCGTGAAAGGTGACATGATCAAGAAGGGAGTGATGACTGAGATGACGGATGATAGTTATTTGGAGGACGAAAACCCGGGAGTAGGATAAGACAGGGGAGTTGATAATGATTTTTCTAGAAAACATTTTAACTGTGAGAGATTTTAAAAGACACATATTTGTCTATTATATGCCACCCAGTATGGCCTCTTTATTAAGTGCCAATAAAATAGTATAACACTTGTATGAAAGTAGGTGAAACTCAGATAAAAATATGTAAACAGAAAAACGCAATAATACCTTATCAATGTTTAATGAGAGAAACAAATAAAAAGTCTGTTTTCTTAACAATCAAGGAAATTAGAACAGATAGATAAGTACGGTCAGGAAAATCCGCGGTGTTCAACTTTAGGAAAAATTGCCTTGTTCATTCCAAATAGACGAACTCCACATATTCCTACAAATAATTAATTAGATAGCAGTGCAAACGAAGGGGTAATAATAAAAAGAAAGTAGCCGTGTCTAACTAACCGACTTTTTCTTACCGATACATTTATAAACTACGTTGTATTTTTATTTCGCGTCTCGTTTCAAAATGTTCAAACAATTTTAGCTTTTAATGTGCAACACCTACAAATTCCTCGATTATACCTACTATTTACAACGTCTGTTACTCTTTACTTTAGTTGTCATTTTGTTTATTTTAAAACGCAATAATATCGTGAGCACATGACTTAAAAGAACTTAACCCGCTATAATTCGAAGTCTAAATTTACTACCGAAAAGCAGGGCGTTAGAATAAGGCGTGGCAGGCGACCGCCCAGGGCGCTGGATAGAATTATAATACATTATACTGTTTCCCCCCCCCCATACCCAAAATCCATTCATACTGAGACTGCCAAGATGTTTCTAATAGTTCATATTATACTATATACATATATATATCGGCTTGAGCTAGCACGATATCAGAATTACTAGTACTCGAGATCACATGTGGGCGGCCATGGGTAAAGTCGGATTCAAGAAATACATTCACAATACTACAGTCAGGATATCATCGATCTACCAAGCTCCTATCGTTCCAACAATGTTCTCGCAACGATCCCTATTTTCAGAATGATCTAAGTTCTCTCGAAAGTCGCCCGGCGGCGCTCGTGTTCTAATTATGACTTAAATTCAAATTGATTTCTTCTTCTGATTGCGACACGGCCATCCTGCGAACACCCGTCCTCGGGTGATGTTACTCACGTTCCGCTCGGCCACTCCTGGCCTAACTACGCTTATTAACCAACAACATACATACTTGTAGAGTCTAGAAATTTAATTCATACTCGCCAACACTAACACGCCTGAGACATGTACCACCGTCGTTCAAATTTTAGTACTTTCAGCGTTATACTCTCAACTCACACAAACTCCACCGAGTAAAAACCTCTAACGCCTCGGCTCTCCCGCCGAATCTCTCACCGCGGCCCTCCGGCCAAATCTCTCCACGTCCGGCTCCGACGTGCCAACTACACACAACGGTCCTCCAGACCCCTGCCTGTCATCACCCTATGACACGACAGTTACACAAACCGGTCCTCCTGACCCCGACCTCCGCCAGAGTTAACCGCGCACCGCACATCCAAGGACTACGGCTACGTTAAAACTTCTGGTACGGTCGACCACAATACGGTAAAGACCCTTACTCGAGTTTATGTCATCATCAACATCGACTGGTACATGACTCACAGGCATCCTATAACTCCGTGTTTGTAACTACAAACTTTCAACACTCTACAGTTGCAAGTAGGTACATCACACTGTAACCCACCATGAAAACTACTAACCACCATCTCAGTTTACATTAGTGCTACTCCTCGCAAATAGCGTACCGAACATACAAAGCAGTCACCACGCACCTCTTCCAACGCATAGTGCTGTCACGGACACATTCTTCACGTCATTAGTGATTACATAGTCAATTACTGGATGAACCGAATTTTTGTAACATCGCTGGTCAACACCAACCGCTATCTTACCGCGCCTTAAACCGATAACTCTTACACGTCTCGGCCATACTGACATTAGCACGTCCCCGTGCTATTTGCATGCTGGTCTTTCAGGCTATCAGACATCATATTAGCAAAGTAAAGACAAAGAAACCACAGAGTTTACTGCATTCACCCACTAGTGTTATGCTAACATTATAAGTGCTATTACGATTGTTATTCCCTCTGGTCAGCTTATAATTTCGTTCACAAATAATTAAGCTATACAAACTGTAAGAATATTTGACCTCAAACATGGAAACATCTCCAAAACAAAATTACATCTCCGTTACCAACTTATGACAACAAGGTTCAAACCACAACACACGGCCAATACTATTCACCTCCTGTGAACATTCCATACCGACCCATATGATGCCAATCTGCAACCATTTGTCAGCTCAGTTGGAAACGTTAATAATATCAAATTTCCTTTTTTTAAATTCAGTAGAAGCCAAACTTCCTTTTTCATTTTACAGATCTTAAAGCCATGACGTTAACTAAGGGAATAGTAATCGGTAAACAAAACATGCTATACTATTATCCCTAACTCCAAACACATCTTTTCTTTCATTTTCTCGCTATCGTAACTTAAAACCATATTTCGGATCAATTAAACCTGATTACGCTTAAACACATTTTCGCTTTTACTTAATAGCTACACGACCAGCTCTATAATTGGAATGTGTACAGTCAGTTCTTTGACTACCAATGTTATCGAAGTTATCACGTGTCAAAGAATCGTATTCCGGACGATGCGTTAACCCGAATTCAAGCGTTACGTTAACATTACTATGACTACGCCTTGGGTTTAAACAAAAGTTTGAAATACAAAGATGTTCCAGATTACAAGACTGCTTTAGCCGATACACAAAGAAAGAGAATTTAAATATCACATTAAATAATGACCAAAGCAGAGTAGCCTAGCAAGTTCTCAATTTGCTAAGTTCAATTGCATACAACAAACGTTAATATCAACCACTTCAATTTTAATCTCTAACTAATATTTTTTATTAATAGAGTTACAACCTAAACAGGCGGTGCTATCCGATATCATTTGGTTCTGCTTGCTAAAATTTCACAATTATTTAAAACTACGTCAGCGGTTATAAATGTAATGCGTAGCTGTGTGTACATCAGCTTAGAACCGGTACAACAGATCAGTTCACGTAGTCTTAAACCGATGAGCTGCAGCTCAACAACTAAATTAGCAGCCCACCGCTCACCGCGATGTACCACAACTATGGGTGCCCATAAGCCTCTAACCGTTCGATGACTCGCCGCTCACACGAACTATAACCCATGTAGGTATAAACTGAATTGATCCGCGGAGCCGGTTCACCGATACCCTTCACTAGCGCGAACTGTGAGCCGATCTCAGATCATCAATTTTAGTAAAACTACCACTGCCTAGTAATGAGCTAAGAACTCGATATTTCGATTAGGACAGGTTTTGCGACTTACTGTGCACTAATGCTAGATTGTTTCACTAAGGTTCACAAAAGATAATAACATTTCACGAGTAACTACTCTTAATAACAGCACGCTGAACTATTGCTAACTTTTTTTTGTCAGTAGAGGATTGATAACACGTACAGGGAACGTCACATGATTTAATTCAATAATGTTTTTAATTTTATTCAAACTGTCATAACCGACATGTTTGACATCTAAATTACTCAAGTATTATTTCAAATTATTTTAACAAGATAATTTTATTTTCCCCAAATAGTACCACCCTCATTAAAATAACATCTGATAATTACAAATTAACAATAATAACAGATTCACTAAGCATTTCCGTAAATAATTACAACATACTAACAACCTAAATACCGAACTGTACTATTGTTCAGTTGACAAACTATCTCGAGTCACTTAGATTTAAATCATTTAAGGATACTAGAATACATTACGCTCATTACCCTCTAATCTTGCAGCCCAACACACAAACTACTAAAGGAACGAACTCACCGGATCCTTGAGACATCAATACTTTGAGGATTTTAACAAGTTGGACATCTTACGCTCTCGCTGAATGAAACCATACCATAGGTCATGTTTGCATAACCTGCTATTGGGAGACCTGCGGATACTTGCACCCTTCCACATTATATCAACTGCTTGGTTTAATTTCCAGTTGCTTTAAAACAGTGATCCAATGTCCATGCTATAGCACTAGCGCAGATTCGGAAGTCATAAACATCCTGACTCCGAACATATCTTCGGTGGCTTATTATTTTCCTGGCTATCACTTTTTTGCATTTTGCGTAATCTTACAACAATAACGACTTTATGATTTTTCATTTATTTTCTTGACATTTATCTTTTTCGAAACTTAATGTCACAGATCCACGCATGCGCGATGGATTTCTCTTTCCTTTCGCATAATTCCTTTTTGAAGTACTTTTCTTTGATTGTTTAGCACCATATGATTTCCAAATCACGTTAACGGTATTTTGTATGCCGTGTACGTATACCTTCGACTGTTATTTTACGACGCACACATACTTCATAAACGTATTTGCGTTTTCAAATACTGAAACTATTAAATCGTGCACAAAGGCGTATAATCCCCTTACGATCTTGCATATCAGCGTTTATCGTTTGCGTTTTTCCAAAATAATCTCGTAATTGAAATATTTTTTCACAGTGACGGACGGAAACGTCAAATTAATTCTTTTCTTTTTAGATCCCATATTTCACAGAAAATTTTACGAATGTCATTGAATTTGCGCTTATTTTCGATCTCCTTTTTTTGTCATCACATCTTCCCATCTTAGATTTCTAACTTGATCCGACAGCGATCCCACTTCTGATATCGGCTTGAGCTAGCACGATATCAGAATTACTACTACTCGAGATCACATGTGGGCGGCCATGGGTAAAGTCGGATTCAAGAAATACATTCACAATACTACAGTCAGGATATCATCGATCTACCAAGCTCCTATCGTTCCAACAATGTTCTCGCAACGATCCCTATTTTCAGAATGATCTAAGTTCTCTCGAAAGTCGCCCGGCGGCGCTCGTGTTCTAATAATGACTTAAATTCAAATTGATTTCTTCTTCTGATTGCGACATATATATATACTTATTATAAGGAAATGTCTTTTCCATAAAATAAATCCCATCCACTGGCTATTACAGAGTTTTTTTAAAGAAAATCATTGGAAGGTGATAGAAAAATGTATATTCAATAGCAGTACAAAGTCCTATTACTGTAAACTTCTCTTCGTGTCTACTCACCATAAGTTGCAGTCTTCAGTCCTCGTTTGTTCAGGGAAGTAACTCTTCCCGTTGTGTTGGCACGGGAGCATCAGGTTCCCGGGAGTGAGGCCGAGGCAGACGGGCTCGTAGTCTGGGCAGCAATCGTCATGGGCCCGGGTTCGATTGCAAAACTCGTCGCAATAACATAATGTATCTGTTGGACGGAATGTAAACATTGAATAACATAAATGGTGACGTCATAAGTGACAAAGTTATATCATTTGAAGATCATGACATGGTAATCTTTTTTTTTCGTCATTCACAATGTATAGGGTACTAACTGTCAAAATAATCGATTTAAAACCAACTCATAGTTTAACCAATACTGGTAGCACTAAAATAATGAATCGATTACCATCTGAAACGAACGATCATATTTCCAATTGCCCACTTTAAACTATCCATATCAAAAACTAATTATTACAAATCTTAGTTCCTAAATATTAAATCTAAATGCATTACTAGCTGGCAATAAAACCATTTAAAAAAATTACTTACTCAATATCCTATGAGCACATGAATCCTGTCTGTCATTACAGCAACCGTTTGTCTTGCCGCAGTACGGTCCCGGGGGTAAATCTGGACCCCAGTATGCTGTGCATGCGCATACCAACGAGAAGAACACCAACAAATGTTTACTGTGAACAAGAAATATTATTGAATACACTAAAATATAATAGACATTTCTTATATCTTCATGGCTCAGGGGTTTGAGCACTTGACTTAAACTACAGGTCCTGGGTTCGAATCCTGCCATGTAACAATGTGATTTCCGATTTTTATATGTACATAATTTACCCGACGTTCTTACGGTGAAGGAAAACATCTTGATGTCTGCACACGGCGAAAAAATTCAAAGATATTTGTGAAGTCGACCAGCATTTGGCCAGCGTGGTTGACTATGGCCTAGTCACCCTAACTTAGGGTAGGCTCCGAGCTTCATAGTGGGGACGTGTAGCTGGTGATGATATCCTACAAATGTTACTATATTGGAGTTATACGGTAAAATATTAAAAAACAATGCTCAATATCAAATCGATATTAAGTCTAGCCGAATAAAAATAGGTCATACACCGCCGCGAAGTTACATGATAGCCAAAAATATAATATGATTGCCATTAGTCTATAAAAATAAAACATGAAAGCCATAAACCAGATTATAAATGAACATTAGCCCATTTAAAACATCTCATTGTACGACAGTAGTGTTGTTCCTATCGACGAAAACAAACGAATAGCGATAAGATACATTTAATTTGCGATTATAGCCCTAACGGCAATTTATGTAACCGTTAATTGGCATAGATTATAACAATTGAAAACAGACGCGACATGAGAGAGTAAATCAAAATATTTTTTTTCCTATTTATCTGTCAATCAAAAAAAATATAAAGTGAAATTTAAAATTGTAACTATTACTTACAATTAACTTTATTTTTATTTTAAAGTCTAGATTGAAATGTTATCACTAAGATGAGCATGTTTTGTTTATTATTTGCGTAGTTTTAAAATGTAGTAAGAATTTAGTATCGTGTAAAACCAGAAATGAATGTCAAAGAAATTTGAAAGTAACAATGTCCTAGATGTTGATTTTAAAATAGTTTGCTAGATAAAAAACAAATAAAACTTATTTTTATTTGCGTAACGCATTAGTATATTCTGCCTAAAGCTATTTGGGTTTGCACGTCTATTTTTAATGCGTAAATAAGTACATTGACCTATTTCTTTGAAATAGAAATAATATCGACAAAACAAAATTAGCACAACACTATTTTTATATTATTACACGCTTAATAGTCCATAGATAGCGTATGTTATTGTTTTTATTTTAATTGAATAGCGAAGAGTTATCGCTTTTTTATCACTTGTTAGTTACCACTATGTTTTTTCTTTTATTTGAAACTATTAAAAAATTTTGATTATGTGTTTTTAATCTTTTATAATGGCCAGTGCTTTATTTCGGTTAAAAGTCAAGCTTTATTTTTAATTTTTTAATCAGTATGTTCATAAAATCGTGCTAATGTTACTGCGTCAGCATCACACGTTTTGCAGAATTTTGCCTAGTCCATTTCTATATGTTCAATGTGTTTTGTGGTGCAGTTAGAGTCATATCAATTATCACACATTGTATGCATTCTTGGCAGCGGTTGCAGCTCTTAACTACACAGATGCAACTCATCGACCTAACTAGCATGCCCTAGATCTAGATTCATCTAGATTTTCTGTACTAGTGATAATATTTAATGAATTGATCGAATTATCTTTCGTAAACAGGAAGTGTAAATCAAACGCCTACAAAACGTCAGTAAAATATAATTTTAATATTTGGAAGTAAATTTTAACTCTATTAAAAGGTGCTAAGGTACAATTTCTTTAATTGTACTAAGTTATCAAGTTAAAGTCAGAATGTTTAGTAAGTCGAAGCAGTACTTTTGGTTTTCTAAGAACATGTCAATGTAAGTTACGAAATATTTTGTCTAAGAATCAACTAAGTTACTTCCATTTTATGTTAAGGTGGATTTTCTGTTTTTATTTTGGACTAGCTGTTCTCGTGCGACTTCATCCGCATGAAATTATGAAAATTTTATTTCATTGTTTACATTTGTCAAATTATCAATAGCAAATGTCAAAATGACACGACATGACAATACTTAGCAAACTTGCTTTCTTGATGTTGGCAGCAACTTATGGTCTCTTTCCCACATTAGGGTTTTAATCCAAAATATCTACCCCCTAAGTTTAATGGCGAGAAAATATATAGCCTAAAGCGTGACGTAAGTGTAGGGCTTTTTATTAAAAAAAGAATTATTCAAAAATATGCTGTAATTGCTGACATCTTAGGCAACAAAGAAGTGTGTGTTTACGCTTTATTATAATAGTATAGAAGTATAGATGTTAGGTCACTATATTACTACTTTTGTTACAATCTAGTGAATAAATTAATTGGAAACGTGATTAGCGTGTGATTTAAGAAATGTCCTCCATCAATTAAATTATTTAGGTTATCATTTATCGAGCTCGATCATAGACAATTAATCATTCACTTTCGAGATTTTACGATAAAAGTCAAATCTTGTCTGTGGTACACACATGTAATAGATAGCATTGTTCTACATTATTCGGTTATTTCATTAAGAATGGGCGCACATTTTGACTAAACTATCGCACAACTGTCGTGCGATTGTCGATTGTTTCGTAACCAATTCAACTGTTTAGTTGCACAACTAAAAATCGAGTAGTGTGCACCTCCATATAAGCTCATATAAAAGCGAGACTTAACAGTTGTGCGATAGTTTAGTCACAGGTCTACGCGCTCTCAAGATATACATACGTTTGTAAAAATATATAAACTACATGATAATCTTAAACCATTATCTCTTCTCTTAATGGAAAAACATTAATGTTTAAAAATGTTTTTTTTTTATGTCTGAAAGAAATCGTGACTGTTTTGTTAAAGAACTTATAATAAAATTCTAATTATCATCTAGAATCTAGACCTAAAAAAATGTATGTATTAACGTAAAATTCACATCAATTATTGCTAATTCCCAGAGAATTCTGATAGATGTACAGACGAGAATCCTTATGCCAGTTGATAAGATGCTTGCACGTGCATGCACTAGCATCAATTTAGCGCGAGATTTGACATCATGGCAGATACGGGCATGCAAGTTAAGGGAGGTAGAGCAGGAGCGAACCTAGCACGCGTGCCATAAATGGCATACGACATAATATTGTGGGCACGTGGAAAATCATAAAAACACTACGAAAATTATGCTAAATTATGAAGTAGACGCACTATGGAAGTAACGTAATCGCAGTTAAAATTATTCGATGGCACGTCTAAACATTAAACATATTTTAAAAAATGACACTTTGATGCATAAATGTTTGCCACCCCTGGATACATACTGTTTCGTAAACTAGTATGCAAGATACTATACTATTTTACTGGTATGCAGGCTACTGTTCCATTATCATACTTCATCATCATCATCATCATCTACTTGCCCTTACGGAGGGTCGGCACAGTATGTGCTGCTCTTCCATACATCTCTATCAGCCGTCATATCTGAATCCACTTCTTTCTTAAGCATATCCTCTTTCACACAATCCATCCATACTTTCTTCGGTCTTCCTCTACCTTTGTAGCCATCCACATTCAATCTTAACACTTTCTGGTTTATGTCCCCATCGTCTCGTCGCATAACATGTCCATTATCATACTTCATACTAATATTATAAATGCGAAAGTTTAGATGGATGGATCTTTGTTAGAGTTTGTAGCCTAAACTGCTGAACGGGTTTTGATGAAATTTGGTATAAATGTAGAGGATAATCTGGAAGAATACAGAGGCTACTCGCTTTTGTTTATTTTAATTCCACACGGGCGGAGTCGCGGAGGAAGCTAGGGCATATTTTTTCCAAACCCAATTTATTGTCTGTACTTATATTTTTAATTAAGAACAATACAAAGACAATTCGTTTACTTTATCTAAACAACTCAATGACCTTAAGACCGATCGAGTGGGTTCCGTGAAATACGATCTAGTTTCAAATGACCTAAATTGTCTGGACAATTTCTAGCTCCGAATGCTTGATTAGAAGTTCAATTTGTCATTGTTAATGTTGAAATTATTAAATATCTCGTTTTCCTTTAAGTCGATCTGTTGTTGTCATATTATTGTTGCTTTTATTTTAAACTAGCTTTCGCCCGCGACTCCTTCCGCGTGGACAAAAAGCAAGTAGCCTATGTGGTCTTCCAGACTATGATCTACATCTATGCCAAATTTTATCCAGATCCGTTTAGCCGTTTAGGCTACAAACTCTAACAAACATCCATCCATCTAAACTTTTGCATTTATAATATTAGTATGATAGTATGATTTGTTATATTTTTATTTGACAGATTAAACATGATTTCAACTTTATCGACTTCCCGTTCCGAATTAGGGTAATGACATCCGTTACTATACCACAAAGATAGCTTTAGACCTAATTTTTTATATCAATAAAAATTAAAACGGCACATCCTAAACGAAGTCCTTTAGCTACGTCCGTCTATACACGATTAAAACGTATTCGTTAACGGATTTAATCTTTTTATCATAAGACTAGCTGTTGCTCGCGACTTCGTATATTACTCGACTAGCCTATATTACTCACTGATAACGTAGCTTTTTAATGGCGAAAGAAATTTTAACATCGGCTTAGTAGTTTTTTTGAGTTATTTCATTACATACAAAAATACAAATACTACCTCTTTAAAATGTTAGTATAGACTAGCTGTTGCTCGCGACTTCGTCCACGTGAAATTTATAAATATGGCCTATGTTACTTACTAATAACGTAGCTTTGGTGTAAGATTTTTTAAAATCCGCCCAGTAGTTTTTGAGTTATTTCAATACAGATAAATATCCACAAACACAAATCTTTCCTCTTTATAATATTAGCATAGATGTATGTGTTATGAAGGTATGAGGAACGTTTTAGACATAAAAGTTAAGCTTTTGTGTAAATTGTCTTAATATAGCTATCATTGTTAAGGGTTCGTCATAATCGCGAACAAAGTTAGTCGCCACTTCCTCCATCAGCTGATATCTGAAGTTGCCCTTATAAGTCTAATCTATGAAGATTAATTTGGAATCTCATAAAATGATTTATGGTTGATTATTCATAATCGAGAATGACGTTAACATGGAGGATTGTGTTAATTTTTTTGCAACATAACCTTGAAATTTCTTGCATACATGCGAATGCTTTTCATTTTGTTTTTAGTTACTTAAGTTAACCATTAAACCTACATTAATGGATTTACATAATGACTATTATGCGATTGATTAGTGGTAGATTATTTAAATTATCGAACTTTCTTAGCCTAAATTTTTTTTAGGTTATGAGTTCAGAAATTATTCTTGGTTTATCCATGGTCTATTTGATTTTTGATTGTTTAGTTACTTTGTGAAGATGAACGGATATTGTAAAAAAAATAATTTGTTTTGATTGAAATTCTAATATAGGATTAAATTCGACTATTCTTAAAAAAATATTACGTTTTTCAAGGTGACGTATGTTTAGTGACCGCTTAAAATATTCATCAACAAATATTTGCTACTATATTCTCATCCTTTAAGTTTGTTTGCCCGCTAATTAGCGCCGGCGCAGTCTGACCTTGACATTCCTGTGACAGCATCATAGATCAAGTCAACATTTTAATAAAATATAGAGCAAGCAGACTTTTATGCATTTTTTTATGTTTTAGCTAACCTGTTTAATCTAGTTAACACGAACGTGCTAAAGATATTTTAATTATAACAAGCGAATTTCATGATTGAAATAAAAATAGTATTTTTTTTAAGTAAAAAGATTATTGAATAGTTACACTTTTTATTTACATTCCATAATAATCCGTAGTATAGTCTGTAATCCGCGTTGGCGCCAAAACGATTGTTGCTGTCAACTATTGAACGCTATCGAAAAAAAAAACTAATTGATGCTAGTACAGTAATTACAGGTTATTAAAGTTTTACTTATAAATAGCTAAATTGTTTTAAAAAATTAACAGACTAAATAATAAATGAAAACATGTTTAAGCTTTTTTTAATTCTTGATTAAGTCATGATTTTTTCGTGGCAAAACTGGAAAAAGCGTAAAAAAATCTTGAATCAACAAAACTGCAACAGCAATATTTGGAACACATATTTTATAGTTTTTTTTTTTAAGAACGAACAATAGCATGACATCATCGGACTCTTTTTTATTTTTAAAAAATGGAACCATCTAAACGAACGCGTTCGATATTCAAATCGTGAAATATTATCGCAGTGCATTTGGCCTTTAGAAACAAGTCGTTAAAATGAATTATAGCCGTCTCAATTACCCTTACAGCGACGGTTTATCGTTAAAATTGAGATTAGAGTATAAAATTCTTTTATATGATACGCTTTTAAGTAATTTTAGAAAGCATTCAACGAACGAAGCGAATCTGCATAATATATTTTATTGTTATCTGTTAAAGTCAATACAAAGATTGATTTAAAGAGATCGAATGTTACATTTCGGATGGTGTTTCACGATTTTAATCAGTACGAAGACGAAACTATAACCTTTCTAAAACAGATTACCTAACAAGAGTACCCACTCGATCTATGTATTGCTATCTATTTCTTCATAGGGAATAAAAGTGATAGCAATATTGATATTACGATAATGGCATCTAACTACGGCATGGCAACATTAACACTTTCCTAAAGCTAAAGACTATCAGTCCTGATCAGTCACGAATAGACCGAGGTCAACTCACGTCAAATGTAGTAAAGAAGCGAAAATCTAAAAATAGTTAATTAAAAATAATATTGACATTACGATATCGTGATATTGTCTTTTAATAGCTTTTACTTGTCTTTTTAATGAGTTTTTTCGAAATTTAGCACTGGAATCGAGAACTGGTAACTCGTGTTATATTTAACTGTTTTTAATAAGTTAAATTCTGTATTTTAAAATACACTTTCTATATATTTCAATAAATAATCTTGAATAAAAAAAGTTACATCATAGCACGGTTCGTCTTAAAGGATGCAAATGAGTCTCGTTTTGATCTTCGATTTTGCGAAAGATCTTGCTTAGCACTTTCTGTGAACGGACCCTTAATCGAAAATGTACTGTGTAATTGTAAACTACACATTACACTCGGGTTAGCGTGCAATTCATAATACCAAAGTAAATTATTGCAGTGTATTCATATTTTTTTATTAAAAAGCTTTGTTTTTTATATAATTTATTTCATCTTGCTGACAATTCATCATCTGCCCCAATATTTAAATCAATTCCATTGAAAACATCAAAAAGTCAAAAGATTCCAAAATAATCGGCCTAAAATATTAAGATTGATATGTTAATTGTGATCTAAAACGTTTAGAAACATATTCACTAAAAGACCATGTATTCTCAAGGTAATATTAACAATTTGAATATGAACGAAACGCGTGCAGAAAATTGTTTACATTATTAAACCCATATAATTTAATATATTTTATAATCTGTTGTAACTCATCTATATTCTATATTCTATACTTTCTATACTGTCTATACTATTATAATAAAGCGTAAACACACACTTCTTTGCCTAAGATGTCAGCAATTACAGCATATTTTTGAATAATTCTTTTTTTAATAAAAAGTCCTACACTTACGTCACGCTTACTTATTTTCACGTCATTAAACTTAGGGGGTAAATATTTTGGATAAAAACCCTAATGTAGGAAAGAGACCATAAGCTGCTGCCAACATCAAGGTAGCAAGATTTCCAAGGCTTGTCATGTCATGTCATTTTGACATTTGCTATTAATAATTTGACAAATGTTAACAATAAAATAAAATTTTCATAATTTCATGCGGACCAAGCCGCACGGGAAAAGCTAGTTGTTTATAAAAAAAAATCAATTTTTATTTGAATTACATTTACAACCATACAAATAATTTATATTTAAGCCATATATAAGCGAAAAAGAGACATTCGTTTTAAATATTTATTTCTAAACTAGCTTTCACCCGACTCCGTCCGAATGGAATTAAAATAAAACAAAAGTAAACAGCCTATGTGCTCTTCCAGACTATCCTCTACATCTGTACCAAATTTCATTGAGATCCGTTCAGTAGTTTAGACAACACATTCTAACAAACATCCATCTAAACTTTCGCCTTTATAATGTAAGATTTTGCAAATAAACTGGACATAAACAGTTAACTTACTATAAAACCTATTTACTGTAATTTATATGTCAATAAATATCCAGAAGGCAATTAACTGAAGCTTAAATAAACATTGTTGGAATAACTGTTTGTTATTTATTTGTTGTAAACTTCATTCTCTTTAAACGAGTGAACAACCGATAACGCATTACACCAATAAGTAACGTTTCCTTATGATTAAAAGCAATATAAGCGCCAATAGCCTAATGGTTTGGGGTACGGACTACCGATCTTGAGGTCGAGGGTTCGAATCCCGCCATTCGACTGTCGTAGCACAACCTTAGAGCTTAGTTGGAATGGTTAAAGGAAATATTAGTAAATTAACAAAAATCTACTAATATTCTATTTAAAAGAAAAAAGAATATTGAATGTAATTTTTAACATTACAGTACTTTGACTAAACTATCACACAACTGTTTAATCTCGCTTTGCTATGAGCTTATATGGAGGTTCACACTACTTGATTTTTAGTTGTGCAACTAAACAGTTGAATTGGCTGCGAAACAATAGACAATCGCACAACAGTAGTCAAAGGTGTGCGCTCGCTCTTATTTATAAAAGACTAGCCGTTGCTCGCGACTTCGTCCGCGTCAAATTAAACAAATATAGCCTATGTTACTCACAGATAAATTACCTTTCTGACGGTGAAAAAATTTTTCAAATCGCTCCAGTAGTTTTTGAGTAATACAAAAATACAAATCATTCCTCTTTATAATATTAGTAACTATAGATGTGATCTTAAAAAAAAATGCCTAAGTTACTCATTCATAACGTAGCTTTTTAATGGTGAAAGAATTTCGAAATTCGGCCCAGTAGTTTTTGAGTTATTTCAATACATAGAAAAATACAAATATTTCCTCTTTATAATATTAGTATAGATAAGATATAGACGACATAAGAGACTGTTTAATGTATGAAAACCATAGAGAAGTCTTTATTAGTCCCAGGAAGTAAAAAGTTAATAGAACTGCAAACAAAGATTCATACATTTGATATCTCTGGTATGTTATGACGTTTTTATAGACGTAATTAATCTGTACATAAAACGATTCCCCTGTACACTTGACAGTTTATTTATGTTTTATCAAATTATCTTAATAAGTTAAAAAATTTAAGAGATAACATTCAGGATAATGGTTTACAGCAGAAGCCTTGGCCTTTGACACAATCTTCCTTCAACTGTTGATAGCGTTAAACAATGAAATGAAATTTTACAGTGGTAGAGCCCGCTTTAACATCTTCGCACGAATGGGCCGGCTCGCCCGGTGTATACCACGACCACACAGAAAACAGGCGTGTAGTGGAAGCAATTCCGCGTTTCGTCTGATGAGTGTGGTGCCGGAGGCCTAATTTTAGTCCATTTCCCTTTCCACCTTTTTCTTAAGAGGAAAGGATGGGAAAGAAAAGTGGATTTGACGGTTGAGGAGACGCATAGGAAGGGGAAATATCCTCTTTATGTGCGTCTCCTCCGTCAATGAAGGGTAGGCAACGCATCTGCAATTGCGGATGTTTATGGGCAGCGGTCGCTTTCCATTTCGGTGGATTTAGGTGTCTGCTTGCTTGTTTGCCATCTTATATTATAAAAAAAAAAAAAATGAAGAAGAAATAAAATCCATAAATTTAATATTTAAATTACTGTGACGTCATTTTAACGCGATGAATTAGTAAGAAAAATTTCTCTTTACATTTTATTATAATAAATGTATTTTTTTTTTAAATTTTACTAGGAAATCTGTAATGTCTAGATTGAAAACGTATGTTTTTTTAATAGCACTCGAACGAAGTCGCATTTAACAGCCAGTATGAAAATAAATTCTACGCAAATACGTTTTCTACAACAATATTTATAAAAAAAACAAACATTACATTTATTTTTTTACTGATATCGATATCTCGTAATCGTCTCGATATTATCTTAATCGATTCTGTATCGAATATCGTAACGGTGTTTACACGTGAATGAATAAGACCACAGATAACTTACGGTCATAGATAAGGTTTCACTTTTTATATTCAAAAGACCACAACCTACTAGTAACTTGAGATGTTTGATAATAGCGCTATTAATGCTAAAGTAATTTTATTTTTTATGACTTCATTACGAAGCCAAGCAGAAATTTTACTAATATTATAAATGCGAAAGTTTAAATAGATGAATGTTTGTTAGAGTTTGTAGCCTAAACGACTGAACGGATCTCAATGAAATTTGGCATAGATGTAGAGGATAGTCTGGTAGAACAAATAGGCTGTTTTATTTACTTTTTGTACAGTGGCGGCCGACTTGAAGGCAATCGGGCTGTCATGGTGCGAGACCAAACGCAGAGCCTAGGACAGAGCGAGAAAAGAAGAAATTTACTTTTTAATTCCACGCGGACGACGTCGCGGGCGAAGGCAAGTGTGTATATAAAATATCCCTTTTCAATTGAAGTTGACTATAGACTGAAATTTGTTACTGTTAGCGAGTGTTCGCACGGACGTGAAAACGCTAGGCGGTAGAAATGTGTCAAAATGGAACGTATGGGATTGTATGAAGCCGTTCATACGGAGGCGTTTTTCGACTTGGCGTATTTCTCTACGCGCACTGTTCCATTTTGGGCATTGGGCGTTAGCGTAAAAATAAAATGCAACATATGGAACTTCATACAAGTGTTCGCACGAGCGTAGGAGAAATCACGCGTTACGCTACACTACTTTCCAAAATTATTTAGACCATCCAATAATAAACATTTTAAAAAAATCTGAGAATGAAAAAATATCGGTAGACTTTAAGCACTGTATATAATGCGTGTTTTCTAGTCAAATGACATTAGATAACTATTGTAGAAATATTTTTAGTAGTTATTCTATATTTTACTTGTTTTAATTTCACAATAGCTAAATTAAAACAAAATTGCATCTTCAAAAATGTACATTATACAAACTAGGAAACATAATAAATTGTCTTTATAAAATGATTTTTTTTTGGGAATGTAGTCAAAATGTAGATGGACAAATATTTTTGGAGCCTAGTGTAATTGTTCTAACGCTCAACGCGCTGTCAGCCGTTCGCACGGACGTGAAAACGCTGGGCGATAAATAATGTGTCAAAATGGAACGTATGGGATTCTATGAAGCCGTTCATACGGAGGCGTTTTTCGACTTGGCGTATCTTGGTACGCCGCGATAAATTTTATTGGTCCATTTTAATAAAAATACGCCGCGTTTGGCTGTCGAACATGTTTGTTTTGTGTTTACACCGATCAAAACAAGTTTGCGATCACTAGCTATAAAAATTGATCTATTTTGTAACATATCTTTACATGTAAAAAATGTAAGTAATGTCTTATAGGAAATTAAACCACATTTTTTTTTCTTAAAGTAAAGCAATAATATGTTATACTTGATAAGTTACATTTGAAAAACATATTAACTAGTGCTAGGGATCGCAAACTTTTAACAAGTGTACATTAATATTGTACTATCATAGCTCTGTCGTGGGTTGTAGATCCCAAAGTTCTACGTATAGCGGGGGGCAAAAGATGATCACCAATAATATTTACTAATTATGTTATTGGATTAAATATACCATGTTATAAAGACTACGCTACCTATAACATTGCATTTAAAGTCCTGTTACATCCGGTGCAGTAGTTTCGGAGATTATCCATAACATACACGGACTTTCGGACACATTGATTTCTTGTCCTAATAATTAACGCAATAAATATAATACATTAAATACGAAACACGATTTTTATAATACTTTTCATTTTATACGAATTAACAAAAGGAGCTTATTATAACTTTGGCAGACGTTCTATGACAATCAGTAATTGTTGTATGGGAGTTAGGATTTTATTTAACGGGACAGAAAAATATGTGGCAGCAGAACTTATAATGCACAGCTACAATAAAAATTATCTTTTACGAATTTCGTTAATATTTCGATCATTAAACTATAGACTGACAAGGATGATATCAGGGGCAAACTATATCATTGAATAAAATGTCCTATAGACAGTGGCGCATTCTCGTGGAGTGGAGAGGGCGACTGAACTTTGTAACCGGTCAGTTATAGTTTATATAAATAAGATTAGATTAGTTTGATAATTGACGCATATGAAGTATCGAATTAAATTTGTATGAAGGAAAATACCGTACTTAATAGACAGGTATCGTAGTGTCGAAACAAACACGCATAGCGAACAATTATGAACTATCGATATTCGGTTTAAATAAAATTTATCGAACTTAACTAAAATTATTATTTTCTTATTAACTAATTTAGAGGACAATTCTAGTATTGATTATAGTGTAGAGAATTTAGCGATGACAATAATAATAGCGAAATCCAATTCGATTACGTACGGCTGTAGTAGTAATAAATATTTATTTACTCGCATTATTTGTAATAGTTCTGCAGGTCATTATTAATTTGAGAAAACAGTGATTTTTTTTAATTCTTAAGTTATAACTATGAATCTATCGATTTCAACTTCTATAAGAATAAAAGCTTAAATCGATAAGATTCATGGCTGATTTTACACAACCATCCCTACTAAATTTCAAATGAATTGTCAAACTAATCCATCTTATTTAGACAACTATAAATAGCTACCATACTCTTTACTGCTTTGACATGATAATGTCACATGTCAAAATTAATTAAATAAATAATGTAAATGAAACCAAAATGTCAGAAATTTTCTGATCGTATTTTCCTCTTTTCTATTATCTTGGTGTGTTTTTGGACCCTGATAATAATTCTCTCACTGTTATTTGGATATTTATCACGGAATCTGCCTTATATTCCTTACGTAACCAATGAATGTCATGGTGATCGCGTGACGTCATTGCGGTGTATTTTGTGTACTTTTCATATGTTATTAAATTAAAAACACGAATTGTATACGTTTTAAAATAATAAATACAGTGACTTGAAATAATTTTGCTAACAGTTGTTTTATTACATATTCGTTTCAAATTTAAGCGACCCAACCCCTAGCTGTAATATGTTTTATCCAACTGGAACCATCGCTTTCATGAAATTAACTCGACAAAAATTTTAATACTTTAACATACATAACTAAATTAAGTACCTAAATTGACCTTTGCAAATAAAAATAAAGTTTATCTTATAGTTTGTCTAAATAAGGATGATTAGTTTGGCAATTAACTTGAATTTTTTTTAGGAATTGGTGGTATAAAATCAAAGAGATTAAAAATATATATAGAGTAGGCATAGTTTACACTTCACTTGAAACATTTTTCACATAATCTCATTACCGTTGTCTATTGATAGATCCCCATAACCACATCTCAATATAATTAACTATATTTAAATTAATTGCCAGCAAGTGTCACTAAATCATATTTATATGTAATTTTAATTTATTTCTTATTTTATTTTGTGATACTGTTTATTTTACAATAAAAGATGGAGCTTATAATTTTGTAAAATGTTTTATCAGATGTCAATACAAGGTTACGAGGCGGCATATTAAATTTGACAACTGATTTACATAGTACCTTCAAGGAAAGTACCGATGAAAACATGCCTAGTCTTATATATTTCTTAAATGTCTTTGTGTAAAATCAAAAGAATATAGTTGGTTTGATTTCCTACAATTTAAATCGTGCACCACTAGTTCCAGGACCCACGAGCCACGAGCCGCTACTGATTAATAGAAATCTAATAAATAAATTTTCTATAACTATATAATATGTAAACTTATTATATGTATCAAGTAGAACACTTTGTATCAATATTCGGGTGAAAATAAAATAAAACATTGCATGAGAGCTTTGTTAGTGCGTGTAGAAAAAAACCTTTTTTTTAAACATTAGCAAATGTTAGTTTTAAAGAAAATGTACTGTCTACTTTTAGTTTGCTCTCTAACTACGTGACTTCGGATTCAGTCGCCAGTTTTCGGGTCGGGCTAGTAATTTAACAGAAACAATTTACACGTCTTACTGACACGAGATACGATTCAAGAGTGGATTTTTTACGCTCGTACGAACACCTATCGCGTGGGCGTAAAAAGTCTGCTGACCTTGAATTTTACCGCGGCGTACAAAGTCTGCCCGTGCGAACGTACGCTTATATTGCGAACGAAACGTCGGCGCCACAATTCCTGGCAACGGCACCCCGTCGAGTCCGTCTTATAAAACCTGTCTAACCCACTACACTAAAAACTAACCAACAAAAACACCAACCAAAGGAGAGATTTCTTGTAGTTTATTTTTAGACACATCTATACTTTCTTATGTTTTAAGAATTTATGAGTAAAAGCGAACAGCCAGTACGCGAAATTCAACGTAGTTTACAAGATTCTAATCTTTATGTAATTTATCTGCAAACCATTGGACTTAGCATTAAATAAGTATGCAAGATTGAATTTAATTTTTAGGCCAGTATTTGGGGTAAGACAGTACTGGCAACTTACATATTAGCGAATAAAAATTCATCTCTAGGCATATTTTAAAGTTAATTCAAAATTGAGACTAGAATCTACAGCGTTTTTAATATAACTTAATTAAAAAAAAATAGAATTTATGTATCAACAAAAGTTCTTTGTTTATTAATTTGAATGATCATTTTGTACGAAAATATCTGTTATTGCGTTTTCAATATTTAGAATGAAAACAATAGAAAAAATAACGTTTACATACATTACCATGAAAATAATTATTTTAACGTCTTTCAATGTGTTCGAAGTATTTCGTTTAGGATTCCTTGCCTTGAAATGTGACAAGAAAAACAATATGTAGGACGTTGTTATTGTTAAATTATGCAAAATAGCGTTTTACTTACGTGTTAGTCATGGCAGCTTTTGTCAACACGAAACACAGCAAAAAGGGTCTTAAGAAAATGCTAATATAAAACTGTACGTAGTTTTTTTTCAGTTCAAAATATTTCTTATTCACAATAAATTTTCGAAACAATTTCTTTTATTATCTGTTCATTGTTCACGTAAAAAGAAACACTGACAGTTCGAACGGAATTTACATTTAAAAAAAAAGAAAACGAACTGTCACTTTTCGAATTTCGAAGCGCGCGGGACTGAGGTTTGCGAGCGCGGGAGCGTCTATTTAGTATGGCCGCCGCAATCAAACTGCGTTTCCCGCCAACAAACACCTGATTTAATATGCCGCGAAAATATATACACATATATGTTAATACGGTTTCGATACGGATAAATTTATTTCAAGTGTACGTCAGTTTTGGGATCCACAAATGTTTTATATCACGTCATCATGTTTACGTCTGGAATTTTGTAGCAGATTTTTGTACTTTATTATTACAGCCTTACAAATAAACGCAGTAAGTTTAACTGAGGAATAAACTGAGTATAAGCAAATTTTGTACTAGTATTTGTACTAAAAATTTGTACCAATATTTGCTCAGTTTATTCCTAATTTTAACTTTATACCGCGTTTATTTGTAAGGCTGTCAATGTTTTGAATTCAATTGTTTAACTTTTTTTACAATAAAATACCTATCACAATTTCATCATATAAATAATATACATTTATAGCTACTTTTCTTTTTGATGTACTCGTATTATATATTTTAAACTTTTCCATGAAAAGTTGTGACGTAACGAGTTGTCTTTTATCATTTATCATCTGGATTTATTATTAATCTGTGGTGAAAATTGAACCTTGGATCTATTTTTTAACCTCTAATTGACACATTTCAGGTGATGATTAATTTATACCTTGTCTAAATTTGAACGAATGATTCATGAGCTATGAATCCGTAAAGAACTCACTCATAAATATCATTTTATGAGATAACTCATGCTCTGTGTCATTGATTTAAATTTACATTATTAACGGCCTGTCGCACCAAATTGTAAATTGTTTGATAACAATCCAACGTGTAAAATATGTGATAGGAATATCGGATTTTGTTACCTTATCTGACAGTGACGTCACTTTTAAGCTATCTGAGCCTCTATCAGCCAGTAGGACAGGCCCTAAGTTTAGTAAATAACCTATTAGGCCCGCTGAGGTAAATATTTCAGTCAGAAAGTATGAAAATATTTTAAAGTGCACATATTTGTTCAATATAGCATTTGTCAAAAAATTTCGCCTTTTCATTTATTACACTAAGTAACGACTTAGATATAAAAATTAATGTAGTATTTAAATTTAATTTTATTCAATTCGGAAAATGTCCAATAGTACGTCTATTACATTTGTGATTCTTATTAAAATACTAGCTTTCGCTCGCGACTCCGTCCGCGCAGAATTAAAAAAAAATCAAATGCAAGTAGCCTATGTGTTCTACCAGATTATCTTCTACATCTATGCCAAATTGCATCGAAATCCGTTCAACCGTTTAGGCTACAAACTCTAACAAACATCTATCCATCTAAACTTTCGCATTTATAATATTAGTATGATTAAATTACAGAAGGCCAAGGTTTTCTTGATCAGAGTGCAAGACACTTTGAGTTAGGAATTTTAATAAATAAAACAGGACTTTATCCCGTTTAGCATGCAGATTACTATTTGACAGATACAGACAGGGCTGGACTAAGGCTGATATTTTCTCATTCACTTTTTTAAAAAATAACATGAGTAGCTATAGAATTCTTTTCCAAGAATTAAAACCATTGCAATTGTACTTAGTACTTGTATATCTACGCCAGTTGAAATATATTGGCAACTAGCTTTCGCCCGCGAATCCGTTTGCGTGAAATAAGTTAGTAACCTATGTATTCTTCCCGGCTATCCTCTAAATTAATCCAAATTTAATCGAACCGTTGGGAATTTTAGGTTACAAACACTAACATCCATCCATCCAAACTTTCGCATTTATAATGTTAGTAAGACGAACATTTTTGTAGACAAATAAACGTGAAACTTTCATTACGTATATTTTTTTAATTTAATATGGTGGCATTATTTCATATTTCCATCTTTGACTAAATAAAAAAATTAAAGGCGTAATTGCTTTGAATTAAATGGTAAATATACATACACAATCCATCCCTGTGTAAAATGTCAAATGCATTTAACGCAGTAGAGAAATTGGCATTTTAATCTATATCTTAGTAAAGCCTCAGATTATCGCTGTCTTTCATATTAATAGAGAAACTTTGTACACGGTAAAAAGTATATCAGAAATTATATCTATTTATTTTATAACGTCGTATTGTTGCGTTATTTTTAATTCATTGCACAACTTGTTATAAATGGAATCATAGATTAGTTAATTGTAATTAAAACTTTATTCTCTTACTTATTATTTAAGTAAACTTGAGAAAAATTCAACAAGAAAACATAGTATTATAAGTTGTGGTAATTTTACTAACAATTTAATTTTTAAAAATAACAATAAAAACGATTATTTTTTATTTCATAAGGCGACCCTCCTATCCGTTCCTTGTACGAAAATTGTGGAAAGGAAAAGAGTTCTAAATTTAGGCCTTCAGTATGCACACGCATCAGTCTATACGCGGAATTGCTCCCACTTCACGCCTGTCTTCTGTGTGGTCGTGGTATTACACCGGGCGAGCCGACCCATACGTGCGAAGATGTTAAAGCGGGCTCTACCACTGTTAAAAATTAGAATAAACAATTTCTACCTCAAGTGCATTTAGATTCTATTTTAAATTGGTTATCTTTATGAACTGATGATCAAAGTATATTAATTCTTTGAATTGAGATAGAATATTTTTTTCAATTCAGTGCATCCATTAACCTAGATATAAGAATCGTAGATAAAAAATCATTGTGTTTGAAAGCTTCTGAGCATAAATTCTGGATTGATTTGTCTAGTAATTGAATCTGCAGTTGTTACGTATTTATCAATGTACTGAAAATCTTCAATCTATACTTACTATAATAAATCGTAAACACACACTTCTTTGTTGCCTAAGATGTCAGCAATTACAGCATATTTTTGATTAATTCTTTTTTAAATAAAAAGCCCTACACTTACGTCATGCTTAAGGCTATATATTTATAATAAGTTTTATAATAAAAACATCTTTATTATTAGTGGTTAGTGTCAATATTAATGTAGACATGTACAGCGCCATCTATTATCGAATAGAGAAAAATTAGCTTACGAATGTAAACATTTTATACCAGTGTCGTAAAATAATGTTTTTTTTTATAAATATTAATATCATTTACACAATTTTAGGCCCAATTTTAGTACCTTTTCCGTTCCACCCTCTTCTTATTAGGAAAGGATTGGATGGGAAAGTGGATTTGACGGTGGAGGAGACGTATAGGAAGGGGAAATATCCTCTTTATGTGCGTCTCCTCCTCCGTCGATTTAGGGTAGGCAACGCATCTGCAATTGCAGATGTCTATGGGCAGCGGTCGCTTCGCCATACTGGCGGATTTAGGTGGCCGCTTGCTCGTTTGCCACGTTATAATATAAAAAAAAAAAAAAACAATTTATAAAGAGTATAGGTAATAATTTGTTTTTAAATGCGATAATTCCAATATTCTACCAAATCGTTCTAGTTTGTACCGACCTTTATGTTAAGGTAACAACACTATACTTTGAGATGAATTCCTCTGAGAATTGTAGGAATTGTTTACCAACTCCATTGAATAAACTTCAATGAGTGTTGTTTCCACGTAAATCTATTTTAGATTTATTAATGACTTGTTTGTAAGTAGTAGTTATTACGTAAAACCGCAGTTGCCATATTGATTAAAAATGTTAGAGTTAATACTGTACTTAAATACTTAAAATGGCCCTTAATAATTTGGAGATCATTATAGACCTTTTAGCAAAATTATATTATATAATTATTCGTTTAGTTTTTAAATTATTATAACCTAAAAACCAACGTAAAGGCAACAAAAAAAGGCACAAATATTTGGCAGAAAGTTTTCAAAAAAAGTTACAATACCAATTCAGTCATATGAATGAATTAGGTAACGTCCAGTCATGGATTACCTCATTCAATTATTAAATCAATGAAAGAAACTTGAAATGACAACTAAACGTATAGTAACATTCAAACTTTATCGATGCTTGGGGCTCGCGCACTTAAGATAGGATTTCTATGGAGGAAACACTAATCTTTATTATAAACTAGCTTTCGCCCGCGCCTCCGTCCGCGTGGAATTAAAAAAAAAAACAAAAGTGAGTAGCCTATGTATTCTTCCAGACTTTCCTCTATATCTACACCAAATTTCATCGAAATCCGTTTAGCCGTTTAGGCTACGAAATCTTACAAACATCCATCTATCCATCCATCCATCTAATGGGAAATCTCTCGCACCACGCTTGCGGGCGCTAATGACTAATGGAACTTAGGGTTAGCGCCAGTACAAGTTATTGTCGGGTAATATTACAATTCTCTTTAATATTAGTATCAATTTTCAACATAGCTGAAAATCGTTACCATCAGAGCCAAAATGGTATCGAATATGCTCTTAATATAGCAAGACTTCAGTGGAATATATAAGTCTTTAACAGTGGTAGAGCCCGCTTTAACAACTTCGCACGAATGGGTCGGCTCGCCCGGTGTAATACCACGACCACACAGAAGACAGGCGTGAAGTGGAAGCAATTCCGCGTTTCGTCTGATGAGTGTGGTGCCGGATTCCCAATTTTAGTCCCTTTTCCGTTCCACCCTCTTCTTATTAGGAAAGGATTGGATGGGAAAGTGGATTTGACGGTGGAGGAGACGTATAGGAAGGGGAAATATCCTCTTTATGTGCGTCTCCTCCTCCGTCGATTTAGGGTAGGCAACGCATCTGCAATTGCAGATGTCTATGGGCAGCGGTCGCTTCGCCATATTGGCGGATTTAGGTGGCCGCTTGCTCGTTTGCCACTTTATAATATAAAAAAAAAAAAAAGTCAGTCCTAGGATTCACACGGCTCTAATAACCCGGCCTGTAGATATTTAAAATTGTTTTCTTTGCTACGTCTCGTGTAAAATTACGAGCTGGCATTAAGTTTGAATGAAACTATATGTCCACATATGTCGTTTTAAATTCTTTCGCGTATGTTCATTGTTTTATTTTCTTACGTATTTGTCGTTTTATTTACATGTGTGTGTTACGTTTCGTACGTGTATAAAATTTTAGTAAACATCAAAATGTGACGCATTTTTTGTTATCGCGTAGTAATTTTAATTGAGAGCTACGTCGTCGACTACAAGTATTGTTTTTAATTTTTTCCTCATACTGATTGATAACAATATATGTGTTAACTAGTGTTTTTATATGGGTTTTATATGAATATATTAATAGGTAAAGCGTAAACTTTTTGCCCCTTCTTTAAGAAATTACGCGAACGGGTGAACGTGAAAGATTAATGTTAGAGAAGAAGCGCAAAGAAATATTCATCAAAAACAATATAAAAAAAAAAAAAAAAAACATATGGACGAATTGAGTACCTCCTTCTTTTGGGAAGTCGGTCAAAAGCTGAATTTGAACGAATGGTCGAACACTAGTTTAATTACCCGACATTTAGAATACCATTTTGAATAACATCGACTCACTTATTTGTTTTATTTATAAAACTAGCTTTCGCCCGCGACTGCGTCCGCGCGGAACTAAAAAAAAACAAATGCAAGTAGCCTACGTGTTCTTCCAGACATACATCTATGCCAAATTTTATCAAAATCCGTTCAGCCGTTTAGGCTACAAACTCTTACAAACATCCATCCATCCATTTAAACTTTCGCATTTATAATATTAGTATGAAGTATGTGTCAATTGTAACACAAATAATTTAATAATTAAGAATAGATAGGTAATTCTATGAAATATTTGTCGCAATTTAAACTAAATGTATGATTCAGTCATAATTGAATTGAATTGTTATTAAACAAACATTTATTAATATTAATAAGTGACTCATAAAGGACTAATGCATCCATTCCAATATCACATCTTATATGTGATATGTTAATTTTATTTACATTTTATTTTTCGCCTCCTCAGATGACACAAAGTCCTTTTCAAAGTTTCATAGCAATCAAAAGAAATCAAATTTATTTAATCAGACATATCATTTGAGAGTAGTTACTATAAATATGAAATATAAATCACTAGCTTTCGTCCGCGACTCCGTCCGCGTAGGACTTAAAAAAACAAAACTAAGTAGCCTACATATGTGTTCTTCGATACTATCCTCTACATCTATGCCAAATTTCATCGAGATCCGTTCAACCGTTTAGGCTACAAACTAACAAACATCCGTCCATTCATCCATGCATCCAAACTTTCGCATTTACAATATCAGTAAGATTTAGCATTTCCACTAGCGCGTCTAAATTCAAGCTGCTAATTGTTCAGTGAAAGAGTGGTTTTAGAAATTGGGTACCAATCAAACGGTTGACATAAATGACCTCTTAAACGTTTCAATTTTAATCGGCTAACGTTACAGCTTCAATTCATCACAGGTTTTCAATTGATGTCAATTTATTATCTGAGTCAGGATTTTTGGACAATTTATCTATATCTATACTATTATAATAAAGCGTAAACACACACTTCTTTGTTGCCTAAGATGTCAGCAATTACAGCATATTTTTGAATAATTCCTTTTTTAATAAAAAGCCCTACACTTACGTCACGCTTTAGGCTATATATTTTCACGCCATTGAACTTAGGAGGTAAATATTTTGGATAAAAACCCTAATGTGGGAAAGAGACCATAAGTTGCTGCCAACATCAAGGAAGCAAGTTTGCCAAGGTTTGTCATGTCTCATTTTGACATTTGCTATTGATAATTTGACAAATGCAAACAACAAAATAAAATTTTCATAATTTCAAGCGGATGAAGCCGCACGGAAACAGCTAGTTAAATTATAAAGAGGAAAGATTTGGATTTTTGTATGTATTGAAATTACTCAAAAACTCTTTCACTATTAGGAAGGTGCTTTATCGGTGAGTAACGTAGGCTATATTTTTTAATTATTTTTTAATTTCTCGCGGGTTTCGCAAGCAACAGTTAGTAAGTAAATAAAGGGTTTCTTACCACGATTAGGTTGTTTGAAGTGTTTGAGATTTGAACACATTATTTAACTATTTATTTCATAATTTTAAAATGTAAGAATTGGTAATACATACCAGAAATAAATGTGTTGTCTTAAGGCTGTATTACGGCTAGACGACGGCCATATTGGTATTGACGGACGAGGTTTGTTCATACATGTAGAAACGGTGTTATTGGTAAGATTGTGTACAAATTCGAAGAAAACATAAGAGCTAAAGAAACTATATTTTACTAGCTTTCGCCCGCGACTCCGTCCGCGTGGAATTAAAAAATACAAAAATGAGTAGCCTATGTGTTCTTTCAGACGGAATATCTCCACATGAAGCGCTACAGAAACACCCGACAAAAACGCGAAGACCTTCACGTAGAAGATACGGTGTTTAAGGGCACTGATAAATTTAAGTATCTGGGGTGCACCGTCACAGATACAAATACACGCGAAGAGGAGATTGATTCCCGCATCCATAACACCCTCCGCTGTAGTGCTGCTCTGCACAAGGTGCTGGTGTCAAGACTGCTGAGCCGTAAGACCAAGATCCGCATTTACAAAACGGTCATAAGACCGATCTTGAGTTATGGCTGCGAGACCTGGACACTTACGCTAAAAGAAGAGGAGAAGTTACTAGTAGCGGAGAGAAAGATTATGCGGACGATTCTGGGTCCGACACAGAGAGAAGACGGGAGCTGGCGCGCACGGCACAATCTGGAAATAGAAAGGCTGGTGGGAGAGCCGAACATCCTAGGCGAAGTCAAAGCCCAGAGACTTCGCTGGCTGGGCCACTTGATGAGAATGGGGGAGGATCGTGGAGCCAAAAAAGCGTATCTCGGAATACCGATTGGCCGCCGACCCGTCGGCCGGCCCAGATACCGCTGGCGAGACGCCGTAGAGCTGGACCTGCGCGAGCTAGAGTCGATCGGCTGGCAGGCGACGACGCAGGACAGACGACGCTGGCGCTCTCTCGTGTCGGAGGCCAAGACCCACTTTGGGTCGCTGCGCCAACGCAGTAAGTAAGTAAGTATGTGTTCTTCCAGACTATCCTCTACGTCTGTACCAAATTTCATTGACATCCGTTCAGCCGTTTAGGCTACAAACTCTAACAAACATCCATCCATCCATCCATCTAAACTTTCGCATTTATAATATTAGTAAGAAAGATTAAATCATAATATGGCTGTGACCCGTACAATTGTCCTTAATACAAGTAAAAATGCAATTTAATTCACCCAATGAGTGTTGTAATTGGACGCACAAATTGAAAATAACGTTTTTTATATACTTACATAATGTACGAAATGAAAATATGACTTCGACCTCGTTTGCAAACAGACGATGTTTGACTCTGTATTTATTTTTATAAAGGACCTCGGAGATGCCAGGTATTTAGGACGGATCATAAATAAAACACGATCAAAAGCTCGAAAAATATAGAAGATAACCTAATTTATTTTGTACCTTTTGCACTTAGAACTAGGCCATCTATACATTTTCTCGTACATTCTGTGTATAATCTGTTCGATATTAAAAAAAAAGGTAACTTTTTAAATAGACCAATTACAATCTCACCATTAATTTATTAAAAAGAAGTCTGGCTGAACAGAACCTTTGTCTTTTAAAACAAATTTATTGTCTATGGAACGTGCATAATTTTGAATTTAGAATGATAGGAAACTCGAACGAGTTAAGCGTCTATAAATAGAGATAGCATTGGCAACTGAGAGGCAGTCGTAAACCGACTTCAGGTGAAACATCTTTAACTGCCATTGTTTGGGCAATAAATCATATTCAGAGCAAGGTGTCTCGGTTCACATCTCACTCAAGTGATATCTCTAAATATAACGGGAGTTCTTAAATAAATATAATATCTATAAGGAAAATCCAACTAGGTATAGTGAAATATAATGTCAAATAAGGAAAGGCTTAGGTAGGGTACATCCACTACTGGCTGATAGAGGCTCAGATAGCTTAAAAATTACGTCACTGTCAGATAAGGGAATAAAATCCGATATTTCCATCACATATTTTACACGTTGGATTGTTATCAGACAATTTACAATTTGGTGGGACAGGGCCTTAATTAGCAGAATTATTATAGACTTCAAAATGCCTTAGTAACGACAGACTGGATAATTACTACAAAAATATCTTAAAACAAACCAAACAAGGTGATTATTATATTCTTAGTGGTAAATATAAAAATACGAAGTTCAATGAATCCATTTACATTTCATTGGTGATGTACCATTTAACAAGCTAACTTTATAATCGTTTATTAACAAAGGGCCAGTGTTTTATAAAATAACTTACCTCTTTACACATTAAATTACTGGCCACCATCGTTTTAACAGGAATTAAAAAGAAATAAAAGCGTTAATCTTAGGAAGATTTTATAGAACTGTCACTATAAACAATCTTACTAATCTTACTAATATTATAAATGCGAAAGTTTAGATGGATGGATGGATGTTTGTTAGATCAAATTTGGCATAGATGTAGATCATAGTCTGGAAGAACACATAGGTTACTTAGTTTTTTTTTTAATACCACGCGGATGGAATCGCGGGCGAAACCTCGTACTGAAAATAAACCATATAACCACACCAACGTATCATAAAAAATTCGATTGAGACGATAATGGCCAATGTTTACTTTTAACGACAATTTAATTGATTCATATTTTGAATTTGGAACAGGGAATAACGAACGATGAGCGCATTCCTTTCGTTATTTCAATTATTCTTAATTCGAAAGTGATCGATGTTTTTATTGATGTTCAAATATCGAACAGTCTTGCACAATACCTTTGACTAAACTAGCGCACAACTGTTGTGCGATTGTTGATTGTTTCGCAGCCAATTCAACTGTTTAGTTGCACAACTAAAAATCGAGTAGTGCACCTCCATATAAGCTCATAGGAATCAAAGTGAGACTAAACAGTTGTGAGATAGTTTAGTTTCAGATGTGCGCTCTTACCGTGAATTTCATGCAAAAACATTCTCAAAACCATATTTTTCTATTAACAAATGACAGAAAAATTTGTAGACAATAATATTTAACTACTAGCTGTTGCTCGCGACTTCGCCCGCGTGAGATTAAAAAACAATAGTAAATAATAAATATAGCCTATATTACTCAGTGATAACATATCTTTTTAATGCAAGAATTTATGAAATCAGCCCAGTAATTTTTGAGTTATTTCAATACATACAAGAATACAAAAATACAAATCTTTCCTCTTTATAATATTAGTATATACGAACATTTGATACTGTGTACAATATTATAAATGCGAAAGTTTAGATGGATAGATGGATGTTTGTTAGAGTTTGTAGCCTAAACGGCTGAACGGATTTCGATGAAATTTGGCATAGATGTAGAGGATAGTTTGGAAGAACACATAGGCTACTTGCTTTGGTTTTTTTTTAATACCACGCGGATGGAATCGCGGGCGAAACCTCGTACTGAAAATAAACCATATAACCACATCAACGTATCATAAACAATTCGATTGAGACGATAATGGCCAATGTTTACTTTTAACGACAATTTAATTGATTCATATTTTGAATTTGGAACAGGGAATAACGAACGATGAGCGCATTCCTTTGGTTATTTCAATTATTCTTGATTCGAAAGTGATCGATGTTTTTATTGATGTTCAAATATCGAACAGTCTTGCACAATACCTTTGACGAAACTAGCGCACAACTGTTGTGAGATCGTCGATTGTTTCACTGCCAATTCAACTGTTTAGTTGTACAACTAAAATTCGATTATAACGCACCTCCATATAATTTCATAGGAATCAAAGTGAGACTAAACAGTTGTGAGATAGTTTAGTTTCAGATGTGCGCTCTTACCGTGAATTTCATGCAAAAACATTCTCAAAACCATATTTTTCTATTAATAAATGACAGAAAAATTTGTAGACAATAATATTTAACTACTAGCTGTTGCTCACGACTTCGCCCGCGTGAAATTATAAAAACTAGCTTTCGCCCGCGACTCCGTCCGCGTGGAATTAAAAAAAAACAAAAGTGAGTAGCCTATGTGTTCTTCCAGACTATCCTCTACATCTATGCCAAATTTCATCGAAATCCGTTCAGCCGTTTAGGCTACAAACTCTAACAAACATCCATCCATCCATCTAAACTTTCGCATTTATAATATTAGTATGATAGTATGATAGCCTATGTTACTCAGCGATTATGTAGCGTATCTTAGCTAATGGTAAATTTTAGAAGCGGCCCAGTAGTTTTTAGGTTATTTCAATACATACAAAAAATAAAAAAATATAAAAAATATAAAAAATATAAAAAAAATAAAAAAATAAAAAAATAAAAAAATATAAAAAATATAAAAAAATATACAAAAATACAATACGTTTTAATTTAACGCTGTAATTTAGTAAACGGAGAATCGCCAAAATTCATGGCGGCCATAAAAATATTGCACTTTTCATTTATTTTTGTAAATTGATTGTTACACAGTTAAGTGAGAAAATAATTTGGAATTTGACATTTTAACGTAATGTGCAGTTTTAGTGTAAAGTGTAACAACAAAAGAGTTGATATTAAGTGTAACAACCGACAAGGACATGTCAATACCAATATAAACACTTATGCATGATAAATGCATTACTAATCGATTGGCGTTCTTGACAATATCGATTATTGCACAACGAACGTTCTCTCTGCAGACTAGATACTCTGTACAGCTTGCCACAAAATCAATAAACAATTTAGTGTAGTTTAAAAAAACAATGAGTTGAACTGACTACGTCTATCACTGACACACCAGTTGCACAACTCAAAATCGATATGTGTGTGTACCTCTACATGAGTTCATAGGAATCAAAGCGCGACTAAACAGTTGTGCGATATTTTAGTCAAAGGTGTTCGCGCGCTCTTAGGCTACAGAAAGTCACTAGGGAGTTGACGTTTATAAGAAACCAATATTAACAATACACTCAAAAACACTGTAATGAATTTTATTATTGGAACCATGTTCATGTTAAATGCGAAAGTTTGTATGGATGTTAACCGTTATCTCCAAAACTTAACGGATCGTTAGCACAAATGTAGAACAAACTCTAGAAACATCTACTCATTTAGTTTTTTATTTTATATTCCATGTAAGTCGCGGGAAAAAGCTAGTCGAGTTCGCACAGGTTAAAATCGGACGTCAAATAACTGATTTCCCGCCACTCGAAATAGTTGAGGATTTCAAGGCATGAGTGAATCGATCAGAACGTCTGTGGAATCCAGAAATAAGACGTCAATACTGTATAATGCACACAATAACAATTTGCAATCGTGCGTTCGAAAGCTTTCGATGAAATGCCAATCTTCTGACGGTTAAGAACCTTTGAATAAACAATCGCATAACTGTTGTGCGATTGTCCATCGTTTAGCCAATTCAACTGTTTAGTTGCACAACTAAAAATCGAGTAGTGCACCTCCATATAAGCTCATAGGAAGCAAAGCGCGACTAAACAGTTGCGATAGTTTAGTCAAAGGTGCGCGCGCTTTAAAGCTTAGACTGAATAAAATACTGTTACCATGGAATATTGACTATATAGAAATGGACTAAGCGGTGGATAAACTAAAGAAAATAATTAAAAATCGCACACAAGCAATTTTAAAACTTATTTTGTACTATCCTCTATTTATATCTATGCCAAATTTCATCGAGATCCGTCCAGCCGTTTAGGCTACAAACTCTAACACCAACATCATCTAAACTTTCGCATTTATAATAATCGTAAGAAGTAAGATTATCATTTACTAGCTGTCGCCTAGCGATTTCGTCCGTATGAAACGAAAAAAATAATAAAAAACATACCCTAAGCTCACTGATAACGTAGCTTTTTAATGATAAAAGAATTAATTGAAATCGGCCTGGTAGTTTTTGAGTTATTTCAATACATACAAAAATACAAATCTTTCCTCTTTATAATATCGTCAAAGTTATATTAGTCAGTTATAAATTGTTGTGGTTAATAATAAATTCATATCTTATACCGTATTTTGTAGTTAAAATACATTTATGGTTGAACAAATGGTTTTCACTTAACCTTTTCAGATGTAGGCTATGTCGGGAGCAAATGCGTGTTTCGCTACGTCACGAGTTCACCCTCGGGTCACAGACCATCATTAGCTTGCTAATCCACTTTCACTCTGTTACTATAATATACGGAACTGTATTCGTAATAAAAAAATGCTATTTTTATTTTTGTATGTTTGGATATGAAGAAACTTAAAAAAAATCGATTACAAAAATTCTTTCATCATAGAATGCTATATTAATCCAGACATTGGCTTTATTTCATACTGCCATTAAATGTTTTAGAAATTAAAAAGAAAAAACAAATCAAGGCCGACAAACAAGAGACATTGCCCATGGCTGGGCTATAAAGAAATATTTTTTATTCCAAAGACAAAAGAATGCTTATTGTATTGTCCAATATTTATATTTATTTCACAACTAACTTTCGCCCGCGACTCCGTCCGCGTGGAATTAAAAAAAAAACAAAAGTGAGTAGCCTATGTGTTCTTTCAGAATATCCTCTACGTATATGCCAAATCTCATCGAGATCCGACAAACTCTAACAAACATCCATCCACCTAAACTTTCGCATTTATAATATTAGTAAGATATTCGACACTCTAGAGGGGAGGGGGCTGCCCCCACTCCCCCCTGGCGTCTTCCATGCAATAGGTCAGTTGTGTATTTTTAAATTTTATCTGACCTTCATTTTTTGGAATGTTTAATTAAAAACGCGATAAAATAAGTTCATAAGGGTCTCGACTTCCGTTTCTCTTAATTGATCTATATTGTAGTTACAGCTATTAAATTATATGAATTTAATTAACATTCGCAAAAGATATCCTATCGTGAACTAGAATAAATTAAAAATATCCCGGTTTATTTCCGACATTTTTTTTAGTTTAACTTACCCTTCGCATCACCTTATAGGAAAATGGACTAACCCTTGGAAAACCACACTCAGAAGAGCCGACAAAGATGTTATTGTGGGCTCTAGCACTGTTAAACGATTTATTTCAGGTTATAACCTAAAAGTATTTAAATCTCGAGTGGTTATCCACAATTACTTGGAAGCATCATACCTCCTTTTAACCTCTGATGTGGCATTGAAACTGAAGTGTCGTATGACGTCATCAACTGGTTTTAATTTCTTGAGGTGTTTTCACACTAAATGAGACTAATAAAGAAACTTAGTGTCGAATGCGCAGTCTTATCCCACACTAAGAGTGGCCCTTTAAGATTATATTTAGACACTGTTTAGGTAAATAGTGTTTAACTGCTAAACAGCATCTGATTGGTATTATGGTTGCCAACGTGGATATATACCTTATATTTTCGGCATAAGTACTTTATTATTTACTAGCTTTTGCCCGCGACTCCGCGTCGAATTTAAAAAAAAAACAAAAGTGAGTAGCCTATGTGTTCTTCCAGAATATTTTCTACATATTTGGCAAATTTCATCGAGATCTGTTTTGCAGTTTAGGCTACAGACTCTAACAAACATCCATCTAAACTTTCGCATTTGTAATATTAGTAAGGTTAGGATCGTATTTCGCAAACCTACGCATTATGCTTCAATAGACATTTGTCATAAATCTGCGTCGGGCTCTAGTCACAGTATAAAAGAGTTGACGTTTCTTTAAGTTAAAGTGAACACTGTCTAAGTTATTTTATGGTAAGGCCTGGAATGTTTAGTATTCCGTTACATACCTAACATACTCTATAATGTAATGTGATGATAACTACTCTATGATAAAACAAACATGTTGAGTTTTTAGTATTGCTATAAAAGCTTCAAACATGTTAATCAACCACCGACTTATGCTCAACAAACTGTTTTATTGTTGTGCAAAAAATATTGTTTGCGAATTCCTTTTAGAATTACATTTTCAAATAAATGATCTCAACTGATGTTAGTGATCATAAAATTAAAAAAAACCGAGTCAGGGATTATCATAAAGAGATAAATACAAGATAGGAAATATGGTTTTAAAAGCGGGCGCACACCTTTGACTAAACTATCTCTCAACTGTTGTGCGATTGTCGATTGTTTCGCAGTCAATTTAACTGTTTAGTTGCCCAACTAAAAATCGAGTAGTGCACCTCTATATAAACTCATAGTAATCAAAGCGAGACTAAACAGTTCTGCGATAGTTTAGTCAAAGGTGTGCGCTCTTAAAAATTATCTACTTTTTACCGACTTGAAAACGGAGGAGATACTCAATTTATAGGTATTTGCTTATAGTTTCTTCTATACTAATATTATAAAGAGGAAAGATTTGTATTTTTGTATGTATTCGATTCACGTAAAAACTACTAGACCGATTTCAAAAATTCTTTCACCATTAGAAAGGTAATTTATCTATAAGTAACATAGGCTATATTTTCTATTATTTTTTAATTTCACGCGGGCGAAGTCGCGAGCAACAGCTACTTTTATATTAAGAGATAAAAATATCCTAACTATAGTGATGGTTATACTGTGTGGAATCTTATACTGTCGTTTCCCTATAGTCAAGGATTCTATAAAAATAAATAAAACACGAAAGTTCTAATCATGAAATTTTTTCACCCTCATTTTTCTGCTAATGTATGACACATGCAGACATGCGTTTGCTCACAACAATGCAATAATTTGCACCTTTTAAATGAATCAAGGTGAAATACCAATGATTTTGCACATCTTTTTATCTCCAAGTTCGTATAATTAGTGTAAAAGGAGGTAATTCATCTTGCACTCATCATACTGCTTTCAGTCGATCTCATTCATCATTCATCGTTCACCTGATTCGTTCATTAAGTTAGGTTTGACCGATTTTTTTTAATTCCTTCTTACAACATCCCAGTTGACTTCTTTTTTACGCTAGCTATTGTTTAGAAAATTAGTACCGCGCTGTAGAATTGGCGCAACACTAGATTATTGGCATAAACGTCACATCTCTAACTGACAGCTGTCAATGTCATTAGAAGGATTGGAATGTTCGCGCGCATTCCGGACGAGATCTCTAGTGGAGTGTTTAAATTAATATCGCTAGTTAGAATTATATTAATTGTTTAAAACTATCTTTATTTTTTTCCATCTGTGAACACAATTATTGTCTATATGGGGTAGCTGCCCACCTCCTAAACCTAACCTATATAAGCTGACAACGCCCATAGTGAGATGGATGATAAAAATATTGTAATATAATAGAAATATTAACGTCTATGGAGACTTAGTTGTAGTCGTAGTTATTCGATCTTCGTCTTGTATATGATCTGAAAGACAAACAAAAACTATAGGATTTCAAATTAACAGTTTATGAATTACATCATTTACTCTTGTTCTAGGAATTAATTACGTCTGTACCACATGTAATTGACTGTTAAAAAAAACACAGCCGAATTGATAACCTCTTGTCTTTTGGGAAGTCGGTCAAAAATTAGGAACGATGATGTCATTGGATTGAATGATCTTTAAATTGAAAGTGCTTTAATCATAGTTCATACTCAACATTACAATATCTAAATTTCATATTTTCTTTTAAATATTTTAGCTTTTAATGTTATAAAAATGAGTCAACATGGTCAAAGAACTCATCAAGATGGTGTGAAAAAAGTTAACATTTCAAACTGCATAAAGTGACATAGAAGGAAGTCATTCAGTCATTCAGTCTGAATATAGACCTGCTATATTTGTTCACCATTCACCATCGTAAACTTGTTTCGGCCCACCTGCATTTGTTTTGTATGACTCGTTATGCATGCAAACAATACACTGAATTTGAAACCTAAATAGTATGCCATAAGGATCTTATTTGTTTAATGTTGTTTATATCAAATTATGACGTCATAATGAAAATGGGTCGTTTTCTTTGAAATTAAAGCATTATGTCAAGCCTGGGATATATGGCTTTATAAATTTTTCTCTTGGCTGAATAAACTGTTTATACTCCAAATGTTTTTTTTAAAACTGACTGAAGTCATACACGTATTGAGACTTCTTTAACACTTCCTATAATAATATATGACGTCACTTCTCTTTTAGTTATATTATAGACAGTCTTTTGGTTTAATTTCCCTTTTACAATTTTATAAGCAGTGGTAGAGCCTGCTTTAACATCTCCGCACTGTAAGGTCGACTCGCCCGGTGTAATACCACGACCACACAGAAGACAGGCGTGAAGTAATTCCGCGTTTTGTTTGATAAGTGTGGTGCCGGAGGCCCAGTTTAGGCCTAGTAGTCTAGTAGCTTTAGTCCCTAGTTTGCCACCTTATGATATAAAAAAAGTCTTTTGGTTTATTTTCCCTTTTATAATTTTATAAGTTGTCAAATGCTAAGTTGTAAATATAGTTCAGAATTTATTAATGTGTTAATACTAATCTAACTAGCTTTCGACCGCGACTCCATCCGCGTGGATTTAAAAGTATGTGTTCTTCCGGACTATCCTCTACATCTATGCCAAATATCATCGAGATCCGGTCAGCTGTTTAGGGTACTCTAATAAACATCCATCTAAACTTTCGCAGTTATAATATTAGTAAGATGTAGTCCGTTTATAAATTGTCGGAATTCACAACCGATAGGTAGCAACGATCAGATGCAAAATATCATCTTACGGCTTCGAATCTGTTTACAAAATGTTATACGAAAACAGGATAAATTTAACATCGACCAGAAATTAGGTCAGAGTCGTTTGCGTTCTGAGATTTAATTAATTTCTGAGTCATTTCCTTTACCGTATTGTTTGTCAATTGGGTGCGAATTGCGCTTACCGGTGGCTGCATATTTATAACCCTAAAATTGTTTGGAACCTTGAAATTGCCAGAATAATATCGTCAGTACCAGATTAAGCGATACTAACGCCCTGGGCGATATTTGTACGCCTCTCATTTTGCCATGCTTTAAGGTTGGGGTTACATGGGAATGCAATTCACGGACTTGGTTCGTCCCTTTCTAGCCAACGCCCAGGGCGCCCTAACATACCCTTTTTCGCCTAGGAAGGTGTTTTCTATATAATAAATGTGTGTATTGTGTAATTTATTGTTAAATTCTTTATTTGGTTGGATTTTTTTACCAACAACTGTGTTTTGTTTTCTTTCCTTATTTAATTGATGCATTTTGTAAATTCAATTCTGTTTTTTTTATTTACAGTTATATTATATTATATTTTTATTGTTTTTTTTTATAAGTTGTCATTCGTATTCTGCAGTAAATTTAGGGTGTTTTTTATATTTAGGTTATTTTACAGGGATGTATTTAAAAGAAACCACTACTCTTCATTTCATTCTATTTATTCAGTCATTTCCATGCTTATAAAAATACAAATATTTAAAATAATAAGCATCTTTCGCGCATGTATTTAAATGGTTACTTATTGCTTTGGCCATTTTTCTCTTTACTGTATTAAATTCGGTGCTATCCTCAAAAGATTCTGATATCTCTAAATATGACCTTGCGGTTATATCATGTGGGTTCTCTTCGACGTGGTAACTGAAAGAAACATTGAATTAAATAACAGAATTGATAGTTAAATTGGTTGTTATAAATGAGGAGTGACATGGAAAATTAAAAGTGGCAGCTTGTTTATTTTTAATTCAGTTACAAAGAACTGTGGATAATGTAGTGGTAATAAAAACTTTAGGCCTGTTTGAACCATCTATATAACAGACTAGCTGGTGCTCGCGACTTCGACCGCAGGAAATTAAAAAATAATAAAAAATATAACCTATGTTACTCACTGATTGGCTTTTTAATGGTGAGAGATTTTTTGTAATCAGCCCAGTAGTTTTTGAGTTATTTCAATAAATACAAAAATACAAATCTTTCCTCTTTAATATTAGTAGAGATGTAATTTGCTTACTTAAATATTATTCGTATAACGCAAGATTATTTATAATTCAACTCCATCTTGGATAAAGCTTTTAACGCCCGATGTTAGCCCTGGGCGACATTATACGGCACCCTTTTTGCTTCGGGGGTTAACATGCTTAGATACTGTAATACTGTAATAATTATAAGCTGACTTTGACGCCCCTTTCTGATCAGTGCCCTGGGCGGTCGCCCAACCTCGCCCTATACTAACGCCGGCCCTGCTTTTTAGTGTATATCGGAGGATCAATAAATCTTTTCATCAATAAGAATTTATGATTATTATTACACCTATTTTTTACAAAAAAAAAGCAAATATTAAAGATTTTTTTATACGTTTCCAACGTAATTACTGTCTTGCACCACTAAATGTAAGCGTCCTTAAAAACTACGGGTAACTAAAAGATTCTCACCTTAAGCATCTTCTGACGTACGCAAAATGGTCCAAGAAACAAGAACATGGTCCAAAATGTACCAACAAAGGTGTACTTGGACTGCTATTATCTAAAACTTCGTTACTTGCAACACCAGGTCTGTTGTACGCAGAAGTTAAATTCGGGGAATCTTCACCATATTTCTTTAAATACAATTTCCTTATCAACGTAGATGTGGTGACCGGCATTTGTTTATTCACATCCATCTCGAATGTTCTTCTGTTGTATTCTTCGTGGTACTTCTCGACAGCAACTTCTCTTTTAACTTCTGTCACGATTGATTCGAAGTCGTGGGTTGATGCTAATTGATTGATCTTATGACACAATGCTTGGATGAACCATGAACCGTAGAGTTCGTCTCTATAATTTTGAGAAGAATTTTAATCAATATCACATATACCAATTAAGGAAGAATTATCTATATCTATCACAATTTTATTATGTAGAATGTCAGCAATCACAGCATATCATACTAATATTTTTAATGCGAAAGTTTAGATGGATGTTTGTTAGAGTTTGTAGCCTAAACTGCTGAACGGATCTCGATGAAATTTGGCATAGATGTAGAGGATAGTCTGGAAGAACACATAGGCTATGTATTTAGGCCACGCGGACGGAGACGCGGGCAAAAGCTAGTTTTTTAATAATTCTTTTTAAATAAAAACCTCCACACTTACTAAACACTATCTTACTATCTTACTAATATTATAAATGCGAAAGTTTAGAAGAATGGATGGATGGATGTTTGTTAGAGTTTGTAGCCTGAACGTCTGAACGGATCTCGATGAAATTTGGCATAGATGTAGAACATAGTCCGAAAGAACACATACTTACTTATCTTTTTTAAAATCCACGCGGACGCAGTCGCGGGCGAAAGCTAGTTGGATATATTTGTGCTATTTAAATTAATGTGAATGAATTGAAAAAAGTTGTCAAGTGAGAGAAACAACAGTCTTATTTACCTGTGTGATGGATGTCCGATATAAGAACTGTGTAATATTAACATGTCGGACTCCGCTGGCAGTGTGTAGGGCTCCAGGGATTCGTCGAAGTCTTTCCTTATGTTACTCATTTGTAAGACCGGGACTCCTTGCATTTCATTCTTACCCCGACATGCCTGTAAAAAGGAAAGGATGATATAACAAAGAATTAAGTCTGTGACCCACTCAAGTCATATCGCACAAAAATTTGTCACCATAAGGGTTGTATTTAACACAAACACATCGTTCCTTGTGCGTACTGCAAAGGATTGGAACGTGTTGCCGGCATCAGTTTTCCCGTCCAAATATGACGTGGGGTCCTTCAAAAGGAGAGTGAACAGCTACCTATTAAGCTAGCGCGTACCATCTTTCGACTGCATCGTCACTTCCATCAAGTGGGATCGTGGTCAAGCGCTAGCTTAACAAATATTAAAAAAAACACCGCCATTATAACCCTTAATTCGACGGAGATTTCTAGCAAAAAAATATTATATGTTACCAACACACTAAAATCAAAAAATCTCACGATTTTTTTTTAAATTAGTTGGTCGTCACACTGGTCACTATTGAATTAAGGGTTAACAATGATATTAACACCCTCTATATTTACTATTTATTTAATTTCAGAGTTATTTAATACTTAATTTAAAAGAATTTCGTTAAATAATTGCAAAGCACTTGACTTGTAATCTACAGATCTTGGGTTCGAATCCCGCCATGTACCAATGTGATTTTCGATTTTTCGAATTTTCTATTATCATCCACTAGCCCTTACCCCTTACGGAGGGTCGGCACAGTATGTGCTGCTCTTCCATACATATCTGAATCCACTCCCTTCTTAAGCATATCCTCTTTCACACAATCCATCCATACTTTCTTCGGTCTTCCTCTACCTTTATAACCATCCACATTCATTCTTAACACTTTCTGGTTTATGTCCCCATCGTCTCGTCGCATAAAATGTCCATACCACACTAACCTTTTGCTTCTCTATTTCTCCCCCACTGGCGCTACTTTCAAACTCTAATGTACTTTCTTAAGTTAAGAAATTTTCTATTATCATCCACTAGCCCTTATCCCTTACGGAGGGTCGGCACAGTATGTGCTTCTCTTCCATACATATCTGAATCCACTCCTTTCTTAAGCATATCCTGTTTCACACAATCCATCCATACTTTCTTCGGTCTTCCTCTACCTTTATATCCATCCACATTCATTCTTAACACTTTCTGGTTTATGTCCCCATCGTCTCGTCGCATAAAATGTCCATACCACACTAACCTTTTGCTTCTCTATTTCTCCCCCACTGGCGCTACTTTCAAACTCTAATGTACTTTCTTAACTTAAGAAATTTTCTATCGTGAGTTATTTTTCTATAGTGTAATGTAAATCATCTCCCAGAGATGGCGTTGCTTTGCCATTTGACACTGGCAAAATGCCATCCATTAAATAAAAGGAGCCTCCTAAAATCTCCTTAAATATCCATTCTTTGTCTGTTTTATCTTATACTCCGTCAAAATATATCATATCTATGTCCATATTAGGAGTTAAATCGAATTGCGATTGTGTGATTAATACTCGGAAGGTCTTTGTACAGATAAATAATCACAACAGTAGAAATTTAGTCTTGATTCACTACGGATATGTCTTATCGATAAAAAAGATAACGTTATTAATGTTGCAAAACAAATATTGTTTATGGATTCCCCCACTACAGGTAGATTTTTATTGTTTGTCATGACTCACGATAATGCAACTCTACAATATCGGTCGTTTTAGCGATTGGCTTTTTTTTATACAATGAGGTGGCAAACGAGCAAGCGGCCACCTAAATCCAAAAATGGTGAAGCGACCGCTGCCCATAGACATCCGCAATTGCAGATGCGTTGCCTTTTTTTATACAATGAGGTGGCAAACGAGCAAGCGGCCACCTAAATCCAAAAATGGTGAAGCGACCGCTGCCCATAGACATCCGCAATTGCAGATGCGTTGCCTACCCTAAATCGACGGAGGAGGAGACGCGAATAAAGAGGATATTTCCCCTTTCTATGCGTCTCCTTCACCGTCAAATCCACTTTCCCATCCAATTCTTTCCTTAGAAAAGGGAGGAACGGGAAAGGGACTAAAATTGGGACTCCGGCACCACACTCATCAGACGAAACACGGAATTGCTCCCACTTGACGCCTGTCTTCTGTGTGGTCGTGGTATTGCACCGAGCGAACCGACCCATTCGTGCGAAGATGTTGTTTTTAGTAAAAGGTAAATAAACACTTATTTCGTCCCCAAAACGCCAGCAAAACCTTGTGTATCATATTATAATTCAAAACAAAATGTAGATATTTTATATCATACTCATACTAATATTATAAATGGGAAAGTTTAGATGGATGTTTTAGAGTTTGTAGCCTAAACGACTGAACGGGTTTCGATGAAATTTGGTACAGATTTGTAGAGGTGTGAGTTTATCTCGTTGCAACGAACAGGACATTTTTTCCTGAAATGGAACACCGCGTATTTTCTGAATTGTACGTTTAATGGAGAAAAAAATAACCTCAAAATGTGTTTCAAACATATCCTACCTGTATAATTAAGATCTTCGGCTTAGTGACGAGCGTAGGCTTATTGTAAACTTTGAAATGGTTGATAATCTCAATCTCGCTGTACGGTAGATCTTTAGCTCGTAGTAGGCCGTGGTGAGAGCCGTGTGTGAGCACTGCCACAGCCACACAGCCGTAATCCGTGAAATCCCGCTCACTGACTGAAACACGTGAATTTTACAATTATATAGCTTTCGCCCGCGACTCCGTCAACGTGGAATTATAAAAAAAGTAGCCTATATCTTCTTCCAGACTATCCTCTACATCTATGAAAAATTTCATCGAGATCTGCCATTTATAATATCAGTAAGATGCAAAAGTTTAGATGGATGTTTGTTAGAGTTTGCCTAAACTGTTGTATTGATCTCGATGAAATTTGGCATAGATGTAGAGGATAGTCTGGAAGAACACATAGGCTACTTGCTTTTGTTTTTTTTCCACCCGAATGTGATCGCGGGCAAAAGCTTCTAAGTAAATAAGAACCGAAATCAATAATATCTGATCCTTGAGGTTGATCAGAACATCAATATAATTTTATTGTATGAAATGGAGTATTTTCTAGTACTATACAATCGCTCTTCAGTTCAACTAAATTCAAACCAAATTAAAAATGCCACAGATAAGTAAAAATAGAATAAAACTCAATATTGATTTCCGCCTTAAGACAGAGGTTGAAAAAGGTTTGTGACCTCTGAATCACAGAACAGTTAAATACAAGTTAAATTTTAATTATCCTATTTGAAAAAAAATCTACTGTAAACCACAGTACAGTGAACATTTTAAGAAGCTACACTTTTATCATGACAGCATTGAAGATTTTTAAAATTCGCACGCATTTTTATCTAGATAAATAACTCACAATTGACATGTTAATCTAAAGATGATCGGAATGTATTTCTTGTTAAAATACTCTTAACATATACAAGAATACACTAGATTACGATGATGTCATTTTTATCATCACCTATATTATTGGAAGATAAAACACCAAAGAATGTGTTCCTGTTAACAACCCATTTCTATCTAGTATTGTACGAGTAAAACAAACTAGTATTAAGAAGAAAAATCGATACCGTGCCGGAGTAGCGGTGCAACACTAGATCACTGGCACACACGTCCCGTCCCTATGACATCTGTCATTGTCAATCAACGTTATAGTGGTACAAGCTTCTTTTAATAAGGAAATTACTGTGTGTACTCAGTAATGTATCAAAAACTAATTATCTGATAATTTTAAAACGCACAGTTCAAACCATACCACATAGTCGTACTGTGCGTTGATTATAAACAACAATCATTAAGATTTCTATTATTCGACGACGACGACGACGACGAGCGCTAAGTAAGACTATTTCTATTATGTTAAGACTATTCCTTCCCTAACTGTCTGAAGAGAGTGCATTGCTAAAAGTTTGCTACAAAGATTCTTTAACTATAGAGCCTTCTAACCGACAAACGATGTCTGGGGCATTTCCTAGTTACATTGTAAGGTACAAGTACTTCCTGTACAATTTGCGTTTTCGTTTTCAAAAGGAAAGAATTTCCCTTTAATGCGGACATATTACCTTGCTGGTAACCCTAAATGCTCAGAGGCGCCACCCTGTCAATGTCAAAAAGGTGCCACAAGAGCCTTGTGGGACTATATTACGATTATTTTATTGATCTAAAAAATAGCTGTCGCCATCGGCAGCGCAGAATTTTAAAAAAGTGTATAAGAATCTCGCATTCAGCCCTTCTTGAAAATCCCGTAAACATCAGTCCAGTCATTCCGGAGATCACTTTTATGAAACGCGGAGGTGCGGACAAACAGACACTCCAATTTTTAAAATATACATCATAAAAGCAAGGTAACAAGGTTGAATTGGCCATACAAGTAGCTATGTAGCATAAAAAACAATTGCCAGTTAGGAAAATAAAGTAAAGAATACGTACATGTCATTAGTTCCCTAAAGACTTCGTCCTTTGTAAAATCCTTGTGTTCTGTCACTTCGAAACCATAGTTACTGAATGTAGATTTGAGAGCCTGCACGTCTTTCTCCGTACCATGTCTCGGTTTGAAACCATCTACATTCTCTTGATTGAATATTATTAAGCAATTCTTTTCGAATTTCTCCAATTCGTACGTCACAGCGTGTTTGGATAATGCTCTTATATTGTATTGTATTATTTCAGGCTCTTCTTGACTTATACTTGGGGAATATACTTTGTTTTTGTCATAAGGTTCAGGTTCTATGATTTGTATTTGTGGTGGAGCTTTCATAACGCCATCTACCGAAACTCTTGATAAACAATCTGACATATCTTCATCTGCATTTTGATAATCGAAATTGTTGTTGACTATTTTAATTGGTTGTACATCATTTGTAGATTTTTCATCGTCATTTTCAAGTTCCTCCATATTAGCGTCGCTATCTTCAGTTGTGGGAGCTTGATTTGTTTTTAAATTCATGTTGCCTTTGCCTTTTTTCTTGCCTCTACGTTTTCGCACTACATATTCTTCGTCTATACTATTTTCGAAGTAACCATCTGAACTTAAGCGATACATTTTTTTACCTAAATATTTTAGACTTAATAACACTGGCAGGTTTTTAGCAAGACTGATTATTGAAAGCGTCGTTTGATCTATAAATATCTTATCTAATCAATAATTCGATTTATCGACAAGCATTTTACACCAGATAATACAAAGTACTTACGCCGTGTTGACGCACTGGTGTATTTTTTGGTTTTATTGTTTATTGCACCATTATCTAATCGAATCAACTATCACGTTTACTGGGGGTGTATTTTCAATGCTTCGTCGTAGTAATCGGTACCCTGATTAAATTAGGTTTCGGGAAGGTATAAGATGTAGGCAAAATTTTTAAAAAAAAAACTTTTATTGTACCTAACAATCGATGCGCCTAGAAAATAAAAATAGCAATTTACTTCATTTATGAATTATGCTATTATAATTATTCTGGCAACATTTAAAACAAACCCCTGCATAAAATGTATGGAAATATTTTCTTTAATCAAGCATAATTTTTTTAAAGTTGCATTTTATTCTTAATGTCTATATCTATAAAAAAAAATTTGGGCCAAAAACCACGAATCTAAGGCCGATTTATGATTGCTTGGCTGTATCAATGATCAATGTGCCCGTTTCATTCACTCATTCAATGCACCTTTTTCCAGGTTTTGCAATAGACTAATATATTCTTTATCACAATTGAATAAGGTATAAAACAGCATGCTGTGTATTTAAAATATTTGTGACATCACCGTTACGCATTCACACGGTTTTACGCAGAATACAGCATATCATACAGCCAATAACCAAGCCGTAGTTGAATTGAACAGTAATTATGTATAACACATTCATACGGGTGGTCTGATATGAATATAATAAAGTGGCTTATTTAATTTTCAATTGTAATTATTTCTGAACAAAGTGATGTCATTATTAAGTTGTTTTAATCTCTAAAATGTATATTATAACGTAATATACCGAGTTACAGTTAATAGCGATTAGTTTCATAGGTATTCGTGTTTATTTGAAATTTTAAAAATGTTTAACTACAAATACCTCACTAGGGAACACCTAGAAGGCTTCGATAATTACAAGGTAAGTTCTATTAATATGTCTTGCTATTAGAATCAATGACAGTGTAACGAAATAACAGGAAACTTCCGTAATATAACCTAAAACTAATCGATATTTTACGCAACATTAAAATGATTGTACTTTCGAATTTATGTAGAAATTCTCTTCCTGTTTATTACAAAAGACTAATTTAACTAAGCCTAAACTTAACACTGTATAATTCATTTGTTTTTTGATTGTTTACTATATTTATCGATTTGATTTTGACTTGTTTCATATTTTTACGTAAATTAATTTAATTAACGCTAAATAAACGTCTCCAAACGGTGTTTTTGATGTTATTAAATTTTATATCTCAAAACATTTTTTTTACAAACTATTTTTTTTTCATTCCAGTACATGGCAAAAGACACAAGTCCCCTAAGTGTTTACGTTATGCATCCTTTTTGGAATAAAGTTGTAGAGGTAAGTGGCATTATTTTTATTTCAAATAATTAATTTATAAAACTAAAATTCACTTAACCGTTTAGTATACAGGTCTGAATACATACATGAGTGTAAAAAATGTCCTTGTTTTGTGTTTTTTTAAGAAATAAAGTGAACTAGGTCTATCCTCATCTCTATGTTGTCTATGAGTTTCTAGTACATTCCTAGCTGCCTTATAACAGAGTAATTAGCCTGCCAAGTATGTAGTTGTTTTTATGAGGATGTTTCATTTAAAACCAGAACTAAATTTCGCAGCTCTGGTATTGATTATATCCAATTTTGGGTTCATCTGAGACCCCTGTATCTAGGATTTCAAATGGTCCATGGTTATCGGTTTAACATTGACTCCTGTTCCAGACTAAGTTGTATTTGGAAGCTTTTACCTACAACTTGGTCTGCAGGGAATTAAAAAAAAAATTAGTTGCTTGTGTCACTATCAGACTATGATTTATTTTTATGCTAAATTTCATTGGGAAAACTAAGTAGTATCGGAGATAGGTAGTAACAAACATACATACATCCAAACTTTCTTTTTTTATATTAGTCTGATGTACAGTGGACCATTGGTTATGTTAATAGAAAATATCCATCAATTTATATTGGTTTTATTTATTACTAGCTGTTGCTCGCGACTTCGCCCGCGAGAAATTAAAAAATACAGCCTATGTTACTCACAGATAAATTACCTTTCTAACGGTGAAAGAATTTTTAAAATCGGCCCAGTAGTTTTTGAGTTATTTCAATACATACAAAAATACAATAGTATAGATATATGTAGATATAGATAAATTTAACATTTTCCCATTGCTTATTTTTCCCTATTAAAAAGAACATGATTAGTTAAATTTTAAACTAGTTATTTAATTATGTCATACAAACATGTGCATATTTTGCATGCTAATAATGATCGCTTTATCTATGGCGTAAATATCGTGCGTTTTGCATATCGCGCCATTTTTGATAACGACACCTGAATAAAAGTGTACCTTATTTGTATGTAGGTAAAGTTGTTTTTTATATCACTTATGTCATGTATGTTCATTGTGAAAAGTAATTTACTCGAAACCATTATCGTTTTTTTTTTATAATCTTATCGTGATGAGTGAACATGTGTTTTCACTGGCCAGTCTTTTCTATGTCTATACTATCTATACTATACTATACTATCTACCTAATATAATAAAGCGTAAACACACACTTCTTTGTTGCCTAAGATGTCAGCAATTACAGCATATTTTTGAATAATTCTTTTTTTTAATAAAAAGCCCTACACTTACGTCACGCTTTAGGCTATATATTTTCTCGCCATTAAACTTAGGGGGTAAATATTTTTGATAAAACCCTAATGTGAAAAAGAGACCATAAGTTGCTGGCAACATCAAGGAAGCAAGATTGCCATAGTAAGGTAATTGGTATTTTGACAATTGCAATTGAGAATTTGACAAATGCAAACAATAAATTTATAATTTCATGCGGATAAAGCAGCACGCTAACAGCTAGTTTGTAATATGAAAAGTAGATTTTAAGTCATATATGCGGCATTTTACAATCTATTACGTCACAACTACCGCATTCCAGTAAAAGTCGAACACGAAACCTTGGTAATAATGCTGCCAAACGTAGCGTAGTTATTTTGTTAGACAATACTTCCACTAGTGACTCGCGAGGCAAGATATCAGTTGCACTTAAGGCCCTTCGTACACGAGGCGATGTAATTTTTTTGAAGCTTGCCGATGTTAGTCGCTAAGCTTAATACCATGTCATAGATTCACATGCGTCGTCAACATTTCTGTCATCGACAAAGCCAGTCGCTGGCAACTTGTTTGGCAAAATTTTTGTGACAGAAGTCGCTGAGGTTTGCCGAAGAAGATGACAGAGCGGAGAGAATAGAGAGATCTATTCAGTTGATATATCTATCTATGTATACTATTATAATATAAAAAAACGTAAACACACACTTTGTTATGTAGTATGTCAACAATCACTGCATGTTTTTAAATCATTTTTTTAATAATAAGCCCTACACTTACACCGTACGGGCTATATATATCATTCTTGCACTGACCGAATAGTTGTAGTCGCGCTAGTGGAAAAGGGGTGTTTTTATAACTCACTATATCGATTGAAATAAACGTTCTTAGTTCATCGATAGAAATATCAACTAGGAGTGTGTTTTACAAAACTATTTTTAGCACGAATTCGCTACACACCTTGCTGGAAGGGAAATCCGTACTTTGGCTTATTTTATACTAGATGTTGCTCGCGACTTCGCCCGCGTGAAATTAAAATATATAGCCTATGTCACTCAGAGATAAATTACCTTTCTAACGGTGAAAGAATTTTTAAAATCGGCCCAGTAGTTTTTGAGTACATACAATACATACAGTACATACATACAAAAATACAAATATTTCCTCTTTATAATATTATAGTAAATATAGTATATTATAGTATAGACAAGTTATATTATAGTTGTTTTAAAATAATAAAGTGGATTGTAGCAAAGGTTACAGTCCGGTCCAAAAGTGGAACCCTAAGAAATAATCGTATGAAGCCTTACTTTCTAAAATTAATCTATTTAGTGTACAAGATACAATGGAATATACTTAAGTTACTCGCGAAACAATACTTTTTTATATGAGCAATTAACAAACATTTATTATGGGTTACAGTTAAAGTTTTTTTTTTTTTTTTTCATTTTTTCATTTTTTCAAATGAAAATATTGTAATGGAGTTAAACGCCACGTTTGCCTATGACGATAAACTTAAGTCAGATTATAAATGCGACAGTTTGGATGGATGGATGAATGGATGTTTGTAGCCTAAACGTCTGAACGGATTACGATGATTTTTGGTACAGATGTAGAAGATAGTCTGGAAGAACACACAGGCTACTAACTTTTGTTCTTTTTAATTCCACGCAGACGAAGTCCCGGGCGAAAGCTAGTATTTATATAAAATAGAATCTATACTAATATAATAAAGCGTAAACACACACTACTTTGTGGCGTAAGATGTCAGCAATAACAGCATATTTTTAAATAATTCTTTCTTCAATAAAAAACCCTACACTCACGACACCCTTTAAGCTATATATTTTGACGCTATTAAACTTAGGGGGTAAATAAATTGGAAGAAACGTCATGTGGGAAAGGGACCATAAACTACAAGCTGCCAACATCAAGGATGCAAGGTTATTATAGTAACGGTAATTTTGACATTTGCTATTGAGAATTTGACAAATGCAAACAATAATATAAAGTTTTTTTTTTTATATTATAAAGTGGCAAACGAGCAAGCGGCTACCTGAATCCGTCAAAATGGCGAAGCGACCGCAGCCCATAGACATTCGCAATAGCGGATGCGTTGCCTACCCTTAATAGACGGAGGAGGAGACGCACATAAAGAGGATATTTCCTCTACCTATGCGTCCTCCTCCATCCTTCAAATCTCCACTTCCTTCCCATCCTATTCTTATGAGAAAAAGAGTGGGAAGGAAAAGGGACTTAAGTTGGGCCTCCGGCACCTTTTATAATTTCATGCGGATGAAGCCGCACGGGAACAGCTAGTTATTCTATAAAACATATATTAGGTATGGTTTGTTTACTCCTTATGTTAATAAACCGGTAGATCAAGAGATATTCGAGTTTTACGAGACATGATTTTTCGTAGTCTGTTTTGGAATTTACTTTATTTAAAACAATTGAATGAAATGTCGACGTCAAAACTAAATTGTAATCTAAAAACTACTAGCAATGCTGGTTAATTACAATTGGTCACAGCAGTGGAAGGATTAAAAAGTTATATAAAAATATAAACTGTCTGATCTATGCGCTGATCGTATTCAAACTTTATAATCTTACTTGTAATCTTCTAATGTTATAGTATATAATGTTTAGATGGATGTTTGTAAGGTATCTCAGAAACTGCTGAACGGATCTCGATGATTTTTTTCTCAGATTTAGAACATGGTCTGCAAGAACACAAATACAAATACAAATATTTTATTGGTAACCGAATTACAAGTCATAATTAAAAAAAAATAAAAAACTTTACAGATATTAAAAATGAATGAATACAAATTCATCGTCATCATCATCTCCCCTGCCTTATCCTACTCCCGTAGGGTCGGCGCACCAGGTTTTCGTCCTCCAAAGCACTCTATCATCCGTCATCTCAGTCATCACTCCCTTCTTGATCATGTCACCTTTCACGCAATCCATCCATCTCTTTCTAGGTCTACCTCTACCGGTGTACCCCTCCACATTCATAACTAACGTCCGTCTTGTTACATGCGATTCATCCCTTCTCATAACATGCCCATACCACTCTAACCTTTTACTCCTTATTTTCTCAACCACTGGGGCTACTCTCAAACTTCCTCTAATATTGTGTACATAAAACAATCATGGTAGCAAAAATTCTTCGACACTATAGAAGGCTTCTTGTATTAGCCATGACTTAAGTTTATTTTTAAATGACGCGAGGCTGGTAGCCGCTGTGACGTGGTCCGGCAGGCGGTTGTAGACGGCGGGCTCCATGACGTGCGAAGACTTTTCTGTCTTGGCCAGTCGATGCGCCACTGGAGCCAGCTTGTCCACATAGGCTACTTGCTAAGATTATTTAATTTCATTCATTTCACGAAGTCACAGGCAAAAGCTAGTATATATAAAATGTATAACCAATTTAACACGTTCAATGCCATAATAATGTCATGTGAAAATCGGAGTAGCATTGAACGTGTTTAAGTATTAATTAAGTGGTTTTTAAAAACAAATTAATTTGGAAAATTTATAATAAATCTTTTTCCGCAGCTGGTACCAAGATGGGTCGCACCGAACGTGCTGACATTCGTCGGCTTCCTTCTCACCGTTCTGGATTTCATCCTCCTGTCTTACTATGACTATGACTACTCCGCTGCGAGCACATCGGTACACAACTTGACCAGCCCTGACCAGCCTTTGAACGGACATCCTGAAATCATACCACAGAAGTTGTGGTACCTACTCGCAGCATTTCTCTTCCTTGCTTATACTTTAGGTAAGTACAATTTAAATATAGGTGCAATCGCGGAAACTGTCGTTGTTCCACCTTTGAACAATCGTTTGAACAGTGTGAAACGAGACGCGAAACAAAAATCAATAGTGTCGGTTAGTGATACACGACTAGTTTCTTTTTGACCGACTTCCCAAAAGAAGGAGGTACTCAATTCGTCTGTATATTTTTTTTTAATGTGTGTTACGGCATAACTCCGCCGCTAGTGGACCTATTTTGATAATTTTTTTTTATCCGAAAGGTAATGCTTGCAGGTGGGTCCCATTTTTTTGTTTGATTTTTTATTATCCCTTCGTTTGCACTCACTGCTAATTAGTTATTTGTAGGAAGATGCGGAGTCTTGTTGCAATGAACAAGGTATTTTTTCCTAAAGTGAAACACCGAGGATTTCCGCAACTGTACCTATCAGGCGCTCGACGTCGTTAACGCGTGGAAGTAACGTTAGGCTTAGGCTGTTGGTTCAATTAATAATATTCAGACATTGTTTATTATGTCTTTAATCTTTTGTCTTTCAATAAATTATTTCTATTTCTATGCATGTAAAGGTGAATATTTAGGTAATAAGGCCTGTTCCACCACTGGCTGATAGAGGCTCAGATAGCTTTAACGTGACGTCACTGTCAAATAAGGTAACAAAATTTCCTCAAAGGCCGGCAACGCATCTGTAGTTCCTCTGGTGTTGCGGATGTCCATGGGCGTCGTTGACCACCTCGGAGTTCTCGCCGCTCGTTTGGCCCCCTCTCTTATAAAAAAAATCCGATATTTCCATCACATATTTTACACGTTGGATTGTTATCAGACAATTTACAATTTAGTGGGACAGGCACTCAATCTTTTGTCCAATAATAAATTAGGTGCAAGAATAAAATAGGGCAGGGGTAGTGAACTATTGGCACGCGACACAATATTTTAGGCACATTACTGATCATAAAATCGAATATGCACTGCGAAAAAATAGGTACTATAGTAGATAATGTATCCAACTACAAAGTTAAAATTATTTCATACATCTTTAACCGCATTAATGCTTTATTTAGGAAAATTTCACGTTGATATGTAAAGGTTCACCGCCCCTGAAGTAAGGGGAAGATATAGAAATCATTTCTGACTGTATGTTTCCTTTGACCTAGTTTTCTCTTTAAAAAATTCTTCGTTACGGATGTGCAGCAGTGTGTAGTGTAAACCGACCATTATAATTGAACGTACCTTTTCGATCCTACAATCGTCTTTGTCTACATCTAAAGAGATAACATATACAAGAATAGGTAAATAACGCAAGTTTTCATGTCAGATGAATATACGATAAAAGATAATATTATCACGTGATTTGATTTATGCTATTTGGTACTTAAATAGGCCAAATACAAAGTAAATAATTGGCTACGAGTTGAAAGTATAATTTAACTAGCTTACGCTCGCGACTCCGTCCGTGAGTAGTGAGTGTGAAAGTGAGTAGCCTATGTGTTCTTCCAGACTATCCTCTACGTCTATGCAAAACTTCATCCAGATCTGTTCAGCCGTTTAGGCTACAAACTCTCAAACATCCATCCATCTAAACTTTCGCATTTATAATATTAGTAAGATATAAGTTTTTAATTAAAAAAATACCAATTATTCGGTTTAATTGTGAAGTAAATCATTATTGTTTTAGACTAAAATTAAACGTCCACAGAATTATTACGCTCAATAATCTAAAAAAAAAACATAATTTTTCTCACACGTGTAATGGAAACATTGCAAGACATTGAATCTTACATAAGCCACTATAAGACTTCTTTAAGCATATTTAAAGGTTGCCCTTAATACTTTCCTTATTAAGAAAGACAAAAGCTGTCATTTCCAAGCAATCCTATCCATTTATACAGATTAGTGGATAAGCCTTCGAACCAAGGTTTTTACTTTTATATTCCTGATTAGACTATATTTGTTTTATCGGACTACTAATCGTTTAACTGATTTTAACTGTTATTCCAGATGGTATCGACGGCAAACAGGCGAGAAGAACTCAGACGTCTGGACCTTTAGGGGAACTTTTTGACCATGGTCTGGACTCTTACTCGGTCTTTTTCATACCAGCCTGTCTTTATTCTATATTTGGAAGATGGGATTTCTCTATACCGCCTATTAGGTAAAGTATATACTATATTTTAATCTAATTAAGTAAATATTGTAACGTCAAATTTCAAATGATTTTAATAATATTATACTATTTATTATCAGAATATACTATGTGATGTGGAATCTACTCCTCAACTTCTACCTGAGCCATTGGGAGAAGTACAACACAGGGGTGCTCTTCCTACCCTGGGGGTATGACTTCAGTATGTGGGTAGGTTCATTCTTTTTTGTCTACTTTTTTTTATTTGGTTTGAACACCCTGTATGTTACACTAAACTATTGTATACTATTACCATTTTGCCACTTCTAATATGGTTATTGGTCAAATATTTAATCTTTTACAATTTAAATCATCCTGTATAAGAAAAACAAACCGTTATTAATGTAATTTTCAATATCCCTGTCAATATTAACACAACAATAGCAATACTTGTTACCTCAATATGGTCAGAGTGAACTTAAAGCTTTTTGACCAACTTCCCAAAAGAAGGTGGTACTCAATTCGTCTGTATGTTTTTTTTTTTTTGTTTTTTACTACAAAACATCCTGTAAATTACATCATTAATTTTTGTGACCCAAAAAACATTCTATAGTTTTACTATAAAAACATCCTATAGTTTCACTATAAAAATCATCCTGTATTCCAGGCATCGACCATCTTATTCGTATGGACAGGTGTGCACGGCACAGGGTACTACAAGCGGTACATATTTGGCTCTTACACCCTCGCCAATGGCTTCGAATGGCTCATTTATGGCACGGGAATATTCACAAATCTCCCAGTCGCATTGTATAATACTTACCGGTGAGTTATACATCATTCATTCACTCACAGATCGTACACTTTACAATCTAATGGTATTCAAATATTCATTCAAATAATAACATACTGTTTAAGTTTTGGAATCATTCGTTCATAGACCTTCATGTGACCGATAATAAGAGTTCTTTTGTTCATTCGTTCCTATCTTACATTCTATGCGCTGATAAGTTCAATCATTCAACTCAGATTGTAGAATCCACATACTACTGATCATTCGTTCACAATTACATCCACTTTAAGCTTTAAGCGATAATGAATTCATTCGTTCACAATTACATCCATTTTAAGCGATAATGAATTCATTCGTTCACAATTACATCCACTTTAAGCGCTTATTTTTCATTCATTCGTTCATATAGATCGTAAAGTTCACATCATGAACTCACTATACATCCCCACTAAGGGGCTCGGATTCTACCCTAAATGAAATGGGCAAGTCCACATACTGATGTCAAATCATTCGTTCACAGATCATACACTCTCCGTACAGGCAAGATGCGTTCATTCAGTGAGGCGTTACGACCGTTATGGTCTATCCTCGCAGTGTTCACAGTGACCACATTCTGGGTGCACAAGTCTCCAGCACTACCAGACTATGATCTCAGAGCTGTTTTCTTACTAATAGGAACTATATTCAGTAATGTTGCGGTAAGTTATATGTGAAACTTTACTCACTTTTTCCCGCGACTTTATACGTAAAATAGCATATCTGTTTTGTTTTTCGACTGATTAATATAAAGCAAATACTAAATTTTAAGTGAAACTAAATGCAATAAATTAGTGAAAACCGCGACCAAATCGGTTTAGTCGTTTCTAAGATTAACGCACACGAACACACAGACAAATCGACAAATGTTAAACCTTCATTGTATGTGTTGGGCATTTTTAATAAGAAAAGAATTATCAAAAAATAGACTCGAGTTATGTAGTTCGGAACCTCATTTTATGAATTTTTCGAACCGTAAGCACTATCGAATGGTTAAGAGTACTTCAGAAACTGCCTATAAGAATTGTGTGTTTATGTTTATATTAGTACTAGCTTTCGCCCGCGGCTCCGTCCATGTGGAATAAAAAAAAAAAAAACAAAAGCAAGTAGCCTATGTGTTCCTCCAGACTATCCTCTACATCTATGCCAAACATCAAGATCCGTTCAGCAGTTTAGGTTACAAACTCTAACAAACATCCATCCATCCATCGATCTATCCATCTAAAGCGCCAATATCCTAATGGTTTGGGGTACGGACTACCGATCTTGAGGTCGAGGGTTCGAATCCCGCCATTCGACTGTCGTGAACCATATCCTAGCACAAACCTAGAGCTTAGTTGGAATGGTTAAAGGAAATATTAGTAAATTAACAAAAATCTACTAATATTTTTACAAAAAAAAACGTTCGCATTTATATTAGTAAGATAGTAGTAAGATAGATAAATGTTTACAGTGTCGTCTAATAGTAAGTCAAATGAGTGGACAACGTTGTGAGGCTGTCAACTGGTTAGTATGGCCGCTGTGCGCGTGCGCAGCTCTCGCGGTGATACAACCTAGCTATGAGGCAACACTGCTGTATATGATCACCGCTCTCAGTGTTGCCGCACATCTACACTACGGTGCTTGTGTTGTGAGTATTATTTAAACAAAAAACGGATTATTCCCAACCGTCACCCCGCTGTCCCCACGTAATAATAAAAAGTTTCATCCGTCCCACCTTTTGCGACGAGGCAACGGTTAGAACTAATTTTATTTCATAACGGTTCATGTCACCTTATTGGTTATAGTGGGACGGTTGAAACTTTCTATTCTCACGTGGGGACGGGGTGACGGTTGGGAATTATCCCAAAAAACAATGTATCCCGCAGGAAATTGACATTTTTCTAGGATAAATCCAATCCAGGCTTTGTATATCTGTGCAAAATAGCAATATGTTGAATTGAAAAAAATAATATATCCCACAGGAATCTTTAGTATTTCCGGGATCAATGTAGCCTAGGTCTTCTTCCAGACTATCCTCTACATTTATGCCAAATTTCATAAAGATCCATTTTTTTGCAAACTCTAACAAACATCCATACATCCATAAACTTTGGCATTTATAATATTAAGTAAGATTAGTGAGATAATATATGCTTTCGCCCGCGACTTTGTTTAGTATTAAAAACACTTAGTAAGTTCAGTTAAGTTAGTCTATTTGTCCTTCCAGCATGTTCTACATGACAAATTTCATTGACCGTTAAGTTTTGGAGATAAGTAGTTAATCCATCCATTTTTGTTTTATATTAGTAAGAATGTAAGAAATAAGCTAATACCATGACCACACAGAAGACAGCTCGGAAGTGAAAAGGATGGGAAGGGGAAATATCCTCTTTTAGTTATGTCCTCTCCTATGTAGATTTAACATAGGCAATCTGCATTTATGAATGTCTATGGGCACCGATCGCTTCGCTATTTCAGCGAATTCAGGGGCGCAAACTCGTTTACCTCGTAATAATATAAAAAAATCAAAAATTGTCAAATCGGATTTTTAAAAATATGTTTTTTGTTTCTTCCAGGTACGCCAAATGTGCGATCATTTCAGAATAAGCTGTTTCCATATAAAACAACGTTCAGATTGACTCTTAGATGACAATGCGTGCTAAGATGACATGACACACCGTGACATAGTTGCATTTGCTATGACAAAATTTGACCCGGTCTCAAAAACATAATATTGTTATAGTTAATTTAGACAATCCTCTATAATTACATCAACATAAATAGCTAAGGGCCTGTCCCACCACTGGCTGATAGAGGCTCAGATAGCTTAAAAATGTCACTGATAAGGGAACAATATCCAATATTTCCATCACATATTTTACACATTGGATTATCAGACAATTTACAAGAATATGGTGGGACTGACTCTAAATCATTAAATTTAACGCATATTAAATTACATACAAGATATGAATATATATTTCATATAATAGTTTTTTAGTAAATCAGTTAGATGTTTTTGATTTCCATTTAAAAGTCACGAATTAAACTTATTAATTAAAAATGAATAAGTATCAATTGATCATGTATTTAATATATTTATTTTATATACAATTGTCTGTCTCGGTGTTATAGATATCCTGCTCGAAGGACCAGAATCATATTTTTGATGTTTTCATACTTTTTTTGTAATACCCTCCTATTAGTTTAAATGGAAAGCATTTTCAACTATGTTTTTATGTTCACGGTGTACATATAACATGTAAATTTAAACATATTTGAGGTTATAAATTTACCTTCAATAAAATGTTAAATTGTACATGTTTATATGTAATATGTTGTGTTATTTACAAATAATACTGTACATGAAGTGTAACGAAATTGAAAAAGATAAAAAGAGACCTTTGATTTCACTATTTTAACGGAATACATTCTAAAATGAACGCCGCCATTTTGTAACCATCGACAAATTTTATGAAACCGTTCATTTGTTCTTTTGATTTTTTGTATTACCGTTTTTTTTTTAATTCCATGTACATTATTTTTGAGTGTTTACGGCACGCATTGTCCTTTTTAATTATTTTAAGTTTATTTTTTAATATTTTTTAGAGGTACGCGCTAATAAAGGTTGTGCTAGTAATAAAAATAAATGCTTTAGCACGCTATTAATAAGATTTGATTAAAAGTATTAATAATGTTAAATCACCACTAATTTATAGTTTTTATATTGAGATTATAAAATATTTGCATAATGAGGAAATGAAATTAGCGTGTACCTCACGAATTTAATTTCTAAGTTTTTATTTAATTTATTTTAATGCAATATTTAAACTATGACCGATCAATAACTCGTAAAAATCGAGCCAAAGAAGTACATGCTTATCTTTTTTAATACTTTTTTAATTTTGACTAATATTTTTTTAAACCATGTAACATAAGTATTATGTAAGTCCTGTCCACCGCTTTTTAGTTAACGTTATTTTTATATTGATTTTGCCATATTTTTAATACGGCTATTTATTTATTTTAGTTAAATATATGTGTATTTAGATCCAAAGGCAATTTTTCATTGAGGTGGGGTATTTTTTTGCTAAAAGGTTTGTTTTTCAACATGTAGTCCATTTTTTTTACGAAAAACTGACAAGTAGTTTTTGAGTTAACTACAAGGATCTGTATTTATTTTGGTTTATATATCTATTTAAATTTTTTATGTTATAGATTCTGTAGGGGAGTACAACTACCCCCTTTGCCCCTATTTGACTACCACCATGTCCAAAGATATGAAAGAATTAATCTAATTATTTAAATATTGAATTTTAATATATAATTCTTTACTATTCGTATATCTTTAATTTCTTATTTTTTATATATAATATATTTTACATGATTTGTTATAAAAAAAATAAAACATATTATATAAAAAAATAGAACTCCACCGGCTGCGGAATCCGATGACTCAAGCAACCAGTGGTCAGGGCTGCAGAGACAGGAACCTCCTCACAATACGTGCGGTTTCCAAAATAACCGCCTTTTGTATCGGGCCCTTAATCCAACTGTCTAGCGAGAGCTTCTTGAGATGTTGGTCGAAGCTCTTTTTTACTATTATTAACCGTCAAATGCGCGATTTTTCCAAACCTCCCGGAAAAATCTTATTTAATGAAGATCTGTATTATAAAGTAACAATAACAAAAAATCTAGCATTCAAAATATTTTTTGTTGAATGTTGAATTTTTGCAACAGTGCGCATTTAAGAGTTAAAAAAACAAATAAATGTCTGGAAACATAACTAATTATAATTAACAAGTACAAATAGTTTTAAATAACACATTTCAAGGATCTAAATATACATGTATTCAATTTTCTTACTTTTGTCTAAGTTTGTAACTTTAAATTAAGTCATATCAATTTCAATGGATGTAATATTTGACATTTTCTAATTATCAATCAGCTTACAATTTGAATGGATTCGATGTAAAATGACGTCATCGAATTCAAGTCTCTTGTTATCGCGGTCGTATAGATGAAAATGTGTTTTTAAATTATTACTATTTAAATGTCTGTATGTTTGTATCGGCTTGAATCTCTTTTATTAAAGAGTTAATTGTATTATGACGCTGTTATGTTCTAAAATTGACCACAATGAAAGATACAAATGTTCCTGGATGTATAAATAAATCGTGTTTTTAATTTCCATTATTAAAAACAATCATGAAATTTTTTCCATTATTAAAATCAAACATTAAAAACAAACAAACTTGCCCGTCTTTACGGAGGGTCGGCACAGTATGCTGCTCCATACATCTGAATTCGCTCCTATAAGCATATCCTCTTTCATACAATCCATACATTCTTCGGTCTTCCTCTACATTTGTAGCCATCCACATTCAATTATCTTTTTCTTTCTGTTATCAAGAACAATATTAATGTAATTTTTAGCTATTGTATATTTTTATTTCAACGTTTATTCTAAGTTTTTTAAACACTGTAGTCACAATTAGTACAATTCATTTTACATAATATTGACTTTAGTAATACATAATACAAAGTACATGAATGTAAGAAAACTTCCCAATTTGCCTTTATTATAAATAGCCCATTAGCTTTAGCATGCTAAATGTTTTGGCTTAACATTACTGTAACACGAAATAAAATGTTATTTAATCTAATAGTTTGTTTTATTTCTCCTTAATAGAAAGAATACTACCTTTCGCCCGTGACTCCGTCCGCATGGAGTTCAAAAAAACAAAGTTAGTAGCTTATGTGTTCTTCCAGACTATCCTCTACATCTATGCTAAATTTCATTGATATCCGTTCAGCCGTTTAGGCTACAAACTCTAACAAACATCCATCCATCTAAACTTTCGCATTTATAGTATTTCAAAATTGACTATTAAAACACTTGAACTAATGCCATCTCTTTCATTCTGCTGGAAATTAACAGAGATCAAGTTCATATCAGTGACAAGGTTTTTGTGTTGTCTTATTTATTGCCAATTTAATATCATTGTTAATAATTACATTATTGTAAGTTCATTTCAATTTAATAAATCAAATATAAAGGTAATGCAAACATTTTTGGAAAAATAGTTAAGATTTTTGCACAAAAAAACCTTTTAATATCACACCAAAAATTCACAAATTTTCATGAGAAAGTATACCATATAGTGTGAAGAAATATGTATTTAAGGGAGTTTTTAAATAAATGAAACTATAAAATTATTTGTACTTTTATTACAACTGCTTTTAAAGTTAATTCAGTAATATAAACTGTGCTATTTGTCTGTGTATAAATAAAAATGCTATTGTTAAATGATGTTAACTACCCCAAGCTTTAACATATTCCTCTTTAACTTTCTCCCTTTCTTCTACATCAGGTAAATGAGGTTTTATGCCTTTTGCTCTTCTATCTCTAGATACTTGATTCTGAAAAAAAAAAGAAATATCATCACCTAACAACCCTAATGAAGGCCTCAAGTTTATCCAAGTTGGGGATGATGACCTCCGTCACTTACTCCATCAATGGTGAACCTTGATATCTCTGGAATCTGAGATGACTGGTAAATCCGAACTTAGGTCTTGTTCACAGTTGGACAATCTAGCAAACTAAGCAAATATTGTTTGGACTCTGGTGCCAGTTAGTGTTCACATAATGCTATTGTCTAACTATACTCGGCAAATGTGAACCAGGCTTTAGTTTGGGAGGTCCGGTTAAACGGCGCACAGTACAACTAGCCTGAGGAAGACTAGGTTTTAGTCAACCCTTATGGCGCAGTGCTTCTTGGTTGAGTAACAGCAGAAATTAATTTCGTAGATTCTTACCCAGAATTTTTTGCAAGTGTTATAGTTGTCAAAATAAGCTTCACATTTTTTCTGGTCATATCCATTCTTGTTTAGGCACTCATAAGATTGATTTTGCTCCTAAATTGAATAAATCATATTATGTACAACGAACAGAAATTATTAACCAAAATCGTAAAGTTCGTAAATAATTATAACCTTTAGACATGGATTCAAGCGGGAGGCCGCTTCTGCATTATTTAACTTCATTTTTAGGTAGTATATTATTCCTTTGTTATTTTTTTATAAGTTTCTCTTCGTTTTCTTACTTTTTACATCACATTATTTGTTGAATGTTGTTATGTCATTTGTCAATGTCATTGTCATAAAGATCATTAATCATAATTTTCACATCCTCTTTGATGAAGATGATAAAAGCAAGAACAAGACTTGTCGCTCATAATTTTTTGCTGTTTTCTAATCTTATTTTGTTATAATAGGCTAAAGTTATAAAACTAATCAAACAGTTTGTTTTATTGCCATCTTTCTACAAGATTTCCGTCGCATTTTCTTATTTTTGTCTAAAAAGGTGGTGTGGTGACAAACATAATTTTTAAATGTAAACTACGTGTCACGGAACGTCAAATAATGCGTTTTCTTTGTCGCAATCTAAGAACCAATTAAAACAAAGATTAACTTTTATCCTTTTATTTGATTGGTCGATAATTACTAATACTGTGAAATATTTGTAAACGAAACAGTATCCATTAAAATTACGACGCGAGAGTTACGAATGTGAGGAACAGCCTCAATTATTTAAAAAACTTTTTATATTTTACAATGTTTTCTAGCAAATTAAGTGCCTAAATGTTTTAGAAATTAGTTTTTGGATTTAGTGTAAGTGTATTAAATGCTTTCGAGATGTCGAAGAATAAAATTGCTGCTCGTATTGACAGCCAAAGTGTAGAAGTTAAAACTAAGGTATGTAGGATAGGACTAAATTTCTAATTCATAGTTTCGATTTATGAGAAAAGATTACAATTTTTCTTAAACTTCATATTTAAACTTATTTCAATATTCAATTTTCTAAAAACTGCTGTTTAAAAAGTTTGATAGCTGACCAATTACTTGGAAGTTGATAAAATTTAAAATTTTCTTAGTCTCACTGATGGCAATAGTCTCACAGATAATATGATATTGTCTAAATGTGTTAAAGAACATGTTTTCTCTGATTTTACTTACATATTTAAACAAAAAGGTCTTTTAAAACTGACTTTAGAGGATAATGTTTTTCATGCATGTGTATGTTCTTTTGTATGTTGGATTACATATATGTCAATTCCATTGTAACCTGTCGTCTATACAATTGAACCAATTTGAACAAATGAGGTGTCTATAAATTCTATATTTCCCTTTGTGTGATAGGTGTGTGTGTTAGACGGGTTTCTTATTTAACAAATAGTATTATATTGGATTATTACCTTCACAAACACAAAATTCTAGCAGAATATTTAGTAGGAAACATAGGTAAAAATAGATATTTTAAAATTATGATTGACTAGGTATTAAAAACTAGCTGTTGCCTGCGACTACATCACCACGGAATTAAAGAAAGATCTTTAATTAACAGTTTATGTGTTTGTCCAGACATTTCTATATTTGTTCCAAATTTCAGCCAGACCTTTTTAGCCATTCCGGAGGTACACAGTTACAACCGTCCATTCATTCAAACATTTGCATTTATTTGTAAGATAGATAAGATAGTAATAACTAAATTATTTTAAATCATGTTATTTGTATATTTTGTTGAATTAGTGCCTTAACCTACTAACTCTTGAATCATTTTAATGTAAATGATGAATCATTCATTCATGGGTTTCTAAGCATTTAACCACATTGATAATGATTCATAGCATCTTTTTCTAGTCACATAAAAATTTTCTGGTAATATATTTCCTATAGCTATACTATTATTACCATGAAAGAGTTTCTACACAGTCTTGTGATTGGTATAGAGCATATATGGGCAACAATCGGCTTTCGACTGTACCCGACCCTTTATAAGATATGATCAGGCCAGTGAGACATTTTGACAAATCACATTAAAAAAATTACATTAGGTACTTATACTCAGGGAGTGACAGTGAGGCAGCAAACATTGTATATTGATGTTGCAGCCTGCGAACATATTTGTTTGCTAAAGTTTGGCCTTCAATGTCAAAGGTTACTCATACCTTGTATAGAGCAACTAAATCATACTCAACTAGAATCAGACTAATATAATAGTGGCCTATGTTTGTTTCTTAAAATTGTATATAATCCTAAGTAAGGTTGGCTAAAGGCAGGCGGCCGACTGTAAAAAGTATTGCCGAACCCAAAAGTAGATTTTTGATGACAAAAACCTGTTGCGCCGACCCTACGGGGGTAGGATAAGGAGGAGGATGATGTACATTTGTTCAAATCCTTTGCGATTCCTTTGGGATGGGAGGTGAACTCAATTGGCCGTTTGCTCATTTGCCACTTATTGCTAAGAAAAAAAATCCTTCTCTCATTTCATTTTCATTTTACTTTGTTATCTAACATATTTGTTATGTTTAATTTGAATATGACAATACAATGATACAAGTATTAACGTAATGCTGAATACAATCAACAATAAAACAATGGAGATGTAATAAGAAACAATTTGTAATTTCATTGTAATACATAAGATCATTGGACACAAATAATATTAAAGCTTTTGTTGGGAAGATCTCATATCCCTTACCTTATCCTACTCTTGTAGGGTCACCAAATAGAGCTATATGTCATCCATCATCTCAGTCACAACACCCTTCTTGATCATGTCACCTTTCACACAATCCATCCATCTCTTTCTAGGTCTACCTCTACCGATGAACCCCTTGTTAGAAAGATATTGAATAATTATTTGTTAATAAGAAACTTAAAAGATCCAACTAATTACAGCACTCAAGGAACGAAGGAATACTAATGACATTCCAATTTTTAAGGTCATTAACGTTACAGTCACAATTTTTTAATTAATACCCTGATTTAGGCACAACAGGGATTTTTTTTAATCTAAAGGTGTGGAGTGTATCGCTGAATCTTTTTGAACGACATTCCACTCTTTGATATGGAATGTCATTCATTGGTGTGATGTATGTGTGATTTCGCTGTAACTCACCTTACAGTGACTAAGGTGAGTTACAGCACACATACACTACACACACTGCATGTATTTTTATAGTGTGACAGTCACATTTGAAATTCTTAAGCATAACCATAACCTATAAGTAAGGGCTAGGCCATAGTTAGCCATGATATTATAATTATTCAATGAATTTCATTGCAGATATAGTTGCATCATTAAATTTCATCATGAAGCTTTGTATTTCTTCATAATTTGATTAATTAAAGATATTTTACATCTGATAGGTGATTAGTAATTGTATTGTGAAGTCGGGACGTAATACTAGTGTAATAAATTGCTTTGTTTAAGGATGTAAGTGAGAAAGGTCTTTGCCCTAAGTTGAACAATAGTACATTATGCCACATTTTTTATGTTTACATAGTTAATTGGGTTGTGGTTTTAGTGATTCATTTTAAAAACTGTTGTTTCAAATGGACCACAATTAATTAATAATTTTCTTGGACATATGATCTAATATTTTTCCTTGGTTGTTCCTGATTATTTAGAGTTTTGATGGTTTAGGGGTTAAACCTTTACTGTACTATGTAGGCCCAGGGTTTAAATTCTGCCATGTGGTTTTCAAATTTCATTTTCATTTACCTGAACTTCTTAGGGTGAAGCAAACTGTACATAACTGTGAAGAAATTCAAAGATATGTGTGAAGTCAACTAACACTGGGCTAATGTGGATAAGTATACCACCGGGGTGTGTGTTACTGTGCCCATCCCCCGGTGAACAGTGAAGTCAAGGAAACCAGAGGGGGTTTAGTGGGTAGGCTTCACATTCATTAGGAAGGGATGACGAGAGAGTCCCGCATACCCAGGGTGTCTTTCCCCAAGACAACTGGAATGCGTAACGCATTCCCTCTCTTAAAAAAAATAGTTTGGTTGACTATGGCCTAGTTACCCCTAATTTAGAGTAGGCCCTGAGCCCCTAAGTGGGGATGTATAGTTAGCTGATTGTTTTGTCCCTACTATATACAATTCAATATTTCGTGACTTTTAAGTAGATATTTCACTCGCAATGAATAACACTTGAATTTTCGTTGTTATTCCATACAAAGAACTTTAATTAAGGTTGAATTCCACTAATTAAAATAATTTACACTTTCTTGAATGCTATCGCGATTTTTATAATTGTTTTTGTACAGTGACGTATGTATTCTTGAAAGTTTGCGTTAATTTCAATAACGCTTTGTTTGTTTTATTATTGAATTGTTTTACGATCATTTAAACTTGGACAATATTGTTTGATTTGATTTCTATTAGGTATTCATCGTAATAATCAATAGTCTTGTATAATAAAATTACAGATTTTCCTTGTTTATGATTTAGTACTAGTTATTACAGTAGTAATAAACAATTCGTTTTGAATTTTGCTAGTGAAAAATCAAAAACGTGAAAATCATAAATTGCATTCCTTTGACAAAAAGCAAAAACAGTGCATTTACTACGACAGTAGAACGGTTTCGGCAAAAAAAAAATTGTAGCTAGTTTTTTTTTACAAACAGCCATATTTTTGCCTCGAAAATTCCATGGTGTAGGTACCTTGTATTTAATTTGTTATAACGCAAGACGCAACAGATTATCTCTAGCCAATAATGATAAGATAAATTACGATAAAATGTCTGAAAAGCTCCAAACAGTGATCATTATAAAATTCTTTTTATACTTTTAAGGTATTAAGTATTCCAAGATTTTAATGAGATTTTTTTTATAATATAAGGTGGCAAACGAGCAAGCGGCCACCTGAATCCACCGAATTGCACAATTGCAGATGCGTTGCCTATCCTTGATTGACGGAGGAGGAGATGCACATTAAGAGGACATTTCCCCTTCCTATGCGTCTCCTCCACCGTCAAATCCGCTTTTCCTTCCCATCCTTACCTCTTAAGAAAAGGGTGGAAAGGGAAAGGGACTAAAATTAGGCCTCCGGCACCACAGTTATCAGACGAAACGCGGAATTGCTTCCATTTCACGCCTGTTTTCTGTGTGGTCGTGGTATTACATCGGGCGAGTCGGCCCATTCGTGCGAAGATGGTAAAGCGGACTCTACCACTGTTAAACTACTATTACCAATGATAATCTTTACCTTTAAATAATTACAGTTCGATGCGGAGTTCCGTCGCTTCGCTCTAAATCGTACGGAGAAGTTGAAATACGAAGACTTCAAAGGTCTGATAGAGAAGTTGCACCGGCTGCATGATGTCGCCTTCCTCATCTCCTACACGGACCCTAGAGACGGTGATCTGCTGCCGATCAACAATGACGATAACCTGGCAAGAGCGCTGCTTACAGCGAGACCACTCCTCAGGGTTATTATACAGAGGAAAGGTAAGTTACACTAAGAGCATCGAACTATTAATTTACAAGTTCAGGGGTGGCAAACCACTGGTACGCTGCCATAAATGGTACACGACATTTTGGGCACGTCGATAATCATAAAAACATTACGAAAAAGTTAGAAGTAGGTGAACCATGGAATTGACGTAATAATCGCAGTCAAAATTTCGATGGCACATCTAAGACAGCATTAAATATTTCTTTAAAAAAATGGCACTTTCATGCATAAATGTTCGCCACCCCTGTACTAGTTAGTTCTGACGTGAGCGTCGGTGGCTCAGCGGTTACATGTAAACTATAGGCCTTGGGTTCGAATCCCGCCATGTACCAAAGTGTTTTTAGATTTTCGAATTTCCTATGCACATTTACACGATTTTTATCGTGAAGGAAAACATTGTAATGGCAGCACATATTGGTAAAGAAATTCAAAGATATGTGTGAAGTCAACTCACAGTGGGCTAGTGTTGACTATGGCCTGTCATTTTACCACAGTGCACACGTCGCAATCTTGTCATAGCAATCTACGTGCTAAATTGTGGCTCTTATTGTGAAAATTTTTTCGAAAGCATTCCATACTGGTTTGTTTGTAACTGGCTGTCAATGAAACGCAATGCAAACTTTTTTCTATGCTTTGGTTGTCTATTTTTTTTAAACAATCGTTGTAATACTCAAATAACTCAAAACTATGATTTAAATAATTCTTATGTCATTAGAAAGCTACATTATCACTGAGCAATATAGACCATTTGTACATACATACATCCATACATATACATCTGCGAAAATGATTACCTATACCATTTGTGTACACGTTTGGAAAACTTTTTAATAATAAAGCACATTCACACAACAGTGGCTACGTACAGTTAAATGCAGCGGACTGTGACGGACCGGTGCATGACCACGTATTTCCACTGGCGAAACGTATGAAAACATTATCATGAGAAAAATATGTATTCGTATAGGAGTCGGTAGTGGAAACCGACCTTAAGGGTATATAAATGTTAGACGGTTCTTGTTGGAGCACGTGGTCTTGACCCGATAGATTTTATAGACTGAAATCTCAGGGAAGGTGACGTTATTATAAAATTCTTTTTATACTTTTAAGGTATTAAGTATTCCAAGATTTTAATGAGATTTTTTTTTATAATATAAGGTGGCAAACGAGCAAGCGGCCACCTGAATCCACCGAAGTGGGAAGCGACCGCTGCCTATAAACATCCGCAATTGCAGATGCGTTGCCTACCCTTCATTGACGGAGGAGGAGACGCACATAAAGAGGACATTTCCCCTTCCTATGCGTCTCCTCCACCGTCAAATCCGCTTTTCCTTCCCATCCTTACCTCTTAAGAAAAGGGTGGAAAGGGAAAGGGACTAAAATTAGGCCTCCGGCACCACAGTCATCAGACGAATCGCGGAATTGCTTCCACTTCACGCCTGCTTTCTGTGTGGTCGTGGTATTACATCGGGCGAGTCGGCCCATTCGTGCGAAGATGGTAAAGCGGACTCTACCACTGTTAAACTACTATTACCAATGATAATCTTTACCTTTAAATAATTACAGTTCGATGCGGAGTTCCGTCGCTTCGCTCTAAATCGTACGGAGAAGTTGAAATACGAAGACTTCAAAGGTCTGATAGAGAAGTTGCACCGGCTGCATGATGTCGCCTTCCTCATCTCCTACACGGACCCTAGAGACGGTGATCTGCTGCCGATCAACAATGACGATAACCTGGCAAGAGCGCTGCTTACAGCGAGACCACTCCTCAGGGTTATTATACAGAGGAAAGGTAAGTTAAGAGCATCGAACTATTAATTTACAAGTTCAGGGGTGGCAAACCACTGGTACGCTGCCATAAATGGTACACGACATTTTGGGCACGTCGATAATCATAAAAACATTACGAAAAAGTTAGAAGTAGGTGAACCATGGAATTGACGCAATCGCAGTCAAAATTTCGATGGCACATCTAAGACAGCATTAAATATTTCTTTAAAAAAATGGCACTTTCATGCATAAATGTTCGCCACCCCTGTACTAGTTAGTTCTGACGTGAGCGTCGGTGGCTCAGCGGTTACATGTAAACTATAGGCCTTGGGTTCGAATCCCGCCATGTACCAAAGTGTTTTTAGATTTTCGAATTTCCTATGCACATTTACACGATTTTTATCGTGAAGGAAAACATTGTAATGGCTGCACATATTGGTAAAGAAATTCAAAGATATGTGTGAAGTCAACTCACAGTGGGCTAGTGTTGACTATGGCCTGTCATTTTACCACAGTGCAGACGTCGCAATCTTGTCATAGCATTCTAGGTTCTAAATTGTAGCTCTTATTTTGAAAATGTTTACGAAAGATCTTAAGTGGGAACGAAATTAAATTCTTTGACTACAAAACAAGTCATATACAGTAACTCATATTTTTCGTTTACGATCCATCCAAAGAAGATAGCTTATTAGCATATAATGCGCACCCATACCCAATTATTATATGTCATTGTTAGAACAAGGCTCACATTGACTTATGTTTTAACGATATGTGCCAGGTAGCATACGTTTTTACGTAGTGATTTTTTCGAATGCATTCCATACTGGTTTGTTTGTAACTGGCTGTCAATGAAACGCAATGCAAACTTTTTTTCTATGCTTTGGTTGTTTATTGTTTTTAAACAATCGTTGTAATACTCAAATAACTCAAAACTATGATTTAAATAATTCTTATGTCATTAGAAAGCTACATTATCACTGAGCAATATAGACCATTTGTACATACATACATCCATACATATACATCTGCGAAAATGATTACCTATACCATTTGTGTACACGTTTGGAAAACTTTTTAATAATAAAGCACATTCACACAACAGTGGCTACGTACAGTTAAATGCAGCGGACTGTGACGGACCGGTGCATGACCGCGTATTTCCACTGGCGAAACGTATGAAAACATTATCATGAGAAAAATATGTATTCGTATAGGAGTCGGTAGTGGAAACCGACCTTAAGGGTATATAAATGTTAGACGGTTCTTGTTGGAGCACGTGGTCTTGACCCGATAGATTTTATAGACTGAAATCTCAGGGAAGGTGACGTTATTATTAAAAACTGTCTCACTATGTAAACCACAACAATAATTATATTGTCATCTATACTTCTATACTTATATTATAAAGAGGAAAGATTTGTATTTTTGTATGTATCGATATAACTCAAAAACTATTGGGCCGATTTAAAAAATTCTTTCACCGTTGGAAAGGTAATTTATCTGTGAGTAACATTGGCTATATTTTTTAATTTCACGCGGGCTTAGTCGCGAGCAACAGCTAGTTTTTAATATTTGGAAATAAAGGAAAATAATTGTAGTGGGAATTAAATTAGAAATATAAAATATCAATTACCCATTTATACATACTATATTAAAACTCTTTTCCACTAGTGCGTCTAGTCGTGAACAACTGTCATATCATAGAACCAAGTATCATTTCGACTGACACTGTGGTGACTGTTAGAGCGCGCGCACTCCTTTGACTAAACTATCGCACAACTGTTTAGTCGCGCGTTGATTCCTTTGAGCGTATAGGGGGGCAAACTGCTCGATTTTTAATTGTACAACTAAACAGTTGAATTAGCTGCGAAACAATCGACAATCGCACAACTGTTGTGCGATAGTTTAGTCAAAGATATGCGGCAGCTCTTAATAGTCGTTCGGCTGTTTTCTTAGTGGAAATGTATTCTAAGTAATTTAAGCTGTATTAGGAAGGTTGCCCTCAATGGTAGGCTCTTTGTTCAGATTTCACGCAGGTGTAGGCTTTGCTAGTGACGTCATCTCTATAGAATCTGCTAATTTAGTATGGGATAAAAGTAAATACTATAGTAATAATTTATATGCTCATATGAAATCACTGTATAGTATAAAATTCGCCAATTCGTCCGCGCGAAATTAAAAAAATAATCTTACTTCTTACTAATATTATAAATGTCAAAGTTTAGATGGATGGATGTTTGTTAGAGTTTCACGCCTAAACGGCTGAACGGATGTCGATGAAATTTAGCGTAAACGTAGAGCATAGTGTGGAAGAACACATAGGCTACTCACTTTTGTTTTTTTAAAATCCACGCGGACGGAGTCGCGGGCGAAAGCTGTAAATTAATATATGTTACTCACAGATAAATTACCTTTCTAACGGTGAAAGAATTTTAGAAAATCGGCCCAGTAGTTTTTGAGTTATTTCAATACATACAAAAATACAAATCTTCCCTCTTTATAATATTAGTATAGATTTATGACATAGTAGAGATATACTGATAATTTTAGATGTTGCTAATGTGATAAAAAAAAACAGTGAAGTCGCGGGCAAAAGCTAGTATCAAATCACTCTAATTTGTAGATTAGTTTGATGTTAAAGAGAATATAAGAATTCTTGACCTACATGCTTGACCCTAATAGAAGTACCCTAGAGTTTAGAGTGTGTGTGAAGATTTCGCGTTATTTTTAGAATCTAAATACGTTTTAATTTAATAGAGGAAATAAAACTAGCAACATTTAGAAAAATAATTAGTAGTTCCATAGATTATTCTATGAAATTTGGAATAGATGTAGAGGATAATCAGGAAGTCTTTTGTTTTTTTAATTCCACGCAGACGAAGTCGCGAGCGAAAGCAAGTTAAATTAATAAATAATACTTGACCGACTGGTGTGTACGTTGTACTGAAAATAACCTAGACCCGTAATTAATGGATCTCTCACTCGGTTATAGACATCATAAGTTGATTTATACGTTTGATTTGCAATTTACGACAAATATATACATATGTCAATGTGGTCAGGGTAAATAGGTAATGGTCAACTACAATCCATGGTCAATGTTTGACATTTATGTCGATTACTAGCTTTCGCGCGCTACTCCATTCACGTGAAATTAAAAAAACATAAGTAAATATAACCTATGTGTTCTTCTGCACCGTTCTCTACATCTATACCAAATTTAATCGAAATCCGTTCAGCCTTTTAGGTTACAAACTCTAACAAACATCCATCCATCTAAACTTTCGCATTTATAATATTAATATGATTACAAATAAGGTATAGGTAACAGTAATTAGCCACAATACTTTAAGGGGTAGGATGCTTTAAGCCAGTGGGACAACGTGAATAAAGAGACCTAGGTTATAGAGATGCTGGGCTTTAAGGACCTTTTACTAGCATTTTAAATAATTTATTAGGACTTAAATTTGATGAGTTGATAGACAATTTTTTTCTATACTAATATTAAAAAGAGGAAAGATTTGTATTTTTGTATGTACTGAAATTACTAAAAAAAACTGGGCCGATTTTAAAAATTCTTTCACCGTTAGTAATTTATCTGTGAACATAGACTGTATTTTTTTTAATCTTTTTATTTCACGCAGATGAAGTCGAGAACAACAGCTAGTTTAGTCATATGGTGCCTTAAACATGTAACTCTATTCATTGTGGGTCGATTTCTGAAAGATGTCTATTGACCATTGAGAACACATTTTTCTCGTTAAAACTCTACTGTGACTCAATCAATAGTTGAAGTAATTACTTAGCAAGGCCAAGGTATTTGTTAAATCGCCTTAACTATTGGCTTCCGTTCCATGTTAGACGTTGGGGATTATTCCCAACCGTCACCCCGCTGTCCCCACGTGGGAACAGAAGAGTATAAAAAGTTTCATCCGTCCCTTTACGACGAGGGGACGGTTGTCAGTTATTTTATTTCATAACGGTTCTATTTATCACCTTATTGGTGATAGTGGGACGGATGAAACTTTTTATTCTCACGTGGGGACAGAGCGGGGTGACGGTTGGGAATAATCCGACATTGGACTATTGTAGATTAATACGTCACAAATGCTCGAAGATCTTACCAGGAACATCGATGCAAGAATTAAAAAGTTAAACTACTCGTAGGTTCCTGTTTCTATAAATTTAACGAAAATAACCATTCAGTACTGTACAAAAAGGTTTGTACCTAGAGGAAAAGCCAGTGACATCCAGTCCTTAGTTATTTTACTTGTCTAGCCTTTGGCTCTGAATCTATATTTATATTTATGTCTGGTTTTCACAAATCTCAGTCAAAGAAATTAATTTACCACCCACCAAAGAACTTCACCCAGCAGATTCACCATAAAACCTTTATTAAGCATGTTGCTATGAAAAGTATACGACCTGGCATTATATGACATTTTACTGAAATGGGTAGGAAATTAAAGTCCGCAATTGTTATGTGAATGTTCAAGAACAATCTTTTCTTTTTTTTTTTGCAGGAGACAGTCTCGAAGAACTTAACGGATATGGTACAATGCGGCCTAGGAATATAATCTCGTCAATACTGAGTGGTACACCGGCGAAGAACAAAGGACTCGCTATATCCAATCCACATGACTTTAGAATGGTAAAAAAACTATTTTTAGAACTATCTTAAACCTGGCTATCTATGCTATATGCAACGCGGCTTGCGAACAGACAGAAATTAAAAAAAAAGGTCTTTCGTTATCTGCAACGCAATTACATCTTGTTCATGAAATGATATTTTGTCAGTGTTGAGTTGAGTCGCGGGTGAAAGCTAGTAATATAATTGTTTTCTTTTTCTAGGTATCAGCAATTATAGACGTAGATATTGTACCGGAAACGTGTAGAAGGGTTAAACTGCTCAAACACGGATCTGACAGACCTTTGGGATTCTTTATAAGGTATGTTATTTAGTTTATGGTCACTTTTTTTCACATTTAAAAAAAATGTTATAGTCTATGTCATTTAGGGATAATGTAGCATTGTAATGGTGAAAGAATTTTTCAAATCGGTCAAGTAGTTTTTGAGTTTATTTGTTACAAACATATAAATGGAAAGATTTACCTTTTTAAACTTTAGGTCATGATTAAAGTGTTTAAACTTAGATGATTTTTTGCTAGATTTACGCTGTCTATTCTTATGGTTTTATGTGTTTTTTTGTGTGAAAAAACCACCATTTTTACGTGTATTTGTTTAAAATTGAAAAGAGATGGCACATCTGTGCGTGTAACTCCAAACGGCGTGGAGCGCTCGCCCGGCATCTTTATATCGCGACTGGTGCCCGGCGGACTGGCGGAGTCCACTGGCTTGCTGGGCGTCAACGATGAGGTGCTAGAAGTTAATGGCATTGATGTCTCCAATAAAACATTGGATCAGGTTAGTGGCATCAACTTGTCCCTACGGAGGGTCTGTGTATGGATGGTGTGTGTGTTCTTTCATACATTTCTATCAGCTTCATATCTGACTCCACTCCCTCCCACACACAATCTTATCTTAGTAATATTATAAATGCGAAAGTTTAGATGGATGGATGGATGTTTGTTAGAGTTTGTAGCCTAAACGGCTGAACAGATCTCGATGAAATTTGGCATAGACGTAGAGGATAATCTGGAAGAACACATAGGCTATTCACTTTTGTTTTTTTTTAATTTCCACGCTTACGGAATCGCGGGCGAAAGCTAGTCATCCATACTTTCTTCGGTTTTCACCTTTGTACACTTCTTATATACTTCTCTTTTACTCTTTCTAGTCTTTCAGGTTAGTGGCAGTTATTTCCGCCAGTGAGTAGGTAACGGTATGCTGGTAGAAAAGAATCGTTACGCTTAGTGGAAAAGGACACTTATGTTGTTTCATTTAGCATATTGTAAAGGTGGATTTACATTTAGACTAATAATTTGTCTCTGGATAGTAGTGTTTTCTAAAAGCGACTTTATAATATTAATTAAGGTTTACTTTGATCTAATTTGTATTGTTACTAGGCATTTACCCGCGACTTTGTCTGTGTGGAATTAAAAAGATCTTAGTAAGTAGCCTATGTGTTTTTTTCAGACTATGTTCTATATCTAAATTCATCGAGATGTGTTAAGTAATTTTGGAGATACATAGTAACATTCATCCATCCATTTATCCAAATATTTCTATACAGGATTATAGACTTCTAACATTTAAGTATGTTAATTCCAGGTGACAGATATGATGGTAGCCAACTCTTCGAACTTGATAATAACAGTCCGTCCAGCAAACCAGCGCGCTGGCCCGCCGCCGCCGGAGACCTCGCGGCACTCGCAGCACTCGCAGCACTCGCAGCCCTCCAGCGAACATGATGATGATAGGTACAATAAAAAAATCCACTAAACAACACTAAAGATATAAACGACGTGCTTTTGCGCGCGACTTCGTTCGCTTGAAATTTAAAAATATTATTATAAAAAAAATATAGCCTACTAGCTTTCGCCCGCGACTCCGTCCGCGTGGAATTAAAAAAAAAGCATGTATGTGTGTTCTTCAAGAATATCGTCTACATCTATACCAAATTTCATAGAAATCCGTTCAGCCGTTTAGGCTACAAACTAACAAACATCCATCCATCTAAACTTTCGCATTTATAATATTAGTATAATATATTGAAAAAACTTAGTAAATTAGCTATATGTTCTGCCAGACTATGTTCTACATCTATGCAAAATGTCATCGAGATCCCTTGAGCAATATTAGAGATGCTTAGTAACAAATATCCATCCATCCAAACTTTCTCATTTACAATTTTACTATGATTAATTTGAATTTTTACTATTCTAGATTCGATCAAGATGAACAGGATGAGATAGTGGACCTGACGGCTGTGACCCTGGAGGACCAGAACCCTGAACCCTCCTTCCACATCCCCGTCAAAGACGACGGCCAAGTATTGCACCTCTAGTACATACTGGACAGGTATCGACGGGCGAGGATACAAGCGATTTTGGACCAAAACAACTAAGCAATAAGGTTTAAAATCGAAAAAAGACAGACACTCGATAATAACAAGCGATTTTAAACTATAAAACGAAGCAAAAACATCTAAAATCTAAGGTTTTAGACCGAAATTATTAAACAATTAGGACCAAAATCGCATTTAGCACTTACGCTGCAAGGATTCTTAAAAGATAAGCGATTTGAAACCAAAATATCTTAACAATTAGGATCAAAATCGCATGAAGACATTCCATATTTACTACCAAGTGTAATTTTGATAATAATGATTTTAGACTTAAATGTCTAAGCAATAAAGCAATAAATCGCATTAAGACAGCTCAACTAGTGCAGTGAAATGTTAATATAAGCGATTTTAAACCAAAAAGTCTAAGAAATAAGGCCTAAAATTAGAGAAAAACATTCCATATTGCGATTCAGTGTAATTTTGATAATACAAGCGATTTTAAATCGAAATGTCTAAGCAATTGGTCACAAAATCGCAAAACATTCCGTAATTAGTGCAGTGCAGTGCTCATTCCAATATCGTGTAGACGATTGTGCGCTTTATTACTATATAGATACGTGTCAAAATAGTATATGTCGTTACGTCACAATATCGGTTATAAGTTAGAAATAATGAAAGCAATTCGTTTTAAAGTTAATTCACATGATTTTAATAACGATATTCGTAGATTCTCGAAAGTTCTAGAACATTCTATGGGTTTCTGAAGTGACATTTGTATGCATGGATGGCAATATGTATACAAGCGTCAGTGAATTTTTAAGGTTATATTTAGTGCCTTAAATGAAATATAAATTAGCAATAAATTAATATTTTTGACTAAATTTTCCCGCGACTTTGTCCGCGAGGATTTAAAAAACAAACTTAAAAGGCTACATTATGTTCTATATTCCTTTAATCAAGATTTTTATTTTCTATTTTATTTCATAAGAAACTTCTGGCAATAACTAACACAAAAAATCGGTTGCGTTTTTAATTGAGAATATGACTGTTTTTAATGTTTTTAGATATAAATAAAATAATGTAAAAATCATCTAACATTTGTACATCATGTGAATTGACTTTAAATATACATATATAAATAAGTATAAATCCATTAAAAATCTTGTTAATTACATAACAATGTCTACCTTGACAAGAAGTTAAAAATTTTGTTAATATAAAAGTTCACTTAGTAATTTAATGTTAAATTGAACATCATAAGGTGGCTTTTAGTGACCATTTAATGACTCTGGGTGTAGCGCAGTCTTATAGGAATAAATAATGCATTATAAAACATTAAGGGCCTGTCAAAATTGTCTGATAACAATCCAACGTGTAAAATATGTGATGGAAATATCGGAATTTGTTACCTTATCAGTGACATTTTTAAGCTATCTGAGCCTCTATCAGCCAGTTGTGGGACAGGCCCTTTGTCAGGGTAATTGACCGGTTTGTAGTTCCGATAGTGCCTAAAGCTGTTATAATTGGCTCAATGATGTATACATATATATGTTGTAAGTGCAATGAAAGTGTATTTTTTAAAGTCTATTAATATTTTTTTATACGTCAACTCATTAAGAAGTCTAGAATTGCGATCAAAATCCTAAAATGTAAAAATTTTTTGGTAGTTTGGACCAATGTCAAATGTTTGATCAAATGTTGGTCGAATATATTTGATAACTGCTCATTTGTTGCATAACACTTTCATTGTTACTTAAATACTGTATAAAAATATTAGAGATAAAGTCCGTTAAATTGAATCATTACGATTTTTTTATATTTTTTTTCCGTGATTTTTTAAGTGATAATTTTTTTTGTATGATTTTTTCGTAACTATTAGTATTTATATTGAAATTAACTTCCTATATTACATTCCTAAAAGTATTAAAAATATATATAAAATGTATTGTAGATCGATTTAAGTAAAAATAAATTCAGTTGAATTTTTTTCCTTTTCAATTCGGACAATAATTTAGTTTGTAGGAAAATGAGGGATTCCATCCATTTTGTTATAGTTAAGACTCAAAAAATTATGCAAATAAAAACTGCATTCTTTTAATATTTAGGAAAAAATGTTTTTTCATATATATTTATTAGGCATAGTAATTATAATACTTGCAGTGTGTTTCCACTGGCGCAAGAATTGTGCAAAATCATGTTTAAAAAATTCCTATTTTTTTTTTCTTTAAAACTAGCTGTTCGCGTGCGGATTCATCCGCGTGAAATTATAAAAACCTTATTTTATTGTTTATATTTGTCAAATTATCAATAGCAAATATCAAAATGACATGACTTGACAAACCTTAGCAATCTTTCTTTCTTGATGTTGGCAGCAACTTAAAGTCTCTTTCCCACATTAGGGTTTTTATCCAAAATATTTACCCCCTAAGTTTAATGGCGTGAAAATATATAGCCTAAAGCCTGACGTAAGTGTAGGGCTTTTTATTAAAAAAGGAATTATCCAAAAATATGCTGTAATTGCTGACATCTTAGGCAACAAAGAAGTGTGTTTACGCTTTATTATAATAGTATAGATGAGATTTAAAAATGTTTTTGTACAAGATTTTTGTCAGTGGAAATTCATATTTATATGAGACAAAAGTGCAGTGCATTCTAAATTATGAAACTTTTTAATATTCGAGTAAGATAAAAGATTTGCATGGAATTGACATATTCGTCTTTTTAGCTACGCAGCTTATGACGTCATCAAACACATGTCATATTATTTCACACGCATAGTGGTTCAAATCATTTGTCAATCATGTTTTTATGTTTATACTAAAGTTGGATCATTTTGTACTATTTTTTTTATATTCTTTATATAATGACGGTCGTCAGTGAAAATTGGTTGCTAATATAAATCGTAGCGCTAGTGGAAAAGCGGTTTAAATTCAATTATATTATTGAAAAAAAAGAACATTCCTTTATTGCCTAGAATCTCTTATTTAGGCAAAATAAAACCCAGTTTTGGTATGCATTTAAACATTTATGTAACATTTTTAGTGGTAAATATTATGGCCTATGTTAGTGCCTTTTGGACAAAACGACGTATAAATAAAACCTTTTTTTAATGTAAATATAATCAAAATTGGTTATAACAACATTAGAGAACTGCATTAACCTTTTTAAGGCAGTAAGCAGTTCAGACGAAATCAATAGTTAGTATGAACTAATGTATTTAATTGTATTGGTCAAAGTATTCTTGAGTATTTTCAAAGTTAATTTAATTCTTTTAGTATTTTAAGAGCTTGTCCAAGAATTTAAACACTTACAGCCTTACAAATAAACGCAGTATACAGTTAAACTTAGGAATAAACTGAGTATAAGCAAATACTCAGTTTATTCCTAAGTTTAACTTTATACCGCGTTTATTTGTTAGGCTGTTATATTGTGGAAAAATATAGATAATTCCTTTGAGTTATTTAAAAAAGTCGATCGTAACGCCCTCAGGCGAGGTTTTTTGTATTCTCGATTAAGCTATATTTAATGAATTTGTAAGTTATCAAATGGTAACTTTTTCTTCACATATCAAAAGAGCTATGCGGAATATATTTTTAAAACCAGCCACGATTGGTAAATTTATTAAGTTATGGACTGTGGACTGGAAGGTTTGATTGGTTATTTCAATGAATTATATTTTTCAGGGGTTCGTAACATTTACAACAAAGTAAATATTTGTTGAAACAGCAACCCATGTAAGATTCCTTTTAGCTTGTATAAGATGTTAATTTATTAATGTTCCCTTCAGTAATATTAATATATATATATATATTTCTATGGGATTTCTGATAAACTTCGGAATCACGTAAATCAACAACAATCAACTTTTGATATTTACAAATAAAGTATCGTTTAATTTTGTTTTAATTATAAACAAAAACATTCCAACTTGATTAGTACATGTTTCAGTATTTTAAATTTAAAAAAATATACATAAAAAATTGGAAATAAAACATTTTGTGACACTACAAACCATTTTGTACAGTGATTTAAAAATGTTTACTACCCCTGACTGTGGGTTTATGAATATAAAATCAATTATTCTCGCTTTAAACTATAATTTAATTGTACTTTAAAATTCGACTCTAATGACACTTGTATACTCTCTACTTTGTGTCTGGAATGTATACAAATATACAAATGTCGTTGCAGTGGATTATGTTAGTTTAATAATGTATTATTTTATTATATACTTAATATTGTTAGCACTTTATTTCTATTGTGTATTTTCTATCACTTTTTATAAGGAAAATGTACTTAATTGTTTGATAATCACAAGATGCCTTAGAGCGCGTTTACACGGACGTTGTGGAAACGCGCTTAGTTCGTGTTTTTGGACTATTTGTGGTTGGTTCAGTTTTGCAATGGTGATTCAGATAGTTTATTTACTCTCTAGTTACTCTTGTGTTCCATTGTAATAAAGTATATTCTTATTGATGATGCATTTTATTTTCCTCAATCCTTGATAGGTCCTCGGCCACTCTTGGTGACGCACATGAACGCGGAATGGGCATGTTGCCTAATTTTTGGAATTGCTTTTATTTTGTAGATAATCCATATCTAAACACGAAAAAAAATGTAACAAAATCATATACGCATAATTTCATTACAAAAACATTTAACTAAAAACAACTTCTCGAAAGACCGCGAAAACGCCTCATGACGTCACTTTTTCTCCTAACAAACCTCGCGTCGCGTTCTGTCAAAGTCATGCTAAAACAGACATCTTGAATTTTGATAGTTATTAAAAAATCTTTACATGTTTCACAACTCCGGTACAAGTAAATACTTGTTTCTAGTAAAATAACTTGTCACCAAAAAAAAATCTATTTTCGTTAAGTTTCTTTGATGAATCCAGTTTCCATTATGTTAAATCTTTTATCAATAACACGAAATTTTGAAGAGAAGGTTATACTTTCAACATATTATATTTTTTTGTTGCTTGTTTATGGCAAAGAACATTTAAAGTATAAATTATGAATACAAAAATATCAATTTAATAAATGTAACTGTAATTATGATTATAAAATTGTGACAAATACTGACGACAGCTGATTCAATGTGACCAGATGCAAATTGAATTAGCTACTCAAATAGGTTTTACTATTTTTTTTTTTTTTCGTCATATTGATCGAAACATTTGCTCGTAAAATATGTCGTAAAGATAAAAACACTTAATAATGGAGTCCTCATAATATAACACACGAAAACTCAATTATTATAATCATTTAGACAAAAATTATAACTACAAAATGCACTGACATTCACTGAAGCAGGCCACACTGCCATGTTGTTTGCGAAGAAGCGACGTCACCGAGCTCTGATTGGTGTTTGAGATCGAGTAATGGAGGGTAAAAAATAATGCAGCGTTTTTAATTTCTATTTCAATTGAGACAAACATTCAAGGTCTCCAAATGTTATTATAGGTTTTAAAATAGTGTCTTTAAAATATTAAACATAACTTTATTTGAATTTGTAACATTAGGAAACATCCCCATTGCTTCCACTTCACTCTTGTCCACTTTATGAATATTCCTGCAACAGATGTTGCGAGCTCTAACACTGTTAAAACAGAACTCTCGGTCATATTGAAGTGTTCAATATCTATATTCAGTTATTTAATAGTCGACACTAAGGACACCCTTAGTGATCGCTTAGAACTCTGAGTGCGGTTAGTCTAATTTGTTTTATTTATAGTAACTTTCTCATAACTATATTTGTAAGTGAACATCGAACTAAAATCCCTTGGCAAGTGTTGACAGATGAGTTATTTTGAATACAAAGGCAATGACATTTGTAGTGTTTGTACGTAGTAATAGTGTTGTGTTTTTCCAAAGTTAAATATAGATACTGCTTATTATCGATACACGGTACTAGTGTTTTGCAACACGTCATATTAAAGTATTAAATATATCTGAATGAAAAATTCTATTTTGGATGAACTAGTAAAGATAAAATTATGAAAAATTTCATTTGCGAGTTTAGCGAAAAATCATAAATCTATGATCATAATTTCTATACACAAACATCGTTAATTTTTCCTTCAATATCAATTATACGGGTGTTCGTGTACTTTATTTCAGCATATTTTTTTTATAATATAAGTAGGCAAACGAGCAAGCGGCCACTTGAATCCACCGAAATGGAAAGCGACCGCTGCCCATAAACATCCGCAATCGCAGATGTGTTGTACACCCTTAATTGACGGAGGAGGAGACGCACATAAAGACGATATTTCCCCTTCCTATGCGTCTCCTCCACTGTCAAATCCACTTTTTCTTCCCATCCTTTCCTCTTAAGAGAAGGGTGGAAAGTGAAAGGGACTAAAATTAGGGCTCCGGCACCACACTCATCAGACGAAACGCGGAATCGCTTCCACTTCACGCCTGCTTTCTGTGTGGTCGTGGTATTACACCGGGCGAGCCGGCCCATTCGTGCGATGATGTTAAAGCGTGCTCTACCACTGTTGTATGTAGATGTACAATACAAAATAAATAAAACGCAATCTTATTGCCAAATATATAGTATACTAGCTGTTGCTCGCTACTTCATCGGCGTGATATTTAAAAAAAAAGGCTTTACAGATAAATTACCTTTCTAACGGTGAAATATTTTTTAAAATTGGCCCAGTAGTTTTTGAGATATCTCAATATACAAAAATCCAGAAATACAAATCTTTCCTCTTTATAATATTAGTATAGATTTAGTGTCGATAAACAATATTTATAGATCAATTCCGTATCTTATGAACTAAAGATAGATTACTTGGCGAAAAATAATTGTTTCTATATTGATATTACACGCCAATGTTTTAATGCACCTGTCGTTTTCGGCGGTAAACGACCACAGATTATTAATATCACAAACGTCACACTATTCTCTATGGTATTGAAATAGAGTTCTTTTTCGCGTGAAAGTCTTTGTTTCATTCTTTGATACCAAGGTTTGTTACTCCAGAAATAAATATTACACCCTCTCCAGAATCATGATTTCAGTGCCAAGTTCCCGTCCTAGATGTGTAGCGTCAGTCAACACGCGATAACCGTGCCCGATGGTCAGAATCGAAAGTGTTATAGCGTAAATATTGTCTTAAAAGTATATTTTGACATTTGTTGACGCGGGAAAATTGAACTTCGACATTTCAATATGGCAGACGACGGATTTCAAGTGTACATGAGGATGGAAAATATCACAGAACAGGACGATATACATTTAGCTGGCGCTAAAAAGGAAATAAGGAATGATCTAACAGTTATAATACCAGAAAATCCTTTCCCAGAAATAGCAGTGGAGGCATACCCACCACTCAAGTTTTCATGGGTTATTCCCAAAAAATTGGCAGCCATGGCGTTCCCTAGGAATAAAGAGAATTTGCAGTTCCTCGTAAATCAGGGTATAACGAATCTGGTAACACTGGCAGCGGGGAAAAAACCTCCGGTAGACGATATTGCCAGATTAAGGTGGACAGAGATACCGATAGAAGAGTTCGAGTTGCCGACAATAGAACAAATCAAAAAATTCATTGACGTTTGTAAAAGAGCGGACAAAAATGGCGAGGTGAGTAAAATTATTATTAGTTATTAATTTGATTTGACGAAAAGCTATCACATTTCAAGAATTAAGTAGAAAAAGTCAATAACCTTCTTTTTAATTAAGTTTTTTGATGTTCGTATGCAGCTTTTACTAATTTTCATTTACAACTTTGGCTCTCATATCAATTATCAATATCTTTGTTAATGTATTTTCTATTTCAAAATAGCAACACCCTAGTACCAGAATCATACGTAATTTAGAATAGACTTTTGCAATCCTGATGATATCTATCGCCCAATAGAACATAAGTAGTTGGTTTGACTATGAATTAGGAATCTCAAATATTGAACACATGCAGTAAAGATGTTAAATGGAACTTGATTGTACCAGGTTATGGGTATCCACTGCCGACAAGGGCGCAGCCGCTGCGGCGTGATGCTAGCCTGCTACCTCGTGCACTTCCATAGGTTCCTGCCCGACCAGGCCTCCAACGTCATCCGTATGATGAGGCCAGGTAATATCCTACACTTTGAAGTAATTCTATATTTCTTTCATAAACAACACCAGGACAATTTCATCGGGCTTACAGCAGGACTCAGAATCGTTGTCTCCCTTAGAGTAGAATTTAAATGTAGAAAACTACTCCTAAGATTTCCCTCAGTGACCAATTAAGGACGCTGAGTGCGACGGTTATTTGTTTAAACTAATTCTTAGTTAATCGCTTATTTGATCTTACTTTCACTGGAAAAACAACCTTAGTGTTTAAATGGCGATGAAATTTATAGAAAGTGGCCATTTTCGCTAAATTCCATGGCATAAACAAGGATTTACTGTTATCTACAGGTTCATTGGATTTCCCGGAACAAGAGGAAGTGGTCGATAAATATTTCGAGCACCTGACTGAAGACAATCCATTGAGGTTCGGTGTCAGTGGTGAGGTGATGGAAGAGTTTATAGAAGCTGCCAGAGAGAGTACTAAACGAATTCTCTAGACCAGCGCCATCTGTCTGTGATCATGCTGTATTGTGATTTATTTATAATCTATATTGAAAAAATATTGTACCTGAATACAATAAACTGTTTTATCGATGTTTTTAAACGTTGTGTAATGTTTTTATTTTCAATTTAACAATAACAGGATTTAATAATAATCAGTCTACAGAATTATTGCTTAGGATCAAATACAATTGTTTCGAATTAACAAATAAAAATCTATGTTACAAAACATAAATACATCTTTGAAACAAGCATTTCCTGATGTATATTACCCAATAAACTTTTATAAACAGAAAAGCTGCCATCGTGATAATTTATAAGATTTGTTGATACTTTGCCAAAAAGTTTTCCGATAAGATTATTTTAATATTATCTACATTGTTGTCTTCCGTTTCCTGTGATAAATATAAATAATTATTTATGATTTATAAAAAGCAATAGCTGGTCTTTATGGGTCAAATACGTTCCTATTAACAGCTTTTTATATTAAATTCAGACTTCCTTTATCTTATAAAATTGTAAAATAATGGAGTAAAGAGAGATTTTGCATGTTATATAATCTCATAATAGCAGGTTGAATTTCCCAATGTTTACAATTTCTTGAATTGAAAGCGATTTCGCTTTGGATTTACGTATTTATGTCTTCCTGTTTCAACTGACGTAGGTATTTCTATTTTTGTTCTCGTGTAATCAAACTAGGTACCATATTGCGCATCTACGTTTTATACTGTGAACAACATATAGTAATAGAGGGTAATTCAAAATATGCAAGTGGGTTTATTCATCACCCTAACAGACCTTGGTAATCTCGTGTTTTAATTTTAATAAGTGAAATAAGCACCAATTACATAGCATTCAGCGCAATGTACTTGACACTAAACATGTGAAAGCATGTGACACAAATCTGTCGATGCCAATTGCCTTTGCCAATACTCCTGGCTCTTGGCAGAGTTCCAGACAAACGCGTGACGTCAACAGCGAGACGGCGGGCAAGGTGGCAACGAAAATAACGTTATTAATTTCGCGCCCGTGTTTTTAGCGTGTCTATGGTTTTCTGTTTATTTTCACATCGTATTAGAAGTTTTTTTTGTGCTTCGAGTTAATTTATTACTCTGTAGTTGTGGATTAACGATTTTTGAGGTAGGTTTAGGAAATGATTGTTATTTTAATTCTTGCTTAAATACGACATAACCATTGTAAAAATTGTTGGTTAAACAAATAAGCAACGAACAAACTAACACACAGTGGGCCAGCGTGGTTGTCTATGGCCAGGTCAGCCTTAACTTAGGGTAGGGTCAGAGTTTCCAGATTGGGGTCGTATAGCTGATGAAGAAACAAAAAAACTATTTTTTATAACGTGGAATACTTTAATGATGTTATTTTAAAAGTGTACTTTCGCAAGTAGACTATCGTGTATTTTATAACTATGAAATTGGATTCTCATAATTTTTTTCTTTCTTTCATTCTACAAAAGTTACTATGAGCACTGTACCAAAAAGGACGAATGTAAAACTTGCCAAGCTATTTTACAAATATGCAGATACAACTCCCAAAGACTCATCTGTCTCAACAAAAGATTTAATAGAACATAAGCCTGAAGAAGAGAAGAAAGAATGTGAATCATATCCACCTTACAATTTTTCATGGTTTGTGAAGGGGAAAGTTGCGGCGATGGGCTGGCCGCAAACCATAGAGAATTTAAATTACCTAGTTGACTCTGGCATCAATCATTTGATTACTCTGTCACCAGAAAAATTGCCGCCAATTTACGATTTTGACGGAAAATTGAAATGGACAGAAATCGGTATAAAAGAGTTTGGGGCACCTACTTTAAAGCAAATTATAAAATTTATTGAAATTTGTGAAAGAGCGGAAATAAAGGGAGAGGTAAGAAAATAATTTAATGTATTTTTCACCTAACGTTCCATACTTATCAGCTAAAATGAATTCATTGGTAGGTAAACAAATTCATAACACAACGAATAATTTATTTATTGATAGGTGTTAAAAGTTATCTTAGTTCTCTTTTACTACTATTTAAATATAAAATTATTTCATCTTGAGAGTTACAAGACGTGAACATACGAGTATGTACATATGTTATACGCTAATAACTTATATACTACCGTCTGTGATGGCGCCACATTGGAAAATTTCTAGTTGTTAAGTTTAAACAACACCGTTTACACTGGAATACAAAAACTTTGAATTTACAAAATTGATGAAAAATTGTGATTTGATACGTCTAATTTTGACGCTGTTGTAGTAGCCGCTAATTAATTCATTTCAAATATTTATTTACTAAAAAGCGTATATATTTTTTTAGGTTATTGGCGTTCATTGCCGCCATGGTCGGGGGCGCACCGGCACTATGCTCGCTTGCTATCTCGTACACTTCAAAAACATGGCTCCAGAGCGCGCGGTGCTTACTGTACGAGTACAAAGACCCGGTAACTATTATCCGTGTTTTTTCGCGGCTTTAGCAGTGCTTGCGTAATGCTTGTCCTTCTATAAGCCCTGCTACACCTAACATTGTGTTCAAATTGTGGGATGTTAAGACCCGACAACGAAAAACTAACTTTAAATGTTTCTAAAAGAGCACTATTACTAATTTTCTAGCAAAAGAACAACTGTGAAGTGAAAATCTAGGATTTAAAAATACTTTTTAGGTCATACGACAAATCTAGCACACTCAGAAGATTCTCGATTAAAAGTAAAACAAAGAATTTAAAGTCATTTTAATTCTGTATTTCAGGATCATGTGAAACTTATGAGCAAGAGAAAATTGTCTGCCACTACCATGATTGTGTTCGAGGCACAATAACTAAACCGGACTACAGACTTGTAGATGACAAGGTCTACTTCGATTGTTCTATGAAATATACATATCCTGATGAGGATATAAACAAAGGTGACATAGAAGCCGACATAGTTCCTGAATTGACAATTGAAAAGTTGGATGTAGCAGATATCATAGAAAGGCACTCAAAGGAGAACAAATCAAAAGCGATGGTTATTAACCATAAAATTTATTTTTAAACAATATTTGAATTATTAAAGAAATAATAGAGTTATTCCAAGTTTACATTCATTTTTATTCAATTAACATTTCAACTTAATTTAACACAATACAAAACTTCCATATATTCCAAAACAAAGTAAACCTTATGACTCCGTATACCTTCTGATCTGGCAGCCGAGAAGACCAGGGTGTGCCCAAGGTCTAGGTACCACGGTGAGAGATATGACATTCTGGTCCCTCTTTACCCTGACCTCTATCCTCTGACCCACAGAATGTGCCACTATTTGATTCACTTGTGTCACATCGGAGAAGTTACTGTGATTGATAGACCCAAACTGAAGGATTTTGTCGTTTACTAACAAACCCTGAAACAAAAGTATAGGTATATTATGACTTAAAAGTAGATGTAAATCTCTAAATCAGCTCAACAGTTCACTTAGTACAAAGTGTGCTGATTTGTTAGCCGGCTCATAGAACTGTTTCACATTCGCACAGCTGATATGTAGGTCATCCTCATTTCTACTTAAAATAGAACATTCTCCAAGTCCTAATCAAGTAAATACTCACCGCAAGATCAGCAGGAGAGCCATCGTGGACAAATCCTACAATAGCAAAACACCTATCTTCAATTACAGGTCTGTTAATATCGTTCATAGCATGGCCATTAGTGTATGATGCAGAGGTGGCTTGCTGCGAACCATTGTTACTTGAGCCCCGGAACTCAGAATGAACTTTACATAGACCCTCCTCTATCCTCTTCATGATAGCCTTGTGATCATTTTGTAGACCTAAAATTATACTAACTTTAAGAGAAAAGCATACTATTGACAAACAAGTAAACAATATATACTGGATACAAAAGTTGCTTAGTCATTTGCAGTGCTACTTACATATAATTTGATGTCGGGCGTGTCTGACTTTGTAAACATCAATGTCGTTGCGTGGATATCCATCACTGTCCACCAGAGAATCGTGCATGCCAACATTATTCGACTCAAGGATAGCTGTTTGCTCACGAATTTCTCTTTCGATTCTATCTTTCTCTTCAATAAGCTTCATTACTTGATCTCGTGATGGGCCATCCATACTAATTCCAACCATTTTACTGTGTTCTTTCTATCTTTTTATGAACTTTATGTAATAAATCGGTCCAAATACAAAGAAACTATCGTTTTCGTATGTAATTGTTTTTATTTTTTAAAAGTTTCGAATTGTCACTGTCAAATGTCAAATCAAATGCCAAAACCGGAAATGTTTTTACTTTTTGTCATCGAACTTTAGTGTTGCAATACAAAAAAATAACGGGAAATGGTTTATAGCGTAACCTTAAAGGAACTGTTATCCAGTAACTGCTTTTGGAATAACGTTTAAACACTGTGTAGGTGTAGGGTAAATCAAATAACTTTGCGGCTCGGTACATTGCATTGAGTTGAGTCCAAGTTAATCTTAGATGTTGCAAGAATAAAAGGAGTGCACTGCGTAGCTGGCCTTATTGTTCGATAAATAATAACTCAGTGAAACAAAAAGATTTATCCCACAAAAAATATAAAATATAGTAAACTGCAGTCTCGCTTACGTTACATTAGTAATAGTACTAGCATTTTAGCTAGTTGACTAGGTTTTACATTTACATCTAACACATTGTTGTAGGGGTAGAGAGGCTCGGCAATTTTTTTTAGATTTTATATTTTCTGTGGATCTCGCTTCTTTTTGTATGATATCCTAATTGAATTTACGTCGTTAAAAAGCAAATTAGTTTGGACCCTTCTCTACTTCATTCTAGAGGTTAAGATAAAATGGTTCCTATTTTCTGTTTTAAAAAGTAATATACCTCTAATTTTTTTATTTTTCTTTAACTGTACATTTCTACTTACTTCTATTTATATATACAAAATTTCAAGTTTGTGGATTTTTCGAAAAAATGTTGATCAAAAACGAATAAATTGTTAATAGGTTTCGTGTTTGGACATCATTTTTGGCGTATTCTTCTGTTGTTAATGTTCTTCGGCATCGGAGAACTCCTAACACTACGTATTTGCTCCATTATCGTGTAATAAAAAAGACCTATGTATAGGAAAAGAAATTAAACAAAGTAAATAATTGTTATTTGTTTATTCTGAAATCAATAATGAGATTTTTAAAACTGTTGCTCTTAAGAAACATTATTTTATACAAAAAATATTGCAAGCTTAGTAAATTTGCTTTCATTTTATATTCAACAAATACAACAATGATTTAAATAAAAATGACCAGATTAATAGTTTTACAATAGTTACTAATAATAATAAGATTTTAATCGTAAAGTCAGATTTATAATTAAATTAACAAATAAATGTGAGTGTTGGTTAACATTTATAAATGAAGGAAGGTTACATTTTAAGCGTTCTTTATTTTATATATCAAAAGTATTCTAAGCTTTATTAAGGAAATGTCTTTTTTCGACAAGTGTACTTTAGTTACTTCACTTAAAATTAAAGTCCGCTATGGAATTTTTTACTTAGAAGCAGGTCGATGTCGGCGTGTCGAGACTCTGGCGACAGTCTCTACACACCTCCATACGATCCGCTACAATATCACCTACTCACATACAAAACATTGTGCAGAAATCGTAGTATAAATAAATCACATACGAAAGTATATATACCTAAAATGACAATTGTCAAATTAAAACAGCATTCATTTGAACACAAAAAACGACAAAAGAACCATGATTGTGCAAAAAAATGAATTAATATACCTATTATCACGTTAAAGGATCACCAACGACTGATTCCCAGCCTGCAACGACGCAGTAGTCTGGCGATACTACCGCGACGTCCGCGGGAAGGAAACCCGTGGACGGTGATCGAGTATAGTCAATATTCCGTAAACAAAATGGTCCCTAAAGAAATAAATACAAAGAATTCTTTTCAACTCTCACTCCTGCGGCCTCAGAGAGACTCTATACGTATTTAACATACAAAAAAATACACTAACAATTATGGCAACGTCGACAATAAATAAGAATAACGTATTCACAAGGCAATGTACGAAAGAAAATGTCGTTTTGGATTCTACAGAGAATAAATACTGGCAATACAAATAAGTCAAACGTATTTTGCATGGATTGTAGAAAAGCAGTACAAGGCAACGAGTGCAGACTTTATGTTCACTACTATCATCGTTGTTCCTATTTAAAAGCCACATTCGCAAATTCTTTAAAAGCTTTGCTTCATTCGCGAATAGGTTAATTTTAATGTTAGTATAATCCAATAGACATATCGGCACTTAATGTACTAAGCTAGACCCTTTGACACTTTATTTTTGTTGTTTTTCTAGTTTTTTTAATATGCAAATTTTATATCTGGCTAATATATTGTTTAAAAACGCAAATAATAATTTGAAATATATTAATTCTGTATCAAAGCGTCTGTCATAACACAATATAATATCGACAAGCGACAAAATTGAGAAATAACTTCACAATTTTGTCGATTAGTCGAGTCAAAATTCGTTTACAGTCGGAATGGTTCGCGTTTTTCCGTAGTTCGATTCGCCGGAGTCCCGCGTCGTGTCAGAGGCGTAGTAGGAGCTCCGCTATCTGACGCGTCTGACTTCTTCCTGAGCAGTCGCGAGGTGGCGGTCTGCTGGCCCGGACGCACCGGCGTGCTGCTGCCCGAAGGCGTCCTTTGCCTATACGATCAATATCACAACTATATTCATGACATCACGAAAACATGCATCCCAAAGAAACCCATTCAATATTTTACCTAAACATGAAACTACCAAAAACTTTCATCTACATGTAAAAGAAAGGGAAAGATTACCTAGTAAGGTTACTGTTAGTGTGCTGGTCCTTTAGAACCGGTATGCGACTTCGGCCGGGCGTTTGTCCCTCGGCGAAGGCAAACGAGCCGCTCCTACGACGATGTTAGTGTGCATACACGTATAGAAATTTAGTAACAGAATATATTATGTATTTAATATTTACTTGCAACCCCACATGCTACTGTATTTCGGAATTAACGCGAAAAAGATAGTTTTTTTATTCGATTTTTAAATTCTATTCAGTGAAGGTAAAATATTGATATGTTGGTCTAAAAAGCAGTACAAATATGTAATTGTCAAATACAACGCAAACAACAAACAGTGCACGTGAGACAGCAATATAGACAGAGAAAGACAATACATTATAATAAAGCAGAAGAAATGAGATATTGTGACTATGCACAATAATTTAAGCTTATAAGAATTAAGTGTCTTTAATTATTCGTGTTTTACAATACGAAATCTCACAGAAACATTCAAAACAACACATATAGCATAGATTTTGTGTTAAGGAAAGCGTGTAATAAAGTGCACAAACAAAGCCAGATATAAAAGATAAAATAGTTAAGTTAATGGTTAATGTAAATATATGGCTTTATGAGAACATTCAAGTAGCAAAAAATATACGACGGTTCCTAAATATGTTGGATGGAGTGCATGTGTTGATTTTAGACGTAAACTGTGATAATGAATTGAAAGTGAGAAGCAAAATGATAGCTGAGAAGCATTCGCGAGAGATTTTAAAGTCCGACGAGGCTCATGTGACTATGAATGGCGATGTGAACACAATCAAAAGAATCAAACTCTAAACAGCATCAATAAAACATTCGGGCAAAACCATAGCTAACATTGTAGAGGAATGTACCCTTTGCCGTCGCGTTGAGTCGTCTTTGGCGCGTCGCCACTCGACTCGCTCATGTTACTTTCGCATTCATTGTCGCTCGTCATTCCCGATATGCTGAATAGTGAGGAATCGTCTTCTGGACTCCTCGGGTCGGATTTCCGCGAAGGATCGTAGGAAGTGGGACTGGGTTCTTGAGATATCTCCCTCGAATGAGATTTACGTGAAATTTTTAAACTTCTGTCGACGGAGGGAGATCTTTGAGATCGGTGTCCGACATAAACTGGAATTTTAGTGGATCCTTGGGTTTGGAATGCTGGATGATTGTGTGATAAAGATTTGGGATGTTCAGACGCCACCGAGGACGGCTGGGAATGTGTCGAACTGTTTTTTTTAATCCATTTTCGTATTGCATGCGGGAAGGAAAAATACAATTATTTAATATCATAAAATACTGAAACCTTTTCGTATTAATATAATTTTGTTAGATTAGTTATCAGGCTTAAAACGATTTAAAGCTGTGTTATGTTCATCGAACTACTTCAACGTGCTTTATCTTGGCTTAGACGATACATATTTGTACAAAGTTGAAATCCCACCACCAGACAAATAGACTTCCAATAGAACAGCGTCCAGCGACTCCCTGCGTTGATGACATACGTTGCTATTGTCGTCACTACATAAATACCCCATAAGCAAAACGTGCCACTTCAACTCGGTGTATCCCACAAAGTGTTGATCGCAATTTGAAATTTCTAAACTTATAAAGTTATTAACGAGATTTAGTAAAACAAAAGTGAAGTAACTAATTGCGATCACTACAAAACCCTTATACAAACAAGGCACGAGCAAACACCAATCAGTGTGTACCTCACGAGCGCCGGCACCGGGGACAGTGTCGGTATACTGGAAGTGCGGTATATCCCTCCACTTGTAAACCTGTCCCGTCACGGGCGAAATGTAAAAACATTATAGTCCTCTAATTAAAGTATAAATCTATGTTACAATAAAGAAAAGTCTCCGATTCCTGTCAGTTTAAAGTAACATTTAATGTAACGTACCTTCCACTAGCCGGAGTGAGCAGTCCAGTGGGTGTCCTGGGCCGCGAGCCCCCGTTGGGCGTGCTGACGCCGAGCTTGCTGGCAGTGGCGGCCGCGCGGGCTACTGACGCCCTAGTGTTCGTCACTTTACGCATCGGAATGCGAGATGGCGTTGAAACATCATCTAAAATACATCATTATACATTATCAATAAAAAATCGGTTAAAACGATGTTTTTTTTTCCAAAATATGACGTACCAGTGCTATCTAAGGAAAGATTTGATCCGTGCCTAGATGGTGGTTTAGATCCTGCCCTTGATCCTGGTCTGGAACCAGGTCTCGACCCACCGGGAGTTAATGTTGATCTAAGGGAAGTAAAAAAAATACAATAATAATACACGATAACAATAAAAGGCTATAACTTTTCGGGGTCAGCGTGACAAATCATAAGATTTAAATATCTGAAGTGTGTTAATTACCTGGGCACGCTCGGCTTCCTATATCTAGTGGTGAGTCCGCCCGCAGTCTCGTTGTCGCTGAGCGAGTCCGGTGTGCCGGCGCTGAGCGAGGAGCGCGAGGCGCGGCCCGCCGCCCCCGTGCCCGACATCGGCACCGAGCGCACTGTGCGTTCCCTCACCTGCGCGTATTCATTCTTTGTTAGAACGCCGAATTATTGTTGAAATTAAAAAAAAAAGAAATGAAGTAGTTAAAGATCAAAAGTTGGAGCAATTAAATTCATATTACTTTGAGGTTACTTCCAATGGATTGTTACGAATGCTATAAGCAATTTTGTACGTTTACACTAAATATTGGTGATTATTTGTGTGATTCCTTCAAATACTAATTAACATGCATGCGAAACTAGAATAACTTATTCACCAAACTGAATAACGATATCTAACACAGTGACAGCAATTCACATTATCAAACAAAAACGAGAATCAAATAACAAAACTGAAAATTAAAAGAGGTGCATCAATCGCGGCACTTTCACACTGCCTAAGTAGCGTTACCCAATATCCAGGAGAAGGCTGGTATCCGTGCTGGTGAGAATAGTGGTGGGCCCCCGGCGTCGTGGAACCTTGCGATCTTGAGTGTCCATAAATGAAAGCTTGCTTAGTGCCATGCGTCGAGCCCACGTGCAGCGGGTACGAACACGGAAGCTCTTCCCGTTGCCTTAGAGCCTCAAAAATAGGCCTCAGCTGCTCCATAAATTCTTCAGCTAAACGCACCAATACAAAACCGGGACTTTCATTAAGGATGGCAAGGGAAACGCCCATACAATACAAATTCTTTCATAGTGCCAATCGTTTAAACGCAACGCGCAGTTTACGATGTTACGACGGGGTGCCGATTATTTAACACGCTTGACGAACGCGAATCATTTGGTGAACGGGATATGAAGGATCAAGCGGGAAGGATAAACGAGATATTTACCGTGTAGTCCGTAGGCGTTGCCGTGCCACCTCGCCAATGCGGTGTTTCCAATGGATAGGTACAACAAACAACACCAAACACTACACGAGCTTCATATAGCCTTGAGCACACCAATGCAATACGACCAAACGCTACCAGCTGAACACATGCTGCGCTGCACGGAGGTGCCACTTGCAAATGGATGTGGAAATCCATGTACAAAGGGCAACAAAAAAGCAAAAACAAAATAAACCCCAAACCGATTGCTCCCTCTATTCAACTACTGTGCAAAATGTTGTGTGCGAAATTACAGCTATTGTCTAACCTGTAGAAAGGAATCTTAATAAATAGTCGTAGCAATCGTTAGCTACTTACCTTAGTGATGGGTCCAGTGGAGGGTGGCGTGTTTGTGTTAGAGCGGGGCGTACGCGGGCGGAACGCTGCCATGCTCTGAGACACGCCATCCGCCAGAATGAACTGTTCCCGCAGTTCGATGTTCGTGCGTCCCTTAGCTGCATGCGGGCGGCGTCCAGTGCGTGGGATGCAAACAGGGTAAGGACAGGGACGGGCACGGACACAACGAAAACCATTCGGTAAAGGGAAAGTAAAAAAAAAACACAACAGTGTAAAAAACAAGGAATCGTGCAATGGTAGTAAGGTAAAAAGGAGGGAAAAAAATAACAAACAAAATCAGAAAAAGTCAAACAAAACAACATAACACATAAAAAAATCGGTTTTATATAACAATGTGCAGTTAGGAGTAGGAGTTATAAAAATACCATTAGTTCAGTCTTTCACCGTTTATATGCAAATATAACAAACCAAGAGCAAGATTATTCAATATTTATTTCAATTAAAACTCATAATATGTGGAATCTATTACAAAAGTAGTAACGTATAGAATTCATCTCGTTATAATGTTGTTCTAATTGCTTATTGCAAATGAGTATTTACATGAGAGCATTATGGACTTGCACTTGTTTTATTTATAAATTAGTCTCTACTTCATAAAAAATAATTATAAAAACGCTAAATGCAACCAAATACCATTTTCATGCTATAATAATTAATAAAAAGCGAAAAATATTTACCAAAAAAGTTTTTTGTACCAAATAAATAATTTAAAAGCCATTAATTCCAAATATTTACGTGCTTTTCTAGCTAATTGTAATTGCTACATAAGCACATAGTGTATATTTAAAAAAATATTGTAGCAAATTATTAAAACATTGCAAAATTATATTTAGGCCACACCATGGTACTACGGACCGCATTTGAACCGACCTTTAAATAAAACAATTTTTTGCGTTGATTATTAAAAAACATGATTTTCTGTAGATTATTGTTTTTTAAAGGAAGGTTCTGGAAGCACGTCGTGTAGTCTTACCGAGCGGGCAACAAGCTTCATGCTGCTCCGGCTTGCTCGGGTCAGGTAGCGGTAGCACTAACGATACTACTCATTAAGGGATTGTTAAGGAAGGAATTAAATCAATAAACAATATGAACCAAAATAAAAAATAATGGAAATAGGAGTCGGATTGGGTCAAGCGAATACGAATTAGTAAATTAGTAGCGACGTCAATATTTGTCGAGAAAAATTTTGATGCTTACTGTATTTAGCTGCACTCTGTTGCTATTAGCATTTAAACTTTTACAAATGTATCGTGAATTGTGAAGTAGCCATGAAATACTACCGTGATATTTATGTGGATCCGCTTTCAATTTCATTTATAAATTAAATTACAACGCATGAAAACTATAACGAAACGTTATAGCATCGTTAAAATAACCGCTATATAGTTGAATATAGCGTTATGTATTATACTGGCAACATCTTTGTTCGCGCATGTCAAAAACATCGCATCAATTTATTAATCACGGTCGCGTCGGTTCGGTCGACATTTTTGAGGTAGACAACAATGAAAACCGGTTTTATGTCTTAAAATAGTGATAATTAAGTTAAGTACGCGAAAAGTGTGTCTCAAAATGACAGGAACAATAATAGAAAACCTAAGCGGTCGAAAACTAGCCGTATTAGTTACGTTTCTTTTGTTATGTCAAGTTACGTCTTTTCTCATCGGTGGTTTAATCGCACCCACGCCAGCTAGTGTTCAGAATATTCTCGGTACAATATGCAAGGACACGACTACGATGAAAAATGATACGAAAACGTGGTTTTACAACCGCGGCAAAGGTTCGTGTAAGGCGATCGACCTCGGCGACATGCATCAAGACTTATCGGAGACGGACGTTGTTTTCGCATTCCAAATGCCGGTTCCTCGCGACAGCAGAACATTAGATTTCTCCCGATGGCAACAGAATTTAATCGGTGTCTTACTAGTAGATTTGAAGTACCATTCGCAAATGGAAGTGAAGCCCAGAAGTACCATTACGATCGATGCGCGGCTCGCGTACAAAAACAAAGGCGATCCGGACGACGGGTGGAAACTTTACACACAATCGGTGGAAAAACGACATTTGGACTGTGACATTGAATTGAAAACTGAAGAATATTTATATAATTGCTCAGCTATTCCACTATTTGAACTAGGTTCATTGCACCATGACTTTTATTTACTCAATATTAGACTGCCAGTGGACACACCCAGCATGAATACCAACATAGGGCACATACAAGATCTCTGGCTTACTGTAATAAATCAAAATGGAGGTTTTACTAAAGTATGGTTATCATTAAAAACCATATTCTTCCCATGTATCATTGGAATTTTGACATGGTTTTGGAATCGCATACATATGCTACAAAGAAAGCCTGTATTATTAGAGAAAATGCTTTTATGTCTTGGTATTGCATTGTGTTTTCTCAATATGCCATTTGAATATTTAACCCTCCATTTTGATCTTCCATTTATGTTGCTTTTAGGGGATATTAAGCAAGGAGTTTTTTATGCAACATTATTTTCATTCTGGCTGATATTTGCCGGTGAGCACATGTTAATACAAGATACATCGGCACAAAGCTCTCTGCAAAAGTATTGGAAACATTTAAGCGCAGTTGCAATGGGTTGTATCTCATTGTTCATATTTGATATGTGCGAGAGAGGTGTTCAGTTAAGAAACCCATTCTACTCCATCTGGGTGACTGATATCGGGACTAATCTGGCTTTGACTTTCATAATACTTGCTGGGATATCAACTGGAGTTTATTTTCTATTTTTATGCTACATGGTTTGGCAGGTTTTCATCAATATATCTCAGAAACGTCAATCACTACCGACAATGTGCAGTGTTAGGCGTTTGCACTATGAGGGGATAATATACCGATTCAAATTTTTGATGTTGGCAACTTTACTCTGCGCTGCATTGACTGTGATCGGTTTTATACTGGGACAAGTTGCTGAAGGCCAATGGAAGTGGGATGAGAGCATTGAGCTTGAATATACTTCAGCGTTCTTCACTGGAGTGTACGGAATGTGGAACATTTATATCTTTGCCCTGCTGGTACTGTATGCACCGAGTCATAAGCATTGGCCAGTCAATGTGGATACTTCGGATACTCAGAATTTGAGTGAGGAAATTGAGTTTAGTCCCTTGCCGAGTGAACATAATAGTGAGATTTCATCGCTCACATCTTTCATTAGAAAGACAACTGTCGATTGAATGTTCAACTTTTGGCTTTTCTTGCCTTTAAGCTATTAACCAGTATTATGTAAGGTCTTAACATTTTTGAATTTCTATATTTAATATTTAGGCTTGTAGCTTATTCAAGCAAACTAATGCTTTTTATGAATCTCATTTTGTACTAGAATAGAATATAGGACTTTAATATTTCAGAATTCTCAATAAACTTAATATTTATTCGACTTAAGCTTTTGAAATGATTGTAACCATTTGTATTGTGACTTAACAACTTCTGTGATAAAATCAAATGAAAAAAATTGCATTTTCAACAGTATTTTTAGATTTAAGAATTTAGATGTTGCCAGTTTTTGTATTAGTGTTTACCAATGTAATCTGTAGTAATAAAACGTTAAAAACTTTATGGTTATTTTTGTTATAACACAAGCATTCAGATGTTGTCCCCGTCAATACCTGCGGTTAATTACTGCCCTTGTTAGGGTGTTAACACATACATAAAAACCCGAAACGAATTCTGATTGACACTTTGAATAAAATCATTTATATTCTGCATGTGAAATATAATTTTTCACATACAGAAAATCATTATATTGAGCCAAATTACAAATTGAAAAACAGATTTTTTATTTATTTTTGTTAATAGTAACATTTTGCAATTTGGCAGTATTTAAACCTGCAAATCTGTAATAAATAATAATTTGCCTAATTTAAAATTGATTTTTGATAACTACATATTTTTTTAAAAGTAAATTTATATGATTTACAGGTTTAAATATATAAATAAATTCAGTACATATCAATTCAAATAAAAAAATCCATTTTTTAATCAAGTATTCTTTTGACTTTAAGATTTTGATGAGGAAAATTGAATAGTCCAATAGTTAAATACGCTTTTTTTGTTGTATCAATGCATTCTTAATAATAGTTGTTAAAAATTTAATAACAATGACTGACCACTAGTTAATTCGTAAAATTGAAAACAAAAAATCAGTTTTCCTCATATACATTTTTTAAATTTACCATTAGACAACACAATTATGAAGGATGGTGAAGTTGGCAACATTATACTTTTTATTTTTCGATTTAAATTAAATATAACCACAAACAGCCATTTTGCTTGTTTTATAGAAGTGAATACTGGTTTGTTATAAATATAAACATAATTTGATTTTGTAAGGCCAGTCCTAATGCAATGCCTCGGGATTTCCCAAAGATAGGTCAATATTACATCATTTTAAGATAGCTATAACCGAAACAGGCTGAATTTATAGTTCAATATGATTATAAAAAATCTATTTGTTATAGATGAAATTGACAAAATTACCCACATAAGTAGTAAAAAAGTAGCCATAGGGTGTCTAAAATTTTCCGAACATACAAATGTTTCTTTTGCTCCACCCTACCTGTAATCATCTAATTTCAATCTAGTTACTGCCTTGATTAAATAAATATGACATTTATTGCTACAAAAAAAAATGTTGCCAGCTTTACCTTCCTAATTACCACAGAGTAAAAAATAGATAGGACATACCTCTGCAAGGGTCGTTTTTGACGAGGAACTCATCTAATGCGACCCAGCCGCCGCCCACGCGCACCATCACCGTGGACCTCAGGATACGCACCAGCCGGAGCTTCTGAGAGTCTCCGAACTGTTCGACACCATTATATGCTTACAATTTTATACTACAACTAGCTGTTCCCAAGTGTATCCGCTTGATAAACCATTTATTTTACACTAGCTATCGCCCGCGACTACGTCCGCGAGAAATTTAAAAAATCAAAAGTAATCAGCCTTTGTGTTCTTCTAGACTATCCTCTACATCGTGCCAAATTTAATAGAGTTCAGCAGTTTAGGCTACAAACTCTAACAAACATCCATCAAAAGTCAAAATTCTTGTTGTTTTTTTTAAATTCCGAAAAATTGATTTTTGTTTATTTTATTTTATTTACACATAGTTACTTAATATTATAAAGAGGAAAGATTTGTTTTTATTGAAATAACTCAAAAACTACTGGACCGATTTAAAAAATTCACTAAGTTAGCGCTATATATCTAGAGCTAGTTATTACTGAGTAACATAGGCTATATTTTTTGTTTTTTTTTTATTTCACGCGGATAAAGTCGCGAGCAGCAGCTCATAATATTTTTTCAATACGGCAACATTATTGACATGTGACTCACCCGGTATTTCCCCTCGCCGACCTGGAAGACGCGGAACTTCTGTCTGCAGGTGCACAGCATCACCAGCCGCTTCACCTCATCGTGGATCTTGTCTGCGTCCGTCGGCGGCCCGCGTCGCTCCACCTACACATTATAGCGTTTACAAACCCGAAACCTCTGGAAATACCTAGGGTACAAAGTTTTTTTCCAGTTTATACCTAAATAAAGCGACAAGACAAAAAACGTAATTCCTGTCTTCTATACACCTATAGGAAATAAAGTGAAATTGTTTTAACTTTTGTGAGATATCAAAAATTAATTAAAAGCAGCCGTCATTAGACAATATTTGAGTAAAAATTTGTTTTCGACTTTTTTTTATATCATTCCGTACTGTGAATTTCTCTTATTCTAAGAATTTACACTTACTTCTAAAGTAGATAACCGCATTATGAGACACAATCTCTTCAAAGATTCTATCAGTAAAAGATAAGTTGTTTCGATACAAAAATCACTGATTTTAAACTAGTTTTACACTATTTTCGACCATTATGCTTTTGCTATAGAATCGAGAATTGATTGTAGACTTGATTTTGACTACTTCAATAAGATAGACAATTTTATTTGAAAAAAAAAATACCGTTAAAGGTGACATTAACATTTCCCTTCCCATTTCTACCGCCCTTTCCTTGCTAGAAAAGGGTAGGCACAGGAATGAAAGTTACGCTAGCTTATTGCTTTATCATTTTAGTATTAGCATGTGTAAAATTTTGTCAGTTTGTAGTATGATTATTGTTTGACTACAACTTACCCAGTCCGGCCTAAGAGCCGCAATGAACTCCTCCCAGTCAATGAGTCCGCCGCCGTTCCTGTCAAACAGGTCAGCCACCGCGCCCATCTCCAGACGGGATGTGTCGAATTCTGTCATACATTTACACTTATAGTGTGGGCTTCTACTGGCTTGAGACTGCATTTAGACACTGTTTTGTCATAGTTTCAGTAGAATTGTACGGTTAGAATGTTCTAGCATAATAAATAGTACAATGGAGCAATTTTTTTTAACAATTTCGGCTCTGTAATTCTCTTCCATACATCTTTATCGTCCGTCATTTCTGAATTCAATCCCTACTTACTCACTGGATTTTTTGGAAAATGTTGGGAAGGAAAATAAGGGAAAGTACCGGTTTTAGCGACTAGCCAGATTTCACGACGACGTTTTTACCATACTTTGGGTTTAAGAGGCTTTTGTAAGACTGCAATTGACTTTAACGCTCTTTTCTATCCACCTTACAACGTCGACACTACTTATGTTTATCCTATACACAATTATCTAGCTTGAGTTTCATAATTGTTTACACAAAACGTTAAAACCGAGATAATACAGACAATCAGTATAAACATCCTGTACCTGGTCTATGCCTTTGTTAGCATTTAGTCGACGGTAAAGCTTTTTTTATCTTAAACATACTAGAAATTTTACTGCAACTAAATGTTGTGTGTAAATTTTTATCAGTTTTGTTTTTACATCCTGTAACCTAAATAAATCGATTTCAACGAGTAAAGTGGTATTCGATAAGAGATCAATGTTGTAAGGACAGTCTGTGAAGTTTTTAATAAAAAATAGTATATAGATTGTGTTACAGGCTGTTCTTTTTGTCTGTGTTACAGGGTGTTCTTTTTGTCTGTGTTACAGGGTGTTCTTTTTGTCTGAGTACAGGTGTTCTTTTGTCTGTGTTACAGGGTGTTCTTTTTGTCTGTGTTACAGGGTGTTCTTTTTGTCTGTGTTACAGGTGTTCTTTTTGTCTGTGTTACAGGTGTTCTTTTTGTCTGTGTTACAGGGTGTTCTTTTTGTCTGTGTTACAGGGTGTTCTTTTTGTCTGTGTTACAGGGTGTTCTTTTTGTCTGTGTTACAGGGTGTTCTTTTTGTCTGTGTTACAGGGTGTTCTTTTTGTCTGTGTTACAGGGTGTTCTTTTTGTCTGTGGTACAGGGTGTTCTTCTTGTCTGAGTTACAGGTGTCTTTTTGTCTGAGTTACAGGATGTTCTTTTTGTCTGTGTTACAGGGTGTTCTTTTTGTCTGAGTTACAGGATGTTCTTTTTGTCTGAGTTACAGGTGTTCTTTTTGTCTGAGTTACAGGTGTTCTTTTTGTCTGTGTTACAGGATGTTCTTTTTGTCTGAGTTACAGTGTTCTTTTTGTCTGTGTTACAGGTGTTCTTTTTGTCTGTGTTACAGGATGTTCTTTTTGTCTGAGTTACAGGTGTTCTTTTTGTCTGAGTTACAGGTGTTCTTTTTGTCTGAGTTACAGGATGTTCTTTTTGGTCTGTGTTACAGGATGTTCTTTTTGTCTGAGTTACAGGATGTTCTTTTTGTCTGTGTTACAGGATGTTCTTTTTGTCTGAGTACAGGTGTTCTTTTTGTCTGAGTTACAGGTGTTCTTTTTGTCTGTGTTACAGGTGTTCTTTTTGTCTGTGTTACAGGGTGTTCTTTTTGTCTGTGTTACAGGGTGTTCTTTTTGTCTGTGTTACAGGGTGTTCTTTTTGTCTGTGTTACAGGGTGTTCTTTTTGTCTGAGTTACAGGATGTTCTTTTTGTCTGAGTTACAGGTGTTCTTTTTGTCTGAGTTACAGGTGTTCTTTTGTCTGTGTTACAGGATGTCTTTTTGTCTGTGTTACAGGGTGTTCTTTTTGTCTGTGGTACAGGGTGTTCTTCTTGTCTGTTTTGTTAATTAAAGATTACTTACTGGTGTTAATAATGCCGTCGATGAACTCGTTTCGCGGGATGAGGCCGTTGTTGTCCTTGTCCATCTTGCGGAACAGGTCCGTAAGGCGAGACTTCTTGTGGTTCATGAACTTGAGGAACTGTTGAATAACATTTTATTATAAAACTAGCTGTTCCCGTGCGGCTTCATTCGCATGGAAATTTTGTTATATTCCTTACATTTGTCAAATCAACAATTGGAAATGTCAAAATGACATGACATGATGACAAACCATGGCAATCTTACTTGCTTGATGTTGGCGGCTTGTAGCTTATGGTCCCTTTCCCACATTAGGGTTTTTGTCCAATTTATTTACTCCCTGAGTTTAATAGCGTGAAAATATATAACCTAAAGCGTGACGTAAGTGTAGGGCTTTTTATTAAAGAAAGGATTATTCAAAAACATGCTGGTATTGCTGACATCCTACGCCACAAAGTAGTGTGTGTTTACGCTTTATTATATTATATTAGTAATTATATTATATTAGTATAGATTGGTGAATCTTGCGGTGTTCCACCTCTTATTCCACGCGAAACAATAACCAATAGAAAGCTGAAGACACATACCCGCTTCCTCCAATCGTCCCAGCTGAAGTTGGAGACGCGCTGCAGTTCATGAAGATGTGCGAGACGTTCGTGCAACCTCCGCTGTCGCTCCCACGCCAGCAGCCACACAGTACGCCATTTGTCCCACAGGGATTTAACGCGTGGAGAACGGAACTCCGGTTCTAGGCCCTTACTGTATGAGGAAAATAAACGTCATCAAACAAAGTTAGCTGCGTTCTCAAGGGCACATTCAGGGGATGGAGGAAGTGCCCGACACTCTCTCCTTAAAGATGATACCTAACCTAGATCATCAGCTGGTGATGCCTATGTGCTGACTTTTAGGTGGACGTTTATTTGGGATAGTATTCTATCATATTTTACCACTTCACAATACATTTAAGATCCCTAACGGGTTGAAGGACTGAATTAACTTTCTAGAAGGACTTTTAAAGGCCCACTAGATCGTTTATTTGTCTCATTTGCCGTTATAATATTGTCAAATAGTCAACTTATGTATTCAACAAATTGTAGTCGAACATCAAAAATTATGTTCTATTAACGTTTGTTTAATAGACATGCTCATAATTATATTGCAATCATTAAAAGCTAAAACATCTAACTAAACATACATAAAAGCTAAATAGCCAGACTATAAAAAATGCGGGAAAACAAAAGCTTGTTCACACCACTACCAAGTTGAATGGTTGTGAATTTTTATGTTCTATGATAAAATGAAGAGAATAAGTCCTTACCTTAGTTATACACATAACATACTAATGTTAATTTTACAACCCGTAACAAATATGTTATTTTAACAACCCCCAAACTGTACAGTCTAATAATCTATAGCGCTAGTGGGCTGGTGAGCACACTAGCGCCACTGAAGTTTCGTTGAAATAGCGTTATGTATGAAATCGCTAAAGTATTGGAAATTTTGAATATGTAAATGCATTTAAATATTAACATTTAACCGTAAAGTAACTTGCTTAGATAATTTTCATTATTTAATATGGATTTTATGTTCGTTTTTGTATGTTTGGATCTTACCTGCCCCTAGGCGGGAATCTGGGGCCGTAGTGCGGGAGATTGCGGTCAGGGGTCTCTCGGCCGGGGCTCACGCGACTGCACACGCAACAATCAAATAACAAGCGCCCACACTTACATAGATAGTGCGTTAGTCTTTTAGTCGACTAGGATGTTATTATACCGGGTTGTTAGTTGTGATGTCAAAGATCCCCGAAAGTTAGTTTATCATTATCATCACCAGCTCACTATATGTCCCCTCCGAGGGGCTCGGAGCCTACCCTAAGTTAGGGTGAAAGTGAAAAGTGAAAGTTAGTTCGATACCGAAATGTTATTAGTTAAAAAATTGGTTTTAGTTAACCGATTATTAGTATACCAAGTTAGTTGAAATTAGTTGAGTGCGTGATGAAAGTTTGCTTATTATAAATTGCTATAGAAGTGACTTTTTTGTGTGTTAGAGAAAATAATATCGTAAACTATTTAATTTAAAGTTGAAATTGTTATAACATGCAAGTTTTAATTGTCGAAAACTGTATAGAAACTATTGTTATGTCTTTTTTAAATGTCAAAGTATAACAATGTGTTTTTGGTAACGTGTTACGGCAGTGGAATCCCACGGTAAGGGGATATACAAGCGTAAGCAAGCAAATAAATTTAGCTAAAAAACACAGAGAAAGGATGCAAGTCTGATGTACTGGGAGAAAATATTTTGCCAAATTGAAGGAATTTTACTAAAAAGATATACAATAGTTTCTTATCAGGTAGGGTAGTTTAAGATATTTGCAATGCGAATTATTTTTCACTTTTGAACACTGGATACTTTAATCGAAACTCGAAACTTTGCACTACCAAGGGGTTTTAATTTAGATACCTCATAAGTACCGATAATTTTTGATTAGATTCTTTTTATTCTTTTCTAAAATTCCCTCAACTTGACCAAATTATTTTCAATAAGTGCAAACTAAAAATACTCTAATATCTATAAAATTACAAAGAAAACCACACAAAATACGATAAAAATGACATCAAACCTTCCTCTCCTACTTGCACTGTGAATCCTGGACCTGCCCCATGTGAACATCGAGCGTGACATGAACGAGACAGAAAGCCACATTTACACGTGTTAGAGCGAGAACAAGCTATGTTACATGTCCACAGAGAATGTATTGACATTTAACTGTCACTTTGACATTTGTGTTATCTATACTAATATTATAAAGAGGAAATATGTGTATTTTTGTATGTATTGAAATAACTCAAAAAGTACTGGACCGATTTCAAAATTTCTTTTACCAATAAAAAGCTACGTTATTAGAGTAACATAGGTTATACTTTTTTTTTAATTTTACGCTAAGTCTGTTATAATAGATTTGTTATTTGTACTTTAAGACTAGACTAAATATCAATAATAATTCTCTGGCGACATTTGTATTACAAATTAACATTTAGAAGCGTAATGATTTGTGAATGAAACAAAATAGTTAACAATAGTATAGCAAATATTTCTTTAATAACAAAAAATTTAAAAAATTAAGATATATAAAAAAGTAAAGGATTTTTTTTAATATAAAATATTTGCTAAACACACAAAAATATGACAACTTCTATACAAAACTAACCTGAATCTCCTACTGCCGTAATAATCTGGCGACACCGAACGATCTCTATGCAGGTCGTGCTGCGAGCCGCGCCTGTCATGGCAACCCCGTGCAATGACGTCATGACGCGTGCATGAACGATGCCAACGAAAACGAAATGAAACGAACATAAATGAAAAGCAACACATAAATAAAATCAGTATAGACCTACAAGGATATTATGGGAGCATTTTGACATTGACATCGGTTGCTAATTTACAGAGTTACCAGTAAGCAATAAAATTCCCAACTTCTTTCGAAATTCCCCCATGTTGAAAACAAAACAAAATTATTTGGTATTTAATTTAGAAGTTATAAAAACATAGACATTCCGTGCAGTTGCTGCTCTCTCATTGGTTAAAATATGACGCTTTCAAGACATTGTTAGGTCACAAAATTGCCAACTGATATATAATCCTTGTAAGTCTATAATCTGTCCCGAATATGACAACACGAAACGTGACAAGCTGCAGTTTGACAGATTTTGACAAGAGTCAAGTGTCAAGTGTACAACTAAAAGGCATAATGACAAATGAATTTGAAAAACAAAAATCAAAGCAAACTAAATTCAAACTTATGTGTTTGCAATAAGGTATAAAATTGCATACCCAGGTGTTCCTTTAGTCGCGCTCTTGGCTGACACCTTGCGTGTTGTGGTCTCACGTCCTTGACTTTGACTCTTCACCTAAAAAAAATATACATATCTATTAATTTTGACCTTATCTTGATTACATATTAGCCCACGAATTTGTCTTAAAAACTCAGTAAATAGCCTATATTCTTTTAGACTTTGTCCTACATCTTTGGTAAATTCAAGACCAGTAAATCCGTTTTGGAGTGTCATAGTAATAAATATCCATCCAATTTGTCACTTTACCTGGTAAGCCTTGCAGACCCTGTCGACTTCGTTCTGTCTCTTCTGCGTGTGTTCCATCAGCTCCTTGTGATCTTCTATGAGTCCTTCTAGAAGTTCGATCGACTCCGGAAGCGGTTCAGATTCCATCGCTGTAATTTAATATTTTATTATTATAACAATACTTAACTCCATTTTTTATGGCAACTAATTTTTATTTTCATAGTTGCTGAAATTCATTTTGTAACAACATAATTGTAATCTACATCTATATATTTTGGCCAAAAAAGGCAAGAATCGATGGTTTTTCTTCTTTCGTCAGTTGTTATTTGACTGCGCAAGGACGCGGACGTCATATGCGTCTATCTCTTTCACACTTACTATTCTATCTAAAATTACGAAGGGTATTTCAAAAACAAAGTTCAGTATATATTCTGTACTAGCTGTTACGACTTCGTCCACGTGAAATTCAAAATTAGCCTATTCAGAGATAACACAGCTTTTTAATGGTGAAATTTTTAAAATTGTCCCAGTACTTTTGGAGTTATTTCTATACATACAAAAAACAATCTTTCCTCATTATAATATTAGTATAGAAAATACTTACATATCAAAGTGTTCTCCAGTCCTGTGAGCCATTGCAGCAGCTCCTCCAGCACCAGATCCAAGTCCTTGAGGCTCTTCATGTGCGTCTCCAGCTTGGTACCGCGTTGCATCGCCCATTGCCATACCTAACATAATACTTTGTCAAAGATATGTTTCAGTTGGCACGTGCGACAGAAGAGAACCCATATACCCGACGTGCGAAATCAAATGGGTGTAAGAAATGATTGTATTTATCTTTCAAGAAATATATATTATACACAGGTTTATAACCCACTAGCTGTTGCTCGCGACTTTGTCCACGTGAAATTAAAGTAACAGTAAAAAACATAGCCTACTTTCCTCAGTGATAACGTAGCTTTCTAATGGTGAAAGAATTTTTGAAATCTGCCCAGTAATTTTTCATATTTCCATACATACAAAAATCCAAAAATACGGATCTTTCCTCTTTATAATATTACTATAGAAAAGGAGTAAGCAAATAAGTTAATAATTAAATTATAATCATCAAGGTCTACGACGGTAAAGGTCTAGAAAAAGATTGCGTGAAAGATGACATGATCAAGAAGGAACATAAATATATCTTCCTTATAATATATCCTAAAGAATAGAACAGAACAGAAAGGGGAGAAAATTAATTATTACGTTTTATTAATATTTTATACCTGTCCTGCAGAGACTTTACTAAAAATACGCACGTATGGTAACACTGACACTACAAGTTGACTTTTACTTGAAAACATTTTAATTATAAAAAATCACACGCATTATACGTTAGCGCGTTATATAAACGAATTAAAATATATTTAATTGTGCAAGGAAAACCAAAACATCAATTATAGATAAAAAATGATTAGATAATTTAATTGTTCGTCTTTCTTGCATTTCGCTAATAATCCTCGGAGACGCGATAACGATAAAATAAATGAAAACCAATATAAATCAACATTTGCTCGCTACTTCATTTACGGGGAATTCAAAAAAATATTTAGTAATGAATATAGAATACTAGCTTTCGTCTACGACTCTACTTAGTGGAGTTAAAAAAAAAAACAAAAGTAAGCCCATGTGTTCTTCCAGACAATCCTCTACAAGCAGTTTACAAACTCTAACAAATATACATCCATTTTAAAATCTGCATTTATAATATTAGTAAGATGAAGATCGCAATTTATTAGCATTAAAAATCTTACTAATATTATAAATTTGATGGATTTTTGTTAGAGTTTGTAGCCTAAACTGCTGAACGGATCTCGATTAGTCATAGATGTAGGGGATAGGGGCCGTCCATAAATTACGTCATCGATTTTTTCAGACTTTAGACCTCCCCCTCCCCCTACAATCATCCTATCGTCATTTGACGTCATTAGCCGCCTCTCACATTTGCAGTCTCACTTACTAGGTGTGCTGGAAGAAATTTCTTTTTAGAAATAATCTTTTTTGTACGTGAACAATAAACTATAAATAAATAAATAAGAATGACGTCAATTTCGAAACACCCCCCCCCCCCCCCCCCCCCCCCCCCCCCCCCCCCCCCCCCCCCCCCCCCCCCCCCCCTAATTTAGAATGACGTAATATATGGACGGCCCCATAGTCTGAAGAACACGGCATACTTTTTTTTTTATTTTTTTTTATTGAATACTAATATTTAAATAACATACCTCATCCCATCTACTCTGTATAATAGTTATCCAGTGTTTAATAACAGTGACTGCGTCAGGATGCGCCTTCGCCAAGATAGAGTGAGCGAGAGAGACAGTCTCCTCCTTGTCCCGCTGCTTCTCCCCCAACTCCCGCACGAAGCGCTCGTGCTCCTGTATCTGGAGCGCGGTCTCGTGGTCTCCCTCGGGGAGCTGGCCGGAGAACCGCAGCTTGGTCTCGGCGTCCGACAGCCATTCCAGTAGCATGTTCACTGACTTGTGGAGACGTTCCGCCTGAAACAACAATGGAAAATTAAAACGCTAAACATCTTAAGACGGTATCTATACCTCTATACTATTATTATATTATATTATAATAAAGCGTAAACACACACTTCTTTGTTGCCTAAGATGTCAGCAATTACAGCATATTTTTGAATATTTTTTTTTTTTAAATAAAAGCCCTACACTTACGTCACGCTTTAGGCTATATATTTTCACGCCATTAAACTTAGGTGGTAAATATTATCGATAAAAACCCTGATGTGGGAAAGAGACCATAAGTTGCTGCCAACATCAAGAAAGCTTGATTGCTAAGGTTTGTCATGTCATGTCATTTTGACATTTGCTATTGATAATTTTACAAATGTAAACAACAAAATAAAGTTTTTATAATTCGACGCGGATGAATCCGCACGCGAACAGCTAGTAATAAATAAAGCGTAAACACACACTTCTTTGTTGCCTAAGATGTCAGCAATTACAGCATATTTTTGAATAATTCTTTTTTTTAATAAAAAGCCCTACACTTGCGACACGCTATAGGCTACATATTTTCAAGCTAATAAATTTAGGGAGTGAATAAATTGGAAATAACACTCTGCGAGAAAGGGATAAAAACTACAACCCAAAATCACTGAAGCAAGATTGCTATAATAAAAGTAAAAAATGTCTTCGTTTTCATATAAAATAAAACATATAACCAAAACAGAGACAGTCAGCGTTAAAAAATTCATTTAATGAAGTCGATTATATTTTTTTCGTTAATAAAAGAGGTCATTTTAATATAAATATGTGTTAAATATAGACCTTATTGCTTACCTCTTTAAGTGCAATTTCCAACTTCTGCGCTTTCTTCTCGCTCAAACTCTGCACCGCTTCCCAAGCTTGTTTCAATTCACCGCATTGTTGTTTTATATTCGCGGCGTCTTCTGCTGGCACCTACATTGGAAAATAACTCTTAATTCTAAAGACTTAAGATTCAATTGCGAAAATCACATAGTATCATTTACAAGGTATTTTGAAACTTATTGCTTAAGAAATAAGGTTTATATTTACCGTGGCCTCTAAATCTTTGCCCGTCTTCATGACGGATTGCATTTGTTGTTCTCGTGAATGCAAATCTTCTTCGAATTGCTGAAAAAAAAAATAGTATTAGTGTTTAATCGCGTCTTTTATACGTATATTTCTAGTAGTCCTAGTTTTATTCGAAATATAATAATTCTAATATTTTTAACCCAGAAATTATTACTAATCTTTGACTATAGAGAAATGGATTAGGCATACTATGAACGAATTGACAGTTAGAAAAACGAGCACACAACACAAGTAACAAGCAAATTTGGAATTCATTACTCGTTTTAATTTTGGCATAAAATACGCACACTTGATAAATCCTGTCACAAGTTAAAGTTTCTAGAAATCTTCCATATATATATAAAAAAAAACAAAAAAAAAAACTGCATTCCGGACTTTGTACTACATCTGTGACAATTTTCATCGAGGTCCCTTGACCCGTTCTGGAGATACATAGTAACATCCATCCATCCATTTAAAAGTATTTATAATATTAAGATACCTTGTGCTGTTCAATAAGTGCCATGACGGTGTCAAGGTCTCCATGCACTGGCGCGTCTCCCGCCAGTAACTTCTCCCTCTTCTTAAGCCAGTCCAGCAGCGCTGACATCGCGTCCTTGAACTGGCCCGAGTACAGCAGAGCTTCTTCTAGACGACGTTGTCTATACAAAAAGTATGGATAAACATATTACATAGTTTTTGTCCGGAATCCATATTAATAAATAACCTTTATTTTTTAGAGTATGTTCTTTATATGTGTTAAATTTAATGGAGATTCGTTTAATTCTGGAGTTACGTGATAAAAAAACTTTCATTCATCCAAACTTTGCATTTACAATATTAAGCAAGTATGAATTATAATTACAATGATAAAATTAAATATAATATAAACGTAATATGGTAATATCAACCATAAGATATCATACCTGTCAACGGCCTTGGAGCAGACGGTGGTCCACTTGGTCTTGAGGTCCGCGAGCATGGTCCTGAGCGTGGTCTCATCGGTTTTGGGTGCTTTATCCTTCAGCGTCTTCCCGGTCTTGGTGGTCAAGTCGTACGCCGGCTGCTTGCCTGCCAACGCCTTTTGGAACTCGCGGTGTTTGTTCAACCTGAGGGAAAAAACATAAATATGAACTGATCTTATAGTAATTTAGAAATAGATCCTATGACGTCATAGTTGTAATCGGTCTAAAACCGTTTCTATTACAAAGGAAATATAGTTCAAATTCCCGTGAATGTCTACTGTTAAATCTCTAGTACAAAAGCGTATACTGAACATATTCATATTCCATGAATAAACGATTTTATTATTATATGGTTATCCTTATTTATTTCATAAAGAATAAGAGAGAAACTAATGGATGTAATAATAATGAATGGAGCAAAATGCAATGGATAGTTGTAAATACCTCTGTTTGATCTTGTCAGGATCGTTGACATTGGCTTCAGAGTTGAGCTGGTCCAATTGTTGTTCAGTCTCCGACAGCCAGGACATCAGGTTGTTCCTTAACAAATAAAATAATATTACTATAAATAATTCTACTAAAAGTTAAAGTTTCAATTCTATTTGGAATTTACATACAATTCTGATGTATTAGCTAAACATATTCTCAACGCCATCTATTGAACAAAATATCAAACTTTCCGTTAATTAACAACAACGCCATCTATCGACATACCACATATCACTGAATTCTTTAGCCTCTTTGAAGCCGTGGTCGAGTGCGCGTGTTCTCTCCGCCGCCTTCGCCACGACGCGCTCCCAGCGGTGCTGCACCGACACCAGCAGGTTCTTGATGAGGATCACATCCTGCTTCTGGCTGAAGTACTTCAGGTGTGTGCCCTTCTTGTCCAGTTGCAGCATCGTCTCGCGGTGCGTAGCTACCTCCTTCTGGAATGCTTTGTGCTCCTCGATTTGTGCTGGAAAAAAATAAATAAAATACTATTTATTAACACAAAACAAGAAACGAAATTTACAAGATTTATAACTCAAATAGAAAAAATACAAAAACCGATCTTGGCTAAGACGGCTCAGTTGATGCGGCCTCCAACTTGTAACTGAAGGCAGCGCTAGTTTTCAGCCAAATAATGTACTGTGTATCTTTCGCAAGATAAATACTATGAGTTTGTAAAAACGTCACCGAAATTTTTGATATAACCTGAATAAGGACATATTCCCGTTTTTGATTTTTTTAGTTATTTTTGCATTTGGATTTGTACTTTCCCGGAATGTTATAGGTATAGTCAGTTGTTTTTTAATATAATATTTTTATAAGAACTTACTGAGCAACGACTCCATAACCCTGGAAACAGGTTTAGCTGAGGTCAAGGTCTTCTCGGCGCTAGTCAGCCAGTCCACGAACGACTGCAACGCATCATGGAACTCTGTCGCCTCCTTCAGAGCTATCTCTAACTTGATCTTCTTGTCAGAGGCCCTGGAAATAAAGATACAGTCAGAAATGTCCAATTCAAGGGCGCCCAAGGTCAGGCTCACATAACACTGTTTAACCTCCTAAGCTAGTGAAAAAAGGAGGTACCGTAGAACCTCGCGCAGATCGCTAGTAGTGCTAAAGCTGGTACTGGACAAAATAATACTAGATACCTATACTATTATAATAAAGCGTAAACACACAATTCTTTGTTGCCTAAGATGTCAGCAATTACAGCATATTTTTGAATTAGTCTTTTTTTTAATAAAAAGCCGTACACTTACGTCACGCTTTAGGCTATGTATTTTCACGCCATTAAACTTAGGGGGTAAATATTTTGGATAAAAACCCTAATGTGGGAAAGAGACCATAAGTTGCTGCCAACATCAAGAAAGCAAGATTGCTAAGGTTTGTCATGTCATGTCATTTTGACATTTGCTATTGATAATTTGACAAATGTGAATAATTATTAAAATTTTATGCGGATGAAGTTGCAGGGGAATAGCTAGTATTCTTATATTTATCTTTTTATACTATATAAAAATATTTAATTCTTTAGTACTAACAATTTATACAACATTTTTGGGTTGGTAGCTCATTTCAATGTCGACTCAAGGTCATATGCGCTTCCGCAATGCCTAGTGCTATATTCTTAAGAAATATGTTTAGATAGAATACCTGGAGGTAACATTATCCCATCTGGATTTCAAGTTCTTCAGGTTGTGGTGCAGCTGCGAGGTGGGGCTGGGCTTCTGCTGCCGCTTCAGGTACTCCTGGCCCTGCTGCAGAACCGCCTCCATTTTCGGACGGTTGGCCTCGATCTCATTGTATACCTCCTATAAAAAGTATGCATGTAAAATATTAAACCCCTTGTACACTAGCACGATTATTATATATTACAAGTATTTTAAAGTGATTCCTTACCATAAACCTCTCTAGTTGTTCTGTGGCGGTTTCAGGAAGTCCTCCTACTGGTTTAGAAGCAGCAATCACCGAGTCTACTTCCGACAGCCACGACAGCAAGTCTCCGATCTCCGCGTTGAAACTAAACATAAACATATTTTATATCTACATGTTGTTTAATCTTTGGTAAAATATCATATATCTTAGTTGCATACTCTATGACGAAAATTATGTTATAATTTCAAAGAGTAAATAACTCTCCAAATAAACTTCTCCAGTAACTTACCTTTGTGCCTCTCTGAGTGCATCTTCTAGTTCTGTCTGTCGGTCTCTGGCCTTCTGCTGTAACGCGCGCCACTTCCTGTTCAGGGTAGACAGTTTCTCCGCTGTTTCACCTGCTTCTTCGCTTCCTGAACACATGAGGAAAATATTCCGTCAGTGGTGAAAAACACAGAGAAATTTCAACTTTATTTTTAAGCACTTAAGGTCGTCGTCTTACCGTGTTGTACAATATGTGCGCCGGCGTCATTGAGCGTGTCGATGCTGGCCTGGTGCGCGGCGATATCGTTTACGAGCACCTTTAACTTTGCTAGTTCTACTTCTAAGATCTGCGGCTCGCCGGCAACCTGGAAATTGATCTTTATTGAATACAATATAAAGTACATATTTGTATGGGCATCGCAAGTCGTTCATTTAGGGAGGGGGATCTATAGATCAAGGGCGCGAGGGGGCTAGTAGTATTATTTTTATTACAATAGTCCAACATTTAATGGAAAAATTGACAAGTTTTGATTTGCCTATTTGTGTGGGTCTATAAAAATTGATGGCATTTTAGTTTTTTGCAGTAATTATATACATTTATTTTACATTTGTCTAATCACTAAGGGAGGGGAGAAAAGCTACACCCCTGACGATGCCCATGTACATAAGTATGACTAAAACAATATTGTCGTCGTGCCTTAGGCGGTTGTGGGTAACCTTACCGGCTGCAGGGTGTCGAGGGTGGCGCTGGTGTGCTCTATCCAGGCGAGGAGTTCCTGCAGCGCGTGCTGCAGCTGCCCCAGACGCAGCAGAGCACGCTCCAGCTGCTGCTGGCGGTCCACCATGCCGCGCAGTAACGTCGACCAGCGAGCATTGACCTCCGTTAATGGCTGCTTTATCGCCGCCGCTTGCTCAGATGATGTACGTTCCGTTAGCTCTTGCGCTTGTCTGTTTTTTTTTAAATTAGTTAAATAACTACAAAATATACAAAATATAGTACAATCCCATCCAAACTTTATGACAGCTCGGAATATCGAATGACATGTATACAATTATAGGTATCGAGTTTTAGCGGAACGTTAAATGGACAGTCAAGCGGCCATAAAGTTTGAATCTAATTATATATCTACTACTGATTATTAATTAGAAGTATGAATATAAATTCATTCAAATTAAAAAGATGTATAAAAACATAGACATCACATTCGTGTGTAGTATAGCTTTAGAAATATACGAAATGATTACAAAAATATAGTATAGATCTTTCTAGATGATTGCAAAGCAGACAGCACGGACGAACTACGCTTCAAATGAAAAGAAACACTACTGAGATCAAAATCTTTGCACATAAAATACAAGTGTATATAATTTTCAAATACGTAAATATATTTTCGTAAAACTTATAGGAGGGGGGATGTTTGAACTAAACAGTGAACGACACAATGTCTTATGTACCAAATAAATCAATTTTCTTAATTTTATCGGGAATGGATAAAAGTTATCATTTCCTTTTTCATTGAAATAAGTTTAAGCATTGACGTCGCCAGCCAATTATCTAGAAACGTCTATCTACTCTAGGTCTAAGGAAGGGGGGGGGGTACTAATATTATGGTCTTATTCGAAACTACATTTAAAGAGGTCTGCTACTAACTATCCTTATGTGCAAAGATTTATCAGAATAATACGTGTCACAACTACGAAACAAGCGGCACACTTAAAAATAACGATAATATTCTTGCCTCGTCAAACTCCTGCATTGTTGGTTCGTTGTCGGGTGCAAAAAAAATACATTATTAGTGCACAGATTATAAATGGATTTTTGATTGCGGACATTTGTATACTTATTGCTGTCTCTATTTATATATGTACATATAAAATTGGAGTGTCTATTTGTAATATCAAAATTTATTTGCGTTGCTGATAACGAAAATTATTTTTGTCAGTCTGTTCGGAAGCCGCGTTTGTTTCGGGTAATCTCCGAAACGGCTGGGCCGATTTCGACGGGACTTTCACTGAAGGGTAGCTGACATTGACGGGCATATTATAGGCTACTTTTTTTTAATTCAGGCTGTCAAAATGGCGTAACGGGTTGTCCAAATTTGCGCTAACTAAATTCGTACAGAATAAGTATACAAATGTCATCACAGTTCTTGGGTAATACATATCACCACAGTTAAGGTTTATTACAGGGAAGCAAATTAGTTATTTATTTATTTTTAATTTAATGAATATAAATTCAAATGAAAAAATAATTTGTATTAGTTGGTATTCTTGGTATGGTCTGGCAATTAAAAAAAATAGTTACTATAAGCAAGTGTGTTCGTTGATATGATTTTAAAGATATTTGTATCAAAACACATTCTGTTTACACACATTTTCTTACTAATATCGCAGTTTTGGTCCTCTCGAGATCGGATATTTACGACTTGTGATTAAATTACTAAAAATAGTCATTTGTTAAAAGTTTGTATTGCATTGACCCTTTAATACATATTGTTGTCTTTATCTTACATAAATGGAGTGAAAGAGAAATGTATACAAGTGTCAATTTAAAGGAATTATAGGGTGAAAGGTTATTTATGTAATTAAAAATTATACCTGTTTAATGCTTCGACTTTGACCATATGAGGGTCGACTTCTTGTTTGAAGTTCGCCAGTTGGGCGATCTGTCGCTTGACTGCGTCGATGTCGGAGCCCAGTGTACCCATGTTGGAGAACTTCTCCTCCGCTGTGTCGAGGAACTCGAGAAGGTTCTAGAAGTAAAATGAAGAATTATAGTCGATTTAGAAGGAAGGCAATGTTTATAGATTTAGATACAGAAATAGCAAAGAATCTTACTACAATAATATTCAGGATAGTCAGGAAGAACACATAGACATAATTACGATTAGAAAACCTGTGTCTCCAGTATGACGACGTCATTATCCTTGGAGACTTCAACACCTGCCTGGTAAGGAACGACGAGCGCAGCAATAAACTTCTTTCCCTTGTCAGCTCCGTAGATATGTCCATACTCCCTCTACAGCCTACTCACCATTCTCCGCATTCCACCCCGTCCCTCCTTGATCCCATTCTTGTTTCAAATAAAGATAAAGTCCTTAACCATGGTCAACTCTCAGCTTCCTTTTCATATCATGATCTTATTTTTGTTTCTTACAATCTACGTAAACCCAAACCTAAAGCTAAATACATACAACTTCGCAGCTATCAGAATATTAATTTAGAATGCCTAAGAAAAGATGCCGCTAATATTGACTGGACCCTATTATTTAAATGTACGAACATTGACGAAAAGATAACAATATTTAATGAGTTACTCACTGGACTGTATGACAGGCATGCGCCGAAGAAAAAGATTAGAGTTAAATATCAACCTGCTCCTTGGCTTACTGACAAAATAAAAACACAAATGTCAGAAAGAGACAAAGCGAAGAGGAGGTACAAAGAACACCCAGTGATTATAATTGGTCTTCCTACAAGGCTCTCAGAAACCGGTGCAATCGGTTGTGCCGTGATGCCAAAAGACGCCACATACATAATTCTATCAATAGCCTTGATTCCTCTCAAGTCTGGAAATTTTTAAAATCACTAGGTATTGGAAATGGCAGCGGCGATGTTAGTTTCAACAAACCTAACCTTAATGAGTTGAACATTTCCTTCTCCAAACCTCCTTTCTATTTAAATGAATTGACGAAACAACATACCCTTTCATTTTTATCTTCCACTACAATTTTTTCTCACCAAGCTTTTTCATTCGATGTAGTTACTGAGGATTTTGTTCGAAAATCTCTCTTTTCTATATCTACCAAGGCTATTGGGGCTGATGACCTTAATTTAAAAATGTTTAAATTAATACCAGACGAACTTGTTCCTATCATTACTCACATTATTAATTACTCGTTAGAATCAGGTTCGTTTCCATCTATTTGGAAAAAGCAAAAGTCATACCAATACCTAAAATCACTATCCCTGTTTCAACATCTGATTTCCGTCTAATTTCTATCTTGCCAATTTTATCCAAAGTGCTCGAGAACACAGCGCGGAATCAGTTATCGCATTTCCTTTCCTCAAATGGCTTATTGAGCACCTACCAGTCTGGTTTTCGCCAAAATCACAGTACTGTAACAGCTCTCGTTCATGTATCAGAAGAAATTCGTCTAGCTATTGAAAATAGGCTCCTGACTGTACTTGTTCTATTAGACTTTAGCAGTGCTTTTAACTCCGTAGATTTTGACATACTTCTTGCCATTATGGCTTCTCTCAATGTTTCTCCTCCGGTAATTAGTTGGTTTAGGTCATATCTTGAAGGCCGCTCTCAGTCGGTGTTTCTTGATGATGATTCCTCGGACTGGTGTAATGTTAAGGCTGGCGTCCCTCAGGGTGGAGTATTGTCTCCTTTACTTTTTTCTATTTTCATAAATGCTCTTACTAACGTAATATCGTCTCGTTCCACCTGTACGCAGACGACTTGCAATTGTACCATCATTTTAAACCAGAAGACATTTTAGAAGCTATTAACCATATCAATGCTGACTTAAAACGTATATCTGACTGGGCCAAGACTTTTGGTCTTTAGTGAATCCAAATAAGTCACAAGTTATAATTATTGGCAGCTCGTATAAAGTAAACAGTCTTAATCATGATTGTTGCCACCTGTCTTGTATGATGGCTGCAATATTAACTATACAAATACGGTGAAAAACTTAGGTGTTCAATTCGACCGCCATCTGTCCTGGAGTTGTCACGTTAACTTCATAAGTAAAAAGTTTTTTTACTCTCTCCATTCTCTTAAATGCCTCCAAAAGTTTCTCCCATTTCAAACTAAAATAATTTTAGCTCAGACACTTCTTCTTCCCCTGCTTGACTATGCTGATGTTGTTTTATTTTGATGCAAATGAAGTCCTCCTTGACAAATTGGAAAGACTACAAAATATGTGTATCCGTTTTATCTATGGCCTGCGGAAGTATGATCATGTCACCGAGTATCGCAAACAACTTAAGTGGCTACCTATACGGTTACGAAGAGACTGTCATATCCTCTCCTCCTTATTTTCTATCCTACACTGCCCAAATTCCCCTAAATATTTATGTGATCGCTTTACTTTTCTCGTGCCCGAAAACCAATCATCTCGGTCTCATAAATCTACTCTTTTAAAATTCCCCTCGCACTCTTCCTCTCGTTTTGCAAACTCTTTTACCGTCCGTGCTGTGACGCTGTGGAATTCCCTCCCGCCGTCCATACGTGAATGCACATCGCTGCCAGTATTCAAAGCTCTTGTTAAGGAACACTTTATGTCACTTTAATGTTTTTTATTTTTTATCCTTTTCACCTATTTCTGTATGTATATTGTTTATATATCATGTATGTATGTATGTATGTATGTATGTATGTATGTATGTATGTATGTATGTATGTATGTATGTATGTATGTATGTATGTATGTATGTATGTATGTATGTATGTATGTATGTATGTATGTATGTATGTATGTATGTATGTATGTATAATATAATATTGTGTCTACATTTGTTAAGCTTATTATTTAAGTGTTAATTTTACTTTTGCACATTGTCATTACCTGCTAAACCTCTAATTTATATGCAACCTTATATGCAACCTTATATGCAACCTTATATGCAACCTTATATGCAACCTTATATGCAACCTTATATGCAACCTTATATGCAACCTTATATGCAACCTTATATGCAACCTTATATGCAACCTTATATGCAACCTTATATGCAACCTTATATGCAACCTTATATGCAACCTTATATGCAACCTTATATGCAACCTTATATGCAACCTTATATGCAACCTTATATGCAACCTTATATGCAACCTTATATGCAACCTTATATGCAACCTTATATGCAACCTTATATGCAACCTTATATGCAACCTTATATGCAACCTTATATGCAACCTTATATGCAACCTTATATGCAACCTTATATGCAACCTTATATGCAACCTTATATGCAACCTTATATGCAACCTTATATGCAACCTTATATGCAACCTTATATGCAACCTTATATGCAACCTTATATGCAACCTTATATGCAACCTTATATGCAACCTTATATGCAACCTTATATGCAACCTTATATGCAACCTTATATGCAACCTTATATGCAACCTTATATGCAACCTTATATGCAACCTTATATGCAACCTTATATGCAACCTTATATGCAACCTTATATGCAACCTTATATGCAACCTTATATGCAACCTTATATGCAACCTTATATGCAACCTTATATGCAACCTTATATGCAACCTTATATGCAACCTTATATGCAACCTTATATGCAACCTTATATGCAACCTTATATGCAACCTTATATGCAACCTTATATGCAACCTTATATGCAACCTTATATGCAACCTTATATGCAACCTTATATGCAACCTTATATGCAACCTTATATGCAACCTTATATGCAACCTTATATGCAACCTTATATGCAACCTTATATGCAACCTTATATGCAACCTTATATGCAACCTTATATGCAACCTTATATGCAACCTTATATGCAACCTTATATGCAACCTTATATGCAACCTTATATGCAACCTTATATGCAACCTTATATGCAACCTTATATGCAACCTTATATGCAACCTTATATGCAACCTTATATGCAACCTTATATGCAACCTTATATGCAACCTTATATGCAACCTTATATGCAACCTTATATGCAACCTTATATGCAACCTTATATGCAACCTTATATGCAACCTTATATGCAACCTTATATGCAACCTTATATGCAACCTTATATGCAACCTTATATGCAACCTTATATGCAACCTTATATGCAACCTTATATGCAACCTTATATGCAACCTTATATGCAACCTTATATGCAACCTTATATGCAACCTTATATGCAACCTTATATATAACCACATAAGCAAACTCATACGGAACCTCAGGTTTATTTATTTTTCAAGGAATAAAAAAGCTATTTATTACAAAGTATGTATAGTGGTAATTAATATGCAACCGCACATGCCATCTCACTCACTCTCACTCACACTCACGCAGCGCCCTCTAGAGGTTTCTAGCACACTCTAGCTGTCTGTAGCGCCCTGTAGCGGTCTCTATCGGCCTCACCTCAGGCTTGGTGTGGTCTATCTCGTGGCGGATCTCCTGCAGCGCGACCTGCTGCAGCTGTATGGCGCGCGGCTCGGCGGCGGGCGGCGGCTGCGCGCCCAGCGCGTCCTCCAGCTCCGCCAGCGTGCGCATCACCGCGCGCAGCTGCTGCCAGAACCGCCGCGCTGTCTCCAGCGCCGATTCCAGCGAGTCGCCGCGCACGTTCGTCGCTTTCTGCACTTCGTCCCATAATCTGGAAGAGTTTGATACAATTTTATACTGGGTGGAGTGGAGTGAGCTAAATATCTATCGTTTAAGCGCAAAGTATGTTGCCTGATTTGCTATAGTTTTGTTATTTGGAAGACAAAAACCCTACTACCTACCCTAGGCAACCCTACGGTAGCCTACTACCGTAGGGTATCCTGATAAGGTAGGGGAGATGATCATAGATGACGCATAATAATGAACAAAATTCTTTCAATAGTACTTTCTCTGAAAGGTATCAGTTGTCAAATTCAGTGACATATATTTTGTTACAAATATAGTAAAAGTAATTAAATTATATGAAAAATGTTTCAAGTGAAGAGTCCATTCCTATATAAGATGATTTGCACTCCTTAGATATTTCTTTAATTGGATAAAGAAATATCTAAGGAGTGCAAATCATCTTATAAAACGATATTAAATCTTCCTACTTCTCTTCCTTATATTATAATAGAAAAAATATCAAACTCGATTTATAAGATAAACACAAATTACAAGAAATCAGAGTCTAATTTTTTCCATGTCTCGAAACTGACTCCAGCGCCTGCTTTTGAAGTTGATGAAGATATATAATTAAGCGTGCTGTATATTTGCTGCGGGTGGGGAGATGTAAAGAAAAATATATTTTTCTTTGATTTTTAGTCTATGGAACTCTAATCTTTTATGTAGAATCTTTGGTCGAAATGTCAATGTCAATTATGAATACACGCGGTTTTTACTGTCAAGAGAAGTAGGAAGATTTAATATCGTTTTATATGGACCTCCAAATTGAGAATTGGACCTCCATATACCTATATGAACATCTTTGTTTTAGTACTAACTTGTTGAGTTTATCCAGTTTGTTGCGTATGTCGCGCACGGCGGGGTCGCTCTTGTTAGCCTTGCTGATGACGTCAGAGGCGGCGCGCTGCACCGCGTTGTACGCCTCCTGCCGCTTCTCCAGGTCCTCGGATAACGCGTTGTTCTCTTCAATTTGGTCCCTAAATAGAAGATATTATGTTAGACGAATTAAAAAATCCGACTCGAAGGACTATTGGCCCTTCGAGACGGATATTTCAACTTAAGTAGAAATACTCAATAACTAAAATTTGGAGACACTCTAGTGTCTCCATTATTTTCTAAAATTTACATAAACATTTTTTGCAAGAATACATGTTGGCCTGTTGCAAGATACATTTTTCATTTCTATTAAATAATGGTCCTGTATTACTGACAAAATAAGACATAATATTATATATAAATAACACTGACTGTATCTTAGGGGGGTGGGCAGAGACGGGCTCGGCGTGGTGCAGCTGGTCCGCGGTGCCGGCCAGCGCGCGCAGCATGCCCTCCAGCTTGTCGGAGAACTGGGATGACTCTTGTAGTGCCTAATAAAGAGAAAAGATTTGTATTTTTGGATGTTTTTATATATTGAAATAACTAAAAAACTACTAGGCCAATTTAAAATAAAATTGCACCATGTAAACGTAACCACTAAGTAACATAGGCTTTTACACGTGGACGAAGTCGCGACAAAAGTTAGTCATAAATAATTCTAGTATTCTATCTGCTGTTAGCTATCGTTGTCCTGTTCATCATACCTGTTCCAACTCCTGCTGCCTCTGTCTCAGTTCAGCTCGCAATGCGTTGTACCGCTCGCAGTCAGCCTCCACGATATCCTGAAGCTTAGCTGCATCTTCTTCACCGCAGAGACGAGACAAAGCCTCACCAGTCTTCACCAGCTTGTCCACCAGCGGCTTGTGACCCGATATCGATTGTTGCAGCATCTGATAGGAAATACATCATCAGCATATACATGTCCATTAAGGAATTTGAATTCTAGGTGACATAATGAAGTGATGACTGAGATGACGGATGATAGAGTTATTTGGAGTACTACACGCACAGTTTTATTTCAACTATTGATTTTAGCACATTTGACGTGTAAGAAATATCCTGTTTATGTGCGTTTCCTCTTCCGTCGATTAAGGGTGGGCAGCACATCTGCAATTGCGGATGTCTATGGGCAGCGGTCGTTTCGCCATTTTGGCAAATTCTGGAGGCCGCTTGATCGTATACCACCTTATAATATTGTATTCTTTCAAAACCTTGACCTCGTTTTTATCTTGCTGCTGAACAATCTGCTCGGGTCGCAGCGCCGGCATCGCCAACATCTGGATCTGGTCTTCCATCTCGTCCAGCCATGATGATAGTCTAGTAAAAGATCAAATCAAATCGATAAGTAAAAAATTCAATACTAATCACATTTCTCAAAGATATTAATTTTAACAAGTTGAGTTAAAAAGAGAGTTGAAGACTTAGAAGGTAGGGTTAAAAGTATAGAATTTAGCTTTGTTTATAAAATCTAGTGTGTTTTTAAATGTAGCTACCCGTGGTGTGTATCAGCGAAGTGTTCAGCGAGCGGCAGCGCCTGCTCCAGCGCGGCGATGCGCGCCGAGCTCAGCCGCCCCACCTCCTCCATCATCTCGCGCAACTCCTCGCTGCGGTCCCTGATCACACCCGCCTCCTCGCTGGACTGGCACTCGCGGAGAACCTGGGAATAAAATATATGAAATCCGACTCGAAGGACCAATTTGTTTGACAGGTAATTTCTACTATTGTAATATAATAAAAATAGTAGTTTGTTATTTGTTATAGTCTGTAGGGTTTAGGCTTAGTGATTCATTAAAAACCACCCTACTTTGGACATCAGTCCCCTGACCAAAGGGGAAATCATTTTTTTTTAATAGCTACCTTCTTGGCCTGTGCGAGCAGGTCTTTAGCGCGCACCCTCTGCGCGGAGACCTCCTCGGCGAGAGGGCGCTGCGCCTGCAGCTGCGCGCGCAGGGCGGGGGCGGTGGCGGCGGGGGGTGCGCACGAGCGCAGGGTCGCGTCTGCGCCGCGCAGCCACTCTATCAACTCCTCTATGTCGCCTACCACTTCCAGTGAACGCTGGATACAAAAAAAATGCAATAAAAATAGGAACCGAGTTTTTTTGCGAATTATAAATACACAAACTCGGCCGGCGTTAGGGATAGCACAGAGCGCTGAACCGAAACTGTTAACCAAACCATACCTTCTTGCTGAGCAGCACTCTCTCTGCCTTTCTCTGTACTTGCTCCGCGATGGAGTCGAAGCGTCTGTTGTCGCGGGTCACTATGCCCTCAATGTGAGTCGCGCCTTCCCCAGGAGATATCTATACAAAAAAAATATAATGAAGGAACGAGTAAATTTTTTAAAAATATTAAACAATAATGTATTTGAATGTGGTTTTATTTATTTAAAACAGTTGTAATAACTTTTATCTTACACTTTATAGCCAATGTTTTATGAAAAGCGTTTGATAATAATCATGTTGAATAAAATATCTGAAATGAACAAAAACTCTTTGTTTTATTGTAATATCCCTTTACTTACATTTTATCTTAGTTGGAGAATCAATATTATTTTAAAAAATTGTTTTGAATTTAAAAAAAAATAGTGAAACAATTGTGGAGTGCCACAAGGCTTACATTTAGGACCCACTTTCAGAAACTCGCTAATAAGACATTCAACCTATTATTTTTTATAGTAAGTAGTTTCATACCTGGCACAGTTGTGGTCCAACCAGGTTGATGTTTTCAAGTACTGGTCTAAACTCCTGGATTTCGGCTTCTAATCGGAGAATATCCTCTTCTAGAGGCTCCACAGATTGTAGGCAGGTTTCTGCTCCCGCCATCCATTCTGTTAACCTATATATAAACAGTTTCAAAATGATTGTATTAATTTTCGGAGCAAAATAAAAAAAAAACTTAAACATGTGTTCTTCTAGATTATGTTTTATATCCGTGCTAATTTTGATCGAGATTCGTTAATCGGTTTTGGAGATTTGTAGTAACATCACAAACATCCCAACTTTTGCATGTATGACATTAATACGAAGTATGATTAGAAAAGAATATGATGCAATTTGTTACAAGTATAAAATAATAAAATCGATAGTATTTAATAAAGAGAGTATAAAATTGGACATCTAACTATGAGGTTCTATAAATATATACTACTTCAGGTGTATAAATGTCTATACATGGCACAACCTAGTGTATAAAAGTATAAAAGTACTGACTTAGCATGGCTGTTGGTGAACTGCTGCACGAGGGGCAGGGTCTCGGAGGCGTGCCGCAGCAGGTCAGCTCCGCGGCCGCTCAGGTCGATGTACCGCCGCTGCAGCGCGTCCAGCTTCTCCTTCAGCTGCAGAGCTTCGTCTCCAGATATATGCTTCATCAGTTCCAACCCTGATTCCACTGTACTGTCGACTGCCTCTTGTTTGGTTGCTATCTCTTCTGTTTTCTCCTGTTATGGGATTTTAGACTTTATTATATGGTAGTTTAAAGTTGATATTACTTAAACAATCATCTAATGCTGAAAGCCTTTATCTTCGATTATTTCTTTAATAGGGAATTTGAGCTTTATTACTTGTTAATTAGAGTCGAAGTTTAATCAGTGCTACTTTTTACTAATATTGTGGGCTAATTTAGACTTTAATATGACTTACAGCTAACTCGTCCATCTGTCGCAGCAGTTTCTCCATGTGGACTGGGAGGATCTTCCTCTTGGCGAGGTACTGCTCCATAGCATCCATCCAGGCTGACAGGTCCTGGTAGGTGAGGACCAGGTGACGTAGACCCTTGCGGGAGTTGTCCAGCAGTTCGCCGATGTTCAGGCTGTGTTCTACTAGCGCTTGGTATCTAGAAATTTAGATGATTAATTAATGATTTTGTTAGTTAAAAGATTATTATACTATTCAAATAGACAGTAAAGTAATTATATAAAACCTAGAATAATCCTACCAATTAATTTGGTACTTTTATTACATATATAATAGCATATGTTTGTAAATCTGGCAGGATTGGAGTATTTTGTAACTTTTCGTGGCACTTTTCCAAGGTTTCAATGATTAATAGTGTTGGTTGAAAATAATCTTCGTTGTCAACTTTCCTACTATTTTCTACCTAATGAAATCTACCTGTCAGCGGCGGCTTGCAGTCTGTCGGCCAACGCGGTAGCCTCATCATCACCCACCAGCCCCATGAGGGTAGACGCAGTTTCTGTTAACTCCTTGAACGCTGGCTGCTTTGATAGTATGTCATCGTGGAGGATCTAGTACAAAATTAACATTTTTTTACTATTTATTCGCTATAAACAAAAAAATCTAATAATAAACATAGCCTATGTCATTCAGTGAGAATGTAGCATTCTAATAATAAAAGAATTTTCCAAATAGCTTCAGTAATTTTTGAGTTCATTTGTTACATACAAAAATAACATCTTTCCTCTTTGTAATATTAGTATAGAAATATAGATTTATCAGAAAAAAATGTATTTGTCAGCAACTATTTAGCAAGGCTATAAAATGATGCAAATTGAAAATTCTGGCGGTTATTTACATTTAGTGCCATTAGCTCTAAATCATTTTATGTAAAAATCGCGCATTTAATATGTTCCAAACCTTATGCTCTCGTATCTTCTGTTGTATCTTCTCTTCATCAGTGGGCACCAGCTCGAGGGCTTTCACCTGCCTCTCCGCGCTGCTCAGCCACTCCACCAGCGGCTGCAGCTGTTCTTGGAACAGTTTCGCCACCTGATCGCAAACAAACATTTATTTTATAAGGATTTCCCGAAAACCGTAAGTTTCTAGATTCTATCTTTATTATTAGTTCAAATCCACCAAAATAGACGCAATGAACTAAATTTTATAGCTTGTCCATTTATGCAGGTCAGTGTTCGGTCATAATTTGTTACCAGAACATTAAAATTAGTTAATAATCCGACATAATAAAAAATTGACCGATACAATTCTATGTTGACATATGTAGAAATTGACTTAATTTTAAATTCAAGTTACCTTCATAGCCTGTTCCAAGTCCAACATCCTCTGTTGTGCGCCATCAGTGAGGGCATCAAAGCGCTGCATCAGGGCTTTGAGCTGCTTCTCCACCGCCTTCCTCTCGCCAGGCTCGCAGCCGGCAGCCACCTCGTTGCCCATCGCGAACAACGACGACATCGAGTTCTGACGGTCCATCAGCATCTTCTTTAAGAACTGGAACAAGAAGGAAATATAAAACTCTGTAACGTCAAATTGGTAAAACGTTTACGAGCAACAATTGAATCTTTAATTGAGTATTTTAGATTTAAGTCCGTATATATTCAAGGTCGTAAAAAACAATCTATTTTTATAATCCATACATAAAAAACCTTACTTTTTACGATTTAGGCAATTTTTTTAATAATTTTCATACTTTACAGTACCAAAATATTGTCAATCATCAATAATATATCATTTATTTATTCATTTAAGAATACAAAACAGAAGTATTAAATAAAACTCAAAACGTGACCTCTCTTAATATGCAAAGATTTTAAAACATCATTCCAATTTTCAACCTTATCCCCTACACATAGAGTCCACTAACCTTCTGCTCCTGTAGTTGTGCTTTCACCACCTTGTAATCAGCAGACGGTGGTTTCTGGTTGTGAACCATGTCCTCGGTGTCGCTCAGCCACTTCTCTAACCCAGCGAGGGCTTCAGCGAACTTGCCCGATTGTAGCAAACCTACGTCTAAACGACGCTCGCGTTCGTTCATCTAGAAAAGAAATTCATTATTAAAATTACAATTAAAATAAAATGACTTTAATGAAAATTTCACTTCAATTAAAAAAAAATAAATTTTACCGAAATAAATTACGTTATTGTACAGAAAAAAGGCAGAAAAACCAGGGATTTCTTTTATCTTGATAATAGCGCCATCTAGCGTTTGACTACTATAAAATTTTGATCTTTTTGTAATATTGTAGATGTTTTTACTACAAAATTACAGCAAAAGAATTTGCTTAGTTCAATATCTGTCATGCGTGCAAACGCCTCGCCAGCCGATGACCTAGGCCAGGTCTTGGGGGCAACTACAATTATTGGTCTTCTTTCAAGTAGTTTTTAAATCACCATCACCTTTTCCTTCAATGCATTCCATCTATCATTCATCTTCTCCAGGTCTTTCTCCAAGGTCTGCGTGGAGACGCCCTGGTTGGCAGAGCGCACCAGACCCTGGCCGATCTTGTTGCAGTGCGCCACATTCTGGCCGAGAGGCTCCAGGGTCTTCGTCTTCAAGTCAGCGAAGTCCTTCTGCTGGGACCTGATCTGCTCCACTTCTGAGGACACCGGCTTTAGGCTTCGCACTTGTTCTGTTGCCTGGTGATGAAAAAAGTTTATTATTACTACTGTTCATACATGACATTTTGGATAGACAGTGAGATGTATGGATGTTTGTTACCCCATAACTCCTAAACGGATGAACGGATTTGGATAAAATTTGGAACATTTTTTTTAAGTCCACGTAAATTAATAAAGGAAATACTAGTGTAAATATATTTACCTCCTGCACGTCTTCCATGACAGCGTCATAAGCCTTATAGAAGGCTTCCAGCTTGGACAGCGTGTCCTCCAGATCTTGTTCCTTGCTGCGAGCGCGCTCGTCTAATTTACCCAGCTGTTTGCGGAGTCCTTCCACCTGGAAATATAACAAAGTCAAGTATTTAACAATTATAGAGTCGGAAATAACATTTGTTGCAAGAATATCCTGAACACAAGCACAAAGACACGCGGCAACTGGAAGATATTCCAAGTACTATAATGAATTTCTAGTCCTTATTCTTAGTCCTATTCCCCTTCCCACTCTTTTCTTACAAAAGAGGATGGGAATGGAAGTTGGATTTGGTAGGGGAGGGTACACATAGATAGAAAAAACATTATCTTCTGTTGATAAAAGTAAGAAACGCATCTGAAAACGAGGATGTCAATGGGCAGCGCTCATTTCGCGATTTTGGCGAATTCCAATAGCCGCTTCTTAGTCAACTTTTAATATAAAAAAGTAAGTAAGCATAGAAAATATTCAATTTCTATGCCCATCCTCTGTTAATTAAAGGTTTTAATATGGAATATCAATGGGAAGCTGCTCCTTCGCCATTTTAGCGAATTCAGGTAGTTTTTTGTCACCTTATACTATAAAATATGTCTCACCTGGTCCCTAGTCTTGGTAATATCGACGGAGTGTCCACTGTCAACCAGACCCTCAGCAGCCCGTTCAGCATCAGCTATCAGGTCGTCAGCCGACTCCAGGCGCTTGTAATAGCGTGCCAGGTCATCCAGCTGCTGGCGGACTGTCTTCACATCCCGTCCAGGTGCCTTCATACTGTCCAGTTCCTTCTCCAGGTCTGATAAGTCGTGAGATACACCTTTCACTTTGTCCTGGAAAAATTTAAGAGGTTAGTTTGACAAGAACATTACAAACGCTGGTATTTACGATATATTTTTTTTATTATGCCAAGATATACTGATCTATTTGCTACACTCAAATTAGCAATATAAGTTTTTAAACTATATCTACATTAAAACTCATATAATCTACATAGACCTGGATGATAGGAACATCTGTAAATTAATATAATTAGACCTGGAAATGTGCGAGTGCAGCAGTAGCGCCGGCCAGCTGGTCGCGTGCTTCATCAGCGCGTGCCTCCAGCTGCTGCAGGCGGTCGGACAGCGCACGTGCAGTCTCCTCTAGAACAGGTCTAGCGCGCTCCGCTACTTCTGGACCTGCGCACTCCAGCGCTAGAGAGATTATGTCCTCCGCTGCGCCGTGCACGCTCTAGAAAGAGACATGTAGTGTTACTTATCTATTGTATTGTATATGTAAGAAAGAGATAGCATTCTTCCGCTCTAGTGGATACAAGAGTACAGTTGAATCTGTAAAGTGACTGTTAGTTCTAGATTGTTTCGTCCGTTGGCAGGAGATAGTTAATGTGCAGAAAGTAAGGTTAAACAGAAATTATTCTAATCTAGTAAAATGAAATTATATTTATAATATAAATATAATAATTCTGTAACAAATCCAGTTGTAAGTTAAAGAGTATAAAGGGGCGGACTTTTAGTTGTGTAAATCAACATGTCTGTAAAAATGTGATAAATACCCGGTGCTCTAAGCACGTGCAGTTTACTGACCCTAGCTACAGTATGATGAGCGAAGTTGTAGCAGGTTAAGAGTTTACTCTAACGAAGTGGGCGGGGTTTAATTACGTTGGGAGTAAAAAGGGCGGAGTTTTCGTTAAATTTATATATCTTTTAACCTGCAGCGGTGCTCTGAGCGCGTGCAGCTGGTTACTAACCCTAGCTACAGTATAGTGGGCGGAGTTGAAATTCATTAGGAGTAAAGTGGGCGGGGTTTCATATTGGGAGAAAAGGGGGCGGAGTTTTAAGTTAATATTACCTGCAGCGGTGCTCTGAGCGCGTGCAGCTGGTCAGCGATCCTGGCGACGGCGTCGTGCGCGGCGTGCGGCGGCGCGCTGCGGGCCGCCTCCAGCCGCTCCTCGCAGCGCTGCAGCGGCGCCTCCACACCGCGAACACGCTCCAAGAACTCGCCCAGCTTACGTAATGTGGATTCCAGGAATTCCACGTGCTGGAGTACTTCTGGAAGACCAATATTGTATAAGTCTTTGACACTGATCTGGAAATTTACTAGTTTAATAACATTTTATTTTAATTTAATAAAAAAAATATGAGGTGCAACGACAAATAGTCCCTACGCTACTTATTTCATAGGCTATAACTATGATGCATTTATTTAGAAATAAATTATAATATTAAAAAATGGTTCGCCGCCCCTGGGTTAGTTTAATAAGAAATCACTAATGTAGGTTTTTTAGTTACATTACGAAAGAATTTAGTGGATATACCGAATTTCATGTAGATATATTGTCCATACAAAATTACTAAATTAACCACTTTCTTGCACTGTTTATCTATTTTCTTTTAAAGGGTCTGCACTTAACCACGGAACCACGGAACGTTCGATATCTTTTACGTTGTTGCTTTAGTGTATTTGTTTTAAAGTAATTCACCAGTATTGCTCATATTACCGCTCGACTATCATATTTTTTAAAAAGTCATTCTTATCGAAATCTATAACAATATAATAACTAATACTAACCGTTGTTAATTCTGTCCCATCTCTCCTTCATGCTATCGAGTTGGTTCCTGACCACCTCTTGGTCTACATCACACGCTGAGATGAAGGTCTCTCCTAGCGTCTTGTTGTTCTCGAACTCTCCAGACCTGCCATAATCAAATATAAACCTTTGTACAATGCAATAAGGTCAATATTCCTATGCTACTTACAACTCAACAAGAACTGCATAAACATTTTTATATTGAAATACAAATGATTTAAAACCTTATCTCAATACAATAAAGTTACAATTCCTATGGTATTTATATCTCATGGTAAATTTTGTTATATAAAACCACAATCAATCTTCAACCTTACTCCCCAGCGATACGGTTACAATTTTAATGTCCTGTTACCTCTTCCAGATATCGTTCCTGATCTGCTGCAGCTCGCGCAGCTGCTTCTCCACCTCCTTCTTGGTGAAGGTGGTGGGGGGCAGCTTCAGCAGCCGCTCCTCCGTGTCTGACAGCCACGGTAGGAAGGACTCCTGCGCTTTGCTGTATTTACGACAATGCTCCTGTAGAAAGAAATCGAAATAAATTAATACATTTATGCAGTATTTGTAATTTTTGTGAAAAAAAGTAACAAAATTGCGTTGTTAAATTATAACAAAAAATATTTCTATCGCCTCTAACACTTCATGCAAATATTTAATGAAACAAAAATATTGTATTTTCTAAGCGAAATTTAACTAAAAATTATATTGTGTAATAATAAACATCCCTAACCAACATTTAAATGAAAATACAATTCTTTAATGAAATGTAAATGAAAATACATTCTTAAATGAAATGTAAATGAAAATACATTGTTAAATGAAATGTAAATGAAAACCCTATATGTAATAAAGGTGTGTTCACCATAGCGGTCTGCAGCCTGTTGTAGCGGTCTACTGTCTCCCGCTTCAGCTTGTCCCACTGTGTCTGGATGCGGTCCAGCTCCTTGCGCAGGTTCTGGTGCGATGGTTTCTTCTCCATTTCACGACCTAGACAATTTAATTTTTACAATATTATATAGCAGGATTTAAATAAGTGGCCTATAATATGGCCGTCGGGGGCGGCATCGACAAGGAGCTACCCCCTTACTCTTAGAGACTTGTATTTTTGTATGTATTGAATAACTCAAAAATACTGGACCGATTTACAAAAATCTTGCACCATTAAAAAGCTATGGCGTAAGGTATATTTTTACTATTTCTTCTAATTTTCACGTGAACGAAGTCGCGAGCAACAGTAAGTATTGATCTGCTGAGTAGATACATACATAGATATCTACTCTGCCAACGCCCACTGCTGGGCATAGGCCTACCCCAGATCGCCACGATGATCGGTCCAGTATTAAGTATATATAGATAATACAGCTAGAAAGAGAGAGAGATAGATAGATAAATAGATAGATAGAGGGTGAGAGAGATAGCTTACCCTTATCTAGCAGCATGATAATCTCATGTTCTCTCTGGTTGAGCTGCCTGTAGAGCGGCTCGTGCTTGTCCAGCTGCTGCTGCAGCGTGGGCTTGGAGGCGGAGACGTGCAGGCGGCCCGGCAGCGCGCCCAGCTCCGTCGCCAGCCAACCCAGCGTGCGCGACACGCTCTCCTCCAGGTTGCGGCCCTCTCTGGTACACGATAAAACACTTTATTACATAGTACATAAGGTCTAAAGTCAGATATACAATAAAACGGATTTAATTTGATATTATACTAGCTTTTGGAACTCCGTCTGGGTTGAATTAAAAATAATAAAAAAGCATAGCCCATGTTCCTTATTGATAACGTAACTTTTTAAAGGTGAAAGATTTTTGAAATCGGCCCAGTATGTTTGAGTTAATTTAATACATACAAAAATCCAAAAGTACAAATCTTTCCATTTTATCATTATAAAGTGGAAAGATTTGTATTTTGGTATGTATTGAAATAACTCAAATACTACTGGGCAGTTTTCAAAATTTCTTTCACCATTAGAAACGTGACGGACAAAATAAACACTAACTTCAATGCTGCTTCAGCTTCGGCTTTAGCCATATCCAATCTTCTTTGTAATGCCTCGTACTGTCTGGCGGCGCCGGCCAGCTTGTGCGCCACGTCCTGCCGCGCCGCCGGCTCGCCCAGCACCGCGCCCAGCGCCGCGCCCGCCGCCTCCAGGTCCGCCAGCAGCGGTCGCTGGCCTTCCAGCTGACGCTCCAAGTTCTGGTGAAATATTCCTTATATTAGATCTGTTTGGTAGTTTAGTTTGTTCGAATAGGTCAATATCTAAAAAAGAACCATAAGATCCTTATCGTACTTTACTATGGTTAAGTATTTTTTCTTTATTAAGTGCGGAATTTTGAAACGAACCTCAAACTATTCGTAAGCATCGCTAACAATTTGTCGAGTGTTAATATTTTAATGAAATTTAGAATGTGGAGCGTCATCATTTATGACGCTTTTACATATTTAAATATCGTTTCAGTATTTGGCCTTATATATGTGATACAAGTGATGAACAAAAATAGTATAAAACTGACGAGGGGAAGGTCGAAAGAGGAGGGGGGAGTGTAAGACACTTTTTAAAGTGGAACAATTGAAATGAGCACGTGACCTTGACTCTTGTAACATAAGTTTAAGATCTAAAAAATAAGATAAATGAAATATAATTATGTAAAATCCCTCACCTCGATACTCCTAAGTCGCTCGTCAGTTGGATGTTGAGGTACAGCGTCCAGTCTGTCCGCGATGCCAGTGAGCGCGTCCCGCAGCCGCGCCAGTCCAGCGTCCAGCTCGCGGGACGTGTCCGCCGCCGCGCCCAGGCTGGCCGCGCGCTGCTCCAGTCTATATACAAGTATTTATATAAACACTTCATATATAAGCTATCATTGTGCGTTTATTCGCAGAATAAAAAAAATCGTTTATGCCTTAGCCGCGGGAACCTAGAAATAAACGTATACGCCCATCGCAAACTTCTGTTCCTACGAAATTTAGTCTGTTTTACGAGCAATAAACATTTATCAAAGATTTATAAGTTACTATTTGTGGCTCGCGAATCCGTCTGCGCAAAATAAAAAAAAACAGTTGTCTGTGTTCTTTCAGACTATTTACATCTATGCCAAATTTCAGAGAGATTCGTTGATTCATTTTGGATATACGTTGGATGGATGTTTATCCATCCATCCATACAAACTTTCCCATTTAGGAATTTTAACACATTTATTATCACGAAGTATTCTAGTTTAGTAATCAAGTCGCAGGTCAAGACCACGAAAATGTTTTCTTTTCTTTAACCCTGGTACACTCAGGTTCATCAGGGTTTCAGTATACATACTGGTCCAAGAGACGGTTCCACTTGTCCTGCAGCTCGTGCACCTTCTGGCGCAGCTTGGTAGCGTCTGCAGCGTCAGGCTCCAGCCGGTCCAGCACCGCCGCGCCCACCTGCTCCAGGTGCGACAGCTGTGGCTGCTGCCCACGGAACTCTTCACGGAGGACTTGCACCTGGGAGAAACAAACATTTAAGTTCTCTTTTTTATATTACTAGCTGTTGCTCGCGACTTCGTCTGCGTAGAATACGAGTGATAACGTGGCTTTTTAATGGTGATATTAAAAGTGACAAACAAGCAAACGGTCAAACAAATCAATCGTAATGGCAAAGCGACCGTTGTCCATGGACAATAACAATTGCAAATGAGTTGCCATTTTTAATCGACAGAGGAGACGCACATAAAGAGAAAATTGCCCCTTCCTATGCGTCCTCTCCCCCGTCAAATCCACTTTCCCTTCACATTACTTCCTTATAAGAAAAGGGTGTTAATGAAAAGGGTCTAAAATTAGGCCTTCGGCACACTCGGACTGTACAAAATTGCTTCCACTTCACGCATGTCTTATGTCTGGTCGTGGTATCGGGAGAGCCGGCACATTCGTAAAATCTTAAAGGACACTAAACCCCTAGAGAGACCTAAAATCTAGAGTTAGACCAACCTGCTGCACTTGAGTCTGCACCATCCTAGAGTCGGAGGAGATGGGTCCGAGGGCCGCCATCATGCGGTCTTTAGCGCTCAGCCACTGCGACAGGTTGTTGTAGGTGTCGTGGAAGTCCTTCATCTCCTCCATTAGACGGATCCTGAAGGAGAGTGAGGTTTTTCTTAGTAAAAAGCAATAAATAAGCAAATAGTTGACTGACTTCGCTAAAATGATCACTGCATAAAAGTCTGCTAAAAGTTGAAATGTTGTCGATGCTTTAAATGGTCACAAAAAGGAGGTAAGTGGATATTACCCTTCTATGTCTTTGCCTCTACAGAGATCTTTTACCCTTGCCATCTTAAAAGACAAATGTGGGATAGGTGGATGATTAATTTTGAACTTCGGCACACATTCAACATAGTTTAGTATTTATTTCTAGTGTTTGAATTTCGACCATAACTCCTTATCTTAGAAACTGTTTTTCTATACACAAATTATAACAATTATTCGTGTAATTTCTTAATGGTTACAAAATGTTTGATACAGTAATTAATATGATGATAAGTGTAATTTTTAGTTATAAACTAGCTGTTCGCGTGCGGATTCATCCGCGTGAAATTGTAAAAACTTTATTTTATTGTTTACATTTGTCAAATTATCAATAGCAAATGTCAAAATGACATGACATGACAAACCTTAGCAATCTTTCTTTGTTGATGTTGGCAGCAACTTATGGTCTCTTTCCCACATTAGCATTTTTATCCAATTTATTTACTCCCTAAATTTAATAGCGTGAAAATATATAGCCTAAAGCATGACGTAAGTGTAAGGCTTTTTATTAAAAAAGGAATTATTCAAAAATATGCTGTAATTGCTGACATCTTAGGCAACAAATAAGTGTGTGTTTACGCTTTATTATAATAGTATAGATGAGTATAATAAAGAATATGTTACTTGTCCTTGAAGGCGTCGTGCAGCGACTTCCAGCGGGAGGCGGTGTCCTGCAACTCGTCGTGCAACCTGTCTGCGCCCGCCGCGCTCTGCTTGCGCTTCAGCAGGGACAGGATCTGTACATACATCCATCCATACATACATACATATATACATACATTTAACTTTAACAAAACTTCCATCCATCAAAAATTTTGCATTTATTTGAATACTAACTTTCATAATGTTCTTGTCATTGAACAACATTTGAATTCAACCTTATTAACGATGTTATTTACCTGTGTTTTAGTAGAGTCCAGTAGACTTTGTTTTTCATACATTTCCTCGAGGACAGCTCTCGCTTGCTTGATGGTCTTGTCCGCCTCATCCTTACTGTTGGGTACTGACTCCTTCGGTAATTGTCTTTGTACCTAGAAAAACCACAATATTAATTTATTTAGATATGACAATAACTACAAATATGGCAAAAGTCTAAGTATTTTTTGAGACTATATTCTACATAGATACGTAGTAATAAATATCCATCCATCCATCCAAACTTTCGCATTAATAATATTAATGTAAAGAATGATAATAGGAAACAAATTGACTTACAACTTGAGAATTAAATCAACTAAGAAAATTAAATGAATGAATTTATAAAAAACTAACCTTATCAAGGAAGTTGTTAAGAGCTCGGAAGTTATCCAAATGCTTCCTTATTTCGTCTCTGATAGAGTCTATTTCAGCTTGGCGGTCCGACAGCTTGCTGCCGATCAGACCGTAGCGGTTGTTGATGTCCGACAGCTGCTGCTGTACTGGAGAGAGTTCTGGAAACAATAACATAAATAAACTGAAAATCAGTAATAACGCTATTATTATTAACAATAAATCGGTTTCATCGATATTACTCGACATTTTTATTTATATCTATACAAAACTAGCAGTTGCTTACAATTTCGTCTGCGGGTAATTAGAAAAAAAGGAAAAATATAGGTTATGTTACTCAGTGTAAAAAGCTTTTCAAATGTGCAAGAATTATTGAAATCCAGTAGTTTTTGAGTTATTTCAATACATAGTAAAATCCAAAATTACAAATCTTTCCTCTTTATAATATTAGTATAGATGAGAGATGGAATACCTTCTAGATGGAAGCCATCTTGACTTGAGCGTCTACTGGAGAAGCCGCTGGAGGCGGAGCCGGGGCTCACCATGTGACCTTTGCTGGGGGATGGAGACCGCGCGTCCAGGGAACGAGCTGCAAGAACATTATATTCTGAAAATCTTAGTATATTCATCGACAATAGGCAAAAAATCAAAATCGGTTCAGTCCTTTATAATACAAAGGGGCAAATACACGCAAATACGAATATATAACGACAAAACATAACGCAATTAATCAGTCAGATAATTAATAATAAAAAGGGACAATGAATTTAAAACCAAAATGAAGAAAATATGGGCGTCGCCGGGGGATAGAAGTGGCTACCCCCCCTCCCCCCCTTCCTAGAGACTCCTAAAATGTAAAATAGATATAAATCTATTATGAACAAGACCATACAAATGATAGCTGCCTCCCCCCTCTAGGCCACTAGATCAGCTAACGACACCAATGTAAGAAAAAAAACAAAAATAAGTGTTCAAAAATAAAATAAACTTCAAGTAAAGTAAAATGTGTACTTACTAGGTGTTTGTCGTTTAGTAGGGCTGTATATCTGCCGGCGGCGGTGCGGGCTGTCCGCGCGCTCGCCGCGGGACAAGTTCTCGTACAACGCACCCGCCTCGTTCACCTTTACAACAAAACATTAAACAAGTTATATAAAATATAAGTTTAACTTCAAATAGGTATTAAATTAAAATGCTTGAATAGCAGAGATCGGGGAGATATGAAAATTTCAAAATGGCCGCCGCAAACTGTAAGATGACATACTTTCTACAACCACCGCAATATGGGTATCAAATGAAAGGGCTTGACAACTAGAATTTAGTTTATGTTAAATCCAAGATGGCCGCCATTACAAAATCAAATATGCTGACTAACCTCATTTATAAATTAAAGTCCGCAAAAAAAATTCGCTTCTATTGTCTACTAATTTTCAGTTGTAAATATTCTAACATTTTTTCAGTATATCAAATAGATAAAGTCCTGTAAAAATTAACTACCCTATAATACTCACTTTGTCAATATTAATAGAGAAATCTCTATACTCCTTGGTCAAAGGTCGCAACTCCTCGTGCTGGACCTTCACGAGCTCCAGGTCCACGGCCACCGGCTGCAGCCGCGACACGCGCTCCTCCATCACGTGGAGCCATTCCACCACCTGGAGAATATAGTTAAGTTAGAATACTTGATAACTTTAATTTTCAATTTATACTGTCCATACACAACGCTATTTCAGTATTTTTGCAAGGAAAACAATTGGCAATGATTTTCTTCAGTTTCAGCAGTGAAAGCCCACATTAAAACTCAATTGTTACTTAAACAGTTTAACATTAGCACTATATGTGCTACTATACATATTTTTATATCATTGTTTGAAATTCGTTAATTTTAATATTGAAATTATGGTCCTTCGAGCCGGATGCCTTACGACAAATACATTAAATGTAACTCTATACAAATTTAAAACAGAAACATTATCTTTGAAGATGCAATAGCAATATGTTTTTAATTGTTTTAGATATATACACGAAAAAAAAAAAGTGATTTTGTTACCTGTATCCTTAAGGTCTCGTATTGGTTCAGGTGATCAGCTCTCTGCTTAGACAATTTCTGTTTCTCTTCCAAATTGGTATTGAAGTCTCGCCACTGGTTTTCTAGACCCTAAAAGAAGAAATGTAAGATTGAGAATATTTGAACAACGACATCTTTTGTTAGTATTAATTAAAAATGGAGTAAAATAGAATATCGGGTTTTACTGTTAAGAAAGTTAAACAGTATAGTACTAAGATTTGATGATGATGGTTTCTTTTTGTCTTTTCTTTGATACAATGGAAGTATTTCAAATTATTATTTACTAGCTTTCGCCCGCGACTCCGTCCGCGTGGAATTAAAAAAAAACAAATGCGAGTAGCCTATGTCTTCTTCCAGACTATCCTCTACATCTATACCAAAATTCATCGAAATCCGTTCAGTCGTTTAGGCTACAAACTTTAACAAACATCCATCCATCCATCTAAACTTTCGCATTTATAATATTAATAATATTAGTAAGATTAGTAAGATTATTATTTATTTACACTCTGCTCACTGAATTCTTTAATTGTAAAATATTAGTTATATTCTGTTAAGTTACTAACATAGTATAAGAGACTGACTAACAATTTTATGAGCTGATTTCTTAGGCTTGAAATAAAATAAATTATTATATGACTTACCTTAATCCTGTCACGTACAACATGCGTGTCGGTGACATCTTTCTTTGCTAGCAGTTGTTTCCCATTTCGAAGACATTCTTCCAACAATGGCATTTGTTTGTCCCTAATAAAACAACACATTTTAAAACAAATTCAATAAGAGAAAAACACGTAAAAAACAGCCCAAGATACTTTATAATAGAAACAAAATTGTACAAAGCTGTAGTCATTTTTTTGATATGTTGGCTTCATCTGGCCAAATTCGCCGAAAAAGCGAAGAGAAGCTTGTATCCGCAATTGCAGATATTTTGCCTACCATTAAATCGACGGAGACGCACATAAAGAGGATAAAAAAGTACAGCATAAACATTCACTACTTTGTGGCGTAGGATTTCAGCAATCACAGCATATTTTTGAATAATTATTTCTTTGATAAAAAGCCCTACACTTACGACACGCTTTAGGCTATATATTTTCATGCTATTAAACTTAGGGGGTAAACATATTTGAAAAAAACACATAGGAAAGGGACCATAAACTACAAGCTGCCAACATTAAGGAAGCAAGGTTATTATGGTAATGGTAACTTTGACATTTGCAATTGAGTTAGACAAATGTAAACAATAAAATAAAGTTTTTAATATTTCCATGGGGAATAGCTAGTCAATATTTTTCATACCTAGCAGCGATCAGTTCGTGTATGCGTGTGTCTCCCATGTCCAGCAGCTGCGCGTGCGCCGCCTCCAGCTTAGCTGCTTGCTGCGCGAAGCGAGACAACTCTGAACTCACTTCTTCTAGGAATTGACCACGCTTGCTGGACCTCTCTACTAACTTCTCGTATCTGGAAATACACATATATTAGTAGAAAACTTAACTGGGAAATTCCTGCTAGGCCTTAGAAATTAGAAGAGAAGGCAAATTTATAGTTTGAAATGATAAATACGCTGTAATAGTTAAAATTTACACTAATATTATAAAGAAGAAAAAAATGTGTTCTTGTATGTAAAGAATAAACTCAAAAACTGACGCGTTACACTCACAGTGTCACACACACTCACACATCTTACTTATATTATAAATGCGAAAGTTTAGATGGATGGATGGATGTTTGTTAAAATTTGTAGCCAGCTGAACGGATCTCGATGAAATTTGGCATAGACGTAGAGGAGACTCTGTAAGAACACATAGCCTACTCACTGTTGTTTTTTTTATTTTACGCGGACGAAGTCCCGGGCGAAAGTAGGTTATAGTTATTAGTTAGATAACTAGGCAGAAATATAATAACTTTAGGAGGCCTAATTTTTAGTCCGTTTCCCTTTCCACCCTTTTCTTAAGAGAGGATGGGAAGGAAAAGTGGATTTGACGGTGGAGGAGACGCATAGGAAGGGGAAATGTCCTCTTTATGTGCGTCTCCTCCGTCAATTAAGGGTAGGCAACGCTGCAATTGCGGATGTTTATGGGTAGCGGTCGCTTTCCATTTCGGTGGATTCAGGTGGCCGCTTGCTCGTTTGCCACCTTATAATATAAAAAAAAAAGAAAGAAAAAAGGAACATATTTATACCTGGCATAAATATCTTCAGCCCTTTGTTCGAGTTTCTTAGCGATTCTGGCGTTGGAGGGCGCTCGTGCGGCGTCGCGCGCGCCCGCCAGCAGCTTGGCGAGCGTGGCGCGCCGAGCCTCCGCCTCGTTGTGTGCGAGGCGTTGCTCGCGAACTTGCTCGTCGAGCCGCTCGCGGATTAACGACGCGGGCTTCTGTTGACTCCTGGAAGATAATTAAATTATTTAACACAAAAAATATGACATCATCAACTTGTCCTTGTCCTTACAAAGGGTGGGTACAGTATGTGCTGCTCCATACATCTCTATCTCTGAATCCACTCCCTTCTTAAGCAAATCCATACATACTTTCTCCGAGAAAATACGACATGCTTTTGCAATAAATAGCGTATAAATCTTAAATGATAACAATTGTCACATGAACAGTGGATACCTGGTTTACACTATGTCAGTACAGTTGGACAGTAGGGTATAAAAACTGAACTGATAATCAACTGGCTTAATTTTAACACTAACTGGCACCAGTTGAATACAATCTATACCTGGCATGTACTACTGTACAACTGTACTGGCCAAGTATGAACCAGGTATTAGAGAAAAATTACGTTCAGTCCAGTCAAAATGTGAAATAGAAATACTTTTAGTTAAATAAATGATGCTTATCTAATACTCTATTTCTTTCATTTAATATCTGTAGAGAAGAGTAAGGGTTCTTTTTTGCAATTAACAAAATAGTAGCATGTTACTGACTTGAAGGCATTCTCAGCCTGTGCGAGCCAGTTGGCCTGCGCCTCCGCAGCATCCTGCAGACCCTGGCAGTGCAGCAGCGCGGCCTCCAGCTCCGCGCAGCGCGCGCCCACAGCCGCCGCCAGCTCCGACACGCGCCCCACCAGCTGCTGCACCGGGGCCTCCAGCTGACGAGCCTCGGATGGAGTAATGTTGCCTTCTAGACTGTTGAACAGCTGTTCACACGCCTGGAATATCAAATATTAGGAAATTTACAGTTAAATGTTGTTTTCTGGTTTTATTTACAATTAGCTTTCACCCGGGACTCCGTCCGGGTTGAATTAAAATAAAACAAAACTGAGTAGCCTATGTGTTCTTCCAGACTATGCTCTACATCTATGCCAAATTTCATTCAGATCCCTTCAGCCGTTAAGGCTACAAACTCTAACAAACATCTATCCATTTAAACTTTCACATTTATAATTTACACTATAGTATACGGAAAATTATACCAATAACGTTCAGAGCGGCAAAATATAAATAAACTTGGTCCTTCGAGCAGCTCAAACAATTGTTAAGAGTGTGCACAACTGTTTAGTATCGCTTTGATTCCTATGAGCTTATATGGAGGTACACTACTCGATATTTTGTTGTACAAAACGGTTGAATTGGCTACGAAAATCAACAATCACACAACAGTTGTGCTATTGTTTAGTCAAAGGCGCGTGCTCTTAAAGTTGATCTCATCAACACGTGTAGTACATAGCTTGGAAGAGAAATAAACAAGACAGAGATAGAGAGGAAAAGTGAGATATATGCTTACCTCCTTCGCGTTGTCAACCAGTCTTCCTTGTGATAGTATTTCATTGTGCAGTGCTTTGACACGCTGTAACTGCGCCTCCACCGCGCGCGGCTCTCCGCCCACCGCCTCCTCGAGTGCACTGCGCACTTGGGGCTCCAGCTAAACACAAACAAATTATTTGAATTCATAATAACTATGGGGAAGAAAAGGGCGTGAAGTATGCATAAAGCATTCCCCTCTGAAAAAACAAAAAAAAAGGAAGTGCCCCCTACGGGACTTGGATAAGGAGGAAGATGATGAATTTGTTGAACATACATGTTGCAGCCATTCCTGAGCACGCTGTAGCGCCGCACGGTGTCGCTGCAGTGCAGCGTGCGCAGTGCGCAGTCTGTCCAGCAAGCGCTGCGCGCGCGCCGCCAGCTCGCCGTGCCTGCGCCGCGCGGAGCCCGCCGCGTCGCGCACTTGCTCCCCGCGGGCTGACAGCGGCGCGGCACGGGACTCCAAGGACGCACGTTGCTCGTTCACTATACTTACGAATTCCTAGAAAATATCATCATATAATATATAAATATATCATAATCTTACTAATATTATAAATGCGAAAGTTTAGATGGATGGATGGATGTTTGTTAGAGTTTGTAGCTTAAACGGCTGAACGGATTTCGATGAAATTTGGGAGTCTGGAAGAACACATAGGTTACTCACTTTTGTTCTTTTTAATTCCACGCGGACGGAGTCGCTGGCGAAAGCTAGTCACTCATAAGGAATGTTTTTGATATAAGAAGTATAAAAACATACAAAATAATAAGTAGGTATAGGCAGTAGTTTATATTTTTACAGCTTTTATTTTTTTCTTTCACACACAATGCGTTGAATTGATTTTGTCAAACGTATCATCGACTCTTGTCTTGTGGACAATTCGAAATTAAGGAGACTAAATAGTGATAATGTCGTCTAGAAAAAACAATAATAAAAATAGAAAAGTCAAGATGTTACTTTTATTAAATAATCAAACACAAACCTTGCTCTCATCGATAAACTTCTGCGCGGCCATGGTTATGAACCTGATGTCAGCCTGGTGCGCGATCACATCCGAAACAAACTCGCGCACCTCCTCGCTGTGCGCCGGCAAGTTGTCCAAGTTGGATAAAGCTGCTTCCTTGTCCTCCAAGTTACGGTAAGCACCATCCATCCACGATTCGAAGGTGTTCAGTTCATTCCTGCAAAGATAGTTACATTTGAAATCCTGCTTGAAGGACCAACGATGTAACTAGTATTTCGATGGACACAATTTCAATCGTTTTACTTTGTCTAGCTGTAAATTATTTCATGACAAGTATATTATAAAAGTAACTTACGTAAATTTGCCAAGCTCATCTCTAGCGGCAGCAAGTCTTCTGAGCATCTTATCGCATCGCTCAGTACATCTGTCGAATCTTTGCTTCAATTGACGCACTCCTCGTTCAAGAGCTGCCACCTAGAACATTGTTTGACTTAGTACCAGCTTTCAAGCAATCATCAAAATTCGAGAGATCAAATGAAATATACCTCATGTGGAGCCAAAACATCACCTCCGGACACAAGAAGCTGTTTAGCTTGGTCCGCGCAAGCTGAGACTTGGCGTTGATGACTTTCTAAATCGTCCTTAATCAGCTGCAATTATACAAAAATGTTAACAACTAATCAATTTGTAAATTAAATAGATTTTAGGTTCCACAAGCTCACCTTCAACACATTAATTTGGTTACGGAGTTCGTCCATGTTCTCTTTGACTGGTTCTTGGTTAGCCAACCTCTCTTCAACCATCGCGATCCATTCCAGCAACTTGGACAATGTATCATCACAAAGCCTGTACTTCTCCTCCACCGCTTGCTGAACATATAAAAAAATCAATTACAATTTGTTCATAAAATCACCCGTCTCGAAGGACCATTGACAGGTACTTCTACAGCTACTTGGCTATCTTACAATGCGACTATCTATGTTGCGGTCAGTCTGTACATAACTAAATAATAACAAATCTAAAGTGCATTATAGTGACTAATTACAAAATTCGACATAAACTTAGATTACAAGGAAATACAGATCGAAAAGACAAAGAACCTGCAAGAAGCGTATACAAATACGTTGAGGCCAAGATCGATCTATGAAAGAAGACGACATAGAGGCGATAACAGCGTTGATGACAAAACACAACCTGTCACATTGTTGCGTCAGACACGTGCGATAAAGCGATCCATGCAAGCTGTGAGCAAATGCCAGTTAACACGTACAATGCGAACTCGAATCTTAGCATTTAACGTGTTAACTCATTGACATTTGAAGAACAAAGAAAGCACCATTTGTAATGAATGATTTGTATTAATTAACGTTAATTGTTATCAATAGTATAGAAAAACAATACCTTTTAGAAATCTGAAACTTGGAAAAAACAACTTTGAAAGTTTGATACAGCTTAGGAAAGTAAGTGTTTGAATGTACACGTAGTATTACATAAATCGTATTGTAAAATTTACATTTAATTTATATGAAATGAGATATCATTTCATTTTATAATGTAATGTAATATATGAAATGAAATCTCATTCAGACGAGTATTTACAAATACTTATATGAATCAGAAATACTACCTTATGTGTGTGTTGATAATGTTTTACCGTTTCGTGATAATTGTGAAGCCGCGAGCCTTAACATTCATGCAATCCAAATATAAGTCCAAGGAATGAGTATTTTGGACTAATTTGAAAATAAAATAATATGAAAATTTAAATATACCAGCTGTCATATTTCGCTGGTTTTAAATGATTTAAGCAAACAATAAAGCGAATCGGGTATCATAGCCCGGTCTATTGGATTCTTAGCACAATATGAATGGTGTTAGATATTTGGCGAAACGTAGATGGTTCGTATCGTCGTTAATATGATCCGTCAAAGGCAAGCATTCACGATATAGCTCAAAAGGGCTCTTTAGCATCGCAGGCAACGGCTGGAAATAAAAAACAACATACATCGAGCCTTATTACTAATGTGTAAAGGCGCATTTTCTATTACAATTGTCAGTTTTCAATTTTATTTTTTAAATTCGACACGTGTAATGCTCAATTTTTTTATAACTCTGAGAACTCAGAGAAACTCTCAAACGTGAGTCGATGGCAATGAACGTGTTAATATATAACTTAATATTTTTTATTAGTTTCTAATATTGAAATTAACAAAATATTCAATAGAAAACTGATAATTGTATTAACAATTTAACCAAGACTTAAGCAACTAAGGACAACACAAGACAATGTATTTTCACTACTTAAAATAATTTTGTTCAGCCTATTTCTGTAAACTACTGTAATGAAATCTATTGCTTATTGTGATTTTAAATTGTGTCATGCTGTATTTAAAAATGTATATAATTTTACAATTACAGGGTGTTCAAATGTGCTTTACATAGCTACTAAGATGTAACATAAAATCGTCTTTTATAAAAGGTAATTGAAGTTTTTGCGTCTATGTAATGCTTGTAATGTAATTTATAGAAACTGTAACCATACTAAAATTGCCTACAACCCCCAGATAGTCTGCGACACTGTTCTGATGCGTGTCGTGCCATGCCATTCTAGCCAGGCTTAAGTTTAGATAGACAGTCTAAAAGTGGCGAAAAAGAAACAAAAGCGACACCATTGCTTTAAGCACAAAGTAAATACAAGTCAACTTACCCTGGTTTCTGCTGGCAGTAACAGTCCCTTCTTTAGTGCTTTGACTAAATCGATACTTGTCCCTTTCTGTGGATCGGTAATAAGCCTGCCTTCGACTGGATTTATTAATTGTTGTTCAATCGCTTGAGTCAATGGCCAAATCTTTCCTGTCTCTGGTTCCTTCACAACCGTGCTAGATGGATCTACAATACCTTGATGGATCGCTTCGCCTAATGTAAGTCTCTTTCTATCTATTACACTCGTCGTTATGAACGGATCGTTCAAAGCGCCTGTCGTCGGATTGTATATACCGAAGTTCAGTGTTTCAATCAAAGTAAAGCTCTTTTTGGGTGTCATAAGCAGGCCACTTTCGATTGCAGCAGACAGAGTGTTAAGTTTAGATGTTTCCGTATCTAATATGTTACCCTTTTCGGCGTCCATGAGGCCTTTACGGAACGCTTCTGGTAATTTCACCAGTCTCTTTTTCAGATTATCCTTAATCAGCGCAGTGTCTGAATCGATGTAACCCAAAGTGGCTGCATCCTTTACTGTTAAAACTTCCTTGGAATGTGGATCAGTAAATCGAGCTGTAGTCAGATTGAGATGGCCGTTTTCTAACGCTTGCTCAAACGTAAGAGGTTCCCTAACGTAAACTATTACGCCGTTTTCGAAAGTAAAACATAATGTACGCGACCTGCCAGTTTGTGTGTCGAAGGAGCCTTTAAGATTTGTGTCAATGATACCTTCAGTAATACCTAATTGTAATGGAATGTATTTGTTTTTATGAGGATCTTTAATTAACGCTGTTTTGGGATCAATGAATTCATATTTTATTGCTTCATCTAACGTGAACTCTCTGAGTACCGGCTCATTTAAGGCCGAGGAATCAGTTACGTAACGTCTAGTAATAGTTTGTGATGTTAAAGGTTGGTTCACAGTGACGAGGAGACCTTTATCGAACGCTATATCTAAGCTATAAGTTTTCTTTGCTTTTGTATCTAAAACCCTACCTTTAGTAACATCCACGTCGCCATGTTGTATCGCAGCAAGCAGTGGTTTAAATTTATTTGTGAAACTATCTTTAACGACCGTCAATTCGGGATTAATAAGATTAATTTCAATAGCCTTGTTAATATCCACAAACTCGTTTGTGCTCGGGTCGACAATTTTACCATTGTCTGCTCTGAATAATCCATTTCTAATAATTTCCTCGAGACTAAGATGTTTTTTCGAATTTACAATAAGACCGCGATGTTTAGCGTCTAGTAAATTAATTTGGTTTCCGTTTGGTAGAATATAAACACTGTTATTGTCATCAATGATACCTGTTTGTATGGCTTCAGTTAGTTTAATGTATTTACTTGATGGAATGTTTTTAACGAGGGACATTTCTGGATTAACAAGTTCCTCAGATATAGCCGTTTTAAGTGTAATTTTTCTTTCCGTAACGGGATGGACAAATACTAATTCTGTTATATTATACATATTCATGGCTAATGTTTCGTATAAGCTGAATCCAGCACTTTCGATGTCAACGATGAGACCTAAGCTCATAGCCTCAGATAATGGTATTTGTACGTCAGAACCCGGTTCAATGAATTTTCCGCTTCGTCTATCGACTAATTCACTACGACAACAATCCGCTAATGTTAAAGGTTTTTCGGATTTCTTATCGAAATAACAAAGATATTTTGAACTTATTATCGATCGTCTTATTGCCTCGTGTAAAGTGATTTTACGACTTGTTGCTGGATCGATGAATTTACCAGTACTATCGTCATACAAGCCCTGATGTAATGCTCTTTGAAGACTAATTGGAGCCTTGCTATCAACTAGTAGACCTATTTCGAATGCTTTACGTAAACTAATTTCCTCATTCTCGTTATTAATATTTCTAATCTTTCCAGTTTTATTGTCAATAACTCCAGTTTCCATAGATTCAGTTAGAGTGATCTTATCCCATTTACCTAACCTGTTGTCCTGTATGTGTACTGAATGGGGATCAATAAGACTCATTTTAATTGCTTCAGCTAAAGTATACTTCTTACCGCTTTGAGGGTCCATAAACAGTCCTGTAATATCATTGTACACACCTTTCTCAAGCGCTTCGATCAGAGACAATGGCTTTCTAACTTCAACTAAAATACCTCTTTCGAAAGCTTCACGGAAATCTACTCTTTCATCGCCTAGCATGATACTACCCGTTCTTCCATCTACGATACCTTTATCAACAGCGAATTCGAATGGTATGACTTTGCCGCCTATGTGCACTAAAGTTGATTGAGGATCTAACATACGCTTTTTAATTGCCCTATCCGTTGGTATTTTGTCTTTCAATTGGGGATGTAAAAATTTACCAGTCTTAGCATCATAGAAACCTTTGAATACTGCCTCTGGTAAACTAAGTTTACGTTTCGCAGGAACAATTAAACCGCGTTCTGAAGCATCAGTTAGTGATATCTTATCGCCTTGTATTGGATCCCTAACTTTACCTTCCTTTGAATCTATAATACCTACTTTAATAGCATGAGATAATGTAATAATTTCCCCGGATCCAGAGTCCCTAACTGTCAACGCCTCCGGATTGATGTTACCTATCTTTATAGCGTCATCTAGTGTCATTGTAACGTTGTTTATAGTTAAAAGACCTGTATCTGCATCGTAATAACCTTGCACTAACCCTTCTTGTAACGTCATTGGCTTTTTATCACTTAATAGATAACCTTTTTCACATGCATCTTTAAGATTGGAAACAGGGCTGGTCATTATACCTTCTTTCAAATCTAACAGACCAGATGTAACAGCTTGTTTAAATGGAATAACCGCTTCAGACTTATCATCCTTAATTTTTACGTCAGATGGATCAACTAGACTCGTTTCTATAGCTTCCTTTACGGTGACTATTTGACCTGACTTCGGATTTAATATTTTCCCGGTGTCCGGAGAATAATAACCTAATTCTATAACATCAAATAATGAGAACGTTACATCTTTAGTTGTGATAAGGCCCTTTCTCAAAGCATCGTCTAATGGAATGTCTTTACCAGTCTTTTTATCTTTATATTTGCCAGTCTCGGGATCTACTAGTTTACTATCAAGAGCTTCAGAAAGTGGAATGAATTTTTCTAGAGCAGTATCCTTAATTTCAGAGATTGTTGGATGGACAATGTTCCTATCAACTGCATCTTCGACAGAAACTAATTGCTCAGTGACTGCATCCTTTATTTTACCCGATATCGGTTCGTACATGTCGTTTACGATAGCTGCTTCTATAGATATAGGTCGTCGAGTAATAGTTATTATTCCGCGTTGTATAGCAATGGACACTTCAATCGTTTCGCGAGTTTCTATAATAGTTATGATACCTTCATGAATCTCAACGATTCCCCGATCAATTGCATCCGATAATGTTATACTTTCGTTCGAACGAGGCAATTTTATTAACAAAGATTCATGATCGATTAAGCATTTTTCGACAGCTTCGCCAATCGGAACTAATTTACCTGTATTAATATCTTTGATCTCACCAGTTTTTGGATTGTATAAACCTTTTTCAAAAGCAGTTTCAATTGTTGTTTGCTCTGTAACCGAAACGTCTTCAGGTTGTTCAACTATCCAACCTATTTGGACACATTCCCAAAACGACACGCGCTTACCTGTTTTGGGATTTACCATGTGACCTGTGGTCTTGTCAATAATATGCCTAGAAATTGCTTCATCGAAAGGTACGTAACTATCAGATTTGGAACCTAAATCTTTAACTAAAATGGTTTCCGGATCGAAAATGTGTAAACCGTAAACAAGTTCTTCAAAACTAAGTTTACTTCCAGTTTCAGGATTTAAAAATACTTGTTTTTCTATATCATAAACTCCCATTTCGGAAAGTTCCTCAGGAGTTAACTTTTGTGAAATGGCAATACTATATTTTGGTTTAGACTCTCTAACAATAACACAATTCTTGGATATTACGTCTACCGGAGTAAACCTACTAATTTGTTCCTGTTCTAATGAATCTTGTACTGTGAGTGGGGACTCGACACCATTTATTATAATTCTACATACTTTAGGCTCTATTTTACTTTCCATAATAGCATCAATTAAAGGAATGTTTTCGTAAAGCACTTTTACTTGTTCGGGTTTAACCTTTGTTACATTATGTTCTGTAATTTCATCCAAGTCCCTAAGCGGCTGTTTTTCAGCGTCGATAAACGTAGCAGAGATAGTTTTTGTATCTTGTGTATGGGTTAATTTTTCCGCGCCTAATAATTCGTTTTCTATCGTCTTAGCTACTTGAGGAATACTAGCTAAAGCGTCTTGCCCTATTTTATTCTTTTCACTCACTTCTTGTCCCTTTGTTTTTTGATCTCTTTCGTAACTTTCGGGTTTTTGAGATGGACTCGTTTGTGTCAAATTAGAACTTATTTTATTGCTGTCTTTATCGTCAGAAGTAACTGCATTTTTAACAACATCAATCAATTTAGCCGCCGCTAGAACAGGCGCTCCAACAACAGCTATTATGCCGATTTGAGCTGCCTGGCTGATAGTCATAGATTTTCCAGTTTTATCTTTAAATTGACCTGTTTTTTGATCCACAATACCTTTGTCAATGGCTTCTTGTAGGGTCATTTCTTTACCTGTAATTGGTTCTAAAAATTTAACAGATTCCGTAGAAACAGTGCCTCGATCTACTGCGGTTGCAATGTCTTCAGCCGACCCGGTAGAGAGGGAAATGACGGTCTTTGTTTTGGGGTCATATATTATTCCTGTCGCTACTTGTAGAGGTTGATCATATTTGTTCAAATCGGTTGTCTCAGTTATTTTGACACTTTCAACGTTTTCTTTGTTTTTATCTTCTTGGTCAGGACCGACAGGTTTATCATCAAGTTGTAAAGGTTTAGCTTCATCATCTTCTATTATTTCTTGTATTATTACCTTATCGACTTGATCTTCGTTCCCATCATCGAAAGAATCTTTATAGATTTTCGAAGATACGCTTACTGTGCTTGTAACCTTTGAGGTAGACGATTGTTTTTGGCTCATTTCAATTGTTGTGACTTTAGTAACTGATGTTACATCGGTGCTGACGCGCTCACTAATTTGCTCAGTTGGAAGGCTAGTAGACACAGTCCTACTAATTATGGTAAAATCTTCAGTAGTTGGCAATTCTGTGATAGTAGTAGGTTGACCCTTAATAACTTTTTCATGACTTTCGAAAGTAACAGAAATTTTATCACCTTCAGATTTCTTCCTTTCGTCTGATATGACAATGTCACTTTTGTTTGAAACCTGTGGTTTTGTATCATCTATACCACGCAAGTCATCTTGAGTAGTCTTGATCACTTCACGTTGAACAGTTTCATGTTTTGTTGGTTGCTTAATTGCTTGCTTCACAGGTTTATCTAAATTCAGACCAGGTTCATTTGCTTTCTTTTCTTCTTTCCCAGATGTTACATCATACTTTTCTGTGGATTTTTCTTCGTTTAACTTCGCCACTTCTTGTTCTAAGAAATTCTTAGAAGAATCCAACAGGCTTAATTTTTCGTTTGACGAAGTCTCATTTGAATTTGGTTGATCTTCAGATTTTTTCGAAAGCTTTGGCTTTACATCTTTCAATTGACTAATAATTTGACCTTCTTTATGAGGAATAGTTTCGCTTTGTGTAACTTCTACAGAAATTTTATCCTTTGATCCTTTATTTTTAAGATTATCTTTGTCGGGCACGATTTGTTTAGATATGATCAAATCGTCTTCTTTCTTTTTATCTTTTCCAGATATTGATTTAGCAGCCTCAGTTGGACTCATATCTTTTTCTATCTTTCGTTTGGGTGATATAACTTGACTTGTGACTGCCTTCGCTCCTTGTACAACTGCCATCCCAGCTAACACTGGCGCTGCGACCACAGCCATTAATCCCATCTTAGCTGCTTTTTTAATATCTAGCGATCTACCAGTGCTGGGTTCTTTAACCTTTCCGCTCTTGCTGTCCAGAACACCCGTATGTAGAGCTTCTTGAAGAGTTATAGGTTTATCTGTACCAATTTTATATATCACAGAATCAGGATTTATTACTTTCTTTTCAAGAGCTTCTTTGAACGTCATCACTTTATTCGGAGATTCCGGATCCCTGAATTTCTGAGTTTTTTCGTCAAATAAAAGTTCAAACGCCTCATTGAGATCGAGCATCTCCAAATCTTTAGTTTTGCTCGCTAATTCGGTCAAAGATTGAACTTCAGTACTTAACAAACCACTGTTAACTGCTTCAGTAACAGTAACGGTTTCTCCCGTTTTAGGATCTGTAAAGGTACCTTTTTCTAAATCTATGTATCCCAACATAATAGCATCATTGAAACTAATATTAGTATCAGTAGTAATGAAATGTTCTTTATTTGTCTGTTCATCTTTTACTATACCTTTTCTTCGCGCTTCGTCCATGGAAATTACTTCTCCTGTGTTTGTATTCTGTACTTCATTAGCGCTTAGCAACACGTAATCTGCAAGAAGCTCAACCATTTTAGTTGTAACTGTATGCTGCGATGTAAACGTTTCTGTGATGGTGGTTACTATTCCAGTTGTGTCTAATATTTCAGGATCAAGTTTGATAGCCAACAATCCCTTTGCCATTGCTTCGTCTACAGTGATAACTTCATTTGTAATTGGATTGGTGAAAGTATATTTAGACAGATCAACGTAACCTTTTGCAATCGCATCCTTAAGTGGAATTGTATTAGATGATTGTGGGTAAGGAATTCCCATTAATAAATCTTTCTCAATTGCTTCATCTAGGGGAATTATTTCACCAGTAAGAGGATGTTTCATTTCACCTTTTGTAGGGTTGATTGTTCCGCGTTTAATTGCAACTGCAAGAGTCATTCCTGCTAAAGGTATTTTTTCTAAGGGTTTGTCCTTAACTTCCGGGAAGATATCTGCATTAACGGCTGATACCAAGTCTAAAATACCTCTATTTGTTTTTACAATATTTTTATCCGTGTCGATTACATTTCTTTCAATTGCTTCTTCAAGGGTAATAAGCTTGCCCGGCGCTACTTGCACCGCAGATAAAGGATCAATTATATCACAAATAATAGCTTCTCGAAGAGTCAAAAGACTACCTGTTTCAGGATGTATAATTTTTTTTGTATTATCATCCCATAACCCTTGTTCCATTAACTCGGTTACTGATAAACTTTTAGCAATAGGAATTAATACTTCATCTTGACATTCTTCATCTAATATACCTCTCTTGATGGCTTCTTTAATTGAATAGGAATACCCATGAACAGGATCCATAATTTTTCCTTTATTTTGATCAACAAGTCCTATTTCTATTGCCGTCTTAAGCGTGATCGGCATGCCATTCTTGTCTTTATACAGTTTAACAGAATCAAGAATATTAGCTGTACTCTCGTCTATTAATCCTTTCTCAAGAGCTATTGAGGGGGTAATAACCCGTTTTCTAAGTTTAGACAGTACAATTGGCTTTGATTCCAAAGTTTCACTAGCATTTTCTTTCACGGTTTTAATTTTATACTTAGGTGTTTTATTTAAAGCTTTCTCATCAATTTCTATGACATCTTCTTTACTGGCCGACTTTACCGTCTTTGCCGGTAGGAATTGTTTGGAGACTGTGTCAGCTAACAAACTATTCTGTATTGATTCTACTGTTATAAATCCTTCTGACACAGCAGCACCAACAGACATAGGTTTTTGTGTTCCTGATGTAGTTTTGTTCGATTCCGATATTTTCTCCTTTTCTAAAAATGATTTATCTGGTGAAACATCTTTCAGCGAATCTCTGTATTTCATGTATGTAGAAGGGTCAACCAAACCTCTATCATATGCTTCTTGGATAGACAAAGTTTCACCACTTTTAGGGTCCAATATTGTAGTTGTAACAATTTGTGATACTGTAGTAGTCGTTGTCATTGACGTTGTTTGTGTTTTTTCTTGTACATTTTGATCAATTACTCCACGTTCGTAAATTTCTCGATCACTTGATAAATCAACTCTTGGAGTTGGTGACACAGATTTATCTTTAAGAGAATCTTCATATTTCTTATATGTCAAATCATCAACAAGTCCTCTTTCGTAAGCTACTTCCATGGGCACATCTTCGCCTGTTTTAGGATCTCTTACCATTGTATTCTTTACAACCTGAATAACTCTAGAAGCCGCAACTAATGGAGCCCCAACAACGGCAATAAGACCAATTTTAGTCGCATCAGCTAAGGTAATTTTTTTACCAGACATATCTTTATATTCTCCAGTTCGTTTGTTAATTATTCCCTTCTCAGTTGCTTGTTTTAGAGAAATCCTTTGGCCACTATTTGGATCTAAAACTTTCACAGAATTTGTCGGAACTAAACCTCGATCCACTGCTTCTAGAATGTTTTCTGATATGCCCGACGTAGTGGAAATAGTAAGGGCGGTTGCAGGATCAAATATGACGCCGGGTATAACTTGTACTGGCTCTAATGCCGATTGCTCTTCTGTATCTACACTTTGTCCTGGTTCAGATATTTCCATTTTGTCTGGCATGCCAGCCATTGAGGTTATTGTTATGACTTTATGAACCGATGTAGATTGAGTAATTTGTGTTAGAATAATAAATTTACGCTCAATTGCTTCTTTCATAGTTATGATTTCTGTTAAGTATTTATAACGACCTGTAGAATCAAGGATATGCAAGGTGAGTGCTTTATGCAACGTGAGTTCTTTTTTGGTTTTAGGGTCTATTACTTTAGCGGATTCTGGATTTATGATATTAAGTTTTAAGGCTTCCTCTAAGTCCAGAACTCTATCGGTGCCAGGAATAACAAAAACACCTGTGGAAGGATCAAAAAGTTTTTGCTGAATTGCTTCTTTTAACGACCAACCACCATTAGGCAACTCTATCGTATTCTTTTTGATAGTAAGGGACGTGACTGTAGGTTCTAGAGATGTAGATTTAGATGTAACTGTTTTAATTTCGTGTGTTATACCTTGATGAGGCTGGAAAGTTGTTCTTACATGTTCCGGGCTTTTAATAGTTTCTGGCCTAGCATCATTTTGCAATTTGCTCTCCGGACTTGGAGGAAGATCTTTAATAAATGATTTCTTTGTAATTTTCAACTCTACAACTTGACCGGGGACTAAATCTTTTTTACTAACACGATCAGAAAGTCGAGCAACTCGGGGCTCATTCTTTTCTACGCCTAACAAACCTTCGTCAAGTGCCTGTTGTATAGGAAAGACAGTTCCTGTTGTAGGATCAGTAAAAGTTTGAGTATTTTCGTCTATAAGGCCACGCTGAATAGCTTCAGTGAATGTAACTGAAGAGTCAGACCTTTGAGATGTGTTTGTATTAGTTACCGTAACGTATCGTTTGACAGTTTTTGTAACTGTCTGCAATGTAAGAGTAATATTTAAAAGCGAATTTAGTAAAGCAGCACCTTCCGGGGTAATCATATTAATTTCTACAGCTTTATTGAAAGGTATTGGTTTTTTAGTTGTAACGTCAAGTAAATTACCAGTTTTAGGGTCTAAAATGTTTTTGAAAACCGCGTCTAACACAGAAAGTTCCTTATCTTTTTCGAAAACGCCTATTTTACGATTAAACATCTCTAAAACTTCAGGACGAATTATTGAGACTTTAGTGCAGTCTTCGAGGTAAACGAAATCTCCGCTTTCGGATTTGAGGAAAGTTTCGCCGTTAACATATTTTAAATTACCCTTACTTAAGGCAGTATTGAATGAAACGAATTCGCCGGTTTTGGGGTCCCTAAATCCGTCGATGTCAAAGATAGATCTTTGTGAAACAGAGGTGATAAGACCACGGTCTACTGCTTCGGGTATAGTACAAAGTTCACCTGTTAAATTGTCGCGGAATTTGTTGTCAGGTAAAATGATGCGAGCTCCTAAAGCTTCAGACAACGTTAAAAGTTGTCCCGTCGTCGTGTTAGATATACAATTTACATTGTCACTATCGAGAACTCCCGCGGAAATAGCTTCTAAAATGTTTAGAGGTGCTCTATTAGCAGGAGATAGTATTTTGCCATCATTTGTCATTAAATTATTGTCACAGACATCCTTAAGAGTCATAGGTTTAGAGATATAACGTTTACTGGCAGCATCTTTGAAACTAAACTTCTCTTTCGTTACATTATGAATGTATTTCGAATGTATCGTGTTGATAATATTTCTTTCTATAGCTTCAGCAAGCGTTATTTTGGTGTCATTTTTATGATCAACTATTTCCCTGAATTCGGTATTAATTAATTCGTTTCGAATGGCAACATCTAATTGGAATCTATCGCCCGAATTCCTGTCCAATATCCAACCATTATTATCTACTAAATCTTGACTAATCGCATCGCTAAGAGACAAAGCGCTTGATTTAATTTTGATAATCTCATTGTATATTAGGAAGCCGCGTTGGTAAGCTTCAGCTATCGTAATGTAAGTACCATTTGGTAGTCTGTAAAGGCCTCTTTGTAAATCTACCTGACCCTGATTTAACGCGTCCGAAATACTCATTCCTTGGGTTGTACTCTTCTCGCCTTCGACAGTTACCTTTATTCTCTTTTCTGCTGGATCCGACAGGCCTTGTTCAGCATCGTAGAGTTCTCTTTGAATAGCTTCTAAAAGAGTTACTTCATTCCCGTCTTCAGTCATGCCACAAGGTCCTGTTAGCCTCGCAGCTAGTTTAGGGTCTATGAGACCTTCTTGTGCGGCTTGTTCTATTGTCATTGTTTGTCTTGTTTCGGGCGACGACAGAAGTCTTCCCGTGCGAACATCAAGGATTCTCATACTGATCGCTTGACCGACTGTTAGAATTTCTCTGGTTTCAGGGTGAATAATACCCCGTGATTCTATTATATTTGGTCCTTCGTACATTTTGTGCACCCGTTTGAGCTTTCTAACATCGGGTCTCTCTTCTTCTGTTATGATTGTTTTTGTAGAGTAATTAGGCGAGCTTAATTTGCCATTGGCCATTGATTTTACTGGTCCTTGACCGTCGAATTCCGTCGAATGTGACGTTTTCACATATCTGTTTTAAGGAAACAAGTAAATTGAAATATACCAGGACAACTATTTATAACTATAAGAGTCATACAACGTAGGAATAACAATGATTATTGGGTTTTGACTTACTTTTCAGTAGTGTAGGTAGTGTAGGTATGTTCAGTAGTCGCTACATCCTGCATATTGAATTCCTGGCGGAAAGATCTCGCCGATCTTGGTGCCATTGCTTCCACGAGCCGCTGGAAATAACACAAAGTAATATTTTACATTTCTTTTTTTTTTTTAGTTTTTAATAATTTAATTTAAAAAAACATAGATACAGACAGTACGAATTGATAATTCTACGTTTGTTATAAAACGTGATCGGAATAATAATACAACACAAAAGGAGTACCATCAAATATAGTATTGTATAATAAATTATTTCCATAATTAAAAAATATATTACAATTTGAAACAATGGAAAAAATTTGGACTTTGATTCTACTAAATTTTTCATTAAAATTACGTTATTTTACATTTCTTTTGTTTAATAGTGTAATGAATAATTTCCATCTATATTTATTCTACGTTGAATATGCTGTAACTTAACAATTTTTAACGCACATAATCAGTAAAACTAAAAAAACTAGTTGCATACACAAATTTACAATCGGGCATTTTTTATAATAAGAGTGGTAAAAATAATTGAGAATTGCAAACTACATAAAAACAGTAAAAAAACTCAATTTAACGTGTAAAACAACTTATTTAGTAAATACAAATTAAATACGTTTATAAAATTTATAACTTTAATATTCTGCAACCAATATTTATAATTAAGAAATTAAGTTTCTTTTATAAAGTTGAAATAACAATTTTAAAGATTTTATAAAGGCCAGCATACACCAATAAAATCCGATACCGATACTGGCAGATTGCAGTTGTGGAGTTGAATTCATATAGTTCAACCCTTTGCGTGCTATATGGGAATATATTTTCATCAAATTGCATTAAAAAAACTTCATGTGCGCATCAAAACCAAGCCTTCCGTTTATATTTATTTATTTATTTATTTATTTATTTATTTATTTATTTATTTATTTATTTATTTATTTATTTATTTATTTATTTATTTATTTATTTATTTATTTATTTATTTATTTATTTATTTATTTATTTATTTATTTATTTATTTATTTATTTATTTTAAAAAATACTTCATGTGCGCATCAAAACCAAGCCTTCCGTTTATATTTATGATAGTTAATAATTATTTAAACACTCTATTTCGTACTACATAACTCTTTTTGTACCTCTCTTATCTAATATAGCTTTCCTATACATCTGCACATTTTTGGGTGCGGCAGTGACCCAGCGTTATTCTTATCTAAGAACTTTTGGAAAAGAAATCAGTACTTCTTAAGGGTTACTGGACAAACATTTAAAACGCGTATTTACATTAACTTGTATGGCTCAACCCAAACGGGTTTTGTTTGAAATAATTCAGGTTTGTAAAGCATATGGCGACTTGAATTGCAATCGTATACATAATTAAAGTGAAACAGTAAATTTCGTTATAGACCTTTATATCACGTTGTTTTTTTTTATAGTTTTTAATAATTTAATTAAAAAAAAATCGACAGATTTAAATAGAGTTTCTTAGGTGACTGAAAAAAAATTAAACACGTAATTTGTGTATAGGTTTAATTTAATATTTACTTATTTAAAGGTTTCTTATATTGCAGACTTAAAAAACATAGACTAAAAGACAGACAGTACGAATTGATAATTCTACGTTTGTTATAAAACGTGATCGGAATAATAATACAACACAAAAGGAGTACCATCAAATATAGTATTGTATAATATAATATTTCCATAATTAAAAATATATTACAATTTGAAACAATGGAAGAAATTTGGACTTTGATTCTACTAAATTTTTCATTAAAATTACGTTATTTTACATTCAATTTCAACAATAATGTATGCTCCAAAATAATTAACAACATGACAATTATATATTTTTTATCATAAAATGCATTTAAGAATAATAAGGAAATTAAATGTTAGTTTTATGACAAAGCGATTTCTGCATAAAACAATTCTTTGCAGAGTATATAATGTGAAAAACATAATTTATATGCATATAGTATATACCCACCCGGCACTCGTAGGCAAAGTCATAGTCGTATTCCTCCATTGTACACACAATTGTTTATATCACAACACTATTTATACAATTCACTAAATAATATCATGGTTCATATTATCAAAACTCAATCACACTTAACACAAATAAAATCTAACATTTTGCTTAAAGTAACCTACAAAAATAAATAGTCAATTCCTTTACAGATTAAATAAAATACCGGAAACCCGAAACGTATTCACACAGTCTGTGCTGGCTGAAAACTGAATGGACGCGAGAAAACTGTAAATCGAAACACGAAAAAAAACAAAACCGGCGATTCTAAATTTAAACAATTTCGTAACGGCTTCCACCGTGTCTAGACGTCCCTTGCGTCGGTTTTGTCATGTTTTAATTGAACAACTTTTGTTTATAAAACGTGTATTATCAGCTGTTTTAGCAGTGGATCGTTTTTGAGGTTAGGAAAATGACTGGTTCATTCGATAGCGCCGGCTTGCGGAGTTGCGCGCGCACTGCGTTGCGCTGTTCCAAAGACAGAATCTTGACACTTCGGTTGCTTGGTTTACTTTAGGAAAAAATGTTGCCGACCCCTTTATTGTGCTACTGCCAGAATTTTTAGATGATGTAAGCTAAGCTACATTGTCGGTTGAATCAGAGGCGGAACTGATACTTTTTAATATGCAGAAATCTAGTAAATGATTCATTGTTAACTTTTTGTTTGGTTTTATAAATTTCAGAATATGAAGCTGGTGAGGACAAAGTTTAAAATTTAATAGCAATTAAGCTATTGTTCCTTTCTTAACAGCTTCGTTCGATCGCTTCTATTCATTTTTGGCGAGAAAATCAATAAACCACCCTAAATGCACCCTTCATCACGCATATCTGCACCCTTCATCACGACTACAATAGATCCCCTATCCGAGATACTTTAAAGGATTTTCGAACTTATAGTAACAATATACAGTATGTTTTTATTTACTAATAAGTATGTAACTATTGATTAAAATCACCGTTTTGTGAAAACGACTACCGCTTTATAATTTAATTTTAGCACAGATTCCCTCAAAGAAACAAAACTACATTAATTGTAAACCCAAATTCTACTGCGACGAATTGGGTGCAGTTATTTTACTGCCGGAACATAAACCAAAATACATGCTATCTCTCTCTTATGTTTGAAAAAAAAAAGATACAAATGTTTTTGTACTCCGCAGTCTCAAAAATGTCTATTTCGAGTTACCTAATACAAATCTTTACTCGGCGTTTTTCAACAATTTATTTTATGTCCTTAACGCCACCTATAGTTTAAAATTAGAACTACAAACTACGAGTTATTTATATGCAACTTTGGTTGTGTTAGTAAACATAAGACGTAAGTTTTAAAAGAAGAAATTATTTCTTTAAAGCCAACGCAAACAATTAACTTCACTTTTATCATTTACTAGCTTTCGCCCGCGACTCCGTCCGTGTGGAATAAAAAAAGTGTGTAACCTACATATGTGTTCTTCTAGACTATCCTCTACATCTATACCAAATTTCATCGAGATCCGTTCAGCAGTTTAGCCTACTAACAAACACCCATCCATCTAAACTTTCGCATTTATATTATTAAAGTATGAAGTATGATTATTCTAAACATTTTTAGATGGTTTAACAGTTAAGTGAAATAAACTAGTTTGGTCTTTTTTATTGTAAAATAACACGTAACAAATAACTACGTCCTATATTTAGTTAAACCATATGAGTTTGTTAGCACTTATATGTGAACTTGGATTTTAGCTAACAAGTTACGTAATATTCGACATTCTCTTAATTTTTTTATCTATTAATTTTCTTAATAAAATATAACTATGTATACTTTTTAAATTATTATTATTCAATACAACGTTTTATTCAATTTTATTTCTGATCTTGGCAACAGAAATCTTCAGTAAGAAAATAAAAAAGCATCACAACTTTTTTTATATACAACTTGCCCGGACAATGACCCCGTAAGATGATAAAATCGCATCACTATATAAAAATAAACACTAAAAAACATTAGGTTATACTACAAGAGGGAAAAGGCGTGAAGAAGATTAACTTCCCACTTTTGAATATTTTAACTTTTAACTTACTATTTTTTTAATTTCACGCGAAGTCGCGGGCAAAATCTAGTCTAACAAGCAATTTACCTTTTTAAATATAATTATATGTACTACATACATTTGGCAATGTGAATTGTTATAACACGTGTTTAACCTTGATAGTGACCTTGTCAACACGTATATTTTTTTAGCCAGCATTGCACTATCGATGGCCAGTGAGATAAAATTTAAAAACTAGATTTAAAACATAGACAAACATTCTATTTAATTAAAAGAACATACGAGCAACACTAAAAGACTTTACTAATGAATAATTAGAAGACATAAAAACTCTGATATTTTTGTTTGTCTTACGTAAGGCTATTAATATATTTAGACCTAATAATGGGATTAACTACAATATATGGTCTAATTCCTCATTATGTAACAAAACCGATAAACACATAACCAATATAATTGGATTCTTATTAAAATGATAATGGACCTTATTTCAATTGTAATAAGGTAGAAAATTTATTGGAGATAAATAGACGCAAATGTCAAAATTAAAAATAGGAAACTGGCAAGCGCATTGAAAGAGATAGCTGCCAAATGGAATTATCGAACGAATTTAGATCAGAAGTTTGTATGCAACGAAAAGAAAGTCATCAAAACTATAAGAATTAGGAAATAAGAGTAACGAAGGCTAAGTAAAGGAGTATTTAGTACCTTTTTCCACTACGCTAACAATTCAATTGACCAAAGTACTGTTAAGAAGAAAATTAGTACCGTGCTGTAGAATTGGCGCAACACTAGATTATTGGCATAAACGTCACATCTCTAACTGACAGCTGTCAATGTCATTAGAAGGATTGGAATATTCGCGCGCATTCCTGACGAGATCTCTAGTGGAGTGTTTAAATTAATATCGCTAGTTACAATTATATTATTTGTTTAAAAGTACATAAATAGTCAACATTAGTTTTATATCTTTTCATTTCAAATCATAAACTTTTATTATTTTTTAACATTATTATGACGTTCGTAGTGAACATATTATGGCTACACCGAGAAAATTCAAAACATCGTTAACTACTTAACTCTTCAAACATCAAATGCAAGAACTTAGTAAAGAGTAATTACCATCTCTTAGGAATACAGAATCTAGACTTGTTATAAAAAATCTAATTCATTAGTCGAGAGTTAACGTAAATTCATGTATCAGGGTCATTGGTACTGCATTGGATATTACGTGATTGTACAACACAGAGTATTAGACATAGAGGTTTGAATTAATCAAGGTGATTTAACACATTCAATGCTGTATAGCCAGTTCACTGTTAAATAAACGTAGGAGGCATGGGATGTGTTAATAGAGTCGGTTTTCACTAAGCGGTTAACCGTTTATGTTATCACGAGTCTAATTTCCACTGGCGCTACTGTTATAGAAATTGTGACACGCTCGGGTAGAGCGTTTATCCGCTCAATGGAAATAGGTTTTTACTCTACTTGTATTGATTTTTAACTTACTCGTATGTATAGTTAAAAATGTACACATTACGTTATGTAGTGTTTTAACCAACATATTTTCGTTACAATTTCGTGTATGATAATTTAAAAATGTTCGTTTTTAACGTACAATAAACCACTTATAGGATATATTTAAGCGTGACATCAGACAGGGGGACTTTAACGTAAACACACTGCGAGGTCACCGCTGCGTTATTTATTGATGATAATGTGGTTCATAGCAGGTCACGTGTTAAGTGTAGCAAGTTTTTATCTACTATGAGTGTACGATAACATGATGGGGTGATGACGTCATTGATTACGTTTATGGTGTACAAAAAATATTGATGAGTAATCTGTAGGATACAAAGAACATAATTACATCATACTAATATTATAATTACTTAAATTAGTTACTAAAGTCCAAAGCGACTAAACGGGTCTTGTTGGAATTAGTCACAGATGTAGAACATAGTCTGGAAGAACATTTAGGCTACTTAATAAGTTTTTTTTTAATGCCGCGCGGACTAAGTCACAGACGAAAGACGAGATAGAAAATAATTCATATTGAATGTGTATCCATTGTTTAGCACTTGTGGTGTCTAGCTTGATTTCCAATTAGTTTTTTAACTTGGATTTTTCAGACAAATAATATACACAGAAATAATGCTAAATAGTCAAGTATAGTTAGGTATTTCATACCTAACAGCTGTCTTTTTGCAATTTTGTTTTATCATAATTTACCAATTTAATATGCCAAGTTCAGTATCAGTCAAGTTAATCGTTATCAGGATGATAACGGGGAATGCATTATCAATATCAATGCAATAAATTGCTAACAAGATAATCAGAACTTATACAAACTACAAAACATTCGTACAGATTAAACTTGAATACACATGTTTTGTCGGTTTTCTACAAGAAAATTTTATGCACATGTTCAGAGTACTTCGCTATTTCAGCGAATTCAAGTGAGTGCTTGCTCGTCTGTCACCTTATAATTAATCCAGCTGCTTCGTCTGAATGGTAAAGATAAGTTTGATATATTTTCTGTCATATCCATACCCTTCCCGTTGATGTATATAGCCTATGTTACTCAATAAATATAAACAATAAAATATTTCCTCTTTATAAAAGGATTAGCTTTCGCCCGCGTCTCCGACCGCGTGAAATTAAAAAAGTGAGTAGCCTATGTGTTCTTCCAGACTATTCTCTACATGTATAACAAATTTCATCGAAATCCGTTCAGCCGCTTAGGCTACAAACTCTAACAAACATCCATCCATCTAAACTTTCGCATTTATAATATTTGTAAGTATGATTTGAATTCTGAATCCAGCAAATGCCCACAATCTACCAAGAAAGATTTCATCCCTTCGTGGTAATCGAATATTACTCGATTTGTATTGTTTATTGTAAACATATTTCAATCTCGATTTAAAAAAAATCCATCGATTCCATTAGGAAATACCTGATACAGAGCGTAAAAGAAATCGGTATACAATTATGTTTTCTATCTTGAAACTTCACGGTACGTAACTGCGGTTGAACGAAGCGAGAGAAAACTGGCCGAGAGGAATCTAAAGGATTCCGTGTACATTTGTGTTGTTTTGTATTCCCATTGCTAAAAGACTAGTATAAAAACATATTGATATTGTTTATGTGCAAGTAATTAAAAATCCAGGGTAAGGATTTCTTGATAAGTCTGGCAGGCAGTTCACACGGCAGTAATCGAGCGTTTAGTTTTTTAAAAAATGTTATCGAATGTGAAACAGCATTATCGAAAACGTTCAGTATTTATATTATTACGTCATATATTGATATTTAGATAAAACTGAAAATAAAGTTAATATTCCCGTTAATTTAAAAGGATCGTACCAACTTTAATAATGTCGTAAATTTTCAAATAATGGACATTCCGTATTTAATTTTATTTAAGGAAAAATTTGTCACTAAACCGGTTTATAAATGAAGCTGTATTAGACATGTTTGTAAATTTTCAGAAATCCGATTGTTTTGAGTTATTTAAAACGTAGAATTAGTGGTCAAGGTCAAAAGACGTGATAAAGATTTGTGTTTTCTCACACTACAGGTTTGTTTAGCTTTAATCGTGGATTTTTAGCAATTAAAGTTTTAATAAAAAAAAACCATTTTCATCACAATAAACATCGATAAAAACCGCTTTATACAGCTAAAAACTAAGACGAATATATAAAAGTTTTCAGTAGTCACTAGATATATTCACAGAAACAGACGCGAAAAATAAACAAGAAACTTTTCATGATTAAAACCTTCTTTCGAAAAAAAAATAAACACTGGCACTCAACACTTATTTGCACTTCGAAATTCGTTTTTTTTATTCCAAATTCGAATCGTTCGAACGCAAAGCGGTCAGTGTCGCGGCACACGGCTGCGCGCGTGTTCGTTCGCGCTATACTGAAAACAAAGTTATACAGTCATCGCGGCGAGGAAATACTATCAGTTTATTCACGATGCAACGTCCTAAAGGTGACGTAATTGATGATAAATATCGCTACCTTAAATTTCATGTTTATATTTCACTCTTGTCCTCATTCAAACTAGTTCTTATTAAAAAATTTAAATCGATCTTTAATCTATACTTCTATACTAATATAATAAAGCGTAAACACACACTACTTTGTGGCGTAGGATGTCAGCAATTACAGCATATTTTTGAATAATTCCTTCTTTAATAAAAAGCCCTACACTTACGACACGCTTTAGGCTATATATTTTCACGCTATTAAACTTAGGGGGTAAATAAGTTGGAAAAAAACCTTCATGTGGGAAAGGTATCATAAACTACAAGCTGCCAACATCAAGGAAGCAAGGTTGCCATGGTTTGTCATCATGTCATGTCATTTTGACATTTGCAATTGAAACAATAAAATAAAGTTTTTATAATTTCACGCTGATAAGCCGCACGGGAACAACTAGTATTTAATGAAGATTAAAGTAAAACAAGACATACCAATATTGTTTATTAAATCACAAAGGCGTCTAATAATCTCAAGTACATACGCATTGTGTAAGAATTATCGCGTGTTCCCCTTACATTTTCCAAGCATTTGTAACGCTCTACCTTAGTTTATACATTTCTTATCGATGGCTTACGTAATACAAAAGTGCTACGAAAGGACCTTGACGTTTTGAATTTTATGTTAAGACAAGCATAGTTTATGTTACACTATATTTAACTGGGGTTGCTATAGTAGGTCCTGGTAACGAAATTAATTTAGAAACCATGTTATTAACTCTGGCAATATTCAATCTGTAACATTTTTTCTTTACTTAAGCTGTTTTTTAATCCAATTTTTAAAATTAAGTAATTTAAACAATAGCCTTTGCAAAACCATATAAACAGCGACCGAACAATTTTGATACTTGAAGGTAATTAAAATTGTTTTCAGATCGATTGAGATCAGTTATAAATCCAGTTTATTGCGAATAGGTACGAATAATATTAATAGCAAAGAGTCATAAATATTACAATACTCATTGCCATCTTTGACCTCTAGAACTTGATATATGAATATGGACCCTAGGCCATTCTATTCATAGCCAAGATGGAGTCCACCTACGCGCTATCAGGGTCTATTCAAAACATTAAAATGTCTTTAAGCAAATTGCTTAGACTGATTTGATTCAACCGCACGTCGTGACAAACAAACCTTGACCATATAGCGGCGATAATTACGTCATCTCTATACAATGAATGTTGAGAAATCAAAGAAAACGTGTGCTTATAGTCTTATTAGGCGTTACAAATACATGTTATTATACTAGCTGTTGCTCGTGACTTAGTCCTCGTGGTATAAAAAAACTCGCTGATAAATTAACTTCCTAACGATGAATGAGTTTTTAAAATCGGCCCAGTAGTTTTTGAGTATTTCAATACATACAAATATACAAATCTTTTCTCTTTGTAATATTAGTATAGATTAGATAGTGTGAGCACCTTCATACATGTTCATATTGGTTAAACGTCCGACTAAACTATCGGTCGATAAAAAGTATAGACTTTTAGTATAGAATATAGAGTCTATAGTCATGTACTGGAGCTGTTAATGAACTCGATCTGTCAAAAATCACTAGAAATGTACAGATTAAAAAATGTGCAAATATTATTTGAACTCGAAAACTTTATGTTGCAGCAATTTTAAATCTATACTAATATTATAAAGAGGAAAACTTTGTATTTTTGTATTTTTGTATTTTTGTATTTTTGTATTTTTGTATTTTTGTATTTTTGTATTTTTGTATTTTTGTATTTTTGTATTTTTGTATTTTTGTATTTTTGTATTTTTGTATTTTTGTATTTTTGTATTTTTGTATTTTTGTATTTTTGTATTTTTGTATTTTTGTATTTTTGTATTTTTGTATTTTTGTATTTTTGTATTTTTGTATTTTTGTATTTTTGTATTTTTGTATTTTTGTATTTTTGTATTTTTGTATTTTTGTATTTTTGTATTTTTGTATTTTTGTATTTTTGTATTTTTGTATTTTTGTATTTTTGTATTTTTGTATTTTTGTATTTTTGTATTTTTGTATTTTTGTATTTTTGTATTTTTGTATTTTTGTATTTTTGTATTTTTGTATTTTTGTATTTTTGTATTTTTGTATTTTTGTATTTTTGTATTTTTGTATTTTTGTATTTTTGTATTTTTGTATTTTTGTATTTTTGTATTTTTGTATTTTTGTATTTTTGTATTTTTGTATTTTTGTATTTTTGTATTTTTGTATTTTTGTATTTTTGTATTTTTGTATTTTTGTATTTTTGTATTTTTGTATTTTTGTATTTTTGTATGTATTGAAATAACTCAAAAACTACTGGGCCGATTTAAAAAATTCTTTCACCATCAGATAGGTAATTTATCTGTGAGTAACATAGGCTATATTTTATTATTACTAATGTTTAGGAACTATTAATAAACAGCGTGTTTCTGGACGCCGGCGTTAAAAAATCACTAAACTTTAACTTTTCTCGGCTTACGCTGCCTAAACCGTTAAAGGTATATAAAAATGATGTATGAAAGAATTGTAGATCTCAAAAAGTTCTACAGAAAAGTCCGCGATAGCATATATCTATCTTTAACGGTTTTCTCACAATAACCACTTTTTTGTTTACAAAATGAATTAAAAAACTTACGCTATTAGCAGGGTTCTTCTATTGGTTTCAATATTAATCCTTATCCAAATAAATGCGTTTGTTATCAGGAGAATTTAATGTAGAATAAAATTGTTCTTTACAGTATTTAAATTGGACTAATAGTTTAGAAGATATCGCGAACACAAACAATAAGGGTAACCGAAAAATCAGCTTTCAAGCTACCGGGCTTAGAAATTTGGAATCTTGCATCGTTAGATTTCTGTTATTACGTACATAGATTACTACTAAGTTAATACTTTTGGTAATAGGTTGAAAAAAAGGGCGAACGTAATAGGTTATATTTGTAATTTCACGCGGGCGAAGTCGCGAGCAACGGCTCGTGACTTATAAACAGCGCATAAGGAAATTTCGCATATAACATGTCTGTTAAAGTTATATTTCGATGTGCGTCCATAAATGGTGACTAGTTACTTGCCCACGAAATGACCTGAATGTAAACGACTTTAGGGCTACCCCTAACTGGGGGTTAATACTGGCGAAAATGATAATTCTCAACTAATATGTAAACATAATAATTATGGAAAATATTTGTATTTGTTATTTCACGCCTCAAGTATGAAATAGAAATAGAACGCAGAATTTGGAGAATTAGAAATGAACATTAAACATCACATAACTAACTGGGCTACTATTTATTTATTGAAATTTTAAACAAAACACAATATACAAATATAGACAACTCTAACATCCAACCATCTAAACTTTCGCATTTATATTAGTAAGATAAATTAGGCATTTAATATTGCAACAACCCTATAAAACAATTGTAAACAGACGAAATGCGATGTGGAAATGCTTCGACGATCTCCGTTTCGGATATGTTACGTAATAACAATTAAAAACCGGCAAAATTGACGCGAGGCATTGCCCTCGTTTTTTTATCTTTTTAAAGAAGAGGGGGGATTTTTGTCTTTAAAAGACATGCCAATCCCATAGTGCTCTTAGTGATAATGAAACAAGCTGCCCTCGGTTTATAAAAATGAGTTTACATGGAGGTAATAACAATGCACTGATGTATTGTCAACTTACTTCTTACTAATATTGTAAATGCGAAAGTTTAAATTGATGAATGTTTCTTAAAAGGTATCTCCGGATGATGACAGATCATGATTAAAATTTGGCACAGATGTAGAACATAGTCTGGAAGAACACGTAGCTTTCCTAATACGGAGTCACATTCCTTTCAGGGGGTTCGTTCGTTCCTAAAATCATTAACATCATCATCTCCCCTGCCTTATCCTACTCCCGTAGGGTCGGCGCACCAGGTTTTCGTCCTCCAAATAACTCTATCATCCGTCATCTCAGTCATCACTCCCTTCTTGATCATGTCACCTTTCACGCAATCCATCCATCTCTTTCTAGGTCTACCTCTACCGGTGTACCTTCACATTCATAACTAACGTCCTAAAATCATTAGTCAATTAAATTTCTGTCCAAACAGCAGGTCAAGTACCCTTAATGCTAGATAACTTAAAAAAAACAGTTAAATGTTCTTCACAAATGTACCCCACTATCGCATGACATCTATTCGTCTATCATAAATTGACATTTGGTAACATGAAACTAGATTATTCATACATTTCCTCTAGACCTTTATGCCGGCAACACACGTTAGGTTTCAACCTTGCAGCATAACTGACAGACACAACAGTCATAGTATACAGAACTGTACAATTTTGTCACAAAGGCCAGGGTTGGTTTGATTAAAACCGTCATGCAAAACCTAACGTGTGTGGCCAGTATTAGAGGTCGTTGACCCTTACAAGAATCCTTACATTCATAAGCCTGTTGGTCGCTCGTCTCTGGTTTCTGGATTTCAGTCTAGTCTAGTCACAGACAATAGTTTTTTGTCTATGCACCGGTCGTTCACACTAACGTTAACTGACAGCCGGTAATGTTATTACCATAATCTAATTGTGTTTTTTTTATTGAAAGGCAAAGGTTGAGATTGATATTCTTTTATGATTCATCTTTTATCGAAATGAATAACAATTTTCTAAGTTCTTAAGGTGTTATAGCTTGAAAAATAATTACAAGTCGCTTTTTACAAATGTGTTTATAACAAAAACATCATTTTGATGTTAACTTCAATCATTTACTTCCTAAGTGTTTCGCCTACGCAATCTACTCGCGTGGGTAAATATTTATCTACAAAACTAAAAAAAAAAAACCAAACAGAGTATTAAATCATCAGACACCTACTTAATATCAACTTATGTACGAGGGGCTATTATTAAACCATCCGAATACCGTTCGACATGATGTTGTCCAGATGCGATATTATTTCGAACTTTATCTGAAGTGCGCAATTAAAGAAGTAAGTGATATTAATCAGGGTTTATTTCAAATTATTTTAATCAAGACATTTCCAAAGTAGGGGATACATTAATGTTCGATAAACGTTCGTAAAAGACGTCCCCTACCATATATTTTCGGTTTTAATTTCTATTTGTTATAGTTGAGTTTATAATTCGCAAATATAATGTAAAAAAGCAATAGAGATGTGCCATCCTATACATTTCAAGATGGGTTCTCACATAATTTACTTTTAGACAAATTAACTTAGTAGTGCTTAGTTGATATTTTATTATTGCGATCATAATCCTCATACTTCTAAGTAAACCATATAAAAACATCTAGTTCATTCCTAATTTTATTATCCTCAAAACATTGTGTGTTCCATTCCTATTCAGTGAGGCAATGGTAATCGTACAGGTAAATAACGTACCATTTATTACAAACCCACACGGTCTGTTACCGCGGCATCTGCGGCTACGTGGGAGCACCGGCTTATGGACATGATTGTGTCACGGTATCGCAATACTGTAAAACGTTTTACTATTTAATATATAAAACTATAGGATTACTAAAATAAATAAAAAAACATTGACATACCATCAGTAGTTAAGTAGCTATCTAATAACTTGATTACTTTCATAAACTGAAACTTAAATATGTAAAATATATGTTCCTCGCATTTAGCATTTTTAAATCATAGTAATCGTAAAGGTTGAAATGAACGAATTTGATTAAAATCGAAATTAAAAGTTATACAATTTAAAATCGATTAAAAAAGATTGTTGATTCGCATCCCTAATTACGTCAAACTGACAGACGTCAAGCTCACCATAGAAGGAAAGAATTGACAGTATAAATCCTGTTTCTGATATACAATCGCTGGCCTAATCCCCTGAGGGAGTGCCATAATCAAGAAGCTGAATTGAACTGATAGACAATCGACAAGCATACGCTAATACCTAATATGGATAAAATCGTTTTAAAAGATCATAGAAACTATTTACTGGACAAAGAATCCACAGTTGATGTTCTGAATGACGCAAAGGATTGCTTGTCACAAATCTAAATAGGTTATGATATTGTACTCTAATAGCATATCATCCGGTGCGAGAATCGAATAAGAATCGAGTTTCCTGATTGCATAACGGTACGTAACGTGTTTGTATCCGATCTGAAAAATCAATTCGGTGTGAAATTCTATTTCATGTAAGAAATTGTGTTCGATATTTGAAGCACTAATAATTAACCAATTCCAAAAAAAAGTTAGGGACTCAAAAGTCATATTCAGAATCGTTAAAGTGACATTACGGTCGCTTAGTGTAGATTCTAAATATCTAAATGTAGCAGTTAATGCGTAAGTTATTCTAGATGGAAATCCTACTTAATGAAAAACTTAAGTTGGATTTCATTCTAAGAGCGAGCCCACACATTTGACTAAACTATCGCTACAACTGTTGTCAGATTGTCAATTGTTTCGCAGCCAATTCAACTATTTAGTTGCACAACTAAAAATCGAGTAGTCTGTGCCATATAAGCTCATAGGAATCAAAGCGCGACTAAACAGTTGTGAGATAGTTTAGTCAAAGGTCCCGCTTTAAGTAGAAATACAATTTCTCAGTCGGCATTGAGTCCGGCCTCGTATAACGCATTTTAACTGAATGTTTGTGTATTTATTATTCAAATTCGCTCCGGCCTCATGGAGGTCCGGACACGATGACATCATTTGGAATATATTAGGAAAACGTTTGCTACAAGAATTCTTATTTGCGATTGTTCGCGAAATTTTAAATTACTACACCAAGTACGCAGTACCAAGGACTATTTTTACAATCGAGTTGTTATTGCATATTATTTTCCTTGTTTTTAAAAAAAACATCAATAGATTCACGCATGTCACTCAGAGGAGTAGGAAGAGATAATTTTCCTTTAGTTTCCTTGATTTCATAAGGCAACTGATATTAAATCTATCATCAAAGTACAAAATAATAATGCCAATATCTAGATAATGTATCTATGGTTAGTAAACTTTTTTCTTGGATTTAAGTTTATTTTATTAGAGTTAATATTTATGTTTTTTTACAATGTCTAGTACAAGTGGGGTTTGCCTAGAAAGAGATAGATTGCGTGAAATGTGACATGATCTAGAAGGGAGTGACTGAGATGGGGTAGATAGAACGATTAAAAATTAATACGGATGCGCCGACTCTTTGTGCGTAGAATAAGGACATATTATGTATATTGCTATACTAATATTATAAAGAGGAAAGATTTGTATTTTTGTGTGTATTGAAATAACTCAAAAAGTACTCGGCCGATTTCAAAAATTCACCACTAAAAGCTATGTTACCAGTGAGTAACATAGGTTATATTTATTTATGATTTTTTAATTTCATGTGAGCGAAGTCGCAAGTCTACAGGTCTTGGTTTCGTATCCCGCCATATACCAATGTGATTTTAGATTTTTCGAATTTTCATACGTATTTAATTTACCGGTGAAGGAAAAACATCGTGATGCCTGCACATATCGGCGAAGAAATTCAAAGATATGTGTGAAGTCAACCAACCCGCACTGGGCCAGCGTGGTTGACTAAGGCCTAGTCACCATCCCACATAATGGCCAGGAGGGAACGGAGGGGTTTAGTGGGTATGCCCCATTTGGGGAGAGTCCCACATAACTCTCGTGCCTGCCCCAAGGCACGGAGTATGCGTAAGGCATTCCCCTTCGACAAAAAAAGGCCTAGTCACCATATCTTAGGGTAGGCTTCGAGCCCCTCGGTGGGGACGTTATAGTGAGCTGGTGATGAAGTCGCAAGCAACAGCTAGTTCATCACTAAATTATTAACTTACAAGTGTATGTGTTAAATAATAGTATGTTTTCTCGATTAACGTAATAATTGATGATGACGACTTCATGTTTAATCTATGAAGTAATCATGTGACGTCATGTTTTGTTGAAGGTCACAAAAAATTCTGATGAATTCAATTAAATTTCTAAATCGTCGTGAGTAATGTTTAATTCTACAGAATGTAATAATGTGTTATTTTGTGGTTTTCCTGAACATTTAGGTATTTTAAATATTAAACAAATCCAAAGTATATTTACCACGATAAATTAAATTGGCAAAGAATTTATGTGACGAATATCAAATATTGACTTGACAAAACTTCATTCAAATATTGGTTGCAGAATATTATTTTTATATCTAAAAGTTTTTCTCAAAACCTTAAAATAAACGAAGAAAAACATTTCCAAAACTTTAAAAATCTATCCAAATCACCACCATAGATACATAACTATACCAGGGGTCGCGAATCACTGGCCCGCGTGCCATAAATGGCATACGTCATAATATTTTGAGCAAGTCGATAATCATAAAAAGACTATGAAAAAAATATGAAATAGGCGCACCGTGGAATTGACCTTATGGCACGTGTAAGACCGCATTAAACATTTCTATAAAAAAATGACACTGTGACAAATGTTCGCCACCCCTGTTCTAACCATTAACAATTAAAAAAATAAAAAAAAACTTACCAATGTAACAATATCCCCAGGGTTAGCTGCAGCTATCCTTCTCAATCTCTCATACAGCAAATCCAGCAATCTTTGATGCTTAGCATTCAGCTCATCCAGCTCTCTAGCGACCGCGTCAGCGCCAGTCAGTTCCCCAGCACCGCGCCCGCAGCGCTGCAGCCGCTGGGAGAGCTCCGCATCCCCTTGCTTCTTCAACTGACGCACATCCAGCGAAGGATGGACCTCCTCGCATAACCACTCCGTGTACCGCTGGCAGCGGGAGCCGTGGATCTATGTTCGTTGGTTAGTTAATACTGACCGTTCTTAAATGAACCAGTTTAGACTGTGATACTAATTGTATGGAGATAGGTGTCTTTTTATGCTGGTTTAATTTTAAAAACAATCAGTTATGTTAGGTTAATTAGATTTAATTTGAAGCTTTTACACACATACATCCGTTTTCATTCATATTGTGATTATTCCTTTTATGAACTTTCAGTTTAATTTTATTGTATTTCAATTAAACGAACTAAAGATTTTAAACATTCTTAATTCATCAGTCAATTTTCATACAAACATTCTATCATAAGTTCAAAAAAAATCACTAATATATGTACTAATACGTAATTTTGTATATTTTGTCACTTTCATAACATATTTAAGTCCAGCTGATAGGTAATCCCAGGAAAATGTCATGCTGGGAATATGCTATGGGATTTTTTAAGCGTGCAACACCCAATGCGTGCCCGATATATCCACGAATGCCAATAATTATTACGTAATTCTACAAGAAAAATTTTTTTTCTTATTTTTCCAAAAAAAATGCAACATTTTTTTTGTGCTGACAACACACAAGTGCATGCAAAGCAAAACGGAAAAAAACTCTTGTATATTTTCGAAGAGGCGTTGACAAAATTTGAATTTAAAATCTTTATGTATGACGGTAGCATATCGTAATTACAAAAATTACAATTTAGTCACATTTAAATGCAGCAGTAATAAATTGCTGTTTTTAATGAAAAAAAAAAAAAATGATTCGCACAATCATACAAACTCATTCACTATTTAATATTAGTTCAAACCGTTAAGCATTATTAAGCAAAAGCAGCGGTAAAAAGCGTTATTTTAGCTAACATATGTTATTTTCAAGCATTACTGGCTGATGCGTTCGCAAGTGCATAAAAAAAGACAAAACAGAACCTCCGCTATAAAAAGAGACCTTGTTGAAGACCAAAGACAAACACGAGCAAACCCGGGAGATGTGCAAAGGAAAAACGCTGGACCGACATTTACAAAACCTTTCATAACCTCAAAAAATCAACAAAAAGTGACCATAGACAATAATTTCAAACAAAATGGCGTCATGACGAATGAATTAAATGATTTTTCGATAGTATTTTTTTCAATTAAACGCCATACAAGTTTATTTTCTAAAATAATCACCTTTGCTTCGCGAATAAATCGTCCTCCATCGACATTCACTTTCTCTATCTTTGGTGTCCTTTCAACGACACTTGTAAGTAGAGCCTGCAAACAAATTTAATATCAAAATGTTGAAAGTATGATACTAATATTATAAATAGGGAATATTTGTATTTTTGTATGTGTTGAAATAACTCAAAAACTACTGGGCCGATATAAAAAAAAACTTTCACCAATAATCTACATTATCACTGAGTAACATAGGCTATATTTACTACTTTAATTCCACGCGGACAGAGTCGCGGGTAAAGGCTAGTCTATCTATACTATTATTTTAAAGAGAAAAAATTGTATTTTTGTTTGTATTGAAATAACTCAAAAACTACTGGGTCAATTTAAAAAAATCTTTCACCAATAAGCTACATAATCACTCAGTCACATAAGCTATATTTTAATTTGTAATTCCACGCGGACTGTGTCGCGAGGAAGAGATCCATACCCTGGTGGTCTCGAGGTGTTCCTTAGGGCGGTGCTCGAGCGGCGGCTGCGCCTGCAGGCGGGCGGCCGCGCCGTCCACCCAGTCCACCTCCTGCTGCAGACCCACGCTGTAGTTCCGCACCAGCTGGTATGCAGCCTCGCAGCTGCGCAGTCTATAAACGTTTGGATATTATTTAAACACTTTGATGATTCTCAAAAAATCACCATCTTCCTCCTTATCCTACTCAAGGAGGGGCGCAACAGGTTTTTGTCCACATAACTATTTCATACGTCATGTCAGTCACGCAATCCATCCATTTCTTTCATCTCGAAGTAAAATAAATGTAAATAACAAGGCATTTTAACGCTTATTGCAAATTTATAATTCAAACAATTGTGTACGAAATCTTCTTATTAATATAAATGTGAAAGTTTAGATGAATTGTTAGTGTTTGTAGCCTAAACTGCTGAACGGATGTTGGTGAAATTCGGCATAAATGTAGATAGTCTGGAAGAACACATAGACTACTTGCTATTATTTTAATTCCACGGCATCGCGAACAACTAGGATAATACAAAAAGCAGTTTCAGCTTAAAACTGCTCTCTTGTAAAATTGTTTTTCCCCAAGCGCAGTTTCCGTAGAAGCTAAGTACTAACCTCTCAGCCAGCTGCTGGCAGACATTGTTCCAGCGCGTGTTGATGTGTTCCAGCTCCTTGTCCAGTCGCTCCAGGTCCGCGTGCTTGCGCGGCAGGGAGGCGTGCAGAGCAGCGCGCGAGGTCTCCACCAGCCGGCGGCAGGTCTCCCCGTCGTCGTTCATCTGGTCCACCTGCACCTGCTGCTTGCTCACCGCCACCTGCAGCCGCAGCAGGTCTTCGTGCATCTGCAGGATTAGATACATCAAGTTTAGAAAAACCCATGTACTTTGTATACCTTGACGTTTCGACATTAAAACTTGTTCTACTCGTATATCTATACTAATATTATAATATAAAGGGGAAAGATTTGTATTTTTGTGTGTATTGAAATAAATCAAAAACTACTGGGACGATTTCAAAAATTCTTGCACCATTAAAAAGCTACATCATCAGTGAGTAACATAGGCTATATTTTTTATTTCACGGAGAGGAAGTCACGAACAACAGCTAGTCTATACTAATAATATAAAGCAGATAGATTTTCATTTTAGATTTTTGTATGTATTGCAGTAACTCAAAAACTATTAGGCCAAGTTCAAAAAATCTTTCACCATTAAAAAGCTACGTTATCGCTGATTAACATAGGTTGCTTTTTTACTCTTTTTTATTTCACGTGGACGAAGTCGCCAAAAACAGTTAGTATACTTACGTCTTTCAACATTTCCACATCATTGGGCAGGTCGTGGAACTGCGCCAGTTTGATCTCGAACTCCGATATCGTCTGGTTGTTCTCCTCTATGCTGTTCACTATTATCTCCACAAACTTTAACCTGCAAATAAAACATATTTTTAAAATGATATATAAATCAAAAGATAGGAATATTAACCGTTAAGAACTTAAAGATTACCTTTCGACGAACAGCTGGCTCTTAGACTGCATATCATTCCATTTGCCCATAACTTTGTCCAGGCTCTTCTTCATAGCCGGGGTCTTGAGGGCGATACCTGACACAAACGAGATAATTACTAAATATAGAGCCTTAATGATCAAGAAGAGAGTGATGACTGAGATGACGGATGACAGAGTTATTTGGAGGACGAAAACCCGGTGCCGCTACGGGCGTAGGATATGGAGATGGTGAGAGCCTTCATGTTTTATTTAAAAACAAATAAACTGAAGGTATACTTCTGAACGTGTTCTGGACTTCTTCCACATCGCTGGCGAGTCCGTGCAGCCCTGTCTCCCAGTCTTTGTGCTGCAGCACGAGGTGCTCGAGGCTGTCCAGGTCTCGTGGAATGTGGCTCGCGATGCGCTCGTGCAGCTGCCGTTCGAACACCTCCAGACGTTCCAGTAGACTGCTGGATTGTTCGGTGAATATACGAGCTGCATTCTTCGATTCCTCTGGAAAAAGGATGAAGGAGTTTCTTGACAAATCATACTAATATTATAAATGCGAAAGTTTAGATGGATGGATGGATGTTTGTTAGAGTTTGTAGCCTAAACGGCTGAATGAATTTGGATGAAATTTGGCATAGACGTCGAGGATAGTCTGGAAGAACACATAGGCTACTCAGTTTTGTTTTTTTTAATTCCACGCGGAAGGAGTCGCGGGCGAAAGCTAGTGTTAAATATTCATTACTAATTTCTTAAAATTTACCAAAATATTTAATTTTTATTGCAGCTGTGAAACCCAACGATATATATACTCGTATTATATCTATACCAAATACGTTCTTCACTCCACGTTAAATTAAAATAAACGACATCAGTATTATTTGGTTTAGAATTTTATTTACATTTCCTGCAATTCTATGATTTGAAAATTAAATAAGCGTGTTTTTAAATCGTTCAATTCATTCTATTACTTTAAGATAAACAAGTACGTTTAATTTAGTTTGTTGTTAAGATTTACCTAAACCAGTATTTTAACCAATCAATACTAGATTATCACGTAATAAAACGCGTAATTTGCTTTTTATTCACTACTCCGCTTTTATTCACTTAATTTCAACATGAAACAAACTAAAATCAAATCAAAATACACCGGTATTCAATCACATAACCTTAAAAACCACAGACTAAAAATTTGCAAACCATCCACCTGACAGGCGCACTTCCTCCCAACGCCGTTCGATAATTCTCTTCCGGTACACGAGTATTGAATTTCTAGGCATTAGATATATTTAACCAACACGCTCCACATGCAATCAGATAACGACTGACTTAGATTCTAGATGTCACAGACTAATTTTATTCAATCGACTTTGACTGTGCTACTGCATGAAATCTATGACGTTCGTCTGTAAAAAGTTGCGAAAAACTAGGACGATAGCCCCGTACCAAGTGACATTGACATTGTCCGATTTAAACACAAACTAATTGAGGAAGACTGTAAAAAGCAGACAAACAGACAGATCGATTTATAGAAAATTAGATTAATTATTGAATAAATAACTTTCGTCCTCAATTCCGATCGCGTGGAATTTAAAAACCAAAGTAAGTAGCCTATGTGTTCTTCCAGACTATCCTCTATATCGATGCTAAATTTCATCGAGATCCGTTCAACAGTTTAGGATACAAACTCTAACAAACATTCATCTATTTAAACTTTCGCATTTATAACATTAGTATGATTTAGTATAGAAGTATTTCAACCCGTAAAGGTAATAAAAACTACATTAACTTGATTTTTACAAAGAAATTGTATATTTCTACATAAACAATACTAATATTGTCTTATTTACTTTAAATAAAAGTACATAGTAGTTTCTCATATTATTAACCTACGTTTTATCGCAATGCAAGGAAACTGTGACATTACATAACAGAAGCAAAATCAATAGGCAAGTTTGCCAACTGACTTTTTTCAGTCTGTGGCTAGCCACCCACTCTAGTTGGTTTGGAAATTGCAACAATAACTGACCAATCTACGCCTCAGACCGAGGTCAATATAGAACGGTTGCTTAAAAAATTGACATGACATCATAGTTGAGCCGTAAATTTAATTATTTCAACGGTCATAAATTACTAAGGCTTCAGAACAACGCTTTCGATAAATAGTATGGATCTTTCTTCATTAGTATGATCTTATCTATACTAATATTATAAAGAGGAAAGATTTGTATTTTTGTATGTATTGAATAATTCAAAAACTATTGGGCCGATTTTAAACATTCTTTCACCGTTAGAAAGAAAATTTATCTGTGAGTAACATAGGGTATGTGTTACTAATTTCACGCGGGCGAAGTCGTGAGCAACAGCTAGTCTTTAATATATTATCATCCGTTTGTAATTTACCTAGGAATATTGTGGACTCGGCGAACATCTTACCAACTCAGTCACAATGTACAGATATTTCGGCAACACTTTAGTTAGGTCAGATGAAAAACAGAGCAAAGCTAGTGAAATAATTAGGGTAAGTACATACTAAGTCTTAATAATATTACAAATCCGAATGTTTGTTGCCATATAACTCCAGAACGATTGTATGGAAGATGATGAAATTTAGAACAGATATACCTTACGATCAGGAATAACAGACTTGTTTTATCCTGAAAAATTACGGTTCTATGAATAATCATGATTTCAGTGGATTTGTTTACAAAGGATTGAAGAACCCCGGGCATGGATCTCCATGGTTGCGGTTGGATTTAGTATCTCTATACTATCACTAGTTAAGAACAGAGAAATGAATTTCGAGGGATAATATTCTTTTCTTTTTGCATATACAAAATCTTACCCAGACGCAGACGAATTCGCGGTCAACAATTAGGTATTACATAAGTTGCTAATGGCAGCACAGCGCGGTTTGCGGTCTATATAACTAAATACAACTGGGTATGGCGAAGATAGACAGACATAAACAATGATGCGAATTCCATTGTGTTGATTTATGAATACACAATGTTTGTACATATTCCAATCTCGTGTGAAAAGAATATTTGACGTTTTCATTATATCGATTATGTTTCGACAGGCGATTGATTTACGATACTTCTTTTAACTCGGCGTTACTCCGATATCTTTAAGCATCCCAAGATCTTTACAAAAAACATGAAAAATCACCTTAGTATGTCTTCACAAGTCCTTAATTGTAACTTTTTAATTCATTATCTATCTCTATGTGGGATCAACGTGATAACCTCCATATTGAGCTATAGATCAGTTCATTAATCTTTCCTTTTTGACCAACTTCCAAAAGGAGGAGGTACTCAATTCATCTGTTTTTTTAGGTGTGTTACGGCATAACTCCGCCCATGGTAGACCGATTTTGAAGATTCTTTTTTTATCTGAATGGTAGTGCTTGTCGGTGGGTCCCATTTTTTTGTTTAATTTTTGGAGTCAGACTACGGTGAAGTTAAATAGTTTAGCTCAAAATCGCGTGACGAAAATTGGGGTCTTTTTGGTTTCTTTGCTTACGTAGCCTAAACTATAAGACTTACATAAAAACGTATATACAACTCTAATTGTTAGCAATAAAGTAGCACATCACATCAAGAGATTTAATGTCAATAACAGGCAGATATTCGTGCTTATTTAATAAAGGTCCCATTACACCCAGTGGTCATTGTAGTACTGATTTAAGCAAGCGAATGCGCCTGCGCACATAATTGATGACGTCATATCTGACCTAATAGACACGAAAATAGATTTAAGGGACAAGGAATTTAGTAATCAAGCCTAGTGTAGGTGTAGAGTTAGGGAACGTTAGTATTCTTTTTATTTCAAAGTTATGTCTATTTTTGTAGTAGTGAATGAAATATGCCTAACTCAGCCTTTAAGTAGTCTCTCTTAGTGTAGATTTAGTAGTAGAAATCTTTCACTAAGGGACTTCGACAGTGAGAGTGATATAATTAGTTTATAGCTGTAATTAACAATGGACTAAGGCCAGTCGTACATAAGATGCTATGCGATACAAGTGAAGAAACACGCAAGCTCTCCTTAGCGATATGGATCGTCGACGTAAGTCGTCTATTCAGTCACTACAGGTATATCGACTACGAATTTATATTTTTTGAACTGTATATTTTGCTCTACTATTTTGAAAATCGCGGCAACTTTTGTATTTGTACCGAAACTCTTGACAAACAGGTGGCTAGCGACTGGTGATGGCGAGAACAAAATGTGTGACTCGTTTCTGTGTAGGAACATCTATGAAATTGTAAGTCGCTTAGCGATATTTCGAATATTTATGTTGCCTTGTGTAAGGACCTAACTTTATTTATATGTTAGTAATATCTGAGTATTTAGATTTATTGCCATGATAATGAACTTCAGTTCTCAAATGTACATACATGTATGTATATATGTGCATCGCTTATCACAAGCACCACAATTAACGTTTATTGCGAGGTCGGATGTCAAATACAAATATAGAGACAGACAGACGAGAAGTTAATGTTTTATAGTACTAAGTAAACTAACAGAAACTGTTTGTTATATTGTTACTTATTCTATCCCGTTATTGTTTATAATATTAATTAACTAGCTGCTGCTCGCGACTTCGCCCGCGTGAAATTAAAAAAATAGCCTATGTTACTCAAAAATCAAAAATAAAGATCTTTCCTCTTTATAATATTAGTACAGATTTAGTCAATGAAGATGCCTTGTAATTTATCATGAAATTGTGCAATACAAAAAACATTTTTTTAGTAAAAGTGGTATACGAATCCTATTGTTTTATTTATTTTATCGACAGGAAGCCATCAAACAAAAATTATAACACCGGAAACAAGACTAGTTAACTAAAAAAGAATTTCTTAAAAAACTCACCACCTTTCCCGAAGGAAAATATTCGTTTTATCTTCTTCATAGCTGCCAAATTGAATACAGCTCTATTTCAAACGCACTAAGGTTCAATAATGACTACACTCAGTTCAAAGTTTGTTTACATTGTGTATACAGTATGTTTTGAAAATAAAGATTTTCGCACGTTCATTATATGAATTTGTTCGACCGATACCTAAATATAAACTGCTTGAGATTATTTTAAACTATTGTATATGTACATACAATTTTTATTACAATATCAAATATCTTAAGGAATGAAAAGTAAATAAGAAGTAAAATAATTATTTAAAAATATTACATAAGAAAGGGTTTAATTGTTATTAATGGCCACTAAAAGTTTTAATAATATTTCAATATGGCTCTCAAATTATATACCTTTTTTGTGTTTGGCAAAACTTTGATAGAGTAGCATTAAATATTTGAAAACTAATTTTAATTTATATCTATATTAATTTTAAAATATTCACTATTCTGTTAAACGCCTACTATAATTGTATAAGTAAAAATCTTTAATTCATAAAAAATATAAAAGAAATAATAAAAAAAATTACAAGTCACAGAAGCACAAAATTTTTATCAAATCAATTTAATAAAATTTAAAGAAACTAAAAAATATATTTAAAAAAGAACAACATTCAAACGTTCGATTAAAAACTCTTTAGACACGAAACCTTTTCCGAAATAACGCACTGGCCGCAAAGACGTACGTTACATCTTACCGCCCACAAAAGACTAATTGCGAAGTTCCCGCAGGAGGCAAACTCCCTTAAACATTCGTATGGAATTCTCTGACTCAGACAATACAATAAACAATAGATATAAACATATAACAGACATGATAACATTGGCAGATTAAAAATAAACTATCTCGACATTATAGCCAAGTTTAGACGTGTTAAATTTCTGTTACCGAAACAATTCTAAAGAATATTATCATCGCTATAATTTTATTAAAAAAAACTGCAACATCCTTCGATCATTTATAGTTATCTCTGGTCGAAAGGGATAGCAATAATTAACGGTTAGATGCATATTCATATCATTAAACAAAAATTGTAATACGTAAAAAATCCTCTATTCCGCATCAAATTAAAGAATCACATATATCAGATAAAAGAAACAATCGAAATAAAAACCTCATTTTTGAAGTCTAAATGGATGGATGTTTCTTAGATTTTGTAGCCTAAACTGCTGAACAGATCTCGATAAAATTTAGCATAGATGTAAAGAATAATGTGGTAGAACAAATAAGCTACTTGCTTTTTTTTAATTCCATGCGGACGGAGTCGCGGGCGGAAGCTAGTGAATGAATATTAGAATATCATAAATTTATCTGAAAATCGATAGTAGTCCAGTTATTTCCAAAACAATTTTTAAAGCATACGTGTGTTTACAAATTAAAAAGCACACAAAATTAAATCGAAGGATAATTGCAATTGGAGGTCGCACGACATATGTTCGAGTACACTCATTTTTCAATTACTTTAATAGAAACGAATGCTTTTTTTAACTTCTTAATTGCATAACAATTTGTTATTACGTAGCACGAACTGTATATGTTACTGTTATAAGCGCGTGCGCACACATTTGACTAAACTATCGCACAACTATTTAGTCTCGATTTGATTCCTATAAGCTTATATGGAGGTGAGCATAACATTTTTTAGTTGTGCAACTAAACAGTTGAGCGTAACAATCGACAATCGCACAACAATTATGCGATATTTCTAGCTGACCTTTTTCTGGGAAGAAAGTGATAGAGAGAAATAGAAAGGTAACGATTTTTAATTTCATACTAAAGTTGACGAATTCGCGGTTTTTATGTAATACTAGCTGTTCCCATGCGGCTTCATCCGCAGCTAGTTATAAAAACTTTATTTTATCCTTTAAATATGTCAAATTATCAATTGCAAATGTCAAAATGACATGACATGATGACAACCTTGCTTCCTTAATGTTGGCAGCAACTTATGGTCTCTTTCCCACATTAGTATTTTTATCCAATTTATTTACTCCCTAAATTTAATAGCGTGAAAATATATAGCCTAAAGCATGTCGTAAGTGTAGGCCTTTCTATTGAAAAAAGGATTATTCAAAAATATGCTGTAATTGCTGACATCTTAGGTGACAAAGAAGTGTGTGTTTACGCTTTATTATAATAGTATAGATAATAGTATAGATAATAGTATAGAAGTATAGATAATTAAAAAATATAGAACATCTATAGGAGATAAACTAACAAACAATATACTATGTTGAGAAGATTCTACAATGATTTGCAGTAATCTCCACAACACATCTAGCTGCTATTTCAACTAATGGTCTTTTAAGTACTGACATTTAACTCTAATGATTTAAAAGGTTAATTCATTGAAATAAAAAAGCTGGGTGAAGATTTAGTTCACAACGTTTAATACAAATTATTTATACAATTAAAGGATTTACGTAGAAATTATAAATTCTACTAACCGTATTATCGATTTGAAAACATTTTTCTTTAATTTATTTTATACTAGCTTTCGCCCGCGACTCCGTCCGCGTGGTATTTAAAAAAATAAAAGTGAGTAGCCTATGTGTTCTTCCTGACTATCCTCTACGTCTATGCCAAATTTTATCGAGATCCGTTCAGCCGTTTAGGCTACAAACTCTAACAAACATCCATCCATCTAAACTTTCGCATTTATAATATTAGTAAGATGTAAGAAGTAAGATTTAACTGATCCATATAATAACAGTAAAACATGACCTATCATTTAGAGGGTGATCTTATAATTCTTTACTCTACCATTTGAAGTTTTCAAGAGTATAAAAGAAGACATCAATGCCGAGAAACTTATATTACATATTATAGTCTCTGTCTAATCGAAGAAGTTGAAAGAGACACGAATAATACACGAGTTGTAAAATAATGCTTAGTTTACATTATCCCAGTCCAGTTATCAAATCCAGCACTAAATTACAAAAGGAAAAATATAATCCAGCACAGAAATCTCAAGCGTCGTTTTCTGTATGTATTTACAATTTACCATTTACAATCCAGCACTGGATTACTGGAATGGTATAATGTATACAGGGTACATTTATAACTCACCTTCAGCTCGTGCTCTCCTCTCGAACTCGTCAAACAGCCTGTTGACGTCATCAATCTCACGTCGCAGCCTCCTCAGTTGAGGGTCGGCGGCGTCGCCTTCACTTAGCAGCTTCTCTGCGTCCTCGTTAAGTGCGCGACGTATCGCTTGACGTTGCTCCGCGCCCATTGCGACGAACTGCAGCACAACAATAGTTAAATAACACTTCTTATTATAAATGCGATTGGATGGATCATCAAGTAATACAAAAACGTATTTCTTTGTAATTTGGAATAAGGAAATACTAGCTTTCGCCCGCGACTTCTTTCGCGTCCGTTATTGCAAATTTCATCGAGATCCGTTCAGCAGTTTAGGCTACAAACTCTAACATCCATCCATCTAAACTTTTGCATTTATAATCATATACTTCATACTAATATTATAAATGCGAAAGTTTAGATGGATGGATGTTAGAGTTTGTAGCCTAAACGGTTGAATGGATTTCGATCGAATTTGGCACAGATGTAGAGGATAGTCTGGAAGAACACATAGGGTACTTGCATTTGTTTTTTTTAATTCCACGCGGACGAAGTCATGGACTAAAGCTAGTATTAGTATAATTACCACAGTAAAGTTACAGACAATATACGTTTAAATAAATATGAAATCGACTCGTAATACTTACTTGTGGGAAGTCCCATCCTTTAACCACTTTGATAGTTGCGAAAATCATATTCTGTCTCATTCTTAGCTGCTTCCTCTGCCATAGTTGAATCACCTTTATCACAATAAATATTATTATTATAGTAATAAACACATCTGCACTTATGTACAATGTTATGTACATTGCAATGTTCACAATGTTTTAATATATATAATCTTTAAATGTAGTTATTTTAATCTTATTGAGAGTTGACGTATTTACATCGTTAAGGTTAAAATAATATGACATTTTAATCTAGATTACTTATAAATATTACTTTTGCATTATAGTAAGAGACTTCTCGAAAATGTAGTAATTATATGCAAAAGCATACTTAGATTACTTAAGCAGTAACTGATGTTTTCATACTAAATCTACACTAAACGTCTTCCTTAGTGACCACTTAACGATTCTGGGTCATGACTATGACTTACACTATCTTTTATTGTCTTTGTATTTAATTTAGAACGTTTTAGTGATTTAGATACAAACATGTCTATTTTTAGTTACTCTGTGATTACAGACTTATAACGTTTAGATAGGCTCGTTATAATTTCTCATTTATAATTCGTATTTGTATGTGTGCATTCGTATGATTATGACGTCATTCGTGACGTAATCCGTCTATTGCTATCTCCGAGTATGTATTGTTGACCCTCAATTCGACGGAGTTTTTGTAGTAAAAAAGTTATTTTTTAGAAATATCCCATTTTTGGATATGGAATCAGTACAGGATAAATGCAAAATCTATTTTTAATCAATTTTTCGTCACACTGGTCATTATCGAATTAAGGGTTAAGAATAAAATCGATACCGATCATTGGCATACAAGCCCCATCCCTATGACATCTGTCAATGTCAATGCCAATGTCAAGTTTTAAGGATATGCGCTTTTCTCAGTCATTTTTAATATCGAAGTATAACATTAAAAAGTATACTAACTCTATCGTAAGCGGTCCGCAGCGCGTCCGCAGCGTGCAACGCGTCCGCACAGGGCGGCGGCAGCGCCAGCACTGCGGCGGGGAGGGCGGTCTCTGTGCCGGCCCCGCCCACACGCACGCGCCAGCGCACGCGCCCCGAGTTGTCTACTACCGTCACTGAGGAACCTTTCTCTACTGCCACCTGGTTAAATATTGGATATTTATATTTTTTTTATAATTTGTACACCCCTAGCGTGAAAAGAGTTATTCACAAATATGCTGTGATTGCTAACATCCTGCATAACAAAGTGTCTCATCATCACCACTATATGTCCCCACTGAGTATCGGAGCGTACCCCAAGTAAGGAGGGACTAGGCCATAGTCAACTTGACTTGACTTCACACATATCTTTGAAATTCTTCGATATGTGCAGGCATCACGATGTTTTCCTTCACCGTAAGAAAGTCGAGTAAATTTTGTACATATGAAATTCCAAAATCACATTGGTACTGCGGGATTCGAACCCAAGACTTGTCGATTACTGAGCCCACCGATGCTCAACAAAATATTTGTTTACGCCTTTTAAAGTACAGTAAAGATTAAACTTATAAATCCCACAAAAGCCTAAAAAACCTCATATATATACATTAGCGTGTTTATAAGCGCAGACGGTGTCAGCGCGCAGCGGGCGGGCGAGCGGCGCGCGGCGCAGCTTCAGCGGCCGCACGGCCTGCGCCTCCTCCGCCAGCCGCGACACCACGCCCCCCTGCGCGTTCAGCTCCTCCCGCAGCTCCTGCATGCCCTTCAGCAGTCTCTCCCCTTGGTCCAGCGTGAACTCAGACTGGGAGAATGTGGAGTTCAACGCTTCTTCACGTCTGGAAAGAGACAGATTGTTATTTTGTTGTTCATTGAATGTTATAAATTAGTTAAGGCTAAAAGAAAAATTTTTGATGCAATGACATGAGCCAATCATACTTACTAATATTATAAATGCGAATGTTTAGATGGATGGATGGATGTTTGTTAGAGTTTGTAGCCTAAACGGCTGAACGGATTTCGATGAAATTTGGCATAGACGTAGGGGATAGTCTGGAAGAACACATAGGCTACTCAGTTTTGATTTTTTTAATTCCACGCGGACGGAGTCGCGGGCGAAAGCTAGTGAGGTATACAACTCACAGAATAGTTGTGAAACTATTGTTTTGTATTTGTATCTATTTTAAAGAACTCAATTTTGGATTTTAATCATAGTAACATTATGAATAAGAAAGTTTAGATGGATGGATAAATGTAAGAGGGTATCTCCTAATCATGCTGAAATTTGGCACAAATGTAGAATAAGTCATTTATTGGAATTCCGAGCAAACAGTCGCGGGTAAAATAGACAAATATTATATTAAGTAATTTCACATATTATGTGGATTAACTTACTTTTGTATCCATTTTTCTGCTTCTTTAACTTCTTCAAAGAAGTTATGGTACTGCGTGGTGTGTTTAAGATGTGTCTCAAGACATAGCGTCAGTTGTAACACCCACGCCCATTGAGATTGCATCACCTATAAACAAATTAGTTTTATATGAAAAAAATAGTTTTTAACATGAAAACTTAAAACCAATACATTCAGAGATAACTAAAGTTTAAATTTCTTTAAATAATTCCTGCCCTTTCTACTACTTTCTAAGGATAATTTCTTGTAAGGTGGTACGTAATTGATATTACGTACATCAGTACAACGTTAACTTTTTAAATTTTCTAGTTTCCCAAACATGTATATGATCACATATATAATTATGTACCTAGATTAAGAGAAGGTCCTGCCTCCTGTAATACAGGTCCCCACCTAGCTCAGGAAGCAGAGCCTCAATGATTATTGTGCAACTAGTTTAATTAATAAAGTGTTTTTATTTTTTTATTATATATTTTTTAAATTTCTTTCTCCCACTAACCTGCAGATGTGACTCGATAGTCTTAGTAGCAGGATGATGCTGAGCAATCAGGGCCTCTCCGCGGTCGATCACATTACTGAACTGAAGTTCTCTCTTCTCCAACGAAGACATAAGTTGCTGCACCAAAAACAACTCTATTACAACACTATAAAGTTCAAAATACAATAAAAATCGTCAGAATACTGGCACGTAAGAATTTCGATGTTAATAATGTTTAACAAACCTCTTTATCGTCTCCAAACGAATGCTTGCGTAAAAAAGAAAGGAATCATTAAAATAAATTAATACAAACCACCGTGCATATACAAAGCAATAGATATTGGAATTAAAACAATATAAATATATAAAATAGATGTTTTGTAGATGTGTAATTAAAGGTTGGGACTTAAAATTAGGTGTGTCTAAGTAGGCCACGCCCACAATTAAAATCTAATACCATTTTTTATAATTTTTGTATATGCTCGGTAAGATAGCGAAAAACTGAGTAAATCCAATTATTATGTACAACTTTGATGTGCGTGCGTGTGTATATAATGTAGGTGTTTTATAATGAAGTAGTGAAAACGTGGAACAAATGATAGGTAGCTCTAAACATCTAATACTAAGTTTATTCTAAAACTATTATAGATGTATTTCTAAATATCATGAAATACACTAAAACGTCACTATTTAAACCATTTTTATGCTTCCAATTATGTTATTTCAAACATCTTAGCGTCCCAAGGTCATATACGCAAGTACCCTCCCCCTGCTTTATTTAAAATTCTGTGCGACTCGTACAATATCAAGCAACTAAGATATCTGTAAACTATTGTACAAGGGAAAAAAAATGAATGAAAATTGAAATGGGAAGTGAAAATTATGCGCAATTTTTCTCTATATTAACTATACTAGCTGTTGCTCGCGACTTCGCCCGCGTGAAATAAAAATATGGCCTATGTTAATCAGTTATTACATAGCTTTATTATGGTGAAAGAATTCTTGAAATCTGCCCAGTACTTTTCGAGTTATGTATATACAGAAATCCAAAAATCTTTCCTGTTTATAATATAAGTACAAATAAACCAGTTATGTAAAGTGTAAAAACTTACTTCATAGTAGTGTTGTACCGCGGGCAGGTTGATGTGCGGGTCAGCCCAGTCACGGGACAGTTCCACTTGCTCCTTCTCGTTAAGCCAGTTCAGCTCCGCTGTCGCCGACTGCAGGAAGTCTTGCAGCGCGTCCAGGTCTGATATACTACATACAAGAAAAACCATATTTTATCATTAATTAGTACTATTGTGTAGCTCATATCCGACTCGAAGGACCAAAAGTATTTTTATCAATACTTCAATTATTATTAAATTACCTTAGGAATTTATTATCCACACAAACATAGATGTTTTAACAAGAATACATTACTTTCCTATGTAAAAAAATACCCTTTTAAGGCTGTAATTACAGATTTATTAAAAACAGACCTGTTTGTATCAATTACTAAAAGTTTCTAAAATAAATCTAAAAACAATAAATTACATTGTCCAGTGACATGAAGTTTTATTAAAGTCCCATTTTTCCCTGTTTCAATATTTGTATAGTTGTAAAATTTGTATGAATAATTATGACAATACTAGCTTTTGCTCGCGACTCTGTCCGCGTGGAATTAAAACAACAAAAGTGAGTAGCCTATATCTTCCAGACTATCCTCTACATCTATGACAATCATCGAAATCAGCAGTTTAGTCTACAAACTTACAAACATACATCTAAAATTTCGCATTTATAATATTAGTCAAGTAATATTTACCGTTTAGTACTGGTAGATAGCAGTTCAGCGTACAGTTTCTGCAGCTGACTGAGATGTTGGTTGTATAGGTTTAACTCTTCTCCGTTGAAGTTAGATCTATTGTGTACACATTGTTCTACCTGCAACAAACATACGAATATGGGAATAGACAGAAATGACAAAAATTCACTATAATAGACAGTATTAATAATTTTTTTGTACAAGATACAGTGAACATTCACTTTTAACATGAATAGAGCTGATTTTGAATGATTTTCAGCCATTTAGCTATCAGTTATTTAAGTTTTAAACTTAGCAATATAAATTAACTAGCCTTCATCCGCGACTATGTTAGCGCAGAAATAAAAAAAAAACACATAATAATTAGTAGACTATGTGTTTTTGCAGACTATGTTCTAAAACTGTGTCAAATTTCATCGAGATCCATTCAGCAGTTTTGGCTACAAAATCTAACAAACCTCCATCCATCCATCTAAACTTTCATAATATTAGTAAGAAGATTACCTTGGAGTGGAATTGATCGATTTGTTTGTGCTCTCTTTGATGTTTGTCGAGTTCGTGTTGAACTGTGGGTAAGTCGGATCCGTATTCCGATTCGTGCAGTTTTTTCTATGAAAAAAAAAATATTTGATTAAAACAAAATTGGTTTATCATTAACTGAGTCTAGAATGATTTTTATAGGTAAATGTATGAATATATTTTCTAACAATTGTAAGAAATTTAACTTCTGAGAGATTTTATTCTAAAAACTGCTCGTTAGCTAAATGTTAATCTTTGAACTTTTTTGTTCAAAATTTTCTACGTTGTACTAAATTTTCTTTCAAAGTTTGAAGATCTTATAGTATTAAGAATATCGAAGTACTCTCACCAGTCTCTCCTTACACCACTTGGTGGCGGCGTGAAGCTGCTGGAATTTGGGGTCAGCATCATGCACACGCGTCTCCAGTACAGTGCGTGTCTCGCGGCGCACGGTGGTCTGCTGGACTGGCATGCGCACTGACGACAGTCGGGGCACTAACCGTCCAGTGAACGCCTGACGCGCGTTCACCCAACGCTCGTGGATTTGTTGCACACTATAAATATGTATGGATATACATTATAAGGGTTCCTTCTCACAGAGTAAAGCAGACATTTATCGCAAATTAAGCTTTAAAATATTGAAATAACGTTTAATATTGCTTTACACGTATTTTGCTAGCACTTAAAGATGTTCAAAGTAAAATTAACCTTGTTTCAATCGTATAAAGCTCAATTTTAGATGCAATAAAAATCTACACAAACTCTGAACGGATCTTAAGGAATTAGCTGCGTCCGTACCAGACGAAAGCACAAACAAATTTTTAAACCAGAAAGATGCCCTAATTGATAAAACCGTATTAGAAGACAGATTATAAAACACAATATTTAATTCAAGAACATTCTAGACTCACCGTCGGTGCAGTTCAGTGGCCTGGGGGTATCTTCCTTCGCGTAACGCGTGGCAATCCTGGAACATGTCTTGTATGCCATGTTCCATAGCTCTTAGCTCTTGTTCTATTTGCTCCGCGGCCAGTTTAGCCTCAGCGGGGTGCACGCCGCGCTCCAAGCGACGGATCTCTGACTCTATGTGGCGTTCTACGTTCTCTAGACCTGATTCCGTTTGTTTTATGTCCCTAAAGGAGAAATATTATTTTGTTACCGTTTTTACTCTTGTAAAATCTAAGTTTAAGAATATAAGGCTAGCTGTTGCTCGCGAATTCGTCTGCGAGAAATGAAAAAATATATAAAAAACTAGCTTTCGCCCGCGACTCCGTCCGCGCGGAACAAAAAAAAACAAAAGCAAGTAGCCTATGTGTTCTTCCAGACTATCGTCTACATTTATGCCAAATTTCATAGAGATCCTTTCAGCCGTTTAGGCTACAAACTCTAACAAACATCCATCCATCCATCCATCTAAACTTTTGCATTTATAATATTAGTAAGAAGTAAGATTGCCTGTGTTAATCACTGAAAACGTATTAGCTTTTGAAATCAGCCCATTAGTTTTGAGATATTTCAATACATACCAAAATAAATAGTTTTCCTCTTTATCATATTAGTATATGGTAGATACATAATTTCTATAATTAAATTTGCCAATATTTATATTACAACCTTAACACTTTGAATAAACTTTTGCTACAATGCTTTTGTTTTAGAAAAATTAAAAAGAACCAAGCCTTTTAAGTTTCACTAAGCAGATAACCAAGAAAACAATCTTTCGTCCTACACTGATTAGCATTTTGCAGTTTGTTTACCTGTGCAGCTTCTCAGCGAGACGCTGCAGGCGCTCTAGGCGTCGGATCTCATCAGCCAAGTCCCTCTCTCGCTCCTGCTGCGCCATCAGCAGCCGCGCCCACGCCTGCTCCAGCGCCTCGGGGCGGAGCGTCGCCTCCACCTCGCACTCGCCCACGCACTCGAAGTATTTCTACACCAACACAATGAACAATACGATACACGCATTAGAAATTGCGTTGTATATTTTACTAGCTGTTCCCGTGCGGCTTCATCCGCATGGAATTATAAAAAACTTTATTTTATTCTTTACATTTTGTCAAATTCTCGATGCAACTGTCAAAATTCAAATGCACAAATGACAATTGTTTTTTTTTTATATAATACAAGGTGGCAAACGAGCAAGCGGCCACCTGAATCCACCGAAATGGAAAGCGACCGCTGTCCATAAACATCCGCAATTGCAGATGCGTTGCCTACCCTTGATTGACGGAGGAGGAGACGCACATAAAGAGGACATTTCCCGTTCCTATGTGTCTCCTCCACCATCAAGTCCACTTTTCCTTCCCATCCTTTCCTCTTAAGAAAAGGGTTGAAAGGGAAAGGAGTTAAAATTAGGCCTCCGGCACCACACTCATCAGACGAAACGCAGAATTGCTTCCACTTCACGCCTTTTTTCTGTGAGGTCGTGGTATTACTCCGGGCGAGCCGACCCATCCGTGCGAAGATGTTAAAGCGGGCTCTACCACTGTTAAACAGCTGAACATTCAAGTCAGCTGTTAACAGCTGTTAGCAGGATGTCATCATAAATGTTGTTACCTCGAGGTCGCGGTACTGGTGGAACAACTTCTGCTTCTCTCGCTGTCTCAGAGGCACCTCCTCATTACGGAAGCGTGTGCTCTCACTCAGCAGCTTCTTCATCTCGATTAAAGTAGACGGGAAAGCGCGATCCTGTTCACATTCATACACATGAAAACCCAGTACTAATAATTCTACTAGCGTCATTGGCGAGATAACTTGATACTGTCTTTTTTACTGTGATTAGGGAGGAGGAGGATTCATAAAAGGAATTAACTCGAAATATTTTTTTTGAGTTATCATAAACGACATTATTTTCGCGAGAATACGACTAATTCAACTCGCGTCACGATAGAATGAATAAAAGAGATGTGACAACGTTTCTCTCTCATTTAAGTCTCCTGTGTATGCCAAACTTCAAACGCAATTTCCCAAACATACACTTTGAGTAATTCCTTTTATGAATAAAAGTGCGTAAAAAATATAAAGTTTTAAATCACACTGATTTTTGCCTGCGTCTCCGTCCGCGTGGAATTTAAAAAAAAAAAAAGCAGCCTATACCAAATACCATCGATATCCGTTCAGCCGTTTAGGCTACAAACTCTAACAAACATCCATCCATCTAAACTTTCGCATTTATAATATTAGTATGAAGTATGATAGATAAACCCTAGCGTGTGTGACGAAACATTCTTCGTCCGTCTATTACACCGTGAGTACTAACCTGCATGAGTGAGCACTTCTCGTGTAACCAGGCGCGGTGCGCGGCCGCCTGTTCGGTGTAAGCGGCGGCGCGCCGTTGGGACTCCGCATCGAAGAGCGGATGCACCGCCGGCGGTTCAGGGAATGTCTCGTATAGTGATGAAATGTATGTGATGAGGGACTTCTCGTCCGGTTCGTGTGTGTCCACATCTGGAATTGAATGAAAATAATTTAGTAACTGCTTAACAATCCCAAGTACGGTTGTCGACAGGCCATAAAAAGCCAAAACAATAAAGTTTATAAAACCATGATCGTCAACCCTGCGTGAGTAGGATAAGTCCAGGGTGATGATGACAATAGCAACTGCTAAATAAGACGGGCCTCCTAAAAAAATAGTTAGCTTTTTTCAAACAGTTTTAAAAATGCTTATGTACACAAAGATATTTAGACAACCCTAACACTAAAGCAGTTGACATGAGTCATACATAACACAAACATGGGTAGCGTGAATAATAACAGTTGCCTCGGAATGGAGACCGCTTTGATGTCACGATAAGATTGCAAGAATTACCGCGACTGCAGTTTGAAACGCATTTAAACTCGTGTATACTTGTAGAAATACAGCTTTTATACTTGAATTATACAAATTCAAGTATACAAGCTGGAGCTTTACTAACTTTTCAAGGTATTTTACTTAGTATATTTAAGTCTGGTGTATTAATCACACAAGAAATCTATACTTCTATACTAATATAATAAAGCGTAAGCACACACTACTTTGTGGCGTAAGATGTCAACAATCACAGCATAGTACTCAATTCGTCTGTATGGTTTTTTTTATGTGTGTTACGCATAACTCCGCCGCTAGTGGACCGATTTTGATAACTCTTCTTTTATCCGAAAGGTACTTTTTTCTTTGATTTTTGGAGTCAAATACTACGGCGTAGTTAAATAGTTTATTCCGCGTCTCGTTTCAAAATGTTCAAACGATTGTAGCTTTTAACGTGGAACACTGTCAGTTTCCCCGGCTGTACATATAATTGGCGTATTACTGTCTACGAAGGAACAATGGCTCATAAAACGGCACCAGACCAGTCTGTACGATTGCATTGCTAATAATAAACAATTGAATATCTACAGGTGCATTACTGACACTAAGCTATTTATTTACGATCGAAATCAATATGCAATCTTAAAAATCTATCCGAAAATTCCTCTAAACTACAGATCCTGTTTCAAGAGCTATTTAGAACCATAGATCAGTTAAATTTAAATTAATTAAAACATTAAGGAACACCATTGTCTGATAGAGGCTCAAATAGCTTAAAAGTGACGTCACTGTCAGATAGAGTACCAAAACCCGATACTTCCATCACATATTTTATACGTTGGATTGTTATCTGACAATTTACAATAATTGTGGAACAGGTCCTAATTAAATTCTCTTTTATAACCAACTGCAACAATATAAATAAATACGATATTGTTTATAAACAACTCGCATCGTTTCCTTTGATATGTTACATATTTACTGTGTAGCGAATTTCACTCACAATCGTTTATATCTAAAAAAATCGATACGCTCAATAAAACGAGATAATTCGTTGGCGCATCGAATCGGTTAAAACAAAGACTTGATGTCTTGTAATCGATGCGTGACGAATAACAGGTGGGAAGCTATATTATTGGATTCAAAATTATAGGCTTTGGATAGATTTTCTAGTAAATTGTATAGATCTATTAAGCTTAGAGAATCAATTAAATTTTACTATCTATTATGTATGTGTGTGGAATTCGATAGTACCAAAAAAATATTTTTATTTTTGTATGTATTGAAATAACTCAAAAACTACTGGGTTATCGATAAACGATGCCTTTCATAGGCATCGTTTATCGCAATCATGAGATTAAAAGAAGATCATAAAAACCAAGGTATTTTTTTTCAAACAGTTTAAAAATGGTACACAAAGATATTTAGACAACTATTGTCGTATTATAACACTAAAGCAGTTGACATGAGTCATACATAACACATACATGGGTAGCGTGAATAATAACAGTTGCCTCGGAATGGAGACCGCTTTGATGTCACGGTAAGATTGCGAGAATTACCGCGAATGCAGTTTGAAACGCATTTAAACTCGTGTATACTTGTAGAAATACAGCTTTTATACTTGAATTATACAAATTCAAGTATACAAGCTCGAGCTTTACTAATTTTACTTAGTATATTTAAGTCTGGTGTACTAATCACACAAGAAATCTATACTTCTATACTAGTATAATAAAGCGTAAGCACACACTACGTTGTGGCGTAAGATGTCAACAATCACAGCATAGTACTCAATTCGTCTGTATGGTTTTTTTATGTGTGTTACGCATAACTCCGCCGCTAGTGGACCGATTTTGATAATTCTTCTTTTATCCGAAAGGTACTTTTTTCTTTGATTTTTGGAGTCAAATACTACGGCGTAGTTAAATAGTTTATTCCGCGTCTCGTTTCAAAATGTTCAAACGATTGTAGCTTTTAACGTGGAACACTGTCAGTTTCCCCGGCTGTACATATAATTGGCGTATTACTGTCTACGAAGGAACAATGGCTCATAAAACGGCACCAGACCAGTCTGTACGATTGCATTGCTAATAATAAACAATTGAATATCTACAGGTGCATTACTGACACTAAGCTATTTATTTACGATCGAAATCAATATGCAATCTTAAAAATCTATCCGAAAATTCCTCTAAACTACAGATCCTGTTTCAAGAGCTATTTAGAACCATAGATCAGTTAAATTTAAATTAATTGAAACATTAAGGAACACCACTGGCTGATAGAGGCTCAAATAGCTTAAAAGTGACGTCACTGTCAGAATGAGTACCAAAACCCGATACTTCCATCACATATACGTTGGATTGTTATCTGACAATTTACAATAATTGTGGAACAGGTCCTAATTAAATTCTCTTTTATAACCAACTTAAACAATATAAATAAATACGATATTGTTTATAAACAACTCTCGCATCGCTTCCTTTGATATGTTACATATTTACTGTGTAGAGAATTTCACTCACAATCGTTTATATCTAAAAAAATCGATACGCTCAATAAAACGAGATAATTCGTTGGCGCATCGAATCGGTTAAAACAAAGACTTGATGTCTTGTAATCGATGCGTGACGAATAACAGGTGGGAAGCTATATTATTGGATTCAAAATTATAGGCTTTGGATAGATTTTCTAGTAAATTGTATAGATCTATTAAGCTTAGAGAATCAATTAAAATTTACTATCTATTATGTATGTGTGTGGAATTCGATAGTACCAAAGAAAATATTTTTATTTTTGAATGTATTGAAATAACTCAAAAACTACTAAGCCGATTTCTAAAATTCTTAACCGTTAAAAAGCTACGTTATCAGTGAGTAACATAGGCTATATTATTATTATTATTTAATTTCACGCAGACAAAGTCGCGAGGAACAGCTGGTAGTAAATAATTACGGTAAAAAGTTTTCGCGTGTTCCTCATTTTGATTGGACCCTTGTCTTTTTTTTACTCTATATGTATAGAAATATACACCTCTACTATTTGACTATTTAAAGTTAACATGTTGCAGTTCTTTTTGCGTAACGCTGCGCCAACTGGAAGTCCTTGCTTAATCATTCGCAGCTAACTTATGGCTGCTTAAAGGAAACAACTTTTTAAATGTACCAATTATTATTTCTTCAAGTTCAGCGTTGAAAAGGTATACCGTCGGTTTAGATATAGACTAAGAACTGGCGCACACCTTTGACTAAACTATCGCACTGTTGTGCGATTGTCGATTGTTTCGCAGCGTCAACTGTTTAGTTGCACGACTAAAAATCGAGTAGTTTGCCCACCTTCGTATAATAACACAGGAATCTAAGCGAGACTAAACAATTGTGCGATTGTTTAGTCAATTGTGCGCGCTTTTACTATAGTTTAAAGTATGATTCATATTAACACGGCCAATACAACTTAGTCGTCTGGCGAATTCGTGTTACATCTTAGTGGCATAATCTATACTAATATAATAAAGCGTAAACACACATTTCTTTGTTGCCTAAGATCTCAGCAATTACAGCATATTTTTGAACAATTCTTTTTTTAATAAAAAGCCCTACACTTACGTCACGCTTTAGGCTATATATTTTCACGCCATTAAACTTAGGGGGTAAATATTTTGGATAAAAACCCTAATGTGGGAAAGAGACTATAAGTTGCTGCCAACATCAAGGAAGCAAGATTGCCATAGTAAGATAATTGGTATTTTGACATTTGCAATTCAGAATTGGACAAATGTAAACAATAATTTTTTTTATAATTTCATGCGGATGAAGCCGCAAGGGAACAGCTAGTAAGTAATAATAATTAACACAAAGATAAAGTACAGATGAATAACGTTACATGAGTATCTCACCTTCAGGGTCTAATAATCTGGTGACTCCATACTCCTTCTCCACAACATGGAAGGCTGTCTCCAAACGCTCACGGACCTGCCTCGACCTGGAATCCATACATGTGATGTTTGAGAAGGATTCTTAAAAATTATCAGTTTGAACGTTGTCTTAGATTTTAAGCTTATTTTAACATTTTATACAATAGTTAGAAAGCGAAATACAACTTGTAAGATAAATTTGTTTCATACGAGACTTTATGAGTCATAATCTTTTTGGATCTTGTCCTATAAGGAACGCTACTCTAGATCTTCTTGCCTAATAAATATGCTGACAATGCTTTCTTTGCTATATAAACAACAGTCTAGCAGTTACGAGATCTTTGACTATAGCCTAATACTAGTAATATTTATAAGGCCGAAGTCCTTATTTTAGTCCCTTTTCCTTTCCACCCTTTTCTTAAGAGGAAAGAATGATAAGGAAAAGTGGATGTGACGGTGGAGACGCATAGGAAGGGGAAATATCCTGTTTATGTGCGTCTCCTCTTTTGTTGGTTATCTGCAATTGCATTTCGGTTCATCGTTTCGGTATTTCGGGGGATTCAGATCTCCCTTACTTGTTTGCCACCTTATAAGATAAAAAAATACTTGTAAGTAGGTCTGTTGTATTTTTACCTGATATTACGCCAGTCTATAAGGTCGGGGCGGTTCCTGTGTATGAGCGCGTTGAACGCGAGGCCGTCGCGCCATGAGGAAGTGAAGTCGGCGACGCGCACGCCGGGATACTTCGCGGTGGAGCGCCGGGCCCAGCTGAGCAAAGCCTCGCGCGCGGTCACGTTCGCTTCTTGGCCCACTACGATATCCGATATCTGGAAATAGAAATAATATTGTTTTACTGATGATAATATTTACTATTATTTGTTTGAGATGACGGATTCACACAGTATGTTTCGTATTGTCAAGCCAATTTAATGAGGAAATCGTATAACATTAAAATAAAACAGAAAAATCGAACACAAATTCCTTATTTTATTTATAGTCGAACAGAGGCTACCAGACTAGATCGTCTAGTTTTTAAAGATCAAGTACGTGCACAATTAAATGCGCAATTTTCCGTGGTTTTCATATCTTTACACATTAGTAGCGGCCGTCACCAGCTGATAATAAAAGTTAGGTCTAGGGAGGGGACAGTTGCCCCAGTCCTCCCAGTGATGCATGTGACATTAACTAGTGTAATAAACCTTCTGCGCCTACCCTACGTGAACAGGATAAGACCAGGGAGATAATGAAGTACCTACAATGGTTTTAAACATTGTAGCAAAAATAACGTAACATGTAGCGTGAACTACGGGCATAATTAAGCAACACAAAATGTAAATAAAGCTGTTGTAATCGATTAGCGCAGTTAGCGATGTGGCGATTTCACTGTTTAGTTACGATTGCGACATCTGGAAAGCGGTACTGCGTTATCCCCACTAAACGGGGTTAAAATCTATGGGGGTTTTATCAAACTGGTTAAGAACATATTAAAAACACTCCTAAAGTCATTAGGAACAAGTTTTCCACTGTCGCGTGTCTTGTTATAAAACGGTTGCTTAGTGCAAATTCCTCTCAGTATAGTTACACTAAAGGCTCGACTCTGAGTGGCGCAGTTTATAAGATAAGAATAACGCTGTCACTCTGAGTTGATGTGATTTCTTTGTCATAATACACCAAAACCTGTACTAAGGTCAAAACAAATATCCTATCACTTTAAACACAAACCTTCGACCATCTTTTTCGTTTTGACACACCGAAGGCCAGAATATTCATGAAGCGTCAATCAAATGATGCGTGATGGACTAAAATTATATTTTTATTGACAACGACTTGTCTCGATCATAAATAAATTAAACCGATAGAGGCTCTCATTGTATGTAATGAATCACATACGTACGTACGTAATAATATGTATTTTCAATGTATAAATAATCAGAATTTTTTAATAAATTTCAAAAGTTTATACACAATTAAATGAATACTTAAAAGTAAATATGATGATAGAAATAGTAGAATCATACTTATATTATAAATGCGAAAGTTCCGATGGATGGATGGATGGATGTTTGTTAGAGTTTGTAGCTTAAACCGCTGAACGGATGTCAATGAAACTTGACATAGATGTAGAGGATAGTCTGGAAGAACACATAGGCTACTTATGTCAAAAGCTAGTATTTCTATAAACAATAATTCAATGTAAAATAGACGCATAATTTTGTAGTACTTTAAGTTTTAAGCTACCTTTAAATAGAACTATTCAATATTTATGCTAGGACTTAATTTATTTAAAGCTTTCTCTACCTAAAAGTTGACCTATTAAATAGACATCGAACGTTAGGTCATTAGCCCAGACTGGCTAGAATCCAGGTCCCAAAATAACTTGGCATCTATGAGGAAATGCAAACACCGCACGCCTATGACGTATGTTGGGAATCAATGTCTAGTATTCTTACTATAATAAACAAGCTTTCGCCCGCGATTCCGCATGGCTTTAATAATACAAAAGTAAGAAGCATATGTGTCCTTCCAGATTATCCTCTACATCTATGCCAAATTTCATCGAGATCCGTTAATCAGTTTAGGCCACAAACTCTAACAAACATCCATCCATCTAAAGTTTCGCATTTATAATATTAGTAAGAAGTAGATAGTAAGTTTAAAGAAAGATGTAGAACCTTACTAAAACATTAAAATTTATCTATCTCTTTCTTTCTTAATAACTTTGACTATTCTCTCTTTCATTAACGAAATACTACTAAACGTGATGCATGTTTAGCCTCATATATTTTTAGTTAAGTTATCCCCTTGGTTACAGTTAATGAAAATTAAGTAAATGTAAACAAGATCTTGTACAAAGAATTGAGTGATGCGGCTACTACAAAAGGCTACTTCAAAGGAAGACGGAAGGACAAACTACAAAGGATACCGCTCATTATAAAGTCTTTATCCTGTAGCATCAATGAATGATAAATCTGTTAGATTTTAATTAAGAAGCACCTTCCTATTCAAACCGGAGTAGTTTGCCGATAGCCTTATGACGTCACGCGTTTCCTGATCACTGAGCAGATGGGTAGGGACCTATTCAGTGTTATTGGGTTGGTTAGTTATCAGAAAACCTGTGTGCGTAATAATTACATGCATATCACTTTTCAACATTGGTTTGTAGCAGTTCCTTAAATTTTGCTAGAATTTTCTTTAAAAAATAAGACATAGTAAAAAGTTCAACTTTATTGTTTCAAATCCTTTACACATTCTTCCCAACTTTCGGAATCCAAAGCGACAATGAAACAGAATAAGGGTTTTTTGCTATGTCCCAGAATCAATTGGTCACTAATGCATAACCTCGGTCTATACATAATAGATTTCTACACTAAGGGAATATTTAAATAATTTTAAATGCAGTAAGTGATAAAAACTAAGAAGGTATAATTAATAATAGGTCATTGCCCAGGTCTCTAACATAATTCATAATAACATGTAGGTTGTGCATTTTTAAGTATGTTTTTTTGTTAATATTTTTTATAATTCCGCTTGCATCGTAGGTGGAATTTAATGTAGGATGTGTTTTGCATAAAGCCGTCCACAAGTGTTAATGTTGTCAGTACTGAATTAATATATCCGGATTTTAGTCTAGTTTCACAGAGACTTCGACTTGGAATATTGATTTTGTGGTACTTTTGCAAAACATTAAAAGGTTTAAACCGGCCATATTTTAACTAATAACCCAGAGTAATTTTAGTTTTACTAACTCATTTATCTCCCCTGCTTTATCCTACTCCCGTAAGATGGGCGCAGCGGGTTTTCGTCCTTCAAATAACTCTATCATCCGTCATCTCAGTCATCACTCCTTTCTTGATCATGTCACCTTTCAAGCAATCCATCCATCTCTTTCTAGGTTTACCTCTACCGGTGTACCCCGCCACATTAATATCTAACAAGTAAGTCAGTAAGTTTCAAATTATGTCGTTTGAAACAATTTAGAATTGAAAACCAACTTGATATGACATCTTCTATATCTATACTTCTATACTATTATAATAAAGCGTAAACACACACTTCATTGTTGCCTAAGATGTCAGCAATTACAGCATATTTTTCAATAATTCTTTTTTTAATAAAAAGCCCTACACTTGTGTCACGCTTTAGGCTATATATTTTCACGCCATTAAACTTAGGGGTAAATATTTTGGATAAAAACCTTAATGTGTGGGAAAGAGACCATAAGTTGCTGCCAACATCAAGGAAGCAACGTTGTCATCGTGTCATGTCATTTTGACAGTTGCTATTAATGATTTGAAAAATGTATAAATTTTTTTTTTTTTAATTTCATGCGGATGAAGCCGCACAGGAACAGCTAGTAATTTTATAAGGTCGAAAACAAAGCAGTAAAGTTCAATGCATTATGATATTTCTGCCAAACATTGAAGAAAATACTAACATAAGTAACCATAGCTAACTCCGAAGTTCAACGTAATATGGTTGGGATAATGCTTGACCAATAGCCAATACTGGCAAAGCGTGGGCGAGGCTGTGGAATCCATGATGTCATCCGCACGATGTCAGGGCCTTACTTAGCTCACTTATATCTTTACTTCGCGCACGGAATTTATAGACCTTCGAGACTATTTGTTATTTGAGTTTATTGACCTTGTAAAAACTAGTTCATGTAGTTTTTCAGGATTGACGATGCGAAAAACTCCCTTGTTAGTTTTAAACAACTTATTTTATTGATACTCTCGTTTAAGACTCAGGATCGCGCGCCAATCTAATTCGTCTAATGACATTGACAGCTGTCAGTTAGAGATGTGACGTTTATGCCAATAATCTAGTGTTGCGCCAATTCTACAGCGCGGTTCTAATTTTCTTCTTAACATTAGAAAGATGTGTGGAGAAAAGTACATTTCATTTGTTTCTACTACTACTTGTTTTTCCACGGCTGGTAGTTTGATAAAGTATCCTTTTCATTAAGACGTATTAATCAGTTCTATAGATTTAATTTGTCGGACTTCCCTGCTAAGTTAATATTGTTATCCGAAATAACTTAAATATGTGAATTTTTATAAGATAAACTCAAGTTCGCTTAGAGCTGTTAACTTCAAATTATTTTCTCAAATACGAGCAGAACTAATCTTTACATCTACCGTGATATTTACTGCAAGCTGTTATGCTTTTTTATTTTATTTTCTTGTCAAAATTCTTATGCACCTATTAAAATACCCGTTGAGTCTAACAAAAACTTTGTTATTCTTTCTCGGTCATCCGATGAATTTGGACGGATCTCGCTTTAATATGAAGCTATAAAAGATGTTATAGGAATTAAAATCGATACCGATGTATCGATAAAATCGATTTTTAATTAATATATGTATTTTGTAAATCTTACTTCTTACTAATATTATAAATGCGAAAGTTTAGATGAATCTATGGATGTTTGTTAGAGTTTGTAGCCTAAACGGCAGAACGGATTTCGAAATTTGGTATAGATGTAGAGGAAGTCTGGAAGAACACATACTACTCAGTTTTGTTTTTTTAATCCTACGCGAACGGAGTCGCGGGTGAGAGCTAGTTTGATATATATTTTTTTACGTTATAAAACGGCAATTTATTTAATTTTTTAATCTTCTTGCGAGTTATGATAATCATGTAAAAACATAACGATATAATTACAAAATTTTCTCTTACATAACTTACTATTCGAGAATTCGCATTTAATCTTTGAGGCTTCTTAAGTGAAGACATTTAACTTAAAATGGAGCATTATCAGAGGCAGGCCGTTGACTTAATGAAACGGCGAAGTCACGCTCTGGGTATTTACAAAAATAAAAATGCCGTCCGGCAAATTTCAACGCCAAAAGAACCTTTGTTAATAAAGCCTAAAGTAACAATTCTTAATGGTAAAGATAACTTTGTTGCAGTCCGCGGTCGTTAAGATAAAAAAAAAATACAAATCGTACAATAGTAAGACGGTCCGCTGGTGAAATATGGAACGGACACGCGGTTTCTTATATCATTAGATAGCACAAAGCCTTTAGACATGGGAATTGAATACTCTTGGGATGTCAAAAGTCAATTCATATTACTAAGATAAATGTGAAAAAGTGTGGATGCTTTTAATACGTTACTCTAAAACAACTGAATGTATATGGATTCCTGGTGGATTAGACTATGACGTTTCTTTTTTATTTCGCAGTCGATGTAATAGCCAATTGCTAGCCAGTTTATAAATATATACTAATATTACAAAGAGGAAAGATTTGTATTTTTAGTTTTTTGTATGATTTGAATTAACTTAAAAACTACTGGACTGATTTCTAAAATCCTTGCACCATTAAAAAGCTACGTATCAGTGAGTAACATAGACTATGTTTGTCAATATGTTTTAATTACACGCGGGCGAAGGCCCGAGCAACAACTTGATTTGTATAAAGTTAACTGCGCATAAGCAAACATTAATGAAGTTTGTCTCATACAGATTATGTTATAAGCTGTTTTTATAGCAATATAATTGCTGAGCAAATTACATTTTAAATTGATGACGTCAAGTAATATTGTAGCCGGTTTTTAGTTCAGAGTCCTTACTTGGAACTCCAATAAACTACAATATATTCTCTGCAATATTAATAGTTCAAAAACAAAACGTTAATTACCAAATGATGATACGGTGGAAACAAATTAACCACAACACAATAAATACTACTTATAATGTAGCATTTAAATGTTTTAACACAGTTTTAATGCTGTGACTAAATTGGATTCTTTGCATTTTAAGAACGCAAAAGCATTACCAACATAGAACAAGTAATTTCTTAGTATCAACTGAATTTAGTCTCCCGCTGAGCGATTAGATAAACTCGCGGAATATTCCAAGCAAAAAAACAACAAAAGCAATTTTAGAATCAAGATATTGGAAATAATCAAGAACATTGTTGCTTCTATTCAAAGCGGGATCAACAGACATCTTTGACTTTTAATAAACAGGACCAGCCAAGCTCCCTTTCTACTCTATCAAAGTTCTTTGGTTGTGTCCTCCTTTCGTGTAACTTTATAAATCAGTATGCGTACATAAAGACGTAATTATCAACATGATAAATTCTACAGTTATATCTGATAGTCATATTTTCGTCCACTCGCGAAAAGATGTATAATAGACAACTGCGGCTCTGTTTAGTCTGTTTCTCTATAGTCAAAGAGACATCGAATACGAATAGAGCACACCTTTGACTAAACAATCGGACAAGGTTGTGCGATTGTCGATTGTTTAGTTCCACAACTAAAAATCGAGTGTGCGCACCTCCATCCTCCAAGCTCCTAGGAATCAAAGCGAGACTAAACAGTTGTGTGATAGTTTAGTTTCAGGTGTGCACACTCTTAACGATCAACTAACTCGATATGGAAAGTGAATTAAGTCGAATGTCAAACCGAAATTGAAATGGATTGATGTAAAAGGAAATGGCGCTTCACTACTTGAATCTAAATGAAATTCAGAACGTCATAAGCCAAGTGATAGATTGATATGATAAAATGGACACGAGCTGCATTTTAAAGTGTTTTTGCAATAACCAAACAAAATCTATATTATGTCAATCATAATACTCGTATTACTAACAGTATAAATACGAAAGTTTAGATGGATGGATGTTTGTTAGAGTTTGTAGCCTAAACTACTGAACTCATCACGATAAAAAGTACAGATGTTAGAGGGTAGTCTGGAAGAACACATAGGCTACTTTTTTTTTATTCCACTCTGACTGAAATGAGAAAGTTTGGATGGATGCAGGTTACTACGTATTTGCAAAACGGCTTAACAGATACAAAGATCTATACAAAGATAATAATAAAGATATATAAAGATCTATACAAAGTTTTCGCTTGACCTATAGTGATTGATTACTTAAGAGCTGTATTTTAAATTTATAATGTAGAAAAAATGTTAATTTCTAAGTCAATTTGAATACAATATTATTCGAATGTTTCTCTTTGAAATGAATTGTTATGAAGATGACTCGATAAATGAGGACTGAAAACAAGAAAGTTTGCATTCTTATGTCCTCACAATGAAAGTGTCTCACAATATTGAATTTACGTTTACAATTCAAATTAACAAATATCTCTTATATTTCTGTTATGTTCATCGAATATTGAATTTAATAATAATTACACAACGTCATTCTACAATCGATATAATTTCAAATTTTTTTTTTCATGAACGAACCAGTTAATAATAATCCAGGAGTTTAGTGATCGAAAGATAGTACGATCTTTAGTGCCTATTTTATATCTTACTAGTTTTCGCCCGCGACTCCGTCCGAGTCGCATTAAAAAAAACAAAAGTGAGTAAGCCTATGTGTTCTTTACATCTATGCCAAATTTCATCGAGATCCGTTCAGCCGTTTTAGCTACAAACTCTAATAAACATCCATCCATCCATCTAAACTTTCGCATTTATAATATTCTATTATTATTATTATATCTTATTCTTTCCACGTTATTGTTAAATGGAAAAACTGACACTAAGTTGTTCAACTCAAATATCAATAACAGATTTCTCAGCAGAAAATCTTACGGTTTATTTCTTATTTAGTGTTTTCTTGTCTAAAGCTATCTTGATTTCGTTCCATAAACTCCACCTTCTTTCAATTGTTTGCCAGCAATCGTAAAATAACATTTAAAAGTAAATTATGAAAGTCGTGTATCGTCGTGAGTTCTCGTGATCGCACGATTCTTCGCGACCTAAGGACCACCGCTCACTTGGTAAAAATATAACGGTATTCAACATATACTCACTTCTTGATTTTAACAAACACGGTTGTTTTGATTTAAAAAAAAATAGTTCTTTTGTAAGAAATTTAAATTGAATTGTACGTGATCAAACCTTTTTAATTTTACTTTTAATCGTGTAGCAACATCGCGGAAAACCTGCATAGTTACAGTACCTTGTTTAGTTAATTGTCACTCTCTATATGTCAGGTTAATATTCCTTTTACATTGTAATCTTTAAAGAGTGTATAGGCGCCCTTATGTGTCGTAATAAAAGCACGGCAAAACTTCCTGACATTATCAAGTGAAATGTGAAAGAGGTCCGTGATCGCTTAGATAGATGTGGGAACAATTGTTGCAAAGATTATCCATCTAAGGGTGCGTGTACATATAGCGATTGGAAGCCTACCACTCGCGAAAAACACGACTTCACTCATTCACGTGTAGTCGTTACTTCGCAGTTATCGAATGCTACATTCGCGAGATGAGGACGAGCCCTAATGTCCGAAAGTGAACGACATACGGTTTGTATCTTTATTTTATTTCTCACGAATTGTTTCTTTACGGATTTTATATTCACATATATAATGTGACCTTAAAATATATATTTTTTTTATAATATAAGGTGGCAAACGAGCAAGTGGTCACCTGAATCCACCGAAATGAAAAGCGACCGCTGCCCATAAACATCCGCAATTGCAGATGCTTTGCCTACCCTTTTTGACTTGATTATGTCGTTAAGTATTTTGGTAAAGTAAATAATTAAGTCATTTGCGTTTAGTATTTCATGTATAGTGTTTACCTTTGTGAATTTTTTTATTATGTTGATCGATATTTGTAATCACGTAGAGTTTAGAAGGAATGATGTCATTTTGACATCATATCTAAAATTGTGATGGATTGAGGCTCTAAGGATTTAAACTTATTTTTTCTCAATGCTACGAATTTTGCTAAAATATCTTAAGATTGTGCCGTTTCCTTTGACCTTTAAACGAAAACGTGAAACAATGCATAAGTCAAACAATGGATGAAAACAGGATGTCCTTGTTTAAAAGGATGCTATAAAGGTTATTTTGTGCAAACAACTATTTTGAAGAAAGGTACACAATAAACAAAAAAAATAAACACAAGAAATGAAGGATTTAGACAAATACCTTACAGATTTTGTTTTAAAATAAACCTTGTAAGAGATAAAATGATTTGTTTTATGCAATGTTCAATATGATAAGAGTGTAAACTCTGTTGTTTACTTTTAAAGAAAAAATAAAAATAATTTATAGAAATAATACTTTCATAGAAATAACCTTAAAGGAACAGGATCTTATCAATCAAGACGATACTAAAATTGTAAAAGAAAACCAGAACAATAACAACATATAAAGAATAACATATCGTCGGCAACTGTCGCCATATATAGACATATAACGGTGCGGCCTAGTATCTAGAATTCTCGATAATACTGCACGATTAGTTAACTATAGTAGACAACGATTATCCTTTAAAATACTCTTAATCGAGATAAACTTAAGAAATACTGCTATCGTTAGCTCACGTCCCATCAAGAGACTACTCTAAGTTAGGGGCAATAGTCAACCACGCTGGTCTGGTGAAGACGTCACAAAACTTTGAATTTTAGAATAATTATTTTACTACTAGCTTTCTACGGCGACTCCGTCTGCGTGAAATAAAAAATAAAACAAAAGGAAGTAGCCCATGCGTTCTTCCAGACTATGTTCTATATCTATGCTAAATTTCATCAAGATGCGTTCAGCTATTTAAGCTAGAAACTCTAACATCCATCCATCCTTATAAACTTTCGCATATATAATATAAGATTTGACTATATCATAGATCCTAAGAAGGGGAAACAAATACAAAAAAGCCTAAATTATCATTTTTTATACTAAAAAAAAATTGCAGTAAAATTTCGAACAGAATCTCTACCGCAGAGTACAATGAACGCAATCGTATTGAGTAGACGATGATTTTAAAGGAAATATAAATATACAAATAGCTGAATTAAGCTATTTTGAGGTTAACGGTCTTAAATTTATTCAGATGCTAGCGTGGACAACGGATAACGTCATTGTTATCCCATATTATGTATGTAAATTTTATCTTGCGGTTAATCGACACAAATACTTTAATATTGAAGAATGCAAAAACTAGTATGTTCAATATACATATTATAAAGTTTGCCTTAAAGTCTTATAATTTACTACCTTTCGCCCGCGACTCCGTCCGCGTGGAATTAAAAAACAACGAAAGTCAGTAGCCTATGTGTTCTTCCAGACTATCCTCTACATTTATACCAAATTTCTTCGAAATCCATTCAGCTGTTTAGACTACAAACTCTAACAAACATCTATCCATCTAAACTTTTACATTTATAATATTAGTATGATTAAAAAGAAACTATAAATTTATTTAATAAACAACATTTCATTTGATAAATCACATTAAAAAATCGGTTTAAATTTTTTTTTAAAATAAAATAATACTTTTAAAAACCCCTCTTCAAATTCATCCGTAATTGCATCATACGTAATATAAATTGAAACAACTTCATTCAATTCTTAATCATTCGTATCATATATCAGCATTCACTTTCTCAGATGCCCTTTTGCTTTCTACGATCTTGCTTATCAGCACGGAACACACTTTCCCATATAAACAGGAACATTCAAAGTAAACACGCCTTAGACATCGCTTGAAAAAACCTCAAAGGATATCTTTTGTAAAGAAGTCATTAACAGTGTGTCCTAAGTAAGCACCATATATTCGTGTTTTCTTGGGACAGGAGGAGATTTTTCCTATTATAAAGAAAGGTATTTGGCAGGGGAAGTTTACAGGAAAAGGAACTTTTGTTACATCCTCACCTCTGTTCATTAAAAGTAAATATAATATGCACTTTTAACTTTTTACAGACTAGCTGTTGCGGAAAATATACCCTATGTTGCTTACAGATTAATTACCTTTCTAACGGTAAAAGAATTTTTAAAATCGGCCTAGTAGTTTTTGAGTTGTTTCAATAGATACAAAAATACAAATCTTTCCTCTTTATAATATTATAGTATAGATATCAATGTGTTTATTTCTTTAGAAATTAAGTGGACCCTTACTCTTTCGCCACTTTTTACTATAAATGAATAGGCATAATTAAACCACCCCATCCCTGGAGGATAAAAATAAAGAAAAAGGAACATGATGCTATATCTTCCATTATTTCAGTCATTACTCCATTCTTAATGAATCATTTCACGCAATCCATCCATGGAATTCTTGGAATCTATGGTACCTTGGACTCTTCTAAAGTCTTCAAAAGACCAACATATGTAGATATCACTGAACTATCGGTACTATTCATGTGTAAAAACGAGTACAGCACCGGACGACGAGCCGGTAACGCACGGCTGCTCGCCGCCTGTTTGCGCGTGCGCACCTGCCGCGCTTCCTGTGCGCCATCTTAATAGACCACGCCTTGCCTCCGCGATACACTTTCTTTATACGCATACGATTTATAAGATACCACAGATAATGCAAATTAAAAAATAAATGCAGTCAACCTATCTGTTTTGGGTTATCATGGTTGATTACAGCCTCATCTTCATCATCACCGGCTCACTGAGGGGTCCACTGAGGGGCTTTGAGCCTACCCTAAGTAAGAGATAGGCCATAGTCAACCACGCTGGCCAAGTGCGGGTTGTTGACTTCACACATAACTTAGAACTTCTTCACCGATATGTGCAAGCATCACGATGTTTTCCTTCACAGTAAGAACGTCGGGTAAATAATTTGTTTCTTATAGTGTTCATGAGATATCTTTAAAAATATAGATAAAAACAAATGTTATTCGAATTCATCATAAATTTAACTTGAATTACAAGCAATAAGGAAGAAAACACAATTAACACAAATTAAGCAAGAACACCAAAGTTGTTAAAATAATAGAGGTCATGCGGATATACGAAACAAAATCATTTACACCAAAAACTTATTTTTAAAACAATGGAAAGACATGATGAATTTGAAATCTTTGTTTCTTTACTAAAGTTTTGAACACCAACTAGATTCTAGGCTCATTAATATTCGATATTCAAGGTTACCGCCCATCAAGCAAAGACTCGCCGCCAAGTGACTTCTGTCGTGTTCCGGTGTGATGCTTGGTGAAGCCTTATGGGGGTTGGGTATGAGCAGTTGCGATGCAAATGATGACAGGGTATAATAAATCTATACTAATATAATAAAGCGTAAACACACACTACTTTGTGGCGTAGGACGTCAGCAATGCTTTCTTTAATAAAAAGCCCTACACTTCCGATACTATATATTTTCACGCTATTAAATTTAGGGGGTAAATAAAATGGAAAAACATCCATGCGGGAACGGGACCATAAACTACAAGCTGCCAACATTCAGGAAACAAGTTTATTATGGTAACTGTAATATTGACATTTGCAATTGAGAATTTCACAAATGTAAACATTAAAATAAAGCTTTTATAATTTCATGCGGATAAAGCCGCTCGAGAACAGCCAGTGTAATATAGTAAGTTCTAAGTTTCCAGACGACGCTAAGTAACTAAATTCTAGACACACATAAATATAACAATTGAAAGAGTTTGACACTTAACGATGCGAAACTTCGAGTGGTTTATGGATGTGTGCAAAGGTAAAGAACCCCATAAATCTTCGAATAAAAAATATAAGAGCGGATGCATTAGTATATGAATATTTTAGGAGAATACATGTGGCGGAAATGCGAATGTTAAGATGGATGTGTGGGGTAACACGATTGGATAAGATACGAAATGAGTATATTAGAGGAAGTTTGAGAGTAGCCTCAGTGGTGGAGAAAATAAGGAGTAAAAGGTTAGAGTGGTATGGGCATGTTATGAGAAGGGATGAATCGCACGTAACAAGACGGACGTTAGTTATGAATGTGGAGGGGTACACCGGTAGAGGTAGACCTAGAAAGAGATGGATGGATTGCGTGAAAGGTGACATGATCAAGAAGGGAGTGATGACTGAGATGACGGATGATAGAGTGCTTTGGAGGACGAAAACCTGGTGCGCCGACACTACGGGAGTAGGATAAGGCAGGGGAGATGATGATGATGATGAGTCTGACTACGATAAAAATTAAGTAAGTATTATTTAACACTAGCTGTCGCCCGCTACTTCGTCCGCGTGGAATTAAAATATAACAAAAGTGAGTAGCCTGTGTATTCTTCCAGACAATCCTCTACATCTATACCAAATTTCAAAGAAATCCGTTCAGCCGTTTAGGCTACAAACTCTAACAGACATCCATCTAAACTTTCGCATTTATAATATTAGTATGATATGATTTAGTATAACAATATCAAAGCTAAAATAAAAACATTTAAATCCTTTTTTTATAAAAACTGATCTCAACTTTTACGACCATGTTTGTCCTCGTTAAATATAAGAAACATTGTGCTGGTGCGACAATAAAAGTAATTTAGTAGTGTAGCAGACCGTAATACCATATGCAGTTAAGAAAAATACTGGAATTGGGCAATTATGACAAAGACATGAATTAAATACACTAATAATTGCACGAAAACTTAAAAATCTGTGATCTATAGTATTACTACTATATACTACTAATATTATAAAGAGGAAAGATTCGTATTTTTGTATGTATTGAAATAACTCAAAAAGTACTGGGCAGATTTCAAAATTTCTTTCACCATTAAAAAGCTATGTTATCGCTGAGTAACGGCTATATTTTTAAATTTCAAGTAGACGCAGTCGCGAGCATAATTTGAGTATTTAGAATTACTAGCTTAACTTTAAATGCAGTTTGTGTAAATAAGGCAATATTATAGCTAATTTGACACGTTACAGTCTCTAAAGGGTTGTAGATATATAGATACTTGCTACTATAATGTATACTAAACCAAACATGATGAAAAATATAAGAGAATTTGGGATTTATTTGCTTTGAATGTGAATTTAAACTGGATTTACTAAAGTCAAATATAATAAATATACAAGACAATGTTATTTCCCAGGCGATGCAATCTGCAATACAGCGTGGGACTTCGCAAATTGCGAGGCCATTTGCAAACGTAAATTCGAATTTAGAAAACCGTTTGGATGGAATGTCTATCTGAATTTCCCACAACATACGAAAATTATTGCTATCTCTGTTATTTACAAAGGAAATGAGGAAGATGGAAAAATTGATTTGAATATGATCTTTAACAAAGGCTGTCTCCTAAAATATTGTACGGATGTGTCACTGTATTTCGATAATGCACAGAAATATCGTTTTAAGATCATCATCATCATCATCCTCCTTATCCTACTCCCGTAGGGTCGGCGCAACAGATTTTTGTCCTCCACATAACTCTATCATACGTCATCTCAGTCATCACTCCCTTTTTGATCATGTCACCTTTCACGCAATCCATCCATCTCTTTCTAGGTCTACCTCTAAATTTCGTTTTAAGATCATCATCATCATCATCCTCCTTATCCTACTCCCGTAGGGTCGGCGCAACAGATTTTTGTCCTCCACATAACTCTATCATACGTCATCTCAGTCATCACTCCCTTTTTGATCATGTCACCTTTCACGCAATCCATCCATCTCTTTCTAGGTCTACCTCTAAATTTCGTTTTAAAATATTTATAAATATAGAAAAACTCTAGTTCAATTTAATAGTAAAAGGTAGTTCAAAACCCAACCAAGAAACGTGCGAGTTGAACTCAGGTGACATTAATCTCAGTTATTTAAAGCGGTGAACTTTAAACGCCGAACATGACTGCATCTAAGAAAATAGATTTTCTAACCTTAGATCAGATATAGAAACTTAAAAACTATCTGAATACAGAGATAACATGACAAAAGGACTAGGAAAAATATCTAACACAAGTATAAAGACGTGTAAAATATATTTCTATATGTATTAATTTTTTTTTTTTTTTTGTCAATTCTGTAATATGCTAATTGTAATTTTATTCTTCGTTTTGTTTTTATTGTTTAGATACTTATATATTGCTTTTCACAAATGGGGAAAGGGATTGGCTTCTGCAGCATAGGGGAACCTAGTGCAGGAGCCAAGGCTCTCATGAAATATATATACTTAATAGTTAAATAATAAAGCACTTATTATTATTATTATTTATTTAATTGTAGCAAAGATATTTTTAAATGTTAAAGAATTTGTAACCACAATCTGAAACCGCAGGATTGTGTAAATTAATGCGTTTTTCTTACATCTATTATTGAACATATTAATAACTTTGCATTGACTTGCATGCATAACATATCTAATGAATTGAATTGTACCATAACAAAAGAATTATCAAAATAGGTCCACTAGCGGCGGAGTTATGCCGTAACACACATAAATAAAAAAAAACATACAGACGAATTGAGTACCTCCTTCTTTTGGGAAGTCGGTCAAAAATCGATCAATTCTATTTATCCTAGTGGTCTACGTCCGCAATCAAGGGTGTTATAAAATAACACGTTATAGTCATGCAAAGTAATTTAAAGGCAGAAATGATCAAGGTTCGATTTAAAAATCACTCTCGAGTCAGTCAGCCTTGCGTGATCATTTGCAACTATTAGCACAATTAGAATTGATTTAGATGCAAAATTAAGCAATCAGAAAAACTGAGACGTAGGCCGTTGATGCAGTACAGGTTTTATCTCTCGAACTTATAAACATTTTTAATAAAGTTCCTCAATTCCTAAACAAGACAACTTTAGTATGGCCTACAAAAACAACAATCATACTAATATTATAAATGCGAAAGTTTAGATGGATCGATGTTTGTAGCCTAAACCGCTGAACGGATTTCAACGAAATTTGGTATAGATGCAGAGGGTAGTCTGGAAGAACACATAGGCTACTCACTTTTGTTTTTTTAATTTACAAGCGGACGGAGTCGCGGGCGAAAGCTAGTTTAAAGATATATTGATGTTAACTTCTGTAACATTAATCAGTACTCAATGACAGTCGAAAATGACACACGACGTCGAACAGTGACATAATCAGCGATGACGTCATCAAGGCTGTATAGGTCAACAGTCGTGCGCGCCTCGATTCTGCCATTTGCATAGAAATAAACTACAATGAGCCATGGGACATGCGCAGGCGCAATCGCTTTCAGCCAATGATTATATGGTTTAACCACAGACTAAATAAAATAGTAGTAATATACGTAAACGTTAATTTACACATTTATCGCGGAATTAAAATTCGTACAAGTTGAAAACACAATTCTTTACAAAAAACAAAGAGTAGGTAAAACAACTTAGAATACAGATAATTGTAAAATTGTAAAATTCCGCAAACTTAACTAAGTGATCAATATTACGAATGCTTTGGTAATGCAAACTAACAGAAAACAAATCTAATTTAAGTATTACATAAGGTTTTAAATAAAAATATCATCCGAACAATAAAATAAGATAATAAGCTAAGAATAGATTTATAATAAGATGTTTGAGAGTAGCCCTAATGGTAGAGAAGGTAAGGAGTAAAAGGTTAGCATGGTATGGGCATGTTATGAGGGATGAATCGCATGTAACAAGAACGTTAGTTATGAGTGTGGAAGGGCACACCGGTAGAGGTAGACCTAGAAAGAGATGGATGGATTGCGTGAAAGGTGACATGATGAAGGGAGTGATGACTGAGATGACGTATGATAGTTATTTGGAGGACAAAAACCTGTTGCGCCGACCCTACGGGAGTAGGATAAGGAGGATGATGAATAAGCTAAGAATAGATTACAAGGATCGAAGCATAACTTGAATTAAGATCATTAAAGATGTGTAAAGCAACACTTGACGGAAATAAATTCAACTTTTACGATAATTCAGTACATAAGGTCGATGCTTCGTTCTGAAGTGGCTCTTGAAAATATAAAGTTAGCATATCAAATGCATTCTGATCTTGTGATTATAAAAGAATATCTGACATATCAAAATGATAGACTATCTTGTTTTTGTATCACGAATTCTTTATCAAAAGAAAGTATTTGCATGTATATCACAAGTGAAATTCCGCTGAATCACTCGTATTACATCTTACTAATATTATAAATGTTAAAGTTTAGATGGATGGATGGATGTTTGTTAGAGTTTGTAGCGTAAACGGCTGAACGGATTTCGATTAAATTAGCCATAGATGTAGAAGATAGTCTGAAAGAACACATAGGCTATTCACTTTTGTTTTTTTCAATACCACGCGGACGGAGTCTTGGGCAAAAGCTAGTTCTTTTATATTTATCCAAAGTGATTTAGATTTTGACAACATTCTTAAATGTTCTATGGGAACAATTACATAATGTTCAGATTAAAACAAAATTATTCCTTTAAACTTAAAGAAAATATTAGTACAAATTTTACTTATACTCAGTTTATTCCTAAGTTTAACTTTATACCGCGTTTATTTCTAAGGCTGTGTTCATAACGTCTATGCTAGTAATATTACAAACTTTACCGTAACAAAATTGGTCAATTACACAAATGAACGGATATTAACAAGTCTCAATTTTCCAATATATAATTTAATACTCGATGAAAACTGAATGAACATTTTAAATGACTGACTGATGAGAAAATTATTTGAACGAACACTTAAAGTTAGTTTTTAGATAAATTTATCGTTCATCTCAAATCGCACGCAAAAATCCTTTGCAAACCGATTAATACAGTAAATATAAAAGTTTTTTCTTTTTTTAATTTAAAAGGAACACTTCATAGTTTCTAAAAGTGGGTTAAAACTTAGAAAAGACCAAATATTCCAAGTATTTATAAGCCAGGGAATTTCTTTCCATAAACAATGACTATTGTTACGGTCAAAAAATATATCAGTTGCGAATTCTTGTACTACTTTGAATTCCGCCTAAATCAATGTTCGTAATGTAGAAGAAAAAAATAATTTCCAGCAATAAGATGCAATAAACTTAATGTTAATAAAAATAACGTAACTGCCGACTAAATTGTAGGATGCCTAACAATAATCAGATTCTAGATTTGCGCACTACCGTGGACTATTTAAGCACACATAAAAGAATTAGTTGAAGTAAGAACCCTTCAGTCGAGTTAAACTTAAATGTTTATAGAAGAGTTGCTCAGCATACAAGTGATTAAAATTCTACGTCCGTAATGGCGGCAATGCATGCAACTGGTGCAAACTATCACGAAGTCGATAAAAGCGCATGTAACATAAAGACGAACAACGGAAGCAATACTTTGTTAAGGAATTCCTTCCGCGATATTATCAGTATCTTGAAATTAGAATAGATCAAGATATCTTCCGAGTGAAAGATAATTTGACACTGGTAACAGTAAAGTTACGTCTACACAGATCAAATAAATAACACACAGTTCAATTAAGGAGTTAAGAATCGTTAGTTTACAATAAAAGGTATCTTTACTTTTCTAGGGTGTCTGTCCATCTCCACATGGCGATAACGTTCAGAAGACCTATGCACTTCTCGTCCACCTCGTGCCAGATCCTCGGTGGAAGCTTTTTCTTCGCCGCGTGTTAAAGTCGTGACTTTTCGCACGATTCTCGTCGTTATCCTCCTTTGCCCGCTATCATCTTTCTTCGAGATCTTAGTCGACTCCAAGGAAGAGCCGAGGACCTCGGTCGACATGCGTTTGTTCGTATGAATCGCCTGCAGCTCCGATATGCCTCTTCCACCGGCCGACAGCGGCACGGCGAGGGCACTTTCTCCCGCATCGTATTCGAAATGAGTCTGGTTCCCATCGTGCACAATCCTACCATTGTAACTTTCTTCTCTAAATGACCCGGAACGATAACTAGACGATCGTTCCATACCAGGATAGTTGCCATCATAAACAGTTTCACTTCTCGTCAATCCTTCTCGCAAACTTCTGGGTACTGATGCGAGATTCAGACTCGTGGTTATTGGGGAACCGACTGGCGACGGCGATGGTTTCTTCAAACTTGATTTGAGTGGTTTGCTATCGTCGCTTTCTAAAGTACCTTGCACAAACAGCCGCTTGCTGCTACCTTCTTTCACAAATCTATACATCGACATTGTGGATTCGTTCCGTATCCTTTAGAGATCGTGATTGAACATAATACCGTTGTGATGAGTCCGCTCGCTGCAAACATTAGCTCCTTATTATGGATTCGATGCGCGCACCGCTACACCGTTACATGTGACAAAACTTGCAAATAGTTTCGGTACATAAAAGGCAATATCGAGTGGGAAATTGTCATGATGCTGCGTATGGTAGCAATCGCCTACTAGAGACTACTGGGAAATCTTATTTAAAAAAGATTATCTGACATATTTTATAGTCAAGTGGATATTTTGCTTCTGTTTATTGAACATCCTATTTTGTGATATTTTTAAATCTTGTAGTATTAACGACATAGTATTGTTTATAACATTGTAGGGAGTTTTCGTTGTTTTTATTATATAAATTATAAATTTATTTATCAATAACATTTTAAAGCAGTGTAATAGAAACGATTTACACATATCGGATTAAGAATGTCCTAGATGCCATATACAGTATAGTGTTTGACGTGGACACGTCTTTCCGGCGGAAGTCACTTAACATTAGGAAGGAATTGGATACCCAATGCTTCAAGTAAACCAAGTAAAACTAATTCATAACTTAATTATCTTATTTTGAATTAATTTAAATTTTTTAAATCAGTCAATAGATAAAGGTTTAATTGAAAACTTAGAACAAGTTGTGTTATGATTGTCTGCCATTTCACTAAGTTTTGGATAACTAAAGCAAGGCGTACTTTTAGTAATATATCAGATATCAAGTATATTTTTTGTGGCCACTCGTAATATCCTGCACTGTTACGGCTTCAAATGTGGGTGTTGTGTATTAAATGTAAATCAATACATTATAAGTAATTAACTAAGAGATTATCCGTGTGGGTGACATATTTTTATGAAGTTTTTACTGTGTCGAAACATTCCTTCGCCCACGGCTACCTTGCGATACTTTATAAGGAAACAACGTACCTTTGTATTGCCGATGTTATTTTAATCGACGGTACTGAAATTAGCTTAGTTATTCAGCCCACGTATGACATATGATAGATGTAAATGGTAACATTTACCTTATCTTACCATATAAACTGACAAAAAAAACAATTTGTTTTCTATACTAATATTATAAAGAGATTTGTATTTTTGTATATATTGAAATAACTCAAAAACTTTTTCACCGTTAGAAAGGTTTATCTGTGTGTAACATAGGCTATATCTTTTAATATTTTTTAATTTCACGGGGACGAAGTCGCGAGCAACAGCTTGTAGGTTATAAAAGAAAGATAAATACCGAAAAAAAATTGTGACTAAAGAAGCAATATTCTATCGTTTTCATACAATTTAGTTAAGATTGTAGGTATTCCATATAACTAAAAAATCATGCATGAAAAGAAAAAAAAAACAAATGCTAATTTTGTAAAATATTAAGTATAGTTCAGTTTTAATAGTTTTCTAATATAACTCAGATCATTAGAATATAATTATTTTAACCGGTACATTACAAAACGTACACAATGCATACGAGCTATAATTCCGTAAATAAATAACAATCTTTTAAGATTTTTATGATAAGAAATAAACCAATTGTAAAGCCTTATTTTGGTGTATGCTTGATAAAGACTTAATCAACATAAAATAACGTTATATAAACTTTTATTACGAATTTAATTGTAGTTTTATATAAGATAATACGTAATAAAATAGCGTAGTTAGTTAACATTGCAGTTAATTTCATAGAAAATATTCGTGCAAAAATAACCGTAACAATAACTTCGAACCACGATTTTATTTACATTGACAATTCCCAACAAAACAACAATGCCTTTATATCACCGGTATTTTTATCGGTAAACGCATCGGAAAAAAACACAACACTATCACATACCGGACACTGGCACGTAAATCCTTATTTCTTGTGCAAAAAAAAGTTTATTTCAAATTTCGAATTATTCGTGTTCGATTTTTAAATTCGCGGGAGCGGCGCGCGCGCATCGATCGGACGCTAACAGGTGACTGGCGGATAGCGTCAAGTTGCCCGTGACGGCGCCGGTTTTAAAAAACATAACTTAACGTGGGCAATGGGCATGGTCATAGTGACCCATTATGTTTGTATGCTGCACCTTTTGTACTTTATTTATACTCTAGTATTGAGTTCGAATCGAACCGATTAAGTTACAAGTAGGATATACCAGCGAAAACCTTTGTTTCTACGGAAATTCGGGAAAATATTAGTGAAAATGAAATGATAAAGAAACTATTCATAATAAAAATAATATAAAATCACTGCTCATAAAGCTGTATAAAAACTTAAGTTATTGACTTGGACTTAAAGTAATGATCCCTATGAGAAATAGAAAATATTTGTAACATCGTGGTAGTGTGGTGTGATTTTTATTAGATGATGTTGCAGCAAAGGTTATAAAAGCATTTTTTCAGTTTTTTTCTTACAGAAAAGACAAGTATTCTAAGTATGCTGTACTCACATTACAACTGGAATGCACAAGAGATATTTATTTGTTTTAATTATTGTAATAATACTGAGATGTAAATATTATGAAGGCATATGTCAACATTAAAACATAATAGTGATTGTCATATGAAATAAGCTTTTTAATTTACTAAAAGATTATATGTGGATTATAATATAAGCGAGAATTTAAAGCATAAACATTGTTTTATATAGACTTAGTTATTACGTTTCGCGCCATCTATTGGACGCCACCAAAAGCGTTACCAAGCGAAGCCGATACGAAGTTATAGATCATCGTCGCGCACCGCCATCTAGTAACAGATCGCGTAAATGCTGAAGCAAGCAAGCATCAACAGTTTTGCGTATTTTCTTTCTCTGACGACTTACCAGCATCGTCTGCCAGAGTTTGCGTGTACAGATAAAACAAATAAATATATATTTTGAATATAGTGTCAGTTTTTTTTTTTATCAGACACTCTATTCTAAAATTAATTCATACGTTCAATTAAAAATTAAACAGTTAAAAAACGGATTTAACTCGTAATATGTTAATGATTCGAAACTTAAAACTGTAGAGTTTATCTGGGAAACAATTATTTATTTCAAATCAAGCTTGGTACAAAATTAATTGATATATTTCAATTTCAAGGCATCAGACGCTGAATCATTACCTAAATTCGAACTTTCAATTGGCCCTTTTAATTACGTAAAACAGTAGATATCAAGGTTTAAAATCCTCTCCGTTATACAGGAATCAGTCTGCAAAGGTGGGATGTGGGTGTGACCATATGGTCCACGGCCTTAACACCCACGGGCCTTCCACAATAAGTCACTGGTCACATTTTTATTTCACTACGTCATACTATAGGGTGGGTGTTGACCTTCTTTAGGGAAAGTGTTAAATCATATTGCATTACTTATTTACTTGTATAACTTTTTAAGTTTGAAGGTTCCTTTGGAAGGCTAGTACACATGTCACAACTAGATGTGTACCAGGGTACACGACTAGTTATGACAAAAACGCATACCAATATGGTTACAAAATCCGGGATAATAATACGGATATCTGGTACATCACTAATGATAACCAACAAGACGAATTGAAGATCGTCAAACTAGAGTCGTTTATACATCAAATTGTAAAAGACTCGCTGTGACACGCGACTTCGCACGCGTGAATATAAAATAACAAAACATAGCCTATGTTACTCACAGTAACATACTTTCAAAATCGGCCCACTAGTTTTTGCGTGAATCAAAAATACAAATCTTTCCTCTTTATAATATTAGTATAGAAATATAAGGAAAGTAGAATCTATTCATATAGGTTCATAGTAAGGGCAATTATATCTTTTAGTTACTACAAGTAATTTTAGGTTTGCGTCATTTAACGTTCCGATTAGTTTTCATAAAGTTCATCATTAGAGCGGGCGCACACCTTTGACTAAACTATCGTACAACTGTAGTCCGATTGTCGATTGTTTCACAGCCAATTCAACAGTTTAGTTGCACAACTAAAAACCTACATATAAGCTCATAGGAATCAAAGCGCAACTAAACAGTAATGCAATAGTTTAGTCAAAGGTGTGGGCGTGCTATTAGGCAACGTTCAGGATTTGACTATTATTGCCTTATCCCTAGTCCGTCACTTGCGAAATCAATCACGCAAAAAAACTGTCTAGCAAGTGATCGATTGGACCGTATCAAATAGATCGTAGAAACGGTCATTTGTGTGTCTGTGTGCGCGCCAAAGCGAGGCCGTTGACCCCCGACCCGGCTAACTGTACGCAGCCTCCGTAAGCTGCGGTTAACTTTAAAATCCCTACACTTATGACAGGTATCAAGGTCATACGAACTTTGAACAGTCAAAACCTTCAAACTGTCTCTCTCCCTCTCTCTGTTATCTGCATATTTCCTTCTCTTTCCTACAAGTTAGATAGTAATTCATCTATAATGGCCGGTTTCCCAGCTATATTTAACCATTCCTTATTATTTTTGGTTATATAACTAAATTAAATGGGTTTCTGAACTATGTAACTTGAGTTTTAGGATGGCAACCAAACACTAATAAATCACCAGTTAATGGTAAAATAAATGCAAACTTCAGAAACTTAGCATAAGTCTTCTGTTTCCTGTACTATTAGAGTATTTTATTTAACAACTGTTCGCAAATTACGCCTTCTATAGTTGATAAATCAATACTAATGTAGTGCATATTAATAACACCAACGCGGAAGTGGAGCCTGTTACTATAAAAAGTGGACAAGCCCACCTGCTGGATATGTCGTTCCTGTTCCACCGCGATATAAACACTACTTGGGTGGTCCACTTAGAGCTAAGATCAGCTTGCAATTGTATCACTCAGTCAGTAACAGGTAATTAAGGCTGACTTTTAGTGTAGATTTCTTGTACTTAGTACTTTAATGAACACTAAGAGTACGTTATCGACGTCATATTTCATTTATCAACTAATATCTGACGTACAAAGGATACGATTGCTTTTACAGAATACCAGAATACACATAGCAATGAAGAAAGTAAAGATGGATTGTCTGAAAGAAGATATGCTTAAGAAGGGAGTAGATTCAGTTATGACTGATAGAAATGTATTGAACTGTGCCGACCCTCCGTAGAGACAAGAAAGTTGAAGATGATTGTAATAACATAGAGCAAAGGCCCTATCTGTTCTGCATTGCAATACTTAGTGTGTTTGTATTGTATATCTAATATGTTTGGTAATTTCAATATTATAAAGGTAGTAAGTTTCTGAACAGATTCTTTTTTTTATATTATTTTTATAAAACATGGCAGATATACCAACACTATTGTAGATGTTTCGGGCGGTGGAAACCCATGGTAATAGTGCATCTTCGTAATGTAATACAAGAGTTGTATATTGTGTGAAGTGTTGCCACTTGAGTGTATGAGGCGCCATCTATACTGATAAAAGAAGATTTACGGCATAATAGTTTATTTTATCCTTTTATATTAGTTTGTGAATAATTCTGATCTTATTTAATTGTAAATAACGATAGAAACTATTATTTATAAATAGTTGTCGTTTTCAGTCTGTTCTAAGTAAGAGACAAAAAATCTTGGATTTAAATGACAAAAAACACAGACTAAAATTAAGCAGATAAGATTAGTTTGTTTTGTTATTTTAACTTGAATTTATTACTTTTTTCGCAGTAATTTAAACTAAATTGATTTTTGTTTTGCATTATTTATAATATATAAATAAATAGTAGTTCTTTCGAGTACCAAGAGATAATCTTACTAATGCTATAAATACGAAAGTGTAGATGATTGTTAAGTATCTCCAGAACGGCTAAAATAATCTATCTTATTGGCACAGATGTAGATCATAATCTGGAAGACATAGGTATTTTTTCGTGCGGACATAGTCGCGGGAGATAGTTAGTAATCGTATAAACAAACGTAAGGATCTCAAATGAGGTGTAGTAAAGTAATACGTACTAACACTTGTCATTAAATAAACATAAAACGTAGGATTTATTTTAAAGTGCTAATGTATTATAAATTGATTACATTATGTAAAGGCAATAAATATAACAGCTACTTGCTCCATACATATGTATTATTTCTTTGTCTGTAAACGCAACTTATAATTTACGAATCATACTAATCATATTCATACTAATATTATAAATGCGAAAGTTTAGATGGATGGATGTTTGTTAGAGTTTGTAGCCTAAACGGCTGAACGGATTTCGATGAAATTTGGTATAGATATAGAGGATAGTCTGGAAGAACACATAGGCTACTCCCTTCTGTTTTTTTAAATTCCACGCGGACGGAGTCGCGGGCGAAAGCTAGTAGGATATAAAAGGCTATATTATTTTTTGAATTTGGCAACCTGATAATAAATTAAGTCTAGTTCGCACTGGGATAATAATTTGGTCGAGTATCAAGTATTTCCTATTCGACTATTTTTTTTGTTCACACGCTTTAGTAACTATATTACTTACCACTTGACCAAATTACTAATCTAATACGAACTAGGTATTAGCGAGATATAAAATCATTTTGATTGATGCACGCAAAATTCAAAAGATAACTTAACTTCCAAGGTTAAACAAAACATTTACAACATCTGAGTTTACACCGCATTTTTAAACTATTTTAATTAAGTTTAAAATTATGTCTTAAGAAAGTTTGCTTATTTAAGCGTATTACTCACTTAAGAAATGTCGTTGGCGCCTAGTAATTGCGTAGTTCTACTTATAAAGGCAAATTTAAATGACATCAATTTGCTGTAATTCAAACTGCTTGTAAGGACGAGATTAGGAAATCTGTTAGAAGTAAACAGTGAAATGTCGCTTTATATTGCAGATAACGTGAACTAAACATATTTGAATCGGTAAAATTGTTCTCATACTTTTCATTACTATGCAAAAAGTATGAAAACATTAACCGAGAATTTCATTGCCATAACACATATTTATATAGAAATAAACCTTACTGCAGTTGCATAAAGCTCAATTTTATTTGCGATGAAAAATCTGCTCTGCTCTAAATTCCCGTCGAATAAAAAAACCAAAAGCAAGTAGCCTATGTGTTCTTCCAGACTATCTTCTACATCTATGACAAATTTCATCGAGATCCGTTCAGCAGTTTAGGCTACAAACTCTAACAAACATCCATCCATCCATACTTTCGCTTTTATAATATTAGTAATATTTGTATATAACTGCACTTGGCGCCACAAACTCGTAACCTGGGTCTGTTCCAATATCAAACACGTTTATGATGCAGGCTGCGATATATGAATGTTTATTAGTTAAGATATAATATGCATTGTTGCGTACAAGATAATTAATTGCAAATTTATTTGCGCATAATGACAATGCACTTAGTCCCTGTATATTTGCATTTGTACATTTGTAATGTAAGACCCTATGTTTATAGATAAAAAAAGACTCTCTGATAGGGTCTTAGGGCCTAAATATAAAGTAAATCCTTATCATTCAGTCTAAAGTGTAGGCTTCAGTAAAAGTGTCAGATTGAATTGTTTTTTTGTTTAGACTCAGATTTAGCATAAACTTCGCCATCTGACTAATTGAAAGAGAAAAGATTAGTATTTTTGTATGTATTGAAATAACACAAAAACTGGGCCGATTTCAAAAATTATTTTATCATTAAAAAAGCTACGTTATCAGATAATAACACATGCTATATTTTTTATTACGTATTGAAATAACTCAAAAACTACTGGGCCGATTTCAAAAATTCTTTTATCATTAAAAAGCTACGTTATCAGTAATTAACATAGGCTGTATTTTTTTATTTCCCACACACGAAGTCGCGAGCAACAGCTAGTAAGTTATAACTAGCTAAGAATCTTTGGCTTTCTGTGAGCTTATTCATTGCAGTGATAAATAAAACTTTATAGCACATCAAAATTGCCAGCCGCCTACTCTATTCAATAATGCCTTGAGTAATAAAATGGAAGATTGTAAATTACTATTAACATTAAATTGTTTATTCAAATATACATAAAAGGAGCACGCTGTACATAGGGACTAAGTCTATATAAGGTTTAATTGGAAGGCGCCGCCTACGCGACAATTATAGTCAGCTATAAACATTATTCTTAAAAGTAATTTTGCAATCATGAAAGTGAAAATATAGTGTACTAGCTTTCGCCCGCGACCGTGCGCGTGGAATTAAAAAAAAAGTAAGTAACCTATGTGTTCTTCCAGACTATCCTCTACATCTATAACAAGTTTCAACGAAATCCGTTCAGCCGTTTAGGCTACAAACTAACAAACATACATCCATCTAAACTTTCGCATTTATAATATTAGTATGAAGTATGATAGATATACTAAAGCACATTATATACAAAGTTAAGGTTTTTAAATATATTTATTATATAATATGTCAAGACCTTGTTAAGATATCCGATATTTCGACAAGATGAATTTGAAGTCACTTAACAACAAGTCATTTAACAAAAGAAAATCGTTATCGAGGATTTCAATTAGTTATAAAAACATTGTCAGTATAATATGGACGGTTGTAACCGACGTTTACTCTCTTTTAGCACCCTCGTAACACTTAATATCTTCAAATTGCAGTCACAATAACCCGGATATGGTAATACCAGAGTTAAACACGAATTAATCGTAACTTACGAGCGAAAGTGAGGGATTTTGCATGACATCATTCTTCCTGACTCATGTCTTACACAAGGGAGGTATTGAGTTTCAAAAACTATAAATCTTCGATCAGATACTAAAGTTTTTAGCGCATACATCGTACACTTTATAGCAAAATTAATCACCTCCTGGAAATCGGGTATACGAAAGTGAGATCATGGTATTCAAAATCGTATAGATATATATATAACATAAATAGATTGGCTATTGTTTGGAAGCGACAACTTGCAAAATCTGTATAGAAGTTGTATCATATGTCAAAAAATTACAGAAAATATGTCAAAACAACTAGCACTAGTGTTACGTATCTCGGGCGTATCGTAGATAACCTTAGTGCTCCCGCCGCTCGTATGCCCTTGTATTTTTAAAAATTTTGAAATCGTGTGAAAACCACATTAGCGGAAAGGTAATCGCCATTTGGCTACGAATCGAAGTAATAAAGGTATGGATTCAAAATTTTAGTTGACTAAATAAACACATATTACAGAACTGACAGTTCAATACGTTTTTTTTTTATATTATAAGGTGGCAAACGAGCAAGCGGCCACCTGAATCCACCGAAATGGAAAGCGACCGCTGCCCATAGACATCCGCAATTGCAAATGCGTTGCCTACCCTTAATTGACAGAGGAGACGCACATAAAGAGGATATTCCCCCTTCCTATGCGTCTCCTCCACCGTCAAATCCACTTTTCCTTCCCATCCTTTCCTATTAAGAAAAGGGTGGAAAGGGAAAGGGACTAAAATTAGGCCTCCGGCAACACACTCATCAGACGAAACGCGGAATTGCTTCCACTTCACCCCTGTCTTCTGTGTGGTCGTGGTATTACACCGGGCCTATTCGAAATTACCAATCGAACGTGCCAATTAAAAACTAAAAAGCAAAGTTAAATAAAGGATTACTATTGCACATTTGAAAGGGAAAGTGTATACAAAAGTGTGATCTATGAAGGTTTTATGTAACATTCGTGACATTTAAACACTTCAATTGCAGAGGATTAAGAAAGGTCATCAGTTAAGAGTACGAAATGATTCACGATTTGGTTCTGTTATATAGATAAACTAACTTTCGTCAGCGATTCCGTCCGCGTACAACTCATCATCTCCCCTGCCTTATCCTACTCCCGTAGGGTCGGCGCACCAGGTTTTCGTCCTCCAAAGCACTCTATCATCCGTCATCTCAGTCATCACTCCCTTCTTGATCATGTCACCTTTCACGCAATCCATCCATCTCTTTCTAGGTCTACAACTAAAAAAAGAAAAACGAATAGCCTATGTGTTCTTCCAGACTATCCTCTACAATTATGTCAAGTTTCATCGACATCCGTTCAGCAGTTTTGGGTACAAACTCTAACAAACATCCATCTAAACTCGCATTTATAATATTAGTAAGAAGTAAAATGTAGACTGAAAGATTCAGTCTTACTTCGTAATATGGAATTAAAAAGGATATAGACTTTCAGTGTTTACTGGATGAGAGTGATTTCGGTTCTCATATCAGCTTAACACTCGCTGCCGAGCCTTTCCTAACATGAACTTATTGACCCCAACACGCAGTAAATGGGTTAAGATTTAGCAAGTGTGAGATAAAATTGTGTGTGCGAAAAAAAAATGTTTAGTTATCCCTGTTGGTTGAAAAAAAAATTAAGTTAACTTTGGTATATTCAAAGAGAGAATTAGCAAGTATTTATCGATTTCGAAATGCCGTATTTGTCAGAAGTTGTCAATGAGTTTAATGAAAAAATAATAATCGCCGTTTGCTGTTTTAAAGACCGTGACCTGAATATTCATTAATTATTTTGTAACTAGCTGTTCCAGTGCGGCTTTGTCCGCGCGAGCTTTTAAGGACTTTGTTTTGTTGTTTACATGTGTCAAGTTCTCAATTGCATATGTCAAAATTATTTTGTGACAATGTACATACATATTATTTTGTAACGGAGGAGAAGTTTGTTAAATTGTATAAAACATCATTGTATACCTTATGTGTAATGTAAAATGTATTAGTGGTAGTGCCATCTATTATCAATGACCACGGAAGATCAGCACTTGTGCTGAGTGGCTTTATAATAAATAAATAATTAACAAGTTTTCATTGAGAAATACGCTTAATTTCGGATAATTAACTTATACGCGATTAAATTAAGTAAAAAAGACGGCCAAGCTTAAGCGAATTGTAAACACTTAATTTTGAGTAACTTTGAAGAATATTTTTTACAGCCCAGGGATGGATGCTAAGGAAAAGTGATTTGACGTCGGAGGAGATACATAGGAAGGGGAAATATCCTCTTTATGTGCGTCTCCTCTGTCGATTAAGGGTAGGCAACGCATCTGCAATTGCGGATGGGCAGATTCGGCGGATTCGGGTGGCCGCTTACTCGTTTGCCACCTTATAATATAAAAAAAAAAACTAGATTGTCTAGCTTTGAATCTAGTCCTTATTACGTTATTGAACTATTTCAAATTACACAAATATAATAACACATTCAGTACCGCCGACTCGTCGTTTATTTCACTTGAACATCCTAGTGGCGTGTAAAGTGTTAACATTTTTTAAATTCTTTAACAGATCACCATCATTACCAGCTCGCTATACGTCCCCACCGAGGGGCTCGGAGCCTACCCTAAGTTAGAGGTGACTAGGCCATAGTCAACCACGCTGGGTAGGCGCGGGTTAGTTGACTTCACTCATATCTTTGAATTTCTTCGCCGATATGTGCAGGTTTCATCACGAAAATTATGTACATATGAAAGTCGTAAAACGAAAATCACATTGGTACGCGGCGGGATTCGAACACAAGACCTGTAGATTACAAGTCAAGTGCTTAAACCACTGAGCCACCGGCGCTCTTTAACACGCTTGATTGTAAAAGGTGTCACTTTTTGCATTTGATTCTTATCCATGTTAGTTAATAGATATCCAATATTGATAGACGTATAAGGATAAAAACACGACATAGACATTCTCTCAATACTGCGTACTGAATGCAAAATTTCTATGTCACGGCTGACACTATATTGGCTAAGAATTGTCAATGATTCTTGAACTGATGGATTTATAGTTGCGTGACAGATTTATTCAAATCAAGATTATACAAATCCGATAACGAAATAGCTATTCAAATAACTATAGCCTTTTAAAGTAGCGATTCAACTAGCTAATTAGTAGTTATTTATAACATTAGAATGCAGTTTAGAGGGCGCACACCTTTGACTAAACTAGCACAAATGTGTGATTGACGATTGTTTCGCAGCCAATTCAACTGTTTAGTTGCACAACTAAAAATTGAGAGAGCGCACCTCCATATAAGCTCATACGAATCAAAGCGAGATTAAACAGTTGTGCGATAGTTTAGTATCAGGTGTGCACACACTCTAAAGATTACTTATTTATCAGAACACCTGAAGAGCTGCAATAGTATAGCTTTTTTTTGTGTACTAAACAGATTTTAGCGACTTAGTTGCTTCTATTTGTATTAATGTCACAGTACTTACTTTTTTTTTTTAACTAATACCTTATATAGATTATAAAAAGGTGCAATGTAAGGAGTAAACTTAATCGACTTAGATATATTAGGTATCGTAAAGAAGCCAAGTGGACGTTAATCGTCTAAGCGGACAATGCCCTATTTAACTTGTCCAAGGCTACGGTAGCTTTGATAAATATTCTATACTATCTTTTCAATTTAATTCTATTATAAAATAAAAATCGGCTCCTTGTCTATTAACAATAAATATAGTTAATAGATATTGAGTTAAATGGACACGTTATGCGACGAGACGATGGGGACATAAACCAGAAAGTGTCAAGATTGAATGTGGATTGCTACAAAGGTAGAGGAAGACCGAAGAAAGTATGGATGGATTGTGTGAAAGAGGATATGCTGAAGAAGGGAGTGGATTCAGATATGACGGGTGATAGAAATGTATGGAAGAGCAGCACATTGTGCCGACCCTCTGTAAGGGATAAGGGCAAGTTGATGAGATATCGAGTTAAATACGGTAAACAAAATCCTATCAGACCTTAAAATTCCATAGTACTTAAAGCCTTTGCAAACATTAATAAAAATCTCTTGAGAACTTTAATAGTATTTATGAAGCTAGCTAATGATACTAGCGTAGTTAAACATGCAGACTGACCTGGAAGTGCAGGATAATAGTCCAGATGAGGCCAAGGGTGAGTTTCGGGTTGCCGTCGACGATGTCTTCCGCGCGGATGTTGACAAGCTTGATTTTCTTGTAGCGCAGAAAGTCCAGCGCCATCTGGACGTTCTGCAGCATGTGGAAGCGCATACGACCTCGTTCGCGCGGCTGGAATACGAAAGAATGTGTGGTTAATTATTTGTTTCTTGGTTTATTAGTCGATAGAAAGTTTTATATGGTAAATAAAGTATGGACTTTATTTGTAAATGTGTTATTGTAGTATTTTTTGTTAATAAAATTTTCCCTACACATTCCTACAACACTTATTTCATACAGCGAACACGTGTTATTTTCATAGTTAATTATTTAAAGTACTTCACTATTATTATGATAAAGTGAGTGTAAAAACGCATATCATGTTATATGAAAGTATACTAATGGGCAAGGCGTGGTTCGTAATTTATTAAACTTTAATATTGAACCAGAGTAATCGCTTTCATATTATAAAAAGATGAGTTAACAAGTTAAAAGGACTTAAATCAGAGTTTAGGTGACCTCGGTTCATTTGTAAATATTTCTAATTCAACTAATAAGGGTACCGTTTAGGGCTACCATCTTCGGGTTTGGAGTTTTGGGTGAGAATGAAGGTCTGAAGCTCTGACGTAAAACAAGTATGTTATTTTCGTTACGTTAAAAGTTGACAGCACTAGTTCTGACCCCATGCAACTAAAAGATATAGGGTTGCTTCCGATTTCCGGACACACCTGCCGTTTTATCAGATGCGATCGTCTATTACTTAACTTTTAAAAAGTCAGCTTTAAAACATGAAATTGGATGTTTGTTAACTTGACCTTTTAGCCACACCTGTATCCGTAAATATAGACGGTTTATTGGTTATTGGCTGTTGTTGTGAGTTGCGTTAAGATACAATTTTAGAAAATGATAGATGCTAAAAACTGCAGAAACTTAGTTATTATGATTAGAAGTTAAAAAAGTATAAGAAAACTAGTTGAGAATTTGGAGTGTATAGAATGATTAAAAACATCTGAATTCCGATTTTTTTTAAACAAGAACAAAAGTGATTAGTTGTGATTTTTTAGCATATATCGTAAGAGTCCTTTCTACATCATTGTTGTTATCAAAGACAGTAAACTAGTTTATAAATACAGATTCATATTTGTCGTTTGACTTGATTTCTCAATACCTAATAGACTATAGTCAGGTTACAAAGCCGTGTGTCAAGTCATAAATCTTAAATACAGGTCTGGAGAATTAGAATAACTGGTCACCATAGAATCTAACTTGTTTCGATCGAGATAAACTTTGAAATTGTTATTGTAATTCTTATGATATCCTATATGTGTGTCATTGTATTAGACTAGCTGCGGCTTCATCCGCATGAAATTATGAAAATTTTATTTTATTGTTTACATTTGTCAAATTATCAATAGCAAATGTCAAAATGACATAATATGACAAACCTTAGCAATCTTGCTTTCTTGATGTTGGCAGCAACTTATGGTCTCTTTCCCACATTAGGGTTTTTACCCAAAATATCTACACCCTAAGTTTAATGGCGAGAAAATATATAGCCTAAAGCGTGACGTAAGTGTAGGGCTTTTTATTAAAAAAAGAATTATTCAAAAATATGCTGTAATTGCTAACATCTTAGGCAACAAAGAAGTGTGTGTTTACGCTTTATTTAGAATTAAGAAATCATAGTTAACACCAGCTTATTAAGGATTAAGCAAAGTAACTACATTAGATAATTTAACTTAATTTGATGCGCGGGACAAGACCCATAACTTGAATTGGCACGCCTGGCAGAAGAATGCTCTAGTTCCCTACATGCCAAATTATTTTGGACTTACTAATACTATAAACTAGCTTTCGCTCGCGACTCCGTCCGCGTGGAATCGAAAAAAACAAAAGTGAATAGCCTATGTGTTCTTCCAGACTATCTTCTACATCTATGTCAAATTTAATTGAAATCCATTCAGGCGTTTAGGCCACAAACTCTAACAAACATCTATCCATCCATCCATCCCTCCATCCATCCATCCATCCATCCATCTAAACTTTCACATTTATAATATTAGTAAGATGTGAAAGTTTAGATGGATGGATGTTTATAAGAGTTTGTATCCTAAACGGCTGAACGAATCTCGAAGAAATTTGGCATAAATGTAGGTGATAGTTTGAAAGAACACATATATAAATAATTCCACGCGGAACGAGGCGCGGGATCAAGTGAATAAATAAAGTAACAAATACTCACAAGGTGTTCGCCAGAAAGCACCTCCAGCAGCGAGATGAGATTGAGTCCATCGCGCAAGTCCTCGAATAGATCGTTCACATGTCGATTCACCTGCGAACATATTCCATATTAATATACAAATAAATTTACATATAAGATGCTCTATATATCGTGCATAAAATGTTAATAAAACACAACAGTGCTACAAAAATCCGAACTTAAAAAACAACGTTAATAAGATGCAACTATTAAAACTGCAAAACATGAAACAAGGATTACAAAACCTGTGAATTATAAAAATTAATAATACAAATAAATTTTAGTACCAATTAAAAATACAAACGTTAAGAAAAAACTAAATAACACACAATACTAATATTTACACGACAATTCGTATATTAAATAGTTTTTGCACTTAACGAAAACAAAAAAGGATAATAGTACCAAAATATAACAAAAAGGTTACAATTTGAATTACATTACTGTTTTGATTATTTTTTCAAATTAAGTTAATACATAATACATTATACTCGTAATGTTGTGTTGTGTATGTTACATTTTTTCTTTTAATTATAAAAAAAAACATTCTTATATCTTATAGCATAATGACATAATTTAGAGATCTTAACGCACACATCATGTAGATGAACCATTTACCACTGAATGAGACGTTTTAAAACATTCATTAGATGCATAAGACATTATAATTGCAGTAATCAAATACGCATCAACGTATGTCGAGACATTAGAAAAATCAATCATCAACCTTAACAACTATATTTCAAATCGCAATCAAGTCATGTTAATAAAAACATTCTAACCGAGCACACGTATTCAAATACTGCTAGAGAACAGTTTATTCCACTTTAATGCTTACAAAATGAAGAAAACGCACCACTAGTTTTAGGAATATGATGAAAAGTGGTTCTTGCAGTTTCTGGAATCGAATTTAATATCGATCCAAGTAATAAATCGGATGAACATATCAACACAAAGAATACTGTAGAATATTTTGATATAACTCGTACAAATTTAAGGAACTGTAATAATAGCAAGGTAAAATAAACCAAATATTCAAATATTTCATGCAAATCGAAGCTACAAATAACGAAAAAAACTCAGCAAACAACTAAAATCATATTGTGTGTTAAAACTATCGAAACACTTGAATCAAAATATATCATCTATCTATCTATAAATCTTAAAAAAATGATATGTTTTAATACAAGTATAACCACAGTGGAGACGGTAACAGCTTGTTAGATCACACCTAACTTACTTGTTGAGGAGGACAACACGGTTGGTTATTGACGATCTCGCACACGTGTAGCCGTGTGTAAGTCTGTCCGAGCAGCGTGAAAGTAAACACCTGGTTGAGGTTCATCATTGTTAACAAATTCAACGACAAATACTACTCTAATTACGAGTACACAGTCTACAACCCAACTACAGACTACTACAATCGACCCATGAACAGTGTCACCTCTTAAGGCTGTTATAAGAGATATAAATTCCTTACATGGGTCGAAACATCAAAATTTACATGATATAAAAATCAATGGTGCTGATAAAAGTATAGATAGACTAGAAACTAAAAAAATCGTAGATGATAATGATGTAGATGCAAATAAAAACACTCTAAGTGTAAGTACAAACGAATCTAAAACGTTTTGGCAAAACTTTCATGGATTTATATTGAAGATATCATAGCGACATTAAATAAGCTACGACAGGTATAGAAGAATTATTCGTGACATTTAGAAACGATGCATGCAAGAAGATTTAAATTGAAAAATACTTATAAATAATGGAATTGAAGTTTATGTTCTCAATCACAACTATCAAGCACTCTTTACTTTCTTTAGAATGCTTGAAATACATCAAACCAGCATTCTACTATTTCAATGTTCATAAAAATAAACTTAAATTGAAATATGATATTAGAATATATCATCCGTGTATGTTACAGACCTTCAAATACTTCCAGTGCTGCTCCGAGTCCAAACGATAAGCGATGAAAGAACAAAACAAATGAACACACGTTTAATTTATCACTAATTGACGATAGTGCTAAAGCTGTCATACATATCTTATGCTTTAGAATACAGCAATTCAATATAATACTTGGTATTTTTTTAAATAAGAATTTCTATTTCTTAAAATAGAAATTCTTATTCCTATTTTAAGAATATCCTTGAAAAAAATTAAAACAAGATTGGACCTATATCGGATCCTTGAGGGATCCCTCAAATAGTTAATAAAATTAATTAATGTTGAGAAAGTTGTCAAGTATTGTGATGTACGAAACAACTAGAATTATTATGGCGAATTAAAATAAATCGGTATCTTTATTTTATGATTAAAATATCGCGAAACATGTTGATATTTTAAATATGAATGCAATTTACAATTTATTCAACGATTTGTGTTGAACGTGCAGATTTGATGACATCAAAGATTCGCTCATATGAATACAAATGTATGAAGAGTGACCTTTTTGGCATTTTCTATTGTGATATCTATGATTTATAGTATAGTTTCCACTGTAAGTTCTATGACTGTGGTACAAATGGACGTGAACTGTTTATTCGTTTGAGTCATTACGAATGATTAATATAAACCATTAGGACCTTCGGTTACAGATGTGAATAACATTCGGTCGATGATTAATGACAATTCTGGAAATAATCTTTGTACGGCCGTTAAAGGAAACTGTTTACCGTAAAGGAATTTAAACGATGTTTACAGCTGAAATTAATTGACTGATTTCTAATTTTGGAACAATGATTCATAATAGAACTATTATAGTGAACGAACACAAGATTTTTTTGTACATAAAGCGATGATATAAAAAAGTTATTTAACTGAATAGTATAGTAACGATAATATAGTAATCGGTGTTCTGGTAGTTATCGCACAAATTTTCCCTTAATATAATTCTCTAAAACCATGGATAGTTATTTTAATAACTTCTTACTACTTATTTGCAGAAAGCAAATGACCTATTGACTCATATCTACTATCACAAAATAATCAACAATCAAGTGTAACAGATTGTCTTTTTAAGAGGATAATGACAATATACAGTTATCTATTAACTGCAGCAAATAACTAAAATGTATTAATATACTCCTCACCTAGGATCCAAATCATGTCTTCGGATTTATTTTGATTATGTAGGCACTCCACAATTGTTAAGTCAATATCCATAAATGTCTCTGGTATGTTAACGTTCAATAATTATAACAGTAAGTGGGTGTTATTAGTTGTGGGCGAGTTGTTCTTGGCGCCAGGTAAGGCCATCGGCCATATGGCACACGTGGCACGTAGCTCGTAAATTAACGATATTATTACACCCACGAAAAAACCAAAGGATTACGTCAACGATGTAACTTGAAACTTGAATGTCGAGCTTGAATACATATAAGGATGGGAAATTTACTTTAGACAGCGATAAAGATCACAGGAAGAGATGGATGGATTGTGTAAGGTATGATCAAGGGAGTGACGACTGATATGATGGAAGATCTGATCTATATTTAGAGGACTAAAACTTGGAAGCCCGAATCTACGTGAGTGGGACAAGGATAAGGAGATGAGGATGAGATCAAGAGAAAGATAAAGTTTGCTGATACCAGAACAATTGCTTTAAAAATTGCTATATTTAAAAGGACTAGTAAGATTTTGTATACATGTTACCAAAATTAGAGGTTAGCATCGACTTTGTTGGCCTAAGGTTACTTTGTGAGACGTTATCTTCTTGTCGACAGTATAAATATACAAATAATAAAAACAAGATGTTATTATTTATTAAAAAGTAATTTATTACACGATATTATAAGAGAAATTATTGCATACAAGCAGAGCTAACGATGCCATTAACCCATTTAAATTGAAGATAATTCAAAAGTCATAAATACAATAAGATTACATTCAAACAGCGCTGATTAATGGTATAAGTGATGAAAGTTTTGTTTTTAATCTCAAATTAAACAAATAAGGTGTTTTAGTTAATTTATGAAAGAGTGTTTGAGTTGAGTATAGCTGTTTTTTTTTTACTTGGATTCACAATTTGACACAAAAATGCAATAAGAAAGGATTACCGAAACAAGTTTTCGAAGGGGTCCTAAAAGAAAAAAAAATGGATTTGGGAGTATAGTTTAAAATCTTAAAACCTTAGGGTACTATGATTTCGTATTATCTTTTATAGTTAACCACTAAGGATACTGTCTACGTCAATTTGTCATCTCATGAAATCAATTACGTCAACACAAAAGTGACTCAAAAGAAATCCAAGAGCTGATTTGCAAATCAATTTACATACAGTCTCGACGTTTGACGCATGCCACAATAATGGACCTTGGATGCCTTGGAGCAAATTCCCGATGGGTTTTTCTATATCCCTAACGCTAATTATTGTTTTCTTTGAATAATCGGAATTTAAGGAGATCTTTAGAACTGTCTTCATATATTTTTATCTTGATATCTTTTACTAATGTGTTATCTCCCTTTCTATAACAATGCATTTATAACGTACTGATTGTTCTAAATTATTGTTAGGTATACAAATATTGACATCGATATCTAGCGTACAGCTCACCATAAAAGATATAAATCAGCAAGCATGTTGCTATAAGTTTTCCACTAATTACTTTTTCATCGTCAAATGAAATTTCTCCGGAATGGGTAGGAAATAAACGTCGTCAACTGTACAATTTCTTATCCCTTTGAACTGGGTTTATCTTAGCATGAGTCAGGCTGCGGGTCAAATGTTACAAACACGGCGCGCCTGACCGCTGCGTCAGCCTACACTACATCCTTTGTTCTAAGTTACCATAACATTAGATTATGCTGATACTAAAGTAAAAGCACTTACTTAGGATTATCGCAAGTTATTCTTCTATATTTTAATTGTTTTCAGTCTATAATTATTGGTGATATTTGTCGACATGGATATGTGTGAAAAGATTCTTACCTACAAAATGTAGCAACAAATCGTGGTGTTAGTTTTGACAAATGAACTACTAAATTAGATAAATGATGTTTTTAATTTAACAAAGATACTACAGTTATACACAACAATTTTGATAAGACAGCTTGATAAACATTCAATGAGAGCCTTTACCGTTAAGCCATATGTTTTCGACCTCTGAATCATGCGCTTACGAGAATATCTCCCCATATCGGATCGACAATATCCTTTCTGTTTAACTTTCACGTATCAAGGAGCGTCTTTGAATCATCAATAAGATGTCTTTGTTCTCTGTTGTGATCGAAACCGGCTGGTAAGATGAAGGATTCTTGAGCCAAAACAACAGACAAGACTGGTTATACTGCAAGTTATATCTGGCATCTTAAGAAGATTTCTATTTCTTCATTGCGATTGGCATAAAATTAAAACTTGATGGCGTTGATATATCAAAAGGCAAGGGTAGAGCCCGCTTTAACATCTCCGCACGAATGGGTCGGCTCGCCCGGTGCAATACCACGACCACACAGAAAGGTTTGAAGTGGGAAAAATTTTACAGTCCTGGTACTTGCAATTTAGTTTAGCGCAGTGTCTCATGCGAAGTTTGGAGTACACAGTATTGTTAAATGAAACGTATTTAAACTTATGCATAACTTTAAGAAACATGTTGTAGTTCTCACTTTTGCAAACATTAACGCATATTGAAACACATGCTTCGATATTTACTTAACACGAAGGATCAAAGTCACGTAATGTCGAACAAAGGAGATTGCGAATAACGCAGCCTTTGTACGTCTTTTGTGTACATTAAGCCTGCGACGCAATGTAAACAGTGCAAGCGAATATCGCCCTTATTGTTAAGAAAGTCCTATACAAATACCCTGCAAGTGAACAGTCATGCAATTTTGTGTTCAAATGATTTTGAACCTTATTTTATTGTTAAAAGGTTCATTGTTCATAATTTCATTTTGTGTTTACATTCGCGAATAAACAGCCTGTTTGTGATGATTTAAAATAGCACTTTCTGGAAATGTTATTAACGAAATGGTACTTCGCATTATTTATTTATCAGTTCCTCATACGGAAGTATTTTCCTTTAAATACAGTACAAAATCCCTAAGGATTTTGACTGACTTTGATGACTAATCATGGACAATCATATATATTCAGTGCATAATCAGATAGAAGTAAAATACAGCGATGTGGAAGAAATTAACAAAGAAAGCTTATCCCTATACCATATGGGAAAGTTAGGAAGAGAGAGGGAAAGAGAGAGAAGTACAGGATCTAATCATTGCCTCCATCAATATTAGTCATGAAAACAATTGACGATTTTAATTGGATTTTAATGACAAATCCACAGAAGAAACTTCTATAAATACAGATTAATGCGCCTGTTAAAAGCAGGATTATTCTATACCTATGCGTAAATCTTTCGTCATTCATACTAGTATGTCAATACATTCGCCACACGCGCGTACGTCACGACTTCCTCACGACACGACACTCACGTCGATGTCAATTTATTAAACACGATTCGATTAAGATTCAATGCAATCAATGTCATTCGTAGGTTTGTGAAGTATGGAGTGGTCTTATTGAGTTAAATATTGAAACACTTCAAGCTTGCGACATCGGAAACTAAACTATCGCACAACTGTTTTCGCTTTGATTCCTATGAGCTTATAAGGTGCACACACTAAGATTTTTAGTTGTGCAACTAAACAGTTGAATTGACTGCGAAACAATCGATAATCGCGTTGTGCGATAGTTTAGTTAAATCATCAATGCCACTTTAAACTATATACTTTACAAATTCCCAGGAGTTTATAGATTTACGATTTAGAAGTAATTATTTGAGTAATTTTTTTAAATAGCTAACAAAGATGCGGAAAAATAATTTGTGTTTTAGATTACGAATTTATCAATAAATTAGTCTGATTTTAAATGTTTTTTTTTTTTATTTATACTAAAAAACATAAGATATGTGGCAGCTTTTTTTTTCAAGAAATACATTTGACTTTGAATGTTTAGTAAACTGACCTTTTTCAAGTGTTTGTTGACCCATTTTGTGAACGTCTTTTTCTGTATTGCATCTCGTTCATCTGTAAAAAAAGAAAATAATATATTAATATTACCGAAAGATTTTTAATTGACCATGTTGATCTTATAATCTTGAACAGTTTGATTCTGTTTTAGCTAATAGAAGTTTTTTTAAATTCGTTCATAAAAATTTTAAGATCTTAATACTCAAAATAATAAAAAGAATCCATCGATTTTTGGTCTCATTAAAATTTTTACATTAACATGAGACCAATAAAAATTAAATTAATGTATTCCCAGAACTTATAAATAAGATCTTTCAACCGATATTGTTATTTTATTTACAAAATTAGATGATATTAAAGGCTAACAGGTTTTTTAAATTTCGCACTATCATTTATCATTTGAAGTTAATTTGTTATTATAAAATTGACACAATAATAAAAAAAACATCGAAAAATATAGATTATCTAAAACTAGATTCAGAACGCAAAACAATATTTTAATCAAAGTATTAAAATTTAATAGAATTGATAAAATTCCTACGGATTATGGTCAGTTTTGATTAAAAACTAAAGTTAAAAAAAACATGATAATAATCAGTAGGTTAAAAATAATTAAAAAGTAATACTTAGAATGGCCCTAAAGTTACTAGACGACCAGCAAGTGAGTCAATTAGTGTAAGATTTACTTAAAAAAAAAAAGTAACTGTTAAAACCCTTTAAGTGACTTCAAGTTCGGAAGTTAACGCTTCAGAGTAAGAGCGCACACGTTTGACTAAACTATCGCACAACTGTTTAGTCCCGCGTTGATTCCTATGAGCTTATATGGCGCACTACTCGATTTAGTTGTGCAACTAAACAGTTGAATGCGAAACAATCGACAATCGCACAACAGTTGTGCGATAGTTTAGTCAAAACTGTGCGCTCTTAACAGTAACGTGTTATCAAAATTAAACCAAAGGTAAACGAACTGTGAGCGAATCGATAGCATACTTGATTTAGTCTATTTATAGCTAACTATTTTAACAACCAAACACTAGACGTTGCCAAAATATTTCAGTGTCGGAAGTACGTGGCATTGCACGTGTGGGATATTTTTTCTTTTGTTATCGGCCTCTGATTGTTTTAATATTTAATTTGAGCAATTAAGAATGTCTTTTCTTATAATATTTTTTCTTAATCTAACTTTATATAAATATCTTAAACTCAACAAAGTGTTATCAAACTAGGGTAGGCAGATACATAGTCGTCGTTCGAGTTAGTAGGTAAACTCTAAATTCATGCAAATACAAATATTTTATTGGTAAAAGTTATTTTTTACAGGTCAAAATACGTACATAACACAAAATTAAGTTATCCAAGTAAATTCGAATACGAAATTTGTAAGTTACACTGCATGCAAAATGACTAAATTTATTAAAAGAACCTTCAAATTAAGGTCGTTACATTAAGGGTCGCATCTCATTTGAACTCGACGAGATTCGTTCGTAAAACGTAGTCTCATAAAGGAATGTGCACACGCCTGATTTTAATGCAAGTGTCTTGTCTGAGTCAAATGCATTGCGCTGATTGAGTACACGTTTCACGGATTTGTAAGGGTATGAACACATGATTTAAAAAAAACAATATTGTTAAGGTTATTAATGGCGAAAGTTTTTGTACACATTCGAAATTTACACCATAATATTGGCGTCACAACCATGTTATGCTTTAATAAAATATAGTCTTCTTTACCTCTTATGTTTTCTTTCAATTTGCACAGAATAGCCTTACTCATAATACCGTTTTTCCATGTATCAACGCCCGTCACTCGCAATATGGCCGTCGTGTCGTCGAGCCAATGCAACGCCCTTATTTCTGACATCTGACTACTGTCCGATTATTAACATAACAAGTAGAATTCCGACATTTTAAAACCATGACATAAATATTTAAATAATGTGTTGGATCACAATTACAAAGTTTGTATTGCTATTTTAAATAAAGATAAATGGTATTGATTTATAGCAAAGTCTAAATAACCTTCAAGAATACAGAATAAATCAAAATAGTTAAAAAGCTAACAATAAGATCTTTACATTTGCTGGTAAATGACCTCATGAGAGTGACAGTTAGTTAATTAAATTTTACTCTTATAAGTGTACGACTAATTAAAACAACAATTTATTAATTTTCAGACACAATTTTATGATTTACCAAAATGTATTCTACCCTCTTTAAGTTTTGCCCAACATCGTCAATACAAAAGTTCATGTGTATGCACCTTTACAATAAAGGGGTCGATTCACACGACATGTAGACTTCTGATGATTTCGCAAGCGATTCTTCGAACCGCTGCACATCGCTGCATCTAAACCAGATAACGTAATGTTCACTACTAAGAGAAAAATATTGACTTTGCATATTGTTTGCAAAAAAAAAATTCACTGCCGTATCCCTTGTATTCAAAGAAAAGAAAAGGGAAGAAATACATTTAGAAAAAGATGATCAACCATTTAAGGAGGACTTTCTGTGATTTTATTTCAATACTTGGGCGAAGCTATTTTAATTAGACACGAGCCAAAAATTACTCCACCAAACTTTTAATATAAAAAAAAAAAACAAGTAAAGCAAGAAATTACTGCATTAATGCAGTTTTCAATTGGCTAAGATTGCATCGTTTTTGCAATGTACGTAATGAATGATCTGACCGCTGTGTTAATACTTTTCATTGTCCTTTAATTTTATCAATTGGACTGATATTAGCACAAAAGACGTTTGATTTAATATAGTTTGTCCTTCTATAAGTCTACAAAGTTTTCATAACAAACAAACAATCTGGTCATCGGAAATCGGCATGTAAAAAATCATTAAATACCACCAGGAGCATCAAGAATGTCCCCACTGAGGGTCTCTTAGCTTACCATATGAGAGAGGTGACCAGGCCATCGTCAACCTCTCATACATATCTTCAAATTTAGGTACAATAACTAAAAACTAAAGCACAAAAATTGTCTCTAAACCATTCTGTAGAAACTTCCCAGATAGTGTAAACGTTTTTAGACTACAAATTAGAAGGAAAACGTCTACTGATTCCAGTTTTAAGAATAGGCAACATTAACGCTCGTTTAAAAGACTATAGGCGCCTTTTATGCAATACTAGAATATAAAAAAAACAAGCCCAAGTATGTATAGTGCTATCCAAACTCAATAGAGGCTCGCAAATTTAAAGAGCTACACAAAATACAATTTTAAGCTTAAGGAATTTATGCACATGATTTTCTTAAACCGCAGTGGACTCAATTGGACATGCTCGCAGCTAACCACGAGCTGCCATTAAGATTGAATAATCTTATACCAGCTTGTAATATAACATTTTTACACGTAATAATGACTTAAGGCTTACACAGCCATAGAGGGCGATCATCTTGCCATACGTGCTGCGAATTACGCTATAAGACCTTGACAATTGCAAATTACAAGTCGCAATGACCTACTTGCAAATTTAAACCTTTAAATGTGTTATCTAAGTTGCGACGGAACTGCGCACCGCTAACTTATAGATAACATATGCTAAGTATGCAAATTGGCTGTGTAGTTTACTGTGGCTTAGACCTTCAACTTGAAATTTATTGGAGAGAACACTGGTTTAAAGGTTGACTGGTTACGATGAAACAGAATTAGTAATAGCGTCGATGATTGGGTCATTGGGTCTGCGTAAGTGTCTATGGTCTAGACCACCCGCATACTGACGCCCGTAATCAAATTGTAAGTGTGGTAGATTCTGTTATCAAAATTAAACGAATTAATTACTTGTTTAGGGATATAACGGTAAAGTCCGTCTGTAGCAGTTCGAAAGCATCGACCTTCACAGTCGGACGGCGACTGGTTTTCTCTTGTCCTATTTCAACTACTGATGATTTTCAATTGTTTACTGTAGTTAAGATGAAGGACAGAAGATAGATATGAAAGAGAGATCTACATTAGAGTGGGACAGACATGAAGTTGCATAAAGGATAGTTGTCAAAATAATCAAAAACGTTACAACTACTAAATAAGAACATTAAAAGTCAATCTATACTAATATAATAAAGCGTAAACACACACTACTATGTGGCGTAAAATGTCAGCAATCACAGCTTATTTTTGAATAATTATTTTATTAATAAAAAGCCTTACACTTACAGCACGCTTAAGACTATATATTTTTACGGTATTAAACTTAGGGGGTAAATAAATTGAAAAAAAAAACCTGTATGCGGGAAAGGGACCATAAACTACAAGCTACCAACATTAAGGAAGCAAGGTTATTATCGTAACGGTAATTTTGGCATTTGCAATTGAGTATTTGACAAATGTAAAGAATAAAATTTTTATAATTCCATGCGGATGAAGCCGCACGGGTATAGCTAGTCGCCTAATAAATTCGGTCGGACAAAACTATCTAAACGTATCCAATTCATTGGACAATTAAAATTTAATCTTCCATACGATGTGCAGTTACAATTAGAGGTTGAGTTGATTGTACTAATCAAACGATTTGTTCCAATGTACAGGGTCAGCGATCAACTGGTCACCGGTCGCCGGAATTTATGGAACCAATCCGCAATAGGATATTATAAGATCTATTTTACACTAGCGATAAACCGCGCGACTCTATTTTAGATGTCTCGTCCGCATTAGTGTAAAAGGGTTCTAAGATCAATTAGGGCTTTTTGAATTGAAGAATGTGTCATTTTCACTGCCGCCGTTAGGGCTATACAAACCGCGTGAGATTAGAGTCGCGCGGCTAGCGGCTAAGTGGAAATAGTACTAATTGTGACATAGACTTAAATATATAGACTTGCTTTGTGTGCATTTAGCTAAAATTTAATTTACTAATATTAAGAATTGAAACACATTTAGTAATAAAAAATATTTTAAATTGAGATCCATTAAGAAACCGGTATTAATTAGCTTTAGCAAGAATTTATTACATTAACGTTTTAATTAAAACAAACAACTTCGATACGAAACATTTCGGAACCGGTATATTTTTATTGCAATGTTAAAGTGATACAAATATAATGAAATAATAAGAATTATCAAAAAACTTGTTATCTTGTCATTTATGTCTTATTTTAAATTTTGCGATACTTTAGTAATGCTTATGTGTGAATTTTTACTTACAAAAGAACAGAAAACAGATAAACAGTTGTATTGACAATAATTATGCTAAATATGGATGGATTTTGTAACGATATGTGTAAGAAGGAAATAAATTCAGATATGACGGCTAATAGAGATGTAGGTTAGAGCAGTATTTGAAAATCTTATGGACAAAAGCAGATGTCAATGATAGGTACAAAAGTTTCGCTTTCCTTTCGCTCGCTAAAAAAAAAATATTATAATTTGTTGCTTTTTCCATCCAATATAACACAGTTATAGGAATCAAAGATAATAAGGAAATATCTAATCTATCCCGATTATTTTATCTCTTCAATTCACTATCTCCGATACGGGCATATTAAAAGGCAAAGAACAAATTGACTTACAAATCAGCTGATTCAATATCCTTTTTATTACAAGAATACTACAAACTATAAAATCTTAAACATTGATTTATAAATGGTTTCTTCAAGTTAAATCAATTAATACTTCAGAAATATGAATTAAAAACTGAGATGAAGGAAAAGTATTTGATTTGGCACGTCGGGAATAAGCGTACACCTTCGTCTGATGTGCCAATTCAAGGACTGTTAAGAACTAGGTATTGTTATGGGCTGTTGCAATTATGTGTTAGAATAAAACCAGTTCAGTAAACACGGATAGATATTTGTTACTACATTGATAAGATAGCAGCTGATAACGGCTGTCTATTGAGCGTATTGCAGATATTATCATTTTTCTAATTAAAATTTCATAACAGCTGTTTTGCATTTATTTACTAAAACTAGAATAAAACCTAATTACTGTACCATTAAGAATTAAAAAAAGATTTTGGTTTGATTACCAAAAAATCTATATTGTTTTTAAATACTATGATATAATGAATACAACTCGAGTTAACATGTTTGAATTTTTAATACGCTCTCCTATAAAATTTGCAACACAGTTTACTGTCATGGCCTCATGCCAGCAGGGCAGTGCTGTCCGAGCCACCAACGGGAGCACACGTCATAAGCATTCAGTACACAGATACTTAAGGTTACGTAGGGACCGATGTGAAGATCATATTATATTAATACAACACTCTATAAAACAGTTATTAGTAGCGAAGTTAAAAATCTATAAATCTAATTAACACGCTCACTGCGTAACAGGTCGATATCGGCCCGACGCGGTACTTAAGCTGGTGCGGACGAAGAAAACTACGTCCCTCTCCAAAAGATTATCTCAGGTGTATACATTACATTACATAAAATATATACATTATGTTTCCACAAAGTTATAGCAATTTAATCTATCCTAGTGCTGGTGGGTCTAGAAAGACCTACCACACACTGGCGGAAATATTAAAGGAGCATTTTTGCCCACCAGATGAAGAATTATGATTTTACTAGCCGCAGTAAACGTGTTAATTGTCATGCTCACACACGAACACACATTCTCTATATCCCATCACCACGAACCTGACTGCTGTATAAATAAGTCCCAACATGTTGTACCTTTGAATTTTGTCAGGTTCTCCTCGTACACCTGATCGTGTTTCTCCGCCGGCTGATGGTCACCGCGGTGCCGCTTGGGTTGGTGACCATCGTAGTAGGATGCACCACCGTTCAAGCTATCCTGCATCGCCTCTTGCGGGTCAAACCCGAGACGTTCCTTGTAATACGCTTGTGTAGACATTTCGCACTATTACACTTTCATATTTCACTACCAATGTTCACCTTGGGTGTATTCTCTAACACTAGGGTGGTATTATGAATGGATCCGCCAAAATCCAATCCACAATAAACCCGAGTCCGAGGTTGGTCTATCTCGATCGATGTCACCCGGTGACTACAAAAGGAAAGTTGTAGACTCCTTGACACACTTGATCTTGACACGATTTATCCACTCACTTGTTTTAACTTATAATTGTAAGCTTTTAATGTTAATATGGCAACTTTTTTTTTGTTAAACGTTAGTATTTTTTTTATTTTGGAATGATCGGTTACTTTTTTAAAATTCGAATGTTATTTAAAAGTCGTTTCGTATTGTTCGATTGGATGAATCATTTGTATGTAACGCACTTGTGTAAAGACAAACTGTGACAACCTGGGAACACAAAAGATAATGGACATGTTATTTAGAGGTCTAATGTGTTTCTTGTATTAATGAATCATTAACGCGTTCTCAGTATTTTAGGTAATTATAAACGGATTAATGATAAACGAGAATTTGGGTAATTTCAACTTTACGCATTAAGGTTCTACCTTGATATTAACTTTAAACTTTTAATAATTTTAACATGTTGAACGCTACTACGATACGTACTAGTCAACTTGCTAAGCTAGTCTGTAGCACCGAATATGATAAGTAACTAATATTAAGACTGACTTATTAATTTTTAAGGTTTAAACAAAATTCAGAATTTATTCGCTATAATTTACCGACACATTAATATATAAAACTACAATACACGATATCCTTTTTATATTTCCCAAACATAAAACGTTACATATAAAATACTAAAAACCAAAACCAGTTTAACAAGGATAAAATTATTTTTTTCCCTGTTTTAATTCAGAACACATTTTATTTTTCAAGACCGGTTAACAATAAAACATTTTGATCGCAAAGTAACAAGTAAAAACATTAATAAGTATACTCGTTGTCGGATATCTTGGCTGCTCGGAACATCGTATAGTCCATGCGCGGACCAAAATTTTAGGTGTAGCGGGGCATAAAAGGATGCCGGAGTGACAGCATTTCGTATCGCGTCGCTGACCTTTAGCCGCTAAGATATTTGAAAAGACTTATACTAGACTTTAAGCAGCTTATCAGTAGAATTAGGCATAGAATATGAATTCATTTTGAAGAAGAAACTTCATAGAGTATAAAAAACATCAGTCTTAGATTTAGGATATTCTCAAAATTAAAATGCTTATCCTAACATCAACTAAACCAATTAGAAATGGTCACGAAATAAATTAACATTACAGTCCGCGATATAATCTGTAACATCTATTGATAATAGAAACTTTCATTATAAGATTTAACATTAGATTAATGAATGTTTTTATAAAGAGAAATGGAAGGAATGGAGTTGTTACACTGTACACAGGAACCTTAACAAACGCTTAAGAACACAAACAAAAAAGATGAAAAGAAAATGCACAATAAAACAACAGAGAAATTTGGGTCAACTTGATTATAATGTAAGACCCTCGTATCCTAGAGGGATAGGCAGAGATTATGAAATTCCATTTGTCGCATGCATACATTAACTCATGCTCATCGGTGTCCGATGCTAATCTGCACATAGAGAGAAAAGATTTCTATATTTGTATGTAACCAATAAACTCAAAAACTACTGGATCGATTTCAAAAATTCTTTCACCATTAGAAAGCAACATTATCACTTAGTAACATAGAATATATTTATTGCTATTTCCGGATAATTCCGCACCGAAATCGCGTGCAAAAGTTAGTAACGAATTCCTTTTAAACGCTATTCATAATTTTATTTTATCGCATGATGGACAGGCAGCTTTGTGTTTACGGATAAGATAAAAATGCATACAGGCACGTTTAGATTGATATTTCCGGTATATGTAAAGGGAATTAAAGGTTTAAAACATAGGAAAGGCAGAAGAAACTTCGCAGGGATTTCTGTAAGATAATGGATACTGGAATGCGCTGTGTAGGTTCAAGTGGAGTGTATATTTTTCTTAGTATTAATCCAGTGTTGTTCGCTGGACTGGAACAATGTAAACTCGCCGTGAATTTCCATTGCCGTAAACTTATTAAAACATATTTTTTTTTAAATAAGAAGGATGATTTATAGAAGTTGTAACACAGATATGGTTACTAAAGAAGGTGTGTATTTTTGTATGTATTGAAATAACTCAAAAAGTACTGGGCCGATTTCAAAAATTATTTCACCATTAAAAAGCTACGTTATCAGTGAGTAACATAGGCTATAGTTTTTTATTATTAGTATTTTTATTATTTTTTAATTTTACGAAAACGTAGTAGCGAGCAACAGTTATCGAAAAATTTAAAGAGAGGAAATTAATTAATTGAATATCAAGGTGGTGTTTAAATATCGATGCCGTCAGAACTGTTATCATATTATTCTCAGAATGGATCCCTTGTCCAGGTAGATTTCTCGCTAAAGCCTGTTTGATCATTCTTAAAGCTTTGCAATTCGAACAACTTCGACGCACGCTATGATGGTTATAATATGCATGTGTCGATTCGGAAAAAGACAAACTGGCTATATGGTAAATCTAATTTAGTTTTCGATAAATAAAACACTATTTCTTGACCAAATCACAAAAAAAAATTACAGAACATTTCAATGAAATAAAAAATCAATTCTTAGCCAAAAGTAGAAGGCTTAGCTGTTGCGGCCTCCAACTTGTTACTGAAGGCCGCGCTGGTGTTCAGCCTCCCCTTAACTACTAGTACATGGTTCAGTTTATTATACACTAGCTTTCGCCCGCATCTGTCTGCGTGAAATTAATCAAAAACAAAAGCGAGTAGCCCATATATTCTTCCAGACTATCCTCTAGAGGATATTGCTAGATATTGATATGCAACTATTTAATTTTTCAATTTGACAGTAACAAATATAAACGTTATTTCACAAGGATGCGAGTTACTTTAACCTTATATGTGTATTTTGTAATTTAAACTACGCACTTCTTTAATACGACGATCGAAGGTTTTACGCCTAAAAACTTGTTTTGGCTAAAAGATGATCAACCTTGTTTATCAAATCTGATTAACTAGAATAGATTGAATTATTTAAATAATATCAAATCAACTGGAAAAGGCTATAGTAGTATTTTTAACAATAAAGAAAAATTAAACAAAACGTGTTGGCAAGGCAACAAGACTACTATTTCCATAAAATTAAAAAGCCATATTTTATTGCAGTTCCGTAGAAAGTACAAGTTTCCTATTATCGCTACTTACTGTCACACTAGCGGTTGCCCGTGACTCCGTCCGCACGGAATTAAAAAAAAAGTATCCTATGTGTTCTTCCACATTTATGCCAAATTTAAACTAGTTCTGGAGATAAATCCATCCAAGTAAACTTTCGCAATTATATTATACTGCTAAATCTTACTAATATTATAAATGTGAAAGTTTTGATGGATGAATGGATGGATGGATGTTTGTTAGAGTTTGTAGCTTAAACGGCTGAACGGATTTCGATGAAATTTGGTACAGATGTAGAGGATAGTCTGGAAGAACACATAGGCTACTCACTTTTGTTTTTTTTAATTCCACTCGGACGGAGTCGCGGGCGAAAGCTAGTTTATATATAGTTCGCAGAACTGGTTTTGTAATAAAAGAGTGACAACAGTTTGGGGTGGCGAGTTGTCCGCTGTTCAAGGTCGTCTCGTTGTCAAAACCTCACCTCAGCCGTGGGAATATTCGCCACAATGTTGTAGGGCGCAGCTGCGAGCGGTTGCGAATATGGTTTGACAAACCTTTACATTTATAACAATAAAAATAATCTGGAGATATTTTTCTTCCCTAGTGCAGATAAAAGACAAAATCGATCGTTAAACAATATTTTTATATGTAAAATCAGTGGAACAGATGAAGAAAGGAACCTTTTATTAACATTTGACAAAACCAACCGTACTTACTTTTGTGGATTTTTTGAATGTTATTAACTTATTTATTTAAAAAAAATACTATTTTTTAATATTAAGGGAATCTTAAGTTTCATGAAACTCTGGTTACTGTTTTTTTTCCTATTTGAGTCTGGGTCTATAAATATTAAACCGCTACGCTTAAAGTCTGCCCACAAGTTCAGAAAATGACGATTTGGAGGTCTTGTTATACTCACGAAGTTTGTTACCGGATGTTGCCAAAGATTGTGCAATTTAACAATTATTGTGATATCTTTTTGATGCATTAAACTTATCAAATGATTATTTTAGTGATTAACAATGATTAGTAGTAGTATATGTAATTTCAATACTAATGTTTGTTTTTATACTTAAAATGTGCTGTCAGTACTGCAGTGTTCAAACTGTCTATCGTTAAGATTTCTGTGTATATCACAATATATTGTATAGCTTTAATATGTTTTAATATAATACATGTATGAATATAATACTGCTAACAAGCAATAAATATACAATGTGTATCTTATCTCATATGCTTTGGTTATAACGAACATATACTTCATACTAATATTATAAATGCGAAAGTTTAGATGGATGGATGTTTATTAGAGTTTGTAGCCTAAACGCCTGAACGGATTTCAATAAAATTTGGTATAGATGTCGTGGATAGTCTGGAAGAACGCATAGGCTTTTGTTTAATTTCATTCCAGGCGAACGAAGTCGCGGGCGAAAGCTAGTTTATATATAGTTCGCAGAACTGGTTTTGTAATAAAAGAGTGACAACAGTTTGGGGTGGCGAGTTGTCCGCTGTTCAAGGTCGTCTCGTTGTCAAAACCTCACCTCAGTCGTGGGAATATTCGCCACAATGTTGTAGGGCGCAGCTGCGAGCGGTTGCGAATATGGTTTGACAAACCTTTACATTTATAACAATAAAAATAATCTGGAGATATTTTTCTTCCCTAGTGCAGATATAAGACAAAATCGATCGTTAAACAATATTTTTTATATGTAAAATCAGTGGAACAGATGAAGAAAGGAACCTTTTATTAACATTTGACAAAACCAACCGTACTTATAATATTATACTTTTGTGGATTTTTCGAATGTTATTAACTTATTTATTTAAAAAAAATTACTATTTTTTTAATATTAAGGGAATCTTAAGTTTCATGAAACTCTGGTTACTGTTTTTTTTCCTATTTGAGTCTGGTCTATTAATATTAAACCGCTACGCTTAAAGTCTGCCCACAAGTTCAGAAAATGACGATTTGGAGGTCTTGTTATACTCACGAAGTTTGTTACCGGATGTTGCCAAAGATTGTGCAATACAATTATTGTGATATCTTTTTGATGCATAAACTTATCAAATGATTATTTTAGTGATTAACAATTATTGTGATATCTTTTTGATGCATAAACTTATCAAATGATTATTTTAGTGATTAACAATGATTAGTAGTAGTATATGTAATTTCAATACTAATGTTTGTTTTTATACTTAAAATGTGCTGTCAGTACTGCAGTGTTCAAACTGTCTATCGTTAAGATTTCTGTGTATATCACAATATATTGTATAGCTTTAATATAATACATGTATGAATATAATACTGCTAACAAGCAATAAATATACAATGTGTATCTTATCTCATATGCTTTGGTTATAACGAACATATACTTCATACTAATATTATAAATGCGAAAGTTTAGATGGATGGATGTTTATTAGAGTTTGTAGCCTAAACGCCTGAACGGATTTCAATAAAATTTGGTATAGATGTCGTGGATAGTCTGGAAGAACGCATAGGCTTTTGTTTAATTTCATTCCACGCGAACGAAGTCGCGGGCGAAAGCTAGTAAAAAATATTTTTTACATGATTTCAGTATCATTATTAAAAGTTTAATTATTATTTTAGTATGCCTTTACGTACAATCAAACGTATCAGTAGCGGTGAGAAAAAACCAGTAATTCTCACATACATAAATCAAGAAATGAATAGAATGACGAGAGTATTATCTGCAGACGAGCGTCAAGATTTCCTTTTTACGATCGCCCATTACCAATTGCTTCTTCACTTACACTTACTGTATGTTCATACTTTACATCTTGGTGTAAGCAGATTTCACTACCGACGTTGGTCGCCTTTAAAATATCTTGGTAGTGCAGTCATTTGTGCATTGAGCTGTGCCCTTCTCATGGATTCTTTTTACATTTAGGACCTCATCAATAATTTGTGTAAAATACTCAATTCGTCTGTATGTTTTTTTTTATTTTATTTTAGCTTAAACGTACGTCAACCCGTGACTAGAGCCAGGTGCAATTTTGACTAGTTATGGCTATTGTAACATTATTATGCGTAGGCTTGCGAAATGCGATCTTAATCAATCTATACTAATATTATAAAAAGGAAAGATTTGTATTTTTGTACGTATTGAAATAACTTAAAAACTACTGGGCCGATTTCAAAAATTCTTTCAAAATTAAAAAGCTACGTTATCAGTGAGTAATATACGCTACATTTTTTTTATTTTAATTTCAAGTGAAGTCGCTAGCAACGGCTAGTAAATAATAAAGTATTTATACAGAAACCAGTGTGGTTATACATATTTATAATGAAAAATATAAACACGTGTTGAACTGAACAGTGTCTAACTATATTTTGAGGTACAGCAAATGCCAAAAGTATTTCGGCAGTGGATTAGTGAGATTCTTTTGTTTCTGTTGGAAGTAATAAATCATACTAATATTTTTTTTTTATTTTATTTTAGCTTAAACGTACGTCAACCCGTGACTAGAGCCAGGTGCAATTTTGACTAGTTATGGCTATTGTAACATTATTATGCGTAGGCTTGCGAAATGCGATCTTGATCAGATTGATCAAGATACTAATATTATAAATGCGAAAGTTTAGATGGATGGATGTTTGTTAGAGTTTGTAGCCTAAACGCCTGAACGGATTTCAATAAAATTTGGTATAGATGTCGAGGATAGTCTGGAAGAACGCATAGGCTTTTGTTTAATTTCATTCCGCGCGGACGGAGTCGCGAGCGAAAGCTAGTTAGATAATAAACATTCTTAACTAAAAGTTAAGTAAAGAATGTTAATCTCTACTAAATGTTTCCAAGAAGTGCAGCTAAGCGATTGCAAATGTATTTAGGTATAAAAATAGAAATATCGCAATGTTTATCCGATAATCGACATTGAAATCAATTTACTTGTAATGTTTAATTGCTGATTACAATTTCTATGACCTTGTTACGTCAGCTGATTAAATGTGAAAAATAAACATTTGTTGCTATATCAATGTAAAAAATTAAATAGGTTTATAGAACACTAACTTTTACTTGTGACTTCGTCCGCGTAGAATTAAAAAAAAACAATAGTAATAATTAAAGCCTATATCACTCGGGAATAGTATAATAGTAGGAAGGTATCTGTAATTTTGGAGCCTTTTCAATGCAAACAGTCAAATATTTCCTCATTATAATAATATCATATTACGATTTTTATATTATCATACTAATATTATAAATGCAAAAGTTTAGATGGATGGATGGATGTTTGTTAGAGTTTGTAGCCTAAACGGCCGAACGGATTTCGATGAAATTTAGTATAGATGTAGAGGACAGTCTGTAAGAACACATAGGCTACTTGCATTTGCTTTTTTTTATTCCGCGCGGACGGAGTCGCGAGCGAAAGCTAGTTAGATAATAAACATTCTTAACTAAAAGTTAAGTAAAGAATGTTAATCTCTACTAAATGTTTCCAAGAAGTGCAGCTAAGCGATTGCAAATGTATTTAGGTATAAAAATAGAAATATCGCAATGTTTATCCGATAATCGACATTGAAATCAATTTACTTGTAATGTTTAATTGCTGATTACAATTTTTACGACCTTGTTACGTCAGCTGATGAAATGTGAAAAATAAACATTTGTTGCTATATCAATGTAAAAAATTAAATAGGTTTATAGAACACTAACTTTTACTTGTGGCTTCGTCCGCGCAGAATTTAAAAAAAACTAGTAATAATTAAAGCCTATATCACTCGGGAATAGTATAATATAATAGTAGGAATAGTATCTGTAATTTTGGAGTCTTTTCAATGCAAACAGTCAAATATTTCCTCATTATAATAATATCATATTACGATTTTTATATTATCATACTAATATTATAAATGCAAAAGTTTAGATGGATGGATGGATGTTTGTTAGAGTTTGTAGCCTAAACGGCTGAACGGATTTCTATGAAACTTGGTATAGATGTAGAGGATTGTCTGGAAGAACACATAGGCTACTTACTTTTGTTTTTTTAAATTCCACGCGGACGGAGTCGCGGGCGAAAGCTAGTAGAGCATAGTTTTAATTTCTTAAATAAGTAGAAATTATTACCAAAAGAAGTCTCTAAATTACCAGAATGAGTATACGTCTTACACCAATTATGTTCACAAGATAAAGTCTTACATTGGGTACAAAAACTTTTTTATCCGTTCACAGAGGACCAAAATGAAGTATTATTCAAACTGCTTTGGTAACCAAAAAATCGTATCTAGAAAGAAATTGTCAAACTAAATTTATAGAAATGAAAGCCGCTGTAACATGAGCTTTAACCTATTCGGGTTGTAAATATTTGAAGCGTGACGACTTCAAATATTAGGCTAGGAAGCAATTACCTCAACAACTGCCAGAATGAGAGTTTTAATTGAAAAATTGTGTTCGCCTCGGCAGGCACGTGGGAATTTCAACCGGCTGTACATCACTAATTAAAACTGATCCATTGCGGAATTGAGCTTCTCAAAGTTTTAGACTCTCAAACTAATTTAGAACAAAATTTTTCGAAAGAGCTACGAAGACCAAGTGACGTCACAAAACCTGTGTTAGCATTAGCCAAATCAATAACTCATCATCATCATGCCCTTTTCCCTACGGAGGGTCGGCAAAATATGGTACTTTGCATCTCTATAAGCCGTTATATCTGAATACACTTCTAATGCATATCCTCTATCACATAATCCATTCATACTTTCTTCCTCTTTGTCGCCCACATTCAATCTTAATTTCTTTTATTAAGTGCCTTTTATTTCATATGTCCATACTAATTAGGAATTTACGGGGAATGCAACGATTATTGTTTGCAATCGGATAAACTTGATATTGAGATTGCCAATTAAAAAAACATAATCAATTAAAAATACACCAAACTATTAAAGTATAAATTAAGTGATTATACATGGATGTATTTTAACTTCACTATGCCTTTAAACGTGGATGTGGTAACATGTCTTTAGATGTTACTACCACTGGAAGTAAGTTAAAATATTTTTTACTAGTTTTGCCACGACTGGATCGGCGTGGTATGCCATTAAAATAGTCTATTAGTTTTATAGTTTATTTATCTATACTAATATTATAAAGAGGAAAGATTTGTATTTTTGTATGTATTGATATAACTCAAAAACTACTGGGTCGATTTTAAAAATTCTTTCACCGTTAGAAAGGTAATTTATCTGTGAGTAGCATAGGATATTTTTTTTCCAAGCGGGCGAAGTCGCGAGCAACAGCTAGTCACGTATAAAAATACAATTCTTTCCTCCTGATTAGTGAAGTTATTGTCTACAAGGTGTAAAACTTCCTTATATTACTTTCTAACTGAGGTAAACTAACAAATCTTTTCAGTTTTAGTAAAAATGTTTAATATTCCTTTGCTGCTATTGATATCTGCATCTATAATAACTTCGGAGGTAAGTTTAAAATACAAAATTGAGTTTAAAAAGTAAATTTAATTTAAGATTATATTCTTTTCTTAACAATTTCATATTTTCAGCAATTAAATAGACGAACGATCGTTGATATTCCACTAAATGGGATAGATTCGAGGTTCAACGAAGAGAATACAACAAACTTGGTAAGATTGTTTGTTTTTTTAACAGATATAATGGCACAAATTTCACGTATTAATGTTACGTAAATATCTATTCTGTGGTATGTGTTAACTAAATTTAAATTAATTTAGTCCTATAGTTAACTTATTTTATCTATACTAATATAATAAAGCGTAAACACACACTACTCTGTGGCGTAGGATGTCAGCAATCACAGCGTGTTTTTGACTAATTCTTTGTTTAATAAAAAGCCTTACACTTACGACATTGTTTAGGCTATATATTTTCACGCTATTAAACTTAGGGGGTGAATAAATTGTAAAAAACCTTCATGTGGAAAAGGGACCATAAACTACAAGCTCCCAACATCGAGGAAGCAGGGTTATTATGGTAACGGTAATTTTTACATTTGCAATTTAGACTTTGACAACTTTGAACAATAAAATAAAGTTTTTATAATTTCGTGCGAGTGAAGCCGCACGGGAACAACTAGTAAACAATAAATGTAGACTTAAAAAAAAATAAACTTTAGCGTCTTTTACCTGTATTCATTGAAATAATAATCTATTTGTTTTATTTTAAATGTTAAAAAGACTTTTACTCGTTCGTTTTCCTTCACATTATCCACAGGACGATTATGATAACAATAAGTTTGTGGCACCAAAGGAATCGGGACCATCATACTCATTTCAATACAGAGTTCATGTAAAACATAAAAAGAAAAAGCCAAGTAAAAAACACAAGTTGTACGACTTCAAATATAAAACAGCTTGCATATGCAGAGATTGGAAATGTGATTGGAGGAGAACTGGGGATAGTTCTGATGAGGGAAACATTGAACGTGTACCAAGATATAGAGATGATGTGAGTATGAACTAAGACATTAATATCTCAATATTTTTAGAGGGAAGAAAAGAGATAACGATAAGCCATTCGTGTACCGGTACCTTTGGTAGAACAAAGTCGACAATTTTTTATCTGACAGTTAAAAGATTTTAAGATGCAAATAGCATACGAAGCTAGCGAAGTAACACTTTTGGGTATACTGAATACATTAATCAATTTCCACTACTAATTTAATCATCATCATCATCATCATCATCATCATCATCATCATCATCATCATCATCATCATCATCATCATGATTTCCCCTATCTTATCCTACTCCCTTAAGGTCAGCACTCCGCGTTTTCATCCTTCAAATAACTATCATCCGTCATCACAGCCATCACTCCCTTCTTGATCATATCACCTTCCACACAATCTATCCATCTCTTTCTAGGTCACTCATCTAATCATCATTTGTATCTTATTTCTTTCTCATAGACCGGCAACGCATCTGCAGTTCCTCTAGTATTGTATGGATGCCCATGAACTTTCCATGGGCATCATCTCAGTGTTCCCGCAATTCGTTTGTTTCTTTCTCTTATAAAACAAACTGTTCTGGGCGACCTCTATTTCTATCGTAGTCTCTTTAGAATGCAAGAAGTATCTAGCTTAACAATACCATAATAATGTAAGGTTTTAAATCGTCCTGTTTATCTAAATAGTTGCATATTTTTCAGGTATTTGAAGTGATAACTTTTTTGAATACTTTAAACAAATACAACAATCGATTACGAGAAGGAGAGAAAATAAACTTGCAAAGGAATTGTCAGTGCTTACGTAAGGTTTGCCCTACCAGATCATGGGATGATTTTGAAGATGAAATAAACACACACGACATATCAGATCAAGATAATTCTATGGTTAACTTTGTTTAACTCCAATCGACCTTACATTTCTTTCAAATAATCATTTCAAACAGCTTTTAAGTATTTTCATTTTATGTCAAACTATGAGAAAACCCTGTTCAATTAACTGCTACACTCAATTGACCATTAAGTGAGTTTCTTAGTTTAGATTTAGTTAAATCTTATTTAATTGTCTCATTAGGTTCGGTACCAGATTTTCGTCCTTCAAACAGATTTATCTTCCGTCATCTCAGTCATTTCTTAATTTACGTTTAAGTAAGCATTAAAACTAAATTTAACTAAGCATCGTCTACGTGTGTAATCATGAGGCCTACTCTTGCGTCACTGACCTACTGGATAATGGAAGGTAAATATTTACAAGATATCACTAATGATTTTAAGATTACAAAATGACTCCGGTGTGTCAACAGCTTTATGTTATTGAACATTAAATATGAACAAAGTCACTACAATTACCATTTTTTGACCACATCACTACTTAACATCAGATGGATTGGTTCTTAACAACACAGGATGTCCAGAAATATGGAAGCAATGGCCAGGATATACAGGGGGAGGGAAATAGTTAAAAAGTTAACTCTTAACCAGCATATTTAAGTAAAAAAGTTTATCAGAAGGCTGAATTCTTGGCGGTTATCTCAAACGATATAAAAGTGCGTGAAACCCGATCGTGTTAGCGAACATTTCGTTGAGGTCCGAGACCTCTAAATATGTTACTCACATTACAAATGAAAAAACGAACCAGTCTCCAGATCAGATGCTGGACATTTGACCGGACAATTCTTGGAACGTGACGTCATCAGGTCATCGTTAGCAATTTCCTGTCTTACAATGCTCTCTTTATGGTTAAGAATTGTAACAAAAGCGTAGCCATGTATCATATAAATGTAACTACAATTTTTAAAAACGGATTTCCAATAAAAATAGCCACGGTAACTAAAATATCCCATATGCGACTAAAACACAGTATTGTGTTAGGTGTATAATGAAGACTTTAGGCAAGCTGATGCTGCAACAGCTAATAAAGCTGCAAAAGCTAATATTATACAAGATTTTTTTAATAATTTCATTAATAATAAACTTAAGCCACAAACAATGTCAAAGTGTGACCTCGACAACCGGAGCGTCTGTAGCCAACCAACGGGCAATTTCGGAAACAATAACAATTCGTTATCGTGCGAACGTTTAATTTCTCAAGACGCATACTCCATTGTTTTATATAAAATACGTTATTTTTTATGAAGCAATCCAATTCATTTTGAACATTGACCGCGAACATCCGTTACTCATAGCAATTGTTTTATAGACCTACATGCAAAATGCTGGCAACCTTGATAATCAAACAAAATTATATAAAGGAAAAAATAATATTGTACCAATGACAAGCTGACTCCAGAGGCGCACCGACTGGCCAAGACCGAAAAATCTACGCATGTCATAGGACCCGCCGTCTACAACCACTTTCCGTACCACTTCATGGCGGCTACCAAGCTCGCGGCATTTAAAAACAAACTTAAATCCTAGCTAACCCAGAAAGCCCTCTATAGTGTGGAGGAATTTTTCTGCCATAATGATTGTATACAATTTCCATTCAGAATATCTGTAAAAAATAACATTTTGACCTGTAAAATCATTTACCAATAGAATATGTATTTGTATTTATATTTGACTTCAGGACATGAAAGACTCAAAGAGGATCATAAAGGTCCTGGCTACCACACCTGACTAAAAAATAACTTTGTTGAGGTGTCGAGGACCGTATATCGTCTTTAAACAGTGGACTGGAATGTTTTTTTAGACTTTTAATATTGAATCACACTGCTCGTAAAATATCTTTAACTACATACATCTATTAGCTAATTCAAATTATTTTAACGTTTATGTAAATACTTTATTTAGTAATCGAAACATAGTGTTAGCTGGGCACTTTTATTGCAGTTTTACTTCCACCCACGCTGTCGTAAAACTGTTTCGTAAGAACTAAAGTCTAGACGGTCTTAACTCGATTTGGATTAAATGAATTTAATACATTCGACCTTTGTAGCAAACAATGACTATTAATTCGTTTCTACATTACAGTGAGTTTCCACTGTTAAAACAAAACTATTAACCTTTTCATATTTAAAAAACAGATTTTTTTTTTACCATCAATGACGTCTAGGAATATGTCGATTCAAAAGTATACAAATGATTTACGAGTATTGGGGCCTGTCCCACTACTGGCTGATAGAGGCTCAGATAGCTTAAAAATAACGTCACTGTCAGAGAAGTGAAGAAAATCCGATATTTTCATCATATATTTTACACGTTGGATTGTTATCAGACAATTTACAATTTGATGGGACAAACCCTTAGTATAAATTGTCAAGTAAAGATGTTAAGATAAAAGCCAAAACAGGATACTGGAATTTCCTCATAATTTTTCTCAAGAATATAGATAAGAGTTTTTTTTTTATTTTGAACATCGTTTTCTCGCCGTCTACAAAAGTCAGGGGCCGTGAAATTTGCGGAACTAAACACGTCTGCAACACTTTTACGCCTTGTCTTTTGCCTACTTTGAATAATTACAATTAAGAAGCGTTTGCGGAAACATGAAAAACAAACGACTCTAACTTTGCATAGATTTGTAAAGACAAAAACAATCTTCATCCTAAGAAATTTTCCGTTAATTTTTAAATGTCTTTTAGCTAATTTTTAGCCTATTACATATAGAATAGAAGCTTAAACATCGAGACTTACCTAAATTTAGGTTAAATAGCTGTTAAATTCAGTTAATCATTTAAAATTAATATTGATTAAAAAAAAAAGTAATGTTACTTTAAGAATTTCTCTTCCGAAAAAATCGGATCCAGAAATAAAAAATACCATAAACCAGTTTAATATTGCATCCATGTCCGATAAAGGAATGTCGTTTCGACGCGAAAAATGTGATCATTTTATGGCGAAAGTGAAAAGAGACAGCCCCTTGCCGAACTCTCGACGTACGATTAATCAACCCGTCCGACCAATCGAAACACATCCGTATTTACAACATTAATTTTAATTACTGTAAAGTAAATGCTACAAAGAAACGTAATAAGGAACAAGAACATCACTAGAAACAGACGGGATCACAATTTTGTATGAAAAGCTTCACAATTTTAGATATTAAAGGTATGAAAAGACCCTCAGATATCCATCTGTGTGGACATACGTAGGTTATTTTAAATAATTTATTTAATTGATACTATCGTTTAAGACTCGGGATCGCGCGCCAATTTAATTCGTCTAATGACATTGACAGCTGTCAATTAGAGATGTGACGTTTAACGCCAATAATTTAGTGTTGCGCCAATTCTACAGTGCAGTACTAATTTTCTTAACAGTAACAATAAGCCACAAAAAGGCTTTAAAAGAAAATCGGGAGAAAAATTAATTTATTATTGACACTGCAATCAATTGTTGCGTTTTGGTGGCAACACTTTTATGAATTCATGTCCAACATATGATTCATTAGTAACAATGAGAGTTGGGTACGAGGCGGAGCACGCCAGGAATGCCCCGGACCGGTTGCTAACGGGACAGTGCGATCTCGTCTCTAACTAATGTATCGATGTTTTGATTAGTCGACTCGATGTGATCAATGAAAAATATTTGTCACGCAAACTCTCGGTTGGTAGACTTTTCTACTGATAGTAAATGCTGGAAGTAAATTAAAAATAAAAAAAACAACTGACTGTACCTTTATTATACTGTGGAAGAATTTACATTTTTTTATAAGACAAGGAGACAAACAATCAGCGGGAATACCGAGGTGATTTATACCAGAGGAACTGCAGATGCGTTGCCGGCCTTTGATAAGAAATGCTCGCTTCTTGAAAAACCCTAAGTTATAGAGGTTTGGAAATACTGCCGAGGACAGACCATTCCACAACACGGCTGTGCAAGGCAGAAAGTTGTTATCTCCTAACTTGAGATGCATATAGGCATAATAAGAGCTTGATATTCCTATAGGCATATTCATAATGTATCCGAAGTGTTCAATAGAAGTCTTTGTTTATTCTAAGAGAATGCATGACAAAACAAGTGTACAGCAATGGAATTCTACGGTATCACAAAATCACTCTTCAATTCGTTAAACCGTAGTACAACTGACCTTTCCGTATAACAATTAGTAATGCTGTGGACTAACGGAAGGCACGTGCCAATGTAACTGGACCAGTTTGCATGTCAGATTGACACCGTGACTTGTAATTGATCAGAATTTTACAATCGAATACGGTAAATGTAACGTGAGGTTGAAGATATTAATAACTAGCTTTCGCCCGCGACTCCGTCGTGGAAATTTTAAATCCTTGAAAATTTAGTTATTAATTTTAAAGGAAGACTATAAAGTTGAAAATAAGAGAAAATTTTCCTTCAAGTCTTTTTTCGCCAATCGACCTATTTTTTCACTTACTCCATCTTGTATACATAACTTGCTGTTGCTCTCCACTTCGTACCCGTGAAATTATTAAAAATATATCTTTATATCCTATGTTACTCACAGTTTAATAATCTTTCTAATGGTGAAAGAATTTTTAAAATGGGCCCAGTAGTTTTTGAGTTATTTCAATACATACAAAAATACAAATCTTGCCTCTTTGTAATACGAGTATTAGTATAGATTTCCATACTTGTCATATACCCGACGTATTGTCAATGCGTTTTGCCTTACAATTAGACAGCCCACTAAAGGATATCCGACTAATGCATTTGAATTTATTATGTATTTGATTACCACTTCTATTATTCATGGATATCTATGGTCAATAGTACAAATACAGAATGAAAGAAAAAATATTTAATATTTTTCACCTAACAACAAACGTTAAATCTCAAAGATGCTTCATAACTATTCTCGGGACGGACGAAGCACTGCCGAGACCCTAGTGGTAAAAATTACAGTATTAATTTGATTGAATGACTATTCCTTTCGATAACCGTGTTTTCAAACAAGCTAACATTTTCATAATTTAAAACTTTGTGTAAAAAAAATAATGATGTACACAGGGGAGCAGCCATGTCAATTAGAGTATAATCTGTGTCACCTTTTACCTCCACAATCGACGCGTACGTCACCCTCACTGTAAACCCAGCAGCTAAGAAAGTACGTCCCTAGGGTTGCCACAAATTAACTAGAGAATATCGGGGCTAGTAACAAGAAATATAAACAAATTCATACAATGTAAACTAAGATAATCTCAACGACAATTTCTCTAATATTAAATGCAGAATATTTTCAGATTACTAATTAAGAACCCTAAGGGCCTGTCCCAGCACTGGCTAATAGAGGCTCAGATAGCATAAAAATGACGTCACTGTCAGATATGGGAACAAAATCCGATATTTTACACTGTAGATTGTTATCAGACAATTTACAATTTTTAGAACAGACCCTAAATATCATAACTAGGATTATGTCAGACTGTAATTAAATTCTATTCTTTTAGATCGATTAAGTCTTTCTGAGTTTACATTGTAAAAAACACTATTAGAAATTTCTCATTTATAATATTTGTAACATGTGGCAACCCTAAGTGTATTGACAGCGAACGGGTAAATATTATCGTAGCGTCCATTTACCTACATTTACATGAGCCGCGTTATCTGAGCTTATTGTCCCGCATTTAAAAGGGATTTAACATATTAAAACGTAAAAATAAAAGAAAATAATTAGCTGTCCAACACGACCGTAATTGGCTAGTTTTCTAACGTTGAAAGATTTTTTAATATCGATTTAGTTTTTGAATTAATCCGACACTAATCTGAAATTAGCGTTAAAATATAACTCTAATTCAATACGTACATTGTTACGAATATCGCTAACAACGTAACCGCAAAACTTAGCACTATCAAGTAGATTTACCTTATAATTTAGTAATGTCCGAGTATAAAATATCACATAGCCTCTAATGCTATGTACATAAAGTTCAATTTCGAACTATATAGTAAATATATACCGTAATGACGTTATCAGTGAGTCAGTTATATTGTGAGGTAATAATGTATTTTTATAAAGAAAAATATATCACGTTTTCTATCTTTATCTAACATGTTATGGAATGTTAAATGTTTTGTTTCATTCGTTTGTCAAAGATGAACAAGGACAAGAGATCGGTTCAGGACCTTCTTGGAAACGGTTCACGTTTTGTTGGATGGACTTTTAAAACTTATTGGAGTATACATAATTTAATGACAGACAATTGTATATACTAGTGGTGTATCCAGGCTTCGTATGTAACTTTTGAATATAGCCTATTTTATTCATGGATAATGTTGCACTCTAATAGTGAAAGAATTTTTGAAATCCGTCTAGTAGTTTTTGTGCTTAGTCGTTAAATATGAAAGTATTTCCTAAATAAATTACTAGCTTTTACTCGCGACATCTTCCACGTGGATTTATAAAAAAACAAGCTTTCGCCCGCGACTCCATCCGCGCGGAATTAAAAAAAACAAATGCAAGTAGCCTATGTGTTCTTCTAGATTATCCTCTTCATCTATGCCAAATTCCGTCCAAATCCGTTCAGCTTTAGGCTACAAACTCTAACAAACATCCATCCATCCATCCATCTAAACTTTCGCATTTATATTAGTATGATCTAGAATTAATTTTACCTATATTTTTCAGTGATAAAGGTTTTTAATAGAAGAATTTTTTGTTATATGTCTAATAGATTTTAAGTTTATTCGTTCATACAAAATTACATTCCTCTTTACAATATTAGTATAGAAGCATATTCGTCATCCAGAGATATGTACGTCATACCATCCAGGAATTCTATTATCTTTACTGAACAAACTTACATTCTGTTTACATAACATACAGACTACAGTTCATACTACGTATTGTTTGATGTCCCAAAGACCTTTTACCTTATTCTTTTGTCTAGTAAAGTTTTTCTCTCTTGCTTTTTTAGCATATTTGTAACTATCCGATCGATACTTTTTTTGTGACTGAGTTGTCACTGTTTGCCTTGAAGAGGCATTTACAGATTCACAGGGCTCGAGGTGGCCGAGCGCAGATGGCGCTTAGCCTAAACCTCTTTTATGTGTAACTAGGCTCGAGGGCTCCCTCAGGAGCCTCGGCTCAGGCCGTTACTTCGTTATTATTACCGGATTGGGATCCGATCGAGATCCGTTCACCAGTTTAGGCTCTAACTCTAACATCTAAACCTTTCGCATTTATATTATTAGTATTTTTTTTAATTTCTGCACAGACAACTTCGGGAACCAGATAGTAATAAATGAAATATGACAGTTACTTTAAAATAAACATAACATTGAATACTTTAAATATATTTCAATAGTAAATAAATATTGATAAATCACGAAGTCAACTGTGCGGTTGGTAAATATTATGAAAAAAGCGAGCCACGCCGGTGACGGCATCCGTGTTTGTTTAACAAAATGGCAACTTAAATGCGCGACATTCAAACAACGCTTGTCTTACAGCATTCCTTATATGAAAAACTTTTAAATCTAAAAGAACATGGGAATAGAGCTGCCGTACTCAGTCTTAATGGTTACTCAAGAAGACCCTTCGTGTACATTTACACTAATGGACTTTATTAGTCTTTAAGTTGAAAAAATGTTATTAAATTAAGTTAACGTCGTCTCTTTCAGAATAAAATAAGTTAGCTTATTGGTACAAGTGTTTCAAAGACATGTCAAAGAAATTTAACTTCTATTGACTTCTGCTTATTTTCGTTTCATTAAATATAGAAATAATACAATTTACTATTCCTCTATATTATCTAAGAATTAACTTTTGAGGCCAATTATTACGAAATTCTAAATGTCAACTGCGTTGAAATCTTTTAAACATAACCTATTTCGCGGGAGCGTTGACCGTAACCCAAATACCTCGACTATTTCCGAATGATAACGAAACTGCATACAAAATAACACGTTATCTAACAAATATTTATGAAACTAAATGCATAATAAACTAACAAATTCGATTAACTCAACGGTTTTATTTAAATTATATGACAAACAGGTAAATCGTTGTTTTTAATGATATAAGTTAATTAAATCGACATTAGAATTAAAATAAGTTTTAAATAGACTAATTGCTTAGCTCAATACAAGTAAACAAATATCTTGGCCTTACCTTCACCTATTACGAATCTAGATTTTATACACTCGAGTGTTTAAAGCCTTGGATTACTAAGTTACCTACCATTTAACTCTATTAATCTTTTAGCGTAAACCGTTAAGATTCTCAGATTTGTCGTTTTAAGTTTAAAAACCGAAAAGAATTACATCACTTCAAATATTACGGTTATTTCGCGCCATATACGTTAGAGTGAAAAAACATTCACTACGTTTATAACCTTAAAAATTATGTTGAAAATACCCAAATCCTATAAAACGTTGATAGATAGATTTTTCAATCGAACCTCTTTACAAGCACAGAACACAACACAAGCAGTACACGTATACTTTTGTTTTTTTTTAAACCCGCACTAAATAAAACAAGATGGCGGCGAGAGCGATTATACCGCGACGCCGTGCCTCGGCCAACTGACTCGAATAACGACAAACGTCAAACTGGATTGAGTCAGCGATGTGTGCGTGTTTACGCTTGTGTTTGTGATCCGTGCGAATTCGTAGGCTTGAATGGAAGCTTGTGGTATGTTGTGGGTAGAAAAAAATGTTTTATGATCTCTTCATCTATTTTAGTACAAATAATAAAAAAAAGAGAAACAACATATATCAATATGTCACACTAGTCGAGACAATAACCATAAAGTCAGCCCCCATTCTCACGAGCTCTTTTATAACGCGTGACAGAAACGCTGAAATAGAACAAATGCATATCTTTTCATCCTTTTTTCATATCGCAGTCTAGCTATTTGAGCGTTGGCCGAAGGAATCAAGAGTTATTTTAAAGCGTATGTATATACACCCCTTATGTTCTTTGCTTCGGCTATGTTTTATAATATTAAAAAAATATATAGCCTAGGTTAGTCACGCAAGATTTTTTAATTCGGTCCAGTAGTTTTAGAGTTTTTTTTTTGATGATTTTTAAAGACAGCGTTTGACCACGATTCCACCTATAGTTAAGTGGTAATGTGGTCGAAGGATGTTACGCGCTGATTTAATAAGTTATATCAATACATACAAAAATTCAAAAATACAAATCTTTCCTCTTTACAATATTAGTATATATCGTATAGATTACAAGTATAAGGCAGTAGAAACCAACATTAAAACTATAAAACATCTTGTTTACCAAAGATGAGGTGAGTAGGGTGAAGGTTTCTTACCTCTGCGACACTCGTTAACATTTTAATAAAAATAATGATCAACTTGAATATTGCATTAAAATCAACAGATAGTTTATGAATTAATTTGTCAAACAACAACCAATCAAAAAATCACAAATCCAAAGTCATACAAGTACCGTGACCTTGTATTCCAACTTGTGAGTCTTATTGTCATCTCACATACATAAATAAAAAAAGAGAAACAACATATATCAATATGTCACACTAGTCGAGACAATAACCATAAAGGCAGCCCCCATTCGCACGAGCAGTTTTATAACGCGCGTTACAGAAACGCTGAAATAGAACAAATGCATATTTTTAAGGGTTATGGATGTAATGTCGGTCACTTAAACACTATCCTGGCTTACCCGTCTACGGACGAGGCCGGGATGGTGTTTAAGTTGGCCGACATCTGTTTAAGAAAACAGTAAGTTAACTAAGTTTTGTTTGTTTAAGATTTATGGGGCGTTATCGTTGCTTCGCGACAAAGCCCCCTGTAAAAGAAAATAAAAAAAAAACAAATGCATATCTGTTCATACTTTTTTCATATCGCAGTCTTGCTATTTGAGCGTTGGCCGAAGGAATCAAGAGTTATTTTAAAGCGTATGTATATACACCCCTTATGTTCTTTGCTTCGGCTATGTTTTATAATATTAAAAAAATATATGAAAGACCGTAGCAACGTTTTTAATTAAACAAAAATCATGAAAGGTATATTTTTATTACAGTGAGAGCTGAGAGCCCGACGCGAGCCACGAGATGTAATTCATATTTCGCTGGATTTAAAATTAAAAAATCCTGTCGGAGAATGGTAGGTTCTAAGTACTTGCAGCTATTACTTAAAAACTATGAAGTGACAGTATAAGTAAGCTAAATGAAGTTGATGGTTACTTTTTAAAGGACACTAAATAAACGTTAAACTCTGGATGCATCGAACACCCTAAGCCTGGGTCTAAACGATCTAGATCCTAAGTGAAATACTAGATTAAGTTGAGAGAAATTAATCATAGATTTAAAAGAAACCTTTATTTGTTATATTGCTTATACATATTATATATGATATTTTCATAATTTTATTTAACAAATACTAAGGGCCTGTGCCGTCCTGGCTGGTAGAGGCTCTGAGAGCTTAAAAATGACGTCACAGTCAGATAAGAGAACAAAATCCGATATTTCCATCACACATTTACGTTGGATTGTTATCAGACAATTTACAATTTGGTGGGACAGGCTCTTAAACTTTGTAATTGATTTACAATAATATGTCAAACGAACAAGCGGAAAGGTCATTTCTAGAAAAAAAACTTAAAGGCGCGGCGTCGAGTAAACGCTGCGGCGATCGGGAGTGGCAGAGCTGCAGGGTTGACGAGACGTTGATATATGCCCGACAACCCTTATTCCAACAAAGGTTATATGCGGTACAACCTTTTTCTGCATAATTTGCTTAACTTGTAAATCTATACATATAATAAAATTGGAGTGTCTGTAATATCAAAAGAAAATTTCAGATTTCGGAAAGATGTATTTGCGTTGCTGATAACGAAAATCGCATTTGAAAAAATTTTGTATGTGTGTTTGTCCACAAGCCGTGTTTGTTCTGGGTAATCTCCGAAACGGCTGGGCCGAATTCGACCGGACTTTCACTGGAGGGTAGCTGACATGGATAGGCATATTATAGGCTACTTTTTATCTTAATATTGCGTGGACGAAGTCGCGGGCAACAGCTAGTTTATAATATGACACATTGTATGATAACAGCAAGGTCATTACGTTTATAGGTCATGTTAAAGTAAAACATACATTTTCCTTGTATGTTGTTTTAATTTACATTCTGGGAATTGTATTTGGGGCAAATTTATTTATTTATACAAATTCATAGAAATTAGTTTACTATAAGGATTTCATTAAGAAGACTTAAGAATGTTTAAGTTTTAAATTTTTCGTCGACTTTGCCACACAAAAATCCACCACTCTTTCTGTTTTCCCACTTTAGACAGAGATAAACTCCATTATTTATACAAAAATAATTGTTTTTGCGTATTATTTATATCTTTATTAATAAAGCTGAAATTGGATGGCAATATTTTTTGTTTCTAACATTTGTCAGTCAGTTGATATCATTCAGGCCATTGTCAAAGTCCTTGAAATAATTATAGCAAACAAAATAAACCTATCATAATAAATCTAATAGTAAATAATATTCTTTATTCAAAAATATGAACAAAACGATCGCTTTTTTAAACTGCTGCGTATTAACACTTATTTAAACTGAGATATATTTAAAAAAATGGTACATTTTAGTAATAATTACATTTAAAACAGGTGTTTTTTTTTTAATATCATCTCCCCTTATGCTACTCCCGTAAGGTCAATGCACCTGTTTTCGTCCTCCAGGTTAAGACATCTTCCGTCATCTCAGTCACTCCCTTCTTGATCATGTCATCTTTCACGCAATCTATCTCTTAGTTCGATGTCTTATCTAACTTCTTACTAATATTATAAATGCGAAAGTTTAGATGGATGGATGGATGTTTGTTAAAGTTTGTAGCCTAAACTGCTGAACGGATCTCGATGAAATTTGGCATGAATGTAGATGATAGTCTGGAAGAACACATAGACTACTTATTTTTGTTTTTTTTTTAATTCCACGCGTACGGAGTCGCGAGCGAAAGCTAGTAATATTATAAATGCGAAAGTTTAGATGGATGGATAAACGAATCTGCTGAAATTTTGCATAGACGTAAAACATAGTCTGGAAGAACACATGTCTACTAAAGTTTTTTATTCCGCACGGACGGAGTCGGGGCCTCAGCTAGTATAACCCACTATATGTAACTTACATTACAATTAAATAAACATGTTTAAACGGTATGTCTTTATAAATGCAAAGTAGGTCAGGTTGCATTTACCCGCTAAAGGAGCACTAATTACTTCATTAGCTCTACTCTATATATTATGTCATGACTATTTTAAATGCAGATGCAGTTAGAAACATATTTATATAATATACTACACTCAGAGTCATTGTGGACTCACTTAGTCTTGTTTAAAAGCATGAACTCTGTTGAAATCCTAAGGTCTTAACTAGTTGGTAAATCTTAGAATTCAGCTACAGTAACATAAATAAAAATGAGGACTACTTAGATGTCTATTACGCAACTCTGAGTGCAGATTCACGCAATGGTATCTCTCATTCCGAAAAATAATAATAGATAGGAACTTTTAATTCCAAACCTTCAGAATTTAATAGAGTCTAATCTATACTGATGCGAATTAAAGTGATGTCAGAGAATTTCTAGAGAACTAAGATTTCATCGGAAACTTGACTCAGATGGACTAGTTCTATAATTGACGACAATAAATTAGCTAACAGACATCCTTAAACCAGACAACTGACAGATTACCAAAGTCGAAAAGCTTTACGACTTGTATTGGACTTTTGACTTTTATTACCGTCAATAAAAACAATTTATATTCTTTTAAATTTGGTCCGTTTTTAAAAAGGCGTTCTAATAAAGATAGAAGAACAGTTGCTTCAAATCGCAGGCGTTTTCATTGTTTTAACATAATAATAAAAACCATCAAATCTAGAGAATTAATTACCCATATTCAAGTGTCCATAACTATACCAGTTACCTCTTCATAAGGTAAGGTTGTAAAAGCATTTAGACTCCAATAAAACATGCAAAATCGAGTCTGCGAAACTTATTGGATTACAATCTTTCGTACAAGCTTGAAATAGCCTTGAATGATAGCATTTTTTTTTTGCAATTGTGTACAAGATAATCGTATAAATGGATTGTCGTTTCCCTTGTGCGACCAAACAAGGTAATCGACCCAGTATTCGACTCCGCGTCCCGCGTTCAATATGGAGATGTCAGTTTTGTACTGTCACATAAATTAACAAGCGCCTGACGACAGCGACCTAGTAATTAAAATGTTGAAACGTATCTAGTTTTTTTTTAATGTATTAACAAGTGCTTGGCCACAAGACGTACACAGTCAAATGATACGATTAAAAGATTAGCTTGGCCTTAGCTTATTCCCGCTTAAAGGAAGTCCATTTTCTTTTCGTATCATGTAGAGAATTATTTTTATCAGTGATGCAATTCTGATGAACAGTAATCCAGAAAACTGACATTTCCTATGATTTACGAGTACATCCGTAGGTAAACCGATCTAAGGTCAGATTTGATATGAAAAAGTACGAATAGAATAAGAAAACACATGTCAGCGTATTTCAGTGTCTGATTGTAACCAGAAATATAATTGAATTGTATTTACATACAGGTATAATAAAAAATCTGTAACAACGACAAATCAGTCACCGAATGAGACTTAACGCATTGTGTGCAAATATTACCAAAGTTTAATTGATTACGCCATAACTGGTGAGTAAAGCTAACAATTAGCAGGGACCCACGCGCACGATTAGTCAACGCTCAACCATTGATAGGTGGGTGACGTTACTGGAGGGGTAGGGACAAGACTAAAGGCCTGTCCCACTAAATTGTAAATTCACGGATAACAATCCAACGTGTAAAATATGTGATGGAAATATCGGATTTTGTTACCTTATTTGATAGTGACGTCATTTTTATGCTATCTGAGCCTCTATCAGCCAGTGGTGGGACAGGCCCTAAATACTATTTAAGTCTACATTTCGTTCTTTAAAACACTAAATGAGGCATTTTTATCCTCAGTATCAAAGACATAAGGTCGAAATTAAAATTCAATCCTAGATCGATTCAAATATTATTTTAATTTATATTTTAATGTTTCGAGATTGAATTTTCAATCTGACCGTTAAAAGATAAACATTGAAAGGATTTATTAGCTTTATATGTCTAAAATTGTACAGATTGCTGCAAACCTAGTTACAATATGTAAATGGTAGTTGATACAATATTTCGCAACCTTCATGCAAGTCTATCACCCACTTGTTTATTACGTTGCAGTAGGACACGACGCCTACGCGCCATTTGCATTCTCAGTTCCTACTCTGCTGAGATAATTGTAACGAATCATAGTTATACTACTAGCCATGCTACAATATTTAAGTAAATATAAACAAACATGGAGATCGCTAGCCGATAATCTGATCTAGGGGGAGCTCTTTATTGGGATCGTGCAGAAGCTCAGAGCAAAGGCTACCGGTGCGTTCCACGGAAGATCTCGTGACCCTCAGAGTCACTTGAGGGTTTTCGTGAGTAGAAATCTCACATAACCTTGTTTTCCACAAAAGGCAAAGTATTTTCGAAGATCCCCGGTCAGCCACCATGGATATGGTCTTATTCGAAGTAGTTTTTATATCTATTTTACATTATTCTATTCTGTAGGGTGTAGCTGCCCCCTTGGACCCTACCATAGTAACTAACTTACCATACTAAAGTAACTATAATAAAGCCTAATTTGTAATATTTAATAACTTACTTTATTGAATTAATATGAAAATGTAAAATAAAAGCTTTTACATAGTATTTTTTACGAAACCATAGACATGGACTAGACGAGATTAGCGAATACAAAGTTGTCGTTAAAATAGACATAGACATGTCAACAACTGTTACTTTCGCCCTGCGCGAATTTTCACATTCAGCATAGACCTCTCTCTCTCTCCGCCTAGCCTGTATCGCATATGGTAGTGGGGTCAGTTATCAGCATAAACCTGATAACTAAAAATCGTTAATTATTATGTATCAAATTAACAGCCTATTAATTAAAATGTTCAAGTATTCAGTTACTTGAGATAAAGTTTAGATAATAATTGAATATTGATTAGGCTTTTAAATGCAGTGTGGATTATTTTACACTCTCGTAGTGCTTTTCAATTTATATTATTTGTTAGTTGTAGTTATTGCTTTTAGTTAATCCAAAATATTAGATATCGTTAAATAACTTACACTTTGAACAAATAAAACATGTCGTTATATTAACTTATTTTAAGTAAAAAAAAATGTTTTATCTTTATCTGCAATCAATTCATTACTTTATGGTTGTTTTACCATTATTAAGTTACCACTGGCAAAAAAAACTTCTTTCAGCGGTGGAAACCAACGTTTATTTTGTTTTAGTACTAACAATCCATCCTTTCGTGTGAGTACCGTTACGTTACCCGCGGGCGAAATAAAGTAAAACCCATACAGGCTTCCCAAATAGATATCTATTGTTTGATCAAAGTCTTGTTTATCTTATCAAGGCGTTACATTTCGTGCAAAGGTTAATGGCCGCTGGAATACGATATACTTTTGTGATTTAAGGTGAGTACAGACTAGAGCATTTATTTTTAAAAGTGCAAGTGTGCAAGAGTGCAATGGGACGCTCAGTTCTGTCAGTTTTAACTGAACAGAATATTATATGTACTTAATATATCAAACTTTTAGAAACGACATGCATGACAAGTAGACATGCTTTGAAAACTGCCATTATCACTAACATTCGTAAGAACATTACATTATAAAGAAATCATCATCATCATCTCCCCTACCTTATCCTACTCCCGTAGGAAACATTGTAAAAAATTGATCTAGTGTATATCCAACTTTAAAGAAAGTACTGAGTTTCGTTATGTTTTACATTGTCATCCCTTACATACTCTTTGACAAAACAGAGAGAGCATGTGACAAAATGGAGTATATATTAACAAGAGTCACGTAAATTAAAAAAAAAATCCAGTCGATCATTACCCATTCATTCATAATTCTTACCGTTATTGACCTTTGGGACAAAATCCCATCTTTCACTTTTACAGCTCTAAGTAATTGCATTAAAGTAACAACATTGTAAGAACATTACTTTTAATACGAAACTGCATTAGGGTTCATTCACACTTCACTATATTCAGAGAACCTAAACGCTTCAAAGTTTTACGATTATAGCTTGAGTGCGTGACTTACAAAGTCTTATTCAATAGCTTATGCATTTTCGACTTTATTACATGTAAATAAAGTGCATTATTATGTTGTTCTATAAATAGGTATATTTCACTGTGATCGATTACGACCTAGGAAGCTTAGGTCTTCGGAAACGTGTACCGATATAACTTTCCTTTCCGGTTATTAAAATTAAATATGAGTTAATTCCAATAAGCCAAATAGCGCCAAGTCATATGCCAAGTAAATCATACCAAAAAAGTGAATTAAACATTAATAGACAAAATATATCGGATTATTCCCAACCGTCACCCCGCTCCGTCTCACCTTTTAGTCTTACTATCACCAATAAGGTGACAGATGGAACCGTTATAAGATAAAATAAGTTCCAACCGTCCCCTCGTCGAAAAGGTGGGACGGATGAAACTTTTTATTCTCATCTGTCTCCACGTGGGGACAGAGCGGGGTGACGGTTGGCAATAATCCAATATATCCACACAGTGGTGTCTATTTAGATTATATTTTACCATTAGTTGTATATTTAATATTCATTAAATAGCGCGCGCACAACTTTGACTAAGCTATCGCACAACTGTTTAGTCTCGTTTTGATTCCTATGAGCTTATATAGAGGTGCGCACACTACTCGATTTTTAGTCGTGCAACTAAACAGTGCGAAACTGTGCGATAGTTTAGTCAAAGGTGTGCGCCCGCTCTAAACCGACAACAATTAGCTAAACATATGAACATGTTAAAATAACAGCGTTATATTGGCTGCCATGTAGAGATTTTAGCCGAAGTCTATGGAAAGCCGAATGGCATACATTCGGGCTACAGGTTTGACATCGAAGTTTACGTCTTTGGTTTTTTCCTCGTCTTACTAATTACGTGTTTATAAGTCACTAGCTTTCACACGCGTACACGTCCGCGTGGAATTAAAAAAAACAAAAGCGAGTAGCCTGTGTTCATTCAGACTATCCTCTAGGTCTATACCAAATTTTATCGAGATTGGTTCAGCCGTTTGGGCTACAAATTCTAAAAGCATTCATATAAACTTTCGTATTTATAAGAGTAATATTAGATTTTTTTTGCAAGTTGGTAACCCTATTTATGAGCCCATTAATAACAACACTATAGGAATGCCGTCAACAAAGTTGACATGTATCACCGCGTGGGTTTGCTCGTAGGCGACATACTATGATTATAATGTCATCTACTAGCATCTAAGGTTCGAGGACGTTTCTTAATTTTTATGAACAACTATTACATTTTCTAGTTACTAGTGTAATACTCCAGCTTTTCTCGAAATTATAAAGTTCTATTAAATTAATCTGTACTATTATAAAGAGAAAATATTTGTATTTCTGTATGTAATGAATAAAAACAAAAACTACTGGGGCGATTTTTTAATTATGCGCGACCGAAGTCGCGGGCAAAAGCTAGTGCTATATAAAATCCGAATTACACAATCATTTATAACGATTTCAAAGCTGCAGCAAACAACATTAATACACATTAATGAAAGAAATATATCTATACTTCTATACTATTATAATAAAGCGTAAACACACTATTCTTTGTTGCCTAAGATGTCAGCAATTACAGCATATTTTTGAATAATTATTTTTTTTAATAAAAAGCCCTACACTTACGTCCTGCTTTAGGCTATATATTTTCACGCCATTAAACTTAGGGGGTAAATATTTTTAGATAAAAACCCTAATGTGGGAAAGAGACCATAAGTTGCTGCCAACATCAAGAAAGAAAGATTGCTAAGGTTTCTCATGTCCTGTGATTTTGACATTTGCTATTGATAATTTGACAAATGTAAACAATAAAATAAAGTTTTTATAATTTCACACGGATGAATCCGCACGCGAACAGCTATAGTTATATACAGTGCTTAAACAGGTCAACAAAACTTAGGAAGTTATAGAAATACCAGTTACCATATTAGTAATTTTAAGTTCTTCTCAATATAGGAGCGTTGTTTATAGATTTATTGAAATTATGTCATCGTTCAAGTATTTCTATTGTCTTGTTTAAACAGATTGACGTAGACTCAAATATTTTGATATTTACCACAAATGTCAGTTATTTTAGTTTAAACGTGAAAATACTAGCTAAAAAAACAAACGAACATAACGTAATTATAAGAGCAATTCACACTATCATTAAAAAGAGAAAAGATTTGTATTTATGTTTAGAACTAAGAAACTTAAAAACTACTGGGCCGATTTGAAAAAATCTTTCAATATTAGAATAATACATTATCCCTAAGTAACATAGGCTTTATAATAATATTGTCTTAAAATGTTTAAAAAATAATATCCGCACGAAACCGTGTCAGGCCACTAGTAAAGTTACACAATTATTATTAAAAATACTTTTACATACTAATATTATAAATGCGAAAGTTTAGATGGATGGATGTTGTGGGACCTGTGGGAGGTTGCTTAGTGCTGAATATTGAAACAACCTTCAATATTAAAGTAAGAATTAGTAACATTACTAGACACTAGATAACTTATTCCATTAAATATATTTTCGCCCGCGACTCCGTCCGCGCGGAATTAAAAAAAAACAAAAGTGAGTAGCCTATGTGTTCTTCCAGACTATCCTCTACATCTATACCAAATTTCATCGAAATCCGTTCAGCCGTTTAGGCTACAAACTCTAACAAACATCCATCCATCCAACTAAACTTTCTCATTTATAATATTAGTATGAAGTATGATGTGAACAATGAAAACACAATCAATGTACAGTCAGCTTCATAAATACATACATAAACAAAAGCTTTAGAAACTTGAATAGACCGCCGATTTCAAAACTCTAAAACATAAATAAATCTCATTGACGATTTTTTTATTATGTTTGGAAGTATGCGAATGAATACATGCATAGTTTTGAAACCGTAGACATATACAAGTATCTAAAACTTTGCAAATATTTACATATTTGTGGAGCTAACTGTACACATATTGCGGGTACGTTTTGTTTTACCATTGGTATCTAAAAGCCAACCAACTTGCACTAGGCCAGGGTGGTCTATGGCCTATTGACTCTTAACTTTGGAAGGCTTTGAGGCCCACGGTGGAAACATATATGACAACGACGATGAATCTAAATATTTTTAGGTTAGTTTCTGTCTGTATAAGTATAGATAGTGTTTGTATCACGATTACGAATATCAACATATTATTTTACATTTTGCGATGTACGTTATAAAACAAGATAGTATCACACACTTCAAGACAAAACATTTATCTCCTTTAAAATGTCATCTACAAGGCAAGGTGCATTCGCGTTGAATATTTATTGCCTTAATACATATCTTTATATGGATCTGAAGTGGTATATTTATTATTTTAATTGCGAGACGCCGACAGAGGACCGTATGTAAAGTGTCGATGTTGGCAGGAAGTTTGCTACTCGTCTTAATTGTAAAGTAGTCGAGTAAATCGTGGGTTAGATTACGTGGTCATTGATTAACATATATGTACAATCACCGTCGTTCTCGATTACAGACGAATTGCCTGGTTCCTTTATGATTAAGGGCCTGTCCCACCATTGGCTGATACTCAGATAGCTAAAAATGTCACTGTCAGATAAGGGAACAAAATCCGATATTTCCATCACATGTTTTACACGTTGGATTGTTATCAGACAATTTACAATTTGGTGGGACAGGCCTTAAGACTGGTAAACTTTTATACAAATAACTAAGTAGTTATCGATGTTTTTATCAAATAAAAGTGGATTTGACGGTGGAGGAGACGCATAGGAAGAGGAAATGTCCTCTTTATGTGCGTCTATTCCTCCGTCAATTAAGGGTAAGCAACGCATCTGCAATTGCGGATGTTTATGGGCAGCGGTCACTTTTCATTTCGGTGGGTTCAGGTGGCCGCTTGCTCGTTTGTCAACTTATATTATATATAAAAAAAAACTATTATTTTGCGTCTAAATAATGTAATTAGGACTTTAGTGGTATTAATTGATAATGGTACAATGTCCGCGGCCAATGAACGGGACTGTACATGCAAAAATTATAATGATTCGTGTAAATGTTATTTACAAACATCTGCTGCCTACGTCAATTAATACGGATATGTAGACGAGATATCATCATACGTTTTTCTTAGCTGACTGACAACACTTCGCAAAAAAAAAATATCTATACTAGTCTATACTAATATGATAAAGAGGAAAAGTTTGTATTTTTGGATTTTTGTATGTATTCGATTCACGTTAAACTACTGGGCCTATTTCAAAAATTCTTTCAACATTAGAAAAGTAATTTATCTGTGAGTAGATAACATAGGCTATATTTTTTACTATTTTTTAATTTCAGGCGTGCCAAGTCGCGAGCAACAGCTAGTATATTTATAGTTTGTTGAGACCAGCAGTCGCTTTCAAATATATTTAATAGACAACCAATGCCAGTGCTGGCGCGTGCAAGCTAGCATGTGTATACGCTAACTAACATGCAAGCAATAGCTTAACGTAACAATAGTTACATTTTACTGACGTGTATTCCCACTTTTAGTGAATTCAGCAACACTGAGCACTCCAGTGTGACGTCCTCTGACGTCACCAATCTATCATGTAGATCATGTCTCGTAGTATCTCATCACGTTAGTCGTTATTGTAACACCAAAGCTTAACAAGAGAAAATGTTTCATTTAGTACAAGTACTGTTATTAAAGAGTACTAGTAAGAAAAAAATGTTAAATAAAAAATAACGAGAAGCTGATGAACGCTGGTTAAATTGGATCAGTTATTTATAAAGCATTGTAGTAAATCATCTTTGCCCATATCAATTATTATTTTTCCGCAAAAACGGAACGTAAGAGAAACCCAATGTGATCGATTGCCCATAAATAATACAAACTCTTTAACAATAATAGAAGTGACGTTTTTGCTCCCGTGATAACGTTCCTCTCCCGTCTATCTACGATATGAAATTCTTATTTTATTTGTAGAACATTTATCTACTAACTATTAAGGGATTTAAAAACGTACCTATTAAAATCTAAACAAGAGATTTATTACTGTTGTTTGAAGCACTGGATAGCGTTAAAGAATTGATGTCTAACACCTTATGCCAGCGCTTTTTGTACACCAAACTCGCCAGTCGAAACCCTCGCATCGCATTCAACGCGTTAAGATAATCATTGAGTGTTCAACAACGAACGATCGTGATGATCGTATCGTCCAATGATTCCATACGAACATGTCAACATTAAAGTCCATATAAGTAGCTCATGGCAAGTCGTTACTCAGTCGAAAGCAAGTGGGCAGGCCGGGGGCGGCGCGAGAGACATTACCAAATATATACCCAGATTCGATATCCCGCTGATGTCATCGACAAACAACGCCTGTGATATTAAATTGTTGAATTAATTCATCTACCAGAAACCTTCAATCTGAGAGTAACTTTCAGTTTATTACATCATAGTCTACATCTATATCAATACTAATATAATAAAGCTTAAACACACTACTTAGTAGTGTAGGATGTCAGCAATTACACTATATTTTTGAATATTTCTTACCTTAATAAAATGCCCTACACTTACACGATTTAGGCTATATATTTTCACGCTATTTAACTTAGAGAGTAAATGATTTGGAAAATTACAAGCTATCATCAAAGAAGCAAAGTTGCCATGGTAACGGTAATTGTTGTCATTTGTGCATTTGAATTTTGACATTTGCAATAGAAAAGGGACAGGATACTTTGGGTACAGTCCACTTAATATTAGACTTTCTTACTAGATTGTCACCTTCTGTTAAAAGAAATTATGTCCTTTCGTAATAAACAAATCACAATCGATTGTACCGACAGCGAGCAAGTTACATTTGTGTTTCATCAATTGAATTCATTGATCTCTAACGAAGTTTGATCGTAAATTCCGCAATGAATTGTGCGCCGGCGCCGCTGCATCCAATTACATTTGTACTGATAATAAACTGTTTGAACTCACGTCATCTCATTAACTTCTTGCACTTGTTATGTACAATATGCAGTATACATTTACAAAAATGTTTTTACAAAACTGGTATACTTTCGGTTTCAATACGCAGAACATGGTTGCTCGCGAATTCGTCTGGATGAAATTAAAAAATAATAAAAAATATAGCCTATGTTAATCACAGATTAATTACCTTTCTAACAGTGAAAGAGTTTTTAAAATCAGCCAAGTAGTTTTTGAGTTATTTCAATACATAAAAAAAAACATATCTTTCCTCTTTATAATATTAGTATAGATTGCTCGCGACTTTCCCCGCGTGAAATTGAAAAATATAGCCTATGTTACTCACAGATAAATTACCTTTCTAACGGTGAAAGAGTGTTTAAAATCGGCAATGTAGTTTTTGAGTTATTTCAATACAAACAAAAATGCAATTCTTTCTCTGTATAATATTAGTATAAATTAGTATAGACTTACAGTTTTTTGTGTGTGGCTTTACTTAAACTGAACAGTTCCATGACTGTTAAAATTTTGCCTACACATGCACAGTTTTAACTGAACTGTAAGACTATAACTGTCAAAACTGAGCGTATATAATTTACTTACGTAAGTTTGTAAAAGTTTTTTTAAAAAAAAATTTTGCAGCTAACTGTACTTAGTTATTTAAATGTACACTGCCGAAAAACCCGTATATCATATTCCTTCCCTGTTTATCTTTCTAAGTTGAATGTTCACATTTAGACCGCTATTCTTTAATCAGTACATCGATGCGTTTCCCCGTAGATTCCGTAAAGTTAATTGATTTCTCATGTTGATGAGGCTTGGATACGGTGTTAAGAAACAAATTCAGGCCAAAAAGAGCGTGTTTTGGAGTCGTTTGCTGCACGGGGCAGGTGAATGACCTATCGTTCAGAAGCTATTAGAAATAAGTTCCCATAACATAGGTATTTTGTTTTAAAGAAAACGAAGAAAGTATTAAACTGTTTAGTTTTTAAACCTTAGATCAGGTTAATAAGATTTTAGTTTTAACTGCAAAATTTTAGACTTATGGTACAAGGCAAATTATTCACAAATTTAGGAAAAGCTATTCTTGGAAATTTGTATTTTGTTTAAAATCGATCAGACGGTCGATCGATCAGATCGGTTTTAATTGAACACTCAAAGTGTCCACTTAAAACTGTCACTCAGTGCGTATGTCAGTAACACTTTGTACTCTTTAAATAATAAGTGTAATGATGTGTAAGGTACTAAAATCTGAGGTCACAAATACCAGTTCACCTTGAGCAGCTGTAAAACGTGTGTGTGATCAACACCGGTGTGACGTAACATCGCTGATGTCACCTTTACCGGAATTACGTGTAATTAATATCGCGGTCAATACGACTACTTATTTTGGTAAAGAATAACTTAAGCATCACAGTCGAGGACTTATATTTCCTACCCATAGATAAAATGCGATGCGAATTTGCGATGCGGTCACAAACTTAAGCGAAATACATACAGGGTGTATCTTCATATGGAGACAATTTCCAGTGCGATTCGATTTTAAGTGGGAAGAGAATTTATTTCCGTGACTAAGTTAACGCCGTTTTCGACGTCCTTGCTTATTTGTTGTGAAGAACGTAAAGTAAGCTAATAATGACTCTACATTTAGATGACGTCATTTAAGTGATGTGTTTATTTGACTTGTGTAGAATTACATCTTGATTACACGAACATGAGAGTCCGATGACGTCACAGTTGTAACGAAAATCTTAGTTGTAATCTACACAGTAAGATTCTAAACTATAACTAGTGTCCAATATTTGATCAGTTAAATGCAGGCTAGATGGATGGATGTTTGGAATTGCAGCCTAAACTTCTGAAATTCAATTAAATTTGTCACAAATAGCACATAGTCTGGGAGAAGATATAAGCATACTTTTGTTTCCCTTTTTATATCCGCGCGGAAGTCGCGGGTAAAAGCTAGTTAAACATATTTGGACTAAGAGTTTTAGGAGGTCCCAATGTACTACATGTCTGGACTGGACTATGCGACTAACATTTTCGATTAAACGATGTGGGTCAGAGGCGTCGACGATAATTGACGCTGGACAAGGCGACTTGTTCGTCAAACAACACATTATTGATTTGCTTATCGCGTCTCTGACAGTCAGACATTGATGTATTATGACATCCAATAGTCAAGAATCATGTTTTTGGTTTGAGCGGCCCCACACCTTTGACTGAACTATCGCACACAGTTGTGCGATTGTCGATTGTTTCGCAGCCAATTCAACTGTTTAGTTGCAGAACTAAAAATCGAATAGTGTGCTCACCTCCATATAAGCTCATAGGAATCAAAGCGAGACTAAATAGTTTAGTCAAAGGTGTGTGCCCACTCTTAATGTTAATGTTACTGAGGACCTAGCACGAAACTTTTAAGAGAATGTTTTCGTATCGACATCCAAAGTGATATTTGTGCAGCGCGTACAGGTAATCTATATTTTAACTTAACTTTGTCGTCATATAAGTTTAATATGTGTCTAAATATTTCTCGACAAACAAATTAAGTAACAAAATATTCTACAAAGGTTGATAGCCAGATAAGAATTTACTCTACCTTTAATTACAGATTCACTTTGAAGCTAAGAATATTCTGTAGATCTTAATTTGATATTATCCAGTTAAAACGCATACCATCCCGAGTACATCAATGGCTTGAGCATAACTCTCAGAGTGCGGACATAACGTGCAAATTAATCTCGGCGTGCACATTAGTGTCGGCAACATAACTATGCAATAAAATGACTACTGAAATACTGCATCTGGCGCTACCTATCAGGGCTGAGAGAAATCAAGAATTAAGTAAATTTTCTTTATAACTAAAATAATGAAAAACTACTAACTTGATAATGTTAGCTGATTCACGACACACAATTTCAGTAAAGCACTTGATTTGTAATCTGCAGTTCCTAAGTTCGAATCCCGCCATGTTATCGTAATTCACATAAATAAAATAATAATAAATAACCCTTTCATTGCCGTTTATATTATATGTACTTTTTTTATATAACACTGTTATAGCAATTACAGTGTTATACAAAAAAAGGGGGAGGCTGCGCTTAACCGATACTGGTTGAGATCCAGCATCGAGCTGGTTTTTAGCCACCCACCCTTCCCAAGATGTAAAAGGGAGAGTATATGGTCGGTCTTATGTACATTTGGCCGACGTTCTTAGACATATCTCTGTACAAAAACACTTTTCTCTGTACCAGCATGGTCGACTAAAGGTTCCAAGCTCCTTAGTGAGGAGCTGATGATGATGTTATCACTATTACACTACTAAAAGTATTGTTGTCTCACTTTTTAGAGAGAACGAGAGTGAATGACATTATTTTTAAATGACTATTTTGAAAGTTAGAGAAATTCTACTTTGAAACTTTTGACTTCTGACAAGTCTAGATTCAACCCTAAAAGGCTAGATTAAGTTGTAGATAGTCTTAAAGGATTAAGAAGTAGAATTCCATACCAGGATTTAGTTTTAAGTTTCTATTTAATTCAAGTTATTCCTAGAGCCATCATCACTAATAACTTGTCAACGTATGCACTTGTGCTAATTGTAGTCAGTTAAATTAGTATTACGACTCTACATAGACACAGAGGACCTAGCACGAAAATTTTCAAGAAAGTATCATCAACAAAATTTGTTGGAGATTTGTCGACGTACTTTAGGTCCGATAGGAGCGCTGCAAAAACAACTATTGTTATCAATTTAATTGTCTAAAAAAACAGAGGAAAAATACGTTTTTTATTATAATGTTTGGGCTAATTAAAGTAAACTTGATTATTTTATTTTATAAGAACCGCAAGAATTCCTTGCTGATCGAAAATTCATAGAAATGTAGGTTGTGGCTTTTGCGCTAGGTATTGAAGAGATCGAAATATGTAACAACAAATGTGTTTATTTGATTTAAATCCAGTTCTTAGTAATTCTAAGTGACACATCATTGGTTTTGAAATGATGTAATTTATACATTAAGTACTTTACAATATGCAATATTTTAAAAGGAAAAATGGTTATTTATTTCACATTTAATTACAAGTTATCTACAGATCCTGGGTTTGAATCCCGCCAATAATGTGTTTTTCGAATTAAAAAAAAACAAAAGTGAGTAGCCTATGTGTTCTTCCAGACTATTCTCTACGTCTGTACCAAATTTCATCGAAATCCGTTCAGCCGTTTAGGCTATAAACGCTAACAAACATCCATCCATCCATCTAAACTTTCGCATTTATAATATTAGTATTTTACCCGACCTTCTTACGAGGAAAGGAAAACATCGTAATGCAGCCTGCACACATCGGCGTTGTTGACTACGGGTAATGAGTCCTAATTCAGGGTAAGCTCCAAGCCCCTTGATTGGGACTTATAATGAGCTGATGATTTTGACAAAAAAAATCTTTAACCGGCGCGAAAATAACGTCACTGTATTCATTGGAAGTATGACGTCATATATTCTCTGTAGAAGAAATTCTCATTTCGTCTCTGTTCTCTTTTGTCATTTGTTCTCATTTGCAAAGATTAAAAAATTTTAATCTATGCCAAATCCACCATGTCAAAACATTTTAAGTGTTTGACATATTTTATACTTTTTCATTTTATATATTTTTTACAATTTATTAATACATTTTAATGTCTAAATACGACAGAGCGGTAACGGTGTTTTCTCCAGATGGTCATTTAATGCAAGTCCAGTACGCCCAAGAGGCGGTACGCAAGGGATCCCCAGTGATAGGGGTCCGTGGTACAGAGATCGTAGTGCTAGCTACAGAGAAGAGATCGGTAGAAAAGCTACAAGACGATAGAACAGAAAAGAAGATAATACCTTTAGATGAACACGTCGTTCTTGCGTTTGCTGGATTAAGAGCTGATGCTAGAGTACTCATTTCTAGGTTAGTTGTCACTTTTAGGCTTTAAATGGTTCGCTTAGTATTTTAGTGTTTTACAAATACACTGTGAGAGCCCACTTAGTGACCATTTTAAGTCTCTGAATGTAACTATTAGACTTTTAAAGACCTATCGCATTTATTTAACTAATATTATAGATGCGAAAGTTTAGATTGATGTTTGTTAGAGTTTGTAGCCTAAACTGCTGAACAGATCTCGATGAAATTTGGTATAGATGTAGACTATAGTTTGAAAGAAAAAAAAGGCACCAATATTCTTCTCTGGTATACAATAGAAATTAATAGAATAATTGCCTACGATTTGTTGTTTCAGGGCACAAATAGAATGTCAATCTCACCGACTCATAGTAGAAGATGCTGTCAAATTGGAATACATTACACGCTTCGTAGCAGAACAGAAGCAGAAGTACACACAGAGCAATGGTCGACGTCCTTATGGCATTTCGTGTCTTATAGCTGGGTTCGATTACGATGGTGATGCGCATTTGTTCCAGACGGAACCTTCTGGAACCTTCTATGAATGGAAGGTAAGTAGCGAATCATTACGTATTGGTACGTTTACGTATTATTTGAACCTACCAAAATATCTAGTCTTTCCACTCTCTTTACTCCCTTTCTCCGATAAGCAGTCAAATGTTCAATTTCACATTATTACTAGAATTCAAATCTATACGATAATTTTTAAATATTATAATCATTTCTTATGATGATTCTTTAAAAAAAAGCAAGAAGCCTATGTGTTCTTCCAGACTATCCTCTACATCTACGTCAAATTTCATGGAGATCCATTCAGCAGTTTAGGCTACAAACTCTAACAACCATCCATCTAAACTTTCGCATTTATAATATAACATTTATTATAATAAAATTATATACAGGCGTGTTCCATTGGACGAGGAGAAAAAACCGCTCGGGAATTACTTGAGAAACACTACAATGATACGGCCGTAAGCACAGAAAAGGGCACGATAAAGCTCGCTATTATGTGCCTTCTAGAAGTTGTATATTATGGTCAAAAGAACTTGGACGTAAGTAGCAAGGAATTATTAATAAAAATCACGTGACGCGTACAAAATAGATTTAGCTGGTTGACTAAAGTATCAACAACTGTTGTGCGTTTGTCGATTGTTTCGCAGCCAATTCAACTGTTTAGTTGCACAACTAAAAATCGAGTAGTGTGCGCACCTCCATACAAGCTCATAGGAATCAAAGCGAGACTAAATAGTTGTACAATAGTTAAGTTCCAGGTGTGCGCACGCTATTAGGATATATAGCAGAGCGTTTGTGTGCGTCCTCTCAGTCGAAGGTAGGCAATCTAACATGAGGATGTCTATGGACAGCGGTCGATTCGCTGTTTCGGCGAATCCAAATAGCCGCTTGCTTGTTTGCTACTTTATAATATAATATAAATATAAATAAATACCATCTTTCAGGTAATGGTCCTAAAGAAAGGTAATCCGGTGAAATTCTTGAACCAAGATGAGATTAAAACATTTATATCAGAAATAGAAATGGAGAAGGAGAAAGATAAAGAAAAATAACCTAATATCTAGCATTTCTGTGACAAAGTTTTAAAACAATCATTTACTACCGAAAAAATCTGTGTAAAAAGTAAAAGTGGTTTTTGTAAACAAATATACAATTGATATTAAAAAGCGTTTATTTTAGTATCTTACTAAAGTTGTTACAGCAATAAAAATTCTCTAAACTTCATACAATTCTTTGGATTAGGGGTCTAACACGAAAATTTGGGAGCATTCGTATATATCGAAATTTGGCGATATAGCTTTTTAGGGCTCGATAAGGGCGTAATTTGCACACTATTGTCTTAATTCATACAAATACATTCTCGCAAATTTTCGTGTTAGGCCCACAGAAGCCTTTATGTCTACGTGACTACAAATAGGGGATACCAGGATCATATCATAAGGAACAGATATTATATCTAATCGAAATAATCTTGTCCATGTGTTCAAATTAGATGTTTCAATTTATTGCATTGACGTCAAACGATGAATTCACAGCAAAACAACTGATAAAATTAATAAAATACTACCTATTTCTTCATATGCATTCGTTTACCTGAAAAAAAAGATTCGATTAAAAATTTTCAAACAGCGCCATCTGTTGTATGAATGGAATATCTCGTAAAGAACACGCGCGGTTTCGAGTATATGTACGTTTCTGTAGCTAAATATAGATTGCGCTACTTGTCTTTGAAATTCAGTGTAATTTTTTACAAATGCTTTATCATACTAATATTATAAAATTATAAATGCGAAAGTTTAGATGGATGGATGGATGGATGGATGTTTGTTAGAGTTTGTAGCCTAAACGGCTGAACGGATTGCGATGAAATTTGGCATAGATGTAGACGATAGTCTGGAAGAACACATAGACTACTTGCATTTGTTTTTTTTAATTCCGCGCGGACGGAGTCGCGAGCGAAAGCTAGTTTTTAAAATATACTTTATAACAATCTTATTCCTAAATTAGTAGTAATTAATTAAATAATAGAAAGATTATTTGATAATATTAAAAGTTTAGTATGCAAAATAGGTACGTAGTACTAATTCTTGGTATGTTTACTTAACAATAACTTTACAGTAAATCCTAAGGCTTTGAATTATCAAACTAACTTATATTTGGACACTTTTTAAAGGATCATATTTTTTCAATACAAAACTCAAATCCAGAGTTCATTGAACTGCAATCACGTGTTTTCAATAAATTCCTTCATATCTAAGTTATTTTGACGATAGGAGAATGAATCAAATTCAATTGTTTCTTATAATATTGAGTGACCAACAAATAATTTGGAATTTTTATTTACAACTAGCTTTTGCCCCCGACTCCGTCCGCGTGAATTTAAAAAAAACTAAGTAGCCTATGTGTTCTTCCAGACCATACTCTACATCTATGCCAAATTTCATCGAGATCGGTTCAGCCGTTTAGGCTACAAACTAACAAACATTCATCAATCCATCCATCCATCCATCTAAACTTTCGAATTTATAATATTAGTAAGATTGCTGAAAATCTTCTTTAAAAAAACAATTATAATTAATATAGCTTACAAAACATATTATATTAATAGCAATCATTTTATAATTTAACATTGTATTATTAACCTTAATACAGATAACCTAAACGAAGTCAAGATAAATTCAATTACTCGGGCAAGTGCAATAATATCTACTCTGCTAACACATAGGTATTCTGCGCGTATGAAGATTATTGAAAACAACATCAAAGAAACAATAAAAAAGTTAAACAATAATCTCTTTCGCTTTAAAAACGAGTCAAGAAAATCAGAATGCTACTTAGTCTATATAATTTAGAGACATTTGCAACCTAATATAACAGAGACCTAATAAAAGATCAATAACTTAACCGAAACTTGGCAAATAAAACTAGACCACGGCCTACATAAAGCAGATTTAAATTCAACTTGCGATCCAAGTCGTGTGAAAATTATATCGTACCTTAAAACAAGAGAACTATTCTAAACTCATATCACGTATGTTATGGGGCCATAAAAACAGCGACCTACTAAACATATTACAAACATGTTTTTTATGAAAAACATTTGTCATGATTTTAAGAGGGATAGCTAAGTACGGTGTAGGTTACGTTAAGTAATTACTCGACTAGATAAAAAGTTTAATTCTAGTATGTATAACCTAGCTGTTGCCCGCGACTTTGTTAGCGTTGAATAGAAAATATAGTCTACTAGCTGTTCGCGTGCGGATTCATCCGCGTGAAATTATAAAAACTTTATTTTATTGTTTACATTTGTCAAATTATCAATTGCAATTGTCAAAATGACATGACATGATGACAAACCATTGCAATCTTACTTCCTTGATGTTGGCAGCAACTTATGGTCTCTTTCCCACATTAGGGTTTTTATTCAAAATATTTATCCCCTAAGTTTAATAGCGTAAAATATATAGCCTAAAGCCTGACGTAAGTGTAGGGCTTTTTATTAAAAAAAGGGTTTATTCAAAAATATGCTATAATTGCTGACATCTTAGCAACAATGAAGTGTGTGTTTACGCTTTATTATAATAGTATAGATAATCATACTATAATCATACTAATATTATAAATGGGAAAGTTTAGATGGATGGATGGATGGATGTTTGTTAGAGTTTGTAGCCTAAACCGCTGAACGGATTTCGATGAAATTTGGTGTAGATGTAGAGGATATTCTGGAAGAACAAATAGCCTACTTACTTTTGTTTTTTTTTTTTAATTCCACGCGGACGGAGTCACGGGCGAAAGCTAGTAATATTATAAATGCGAAAGTTTAGATGAATGGATGTTTGTTGGAGTTTGTAGCCTAAACGGCTGAACGGATCTCGATGAAATTTAGCATAGATGTAGAGCATAATCTGGAAGAACACAAAGGCTACTTGCTTTTGTTTTTTTTAATTCCACGCGGACGGAGTCGAGGGCGAAAGAGTCATATATAAAATCACTCCTTTTGCTCTGGGAACTAGCGATGGATTTCAGAAAAGACGTTCCAAATATTGTAGAGCACCAGATGTTATATCGTTACCGGACAAGGAAGTTCGTACGAGTAGCGACCAAACATTCACACAGACTGTCGACAATTAACGCATGCGTGCGAAAACCGCCGCACCCCGTCTTCAAATATAACTATAAACAGTGCCGGTTCCACTACTAGCGCCCTGGGCGAGATTTCTTTGTCACCCTTTTTTTACGGTTAAGATATTTACAGACCGATAACGCCCCTTTCTGTGAGCCCTGGGCAATCGCCTACCAAGCCCTACCGTAACGCCGGTACTAACAACAAAGACTGGGTCGGAATTAGACGGCAAAATGAAGAGGATCCCTTTTGTTCCTTCTTTTGTCTCTTTCAGTCTAATCAGGATGAATGGTTGAATGTAACATAACCTTTAGATTAAGACGTACGGGGCTGGGTTTTGTCCTTTTGAAATTGGAAAGTAATTGGAGATTTTCTTAATACAGTTAAGTAAATGATTGTTTGTCTATAGCACCAACGGAAAATTTTTAAGTCGTAATTTCGTAGATCGAATCAATCGTCTTATACGAAAAGTAGATCTTTTGGTAAAAGAAAAAAATCGGTTATTAAAAAGGACTAAAACAGTCTGTTCCGTTTAAAATATCTAAAGAATGTTCATTTATAAATGAATTCAATCCATCTCTGGTCCCACCTGCAATACGTCACACTGGCCAAATATTTACGAGTCCAACAAAGAACATAACAAACGTTCATTAGCGTACATATGCAACCATTTGTTTTGGCTACTGGTATTTTAGGAAACTGCGTATAAATTACTCATATACAAAATACAAAGCAAAATCAAATCAGTAGCCACGTGGATGTCGCAGATGTAGAAGGGGCCATTCATCACAATAAAGCACACCGGTAAAGGAAGTCCGCAATAAGATGTGATGCTAAAGGTCATTTTCTGGTAACTGTTAACAAATTGCTGACATCCTTACTGATTAACTATCCATTGTAAATATTTAAAACTAGCTTTCGCCCGCGACTCCGTCCGCGTGGGTTTAAAAAAACGAAAATCAGTAGCCTATGTGTTCTTCCAGGCTATCCTCTACAACTATACCAAATTTCATCGAAATCCGTTCAGCCGTTTAGGCTACAAGCTCTAACAAACATCTAGCCATCTATCTAAACTTTCGCATTTATAATATTAATATGAAGTATGATATGAATATATATGAATGATTGCATAACACTGCTCTCGTGTTTACTTAAATGTAGTTTATAAATAGATGTCTTTTTGAGCATCTAACATTTCGACGCAGCTCAATAATCTTTGCCGATCTTCTAATAACTATATATCTACAGTTATAAAGGGAAAAGATTAGTATTTTTGTATGTATATGTATTAACTCAAAAACTACTAGGCCGATTTCAAAAATTCTTTCACCATTGAAAAGCTACGTTATTAGTGAGTAACATGGGCAATTTTCAATTATACCAATTTTAATTTCACACGGACGAAGTCGCGACCAACAGCTAGTTAGAAAATAAGATTCAACGGATAGTGAACGGTATCGAAAAGATAAGTGTAAATAATAATTTACTCCTTTATCGAACGACCTACGAAGCCATAATCCCTTCATGTAATTAAAAATGTCCGACTATTATGTACAGTCAGGCCACTTCGCAGTTTTCAATTTACAGAAAAAATCCCTTATGCCACTTTTACCTTCTTATAAATAACCAATTAGAAAGCAATGAGTTGCGCAAAATACTGGATAAATACGAAAATAACTTAGTTATGAACCACTGGCTGACCTTTTTCTTACAAATTGAAAAGCCGTGTCCTATTGACGTCTCTCGTGCGAAAATTAAAAACGGCTCAACTCTCGTTTTTATCCTCCGGTGACGGCACCGACTAGTTTCAGACATTTCGGGGGTCCTTCTTCAGGGCACTGCAGTGCGAGGCGCGACGTGACCGCGAACGAAAGCTAACTAATACTCGCCCTATTGAAGGACCCCCGAAGGGTCTGAAACTAGTCGGTGTCGTCACCGGAGGATAAAAACGAGAGTTGAGCCGTTTTTAATTTTCGCTTTAAGTTTAAACACGATAGTTAAACAATTTAGTCTCTCATGCATACGACACGTTCAAACAGTTACAGCTTTTAAGGTGGGTCACCGTTAGATTCCCCGATAGAACCTCGTCTAGTGTCAAGTGCAACAAACCGGGAAGCAATCTATTTCCAGCATCCTCTCAGCGTGACGACACGTTTACGACTACGTGACGACGATCTTTGTTTTATTTTAAGTTTTTTTTGTTGCTCTTGTGCGTGGATATGCGTGTGGTGGTGCAGCTGCGGTATTTTGAGGTTTCTCTTTATGGTTGTAAAGTTTTATGATTATTATACACTAGCTGTTGCTCGTGACTTTGCCCCCGTAAATTAAAAATAATAGTAAATTAGCCTATGTTACTCATGATAAGGTCGCTTTTTAAGGGTGTAAGAATTTTTGAAATCGGCCCAGTAGTTTAAAAGTTATTTTGATACATGCAAAAATACAAATCTTTCATCTTTATAATATTAGTATAGACAATGAGTCTGATAATAATGGTTTGTCCATTTATATTTATGATGCCTTAACAATTTATAGCTTTGAAAACAAAAGAATATCGTAATCGTATATCAGAATGTCTCTAATTTGTTTGGTTGAACTTTAAAGTGGGTTTGTAATACAGAAACACGTAAAAAATAATTATGTCTGTTCTGTTCTGTTTTGTTTTGACAGTGGGAACTGTTAAAGGATGTTTTTGTTCTTAGCATATGCACATAGGAACTTCGTGTCAATGAGCGGCGTCTGTTTACAAATGAACCAGCATTCGGTGCACTTTTCTTAATTAAAAAAGTCGTATGACAATCGACACAATAATTATTATACAGCGTGTTATAAAAATCTACGGTTTTTAATTGCAGAAATGATACAGACGGACAGCATAAATAGAATTATCTGTATTATCTCACTAATATTATAAAAGCTAAAGTTTGGATGGATAGACGGATGTTTGTTAGAGTTTGTAGCCTAAACTGCTGAACGGATATCGATGACATTTTGCACAGCTGTAGTACATAGTCTGGAAGAACACATAGGATACTTACTAAGTTTTTTTAAATTACGCGCGGCCCGGGCCAAAGCTAGTATTATATACTAGAGAATAATTAATCTTTGAAGGTTTAAAATCTACAATTAATTTAATTATAATTTGTTGTTGTTAAAAACCACATAACTATTATCTACAATTGGTTTGTAGTTACTGCAAACAATAAAAACTCCGTTAAAGCCTTGATAGATCGTAAATGAGGCGTCATTATTAATGGAAAATTACGTACGTAGGAGCAATGGCGTAATCATATTATGGTCAAAGACTTCCGATGTTTGAAATTCCCCTTGTCGCTAGAGGGAGCTACAACTTGCCTGATATTTTGACCAATAGGGAATGTTCATCTGTTTAAGAACGGGCGCACACTTTTGACTAAACTATGGCATAACTGTTGTGCGATTGTCCACTGTTTCGCAGCAAATTCAACTGTTTAATTGCACAACTAAAAATCGAGTAGTGTGTGCCATATAAGCTCATAGGAATCAAAGTTCGACTAAACACTCTGCGATAGTTTAGTCAAAGATGTGCGCTTTTTTTTCGTGAGGAAATGCCTCACGCATACAACCCTTGCAGGGACAATGGTGATTATGTCGGTGCGCTCTTACTGTTGGTTTGTGGTTGTATTTACACAAGAAGGAAGCTCTATGTAATAATTTGAGTAGAAGGCTAGTTATCTAGCATTATCTGATTGGTCTAGATAGCCTGCAGCGAGCTTTACCAAGTAAATAGCGTGCCAGTTTCTCATGTCATGTTTTATGACGATAGCCGGAAGGTAAGTGTGGATCATTTTGCTATTTCTATATGCAGAGATACGTTATGTTATAGTTTATACCTGTATAATTTCTGCAAGGAAACTAATATATACTCTACCTCAATGCTATCATTATAAAGAGGAAAGATTTATATTTTTGTATGTAATTAATAACTCAAAAACTACTGGGCCGATGTTAAAAATTCCTTCACTAATAGAAAGGTAATTTATCTGTGAGTAACGCAGGCTATATTTTTTATTATTTGTCAATTTCACACAGGCGAAGTCGCGAGCAGCTAGTTAACAATATTTTTGAACCGTCTATGTGCTGTATTGTATGGAATGCAAGATAACGCTAATGTAATATCTAGTCTAGCCTTTCTAACGGTCTACAAAACCTCTCCAATGTCCTCGACATTACTAAATCGACAAGTGTAATACTGTGTACTAAGAAATCTGTGTTTATCATTTGAATATCAAAATGTCATTTTCAAGGTGCTACAATATTATAAAATTAGTCATGAAATCAGATAGCTTATTGTTATTATGTTTATTTTTTACTAGAAGATTTCCACTTAGACATATAGCTTTAAAATAGCGTTAAAGCAACGTAACATATTTAAAATAGAAACAGTAGTTTGACTAGTAATGACCTTGAAATTTAGATTAAATAACACAAATTGTAAGGTCATTCACCTCTTTCAAATTTAAGACATTCGCGAAACTAAGATAGTGTTCATAAAATGTAAATGAGTATCAGTTGACCCCGCCTTATTCGATTGAGACGTTTATTGTATAAGTTATGAGCGGAAAGCGGGAATCTAAAATAATATATTTAAATTATCGCGAGCGCTGCAAACCAAAGTAGGTTTTGGTCACCGACACGAGATATTGGCAAAGCCTCCTTAATAATTCTTACAAAGAAAACTTTTCATAGAAAACGAGATGTAACTATCGAGTCCCTGTAATTACTTTTGGTATGAGAATTACACTAAGGGACTTGTTAGACTATGGGTAAGAATATTTTTTTGTCAATAAAAAAATAATAAACCATTAGGTATAATACTTATGAAAAAGGCGTAAACATGTTACACTTTCTAGATATCAATTCCTGAACGCAACAACCATTAAATAAAAAAATAATAAAACGCTCTTCACTCATCACTTGCACCGATGAAAATTTGGGCGCCGTGATAAACAACGTGGGAGGCAGTCAATTACCAGAGAGTACACGTGATTGGGAAGATATTCAATTAACTGTCATTCCTACTATAATACTAGGTACACTGCGTTTGTTACAATCGAAGAATTAAATTAAAAAAAAATAAGCAGCACCAGTAAGTTACTCAAAATAGTTTCGGCATAGATCACGATCAACATTGCATAAAATCATTTTCCTAGCACCGCGACTTCACCAAGGGCGGATCCAGCTTTGGCCCCGGGGGAGGGTCACATAGTCGTGGTCAAGTCAAGAGCTTGACAAAATATGTAAATATATTTTGTTAAGCTCTTGACCAACCAGCTCAGGGGGTTATCATGACCCTCATGACCCCCCCCCCCCGGATCCGCCGTTGGACTTCACTAACGATTTTCGTAGACTTTTTCCTATACTTGGAATGATTCCCGGAGTCCCATCTCGGGTGCTTTCAATTCAACTAAAAATTGTAAGAGAAATGTTTCTTAATAACATAATCTTGAAGTTTCCATACAAATACATTACGATTAATTCTGTTTGTTTTTTTCAAGAGAATGCGTTTAAACAAACCAACTCAAAGATAACGTGAGTAAGCGTTCGTTGAACCTGTGCAGGATTGTGATCGGAGAAATATTTGCGAATTTCATACTATTTACAAAAGCAATCAAAACGTTCATTTTTTCATTTATAACGTTATTTACAGGTGATTTATTCAATAATGAGTAATGTCGACTACACACGTTAGGATTTGCATGACAAATTTCGCAGTACACTAACTATACAGTTTTGACACACACGTTAGGGTTTATCAGTAAACTAGCTGTTCCCGTGCGGCTTTATCCGCGTAAAACAATAAAAAAAAATTTATTGTTTACATTTGTCAAATTCTCAATTCTCAAAAACGTTGACAGCTTGTAGTTTATGGTCTCTTTCCCACATGAAGGTTTTTTTCCAATTCATTTTCCTCCTAAGTTTAATAGCGTAAAGATGTATAACCTAAAGCGTGTCGTAAGTGTAGGGCTTTTAATTAAATAATTATTCAAAAACATGCTGTGATTGCTGACATCCTATTATATTAGTGTAGATTCTAAGTTTAAAAACTTGCATTATAACCCACTAGCTTTCGCCCGCGACTCCGTCTGCGTGGAATTTAAAAGAACAAAAGTGAGTAGCCTATGCGTTCTTCCAGACTATCCTCTACATCTATGCCAAATTTCATCGAGTTCCGTTCAGCCGTTTGAGCTACAAACTCGAACAAACATCCATCCATCTGAACTTTCGCATTTATAATATTAGTAAGAAGTAAAATATTTTAATGAATAGATACTTCCTTCAATAGAATTGACATTAAAAGCTGATTATATTGGTCATGAGATGATGCCAACGATTGACATCAGGTACCCTTTACTAACGCATATATTTCGCAAGGTCTAAATGTTGTCATTCGATTGCCTTGAATAAGTCATTCCACGAAACTTACGACATCGTTCAATAGCAATATATCACAGGTATCGGTCATTACAGTAATGACGTAAGGGTGCAAACACACTATAGCGGATATACAGATTAGTAACATGTCCTCTACACTAGTGAGATGCTTTACTAGAAATATCAAAATTAACTTATTTAGATATATAGGGGAAAATGTTTTTTTATTCGTCATCATCATCTTGCCCTTATCCCTTATGGAGGGTCGGCACAGTATGTGCTGCTCTTCCATACATCTCTATCAGCCGTCATATCTGAATCCACTCCTTTCTTAAGCATACCCTCTTTTACACAATCCATCCATACTTTCTTCGATTTATTGTGATTGTTAAAATAATTCCTTTGACACCAAAAATTAATGTAAAGTCCATTCTAATTGCACGATATAAAATTCATCAACCTAAAGCAACATCTAAATTAAAAAACAGCAATAAATTTGCTATTTATTGTTCCGTTACACTTTAATGTATAAACACCCTTACAATATATAAATTGAATAGCCTCTGATAAACGATCATCATTTATCAAAGAAGACAATTAATTTTGTTAGAAACGTTATATCATTTTAGAAGTGTCCTTTATTCAAATCTACAAAGAGATAAAAAGAACGTGCCGGAGATAGAAACTTTAAATTACACTCAATAAAGATCAATTTTGATAAAATTTCTATTGAAAAAACGAAACTAGTTTTGTTGATACAATTGTCACAGTTACTTAAGAAAAGAAGAAGAAAGTGCCTATCCGAAATCTGCATACTTATCAGACGAAACGCGGAGTTACTTGACGTATGTCTTCTGTGTGATCGTGGTTGTACAGGGCGAGTCTGCTCATGCAAAAGATGTTATAGCGTACAACTGTTAGCTTTCAAATTGCTACAATTCTAAAAAATGCTTATCATTTATACATCTATATATATTTATGTCACAGGGGAACCTAGTACAGGAGCCAAGGCTCTCATGAAATGAATATTTTTAAAAGTGAAATAATAAAGTATTTATTTATTTATTACTTTAGCTTTCGCCCGCGACTCCGTCGGCATGGACTTAAAAAAAAAACTGTGTAGCCTATGTGTTCTTCCAGACTATCCACTAACGTCTATTGCAAGATATAAAATTCATCAACCTAAAGCAACATCTAAATTAAAAAAAAACTGTGTAGCCTATGTGTTCTTCCAGACTATCCTCTACGTCTATGCCAAATTTCATCGAAATCCGTTCAGCCGTTTAGGCTACAAACTCTAACAAACATCCATCCATCTAAACTTTCGCATTTATAATGTTAAAAAGTAAATATTGGTAAGATTTAAAAACAAGATGTTACTACACTGCCGTCGGAATTGAAAGAACAAATTGCACAAAGTCCGTTACAAATCCGAGAGCAAACAGCAATCAGTCCACTGAAATAAAAAATATATCAAACTTAATTTATTCATGAATGTTAACAGATCTCAAATCACTTTGTATGATACAAGTTACAAAATATGGCGATTTAAAAATTGAAAACAAACAAAAAGAATTAAATGGGAGAAGCTTAATATATGTAAATAGATATTCCAGATCATTTCAATAATTCAAGATTAACGATTAAGATTAAAATAATTTAAATTAATTAAAAAAAACATACATGAGGTATTTAGACAAATTTCAATACAGCAAAAACTAATCGACGCTTATCTGATTATGTTGTTGCAGACCAAAGTATGTTAAGAAAATATTTACCTTTATACTCGTAATGTGCAATTTCGTGAATTGCAACCGTTAATATTAACCAAATAAGATTATATACAACTTTTGTATTGTATTGATACACTACAATGAAATTATTACTGTAAATTTTTCGCTGTCAGTTTATATGTTAAGCCGTGCTATTAAAAGTGTTGCGTAAAAAACGTCTCGTCCGTCGAGCCGTGACCGCCACTTTCTCAGCGTTTTGCAGATAGACGTCACTAACGATTACTAATTGCTATATGTTAACAAGATAAAAGGAAAAAAACAATATTTGATTTATACATTAGTCAATTATTAATGTAACAAAAAAGTTGTATAATTTAAATCAATTAAGATTTTTTGTCAGACTCTGATTAGAAATCATGTTGGTTAACGTCAGTTAATTGCTTGTTATGGGCGTCGCAAGGTGATGACAATCTACCATCAATATGATATTATTCGAGTCTCTAGAGCCTAGAGGGGGGGGGTTCGGTTATTGCTTCCTCTGACGACGCCCATGTCACTAGTATTAGGTCATGAATTCTAAAAAAACACAGTTTTGGAGGCATAAAGTAGGGATATATATAGTACTAAAAATTAAAAATAAAAAATATTTATTATGACCTATAAGTATAATCTGCGTATAATTAAGTCAATATTACAGTGAAATATTCTTCTAAAGATACATTTATGAAACAAAATTGTAGAAACATACTTTCGTTCCAAGGTTAATTGTCGACAAATTGCCAAGATTTTCGCTTTAAATGATGGCATAAACAAGCAAATACAGTGGGTCATGGATGAAGTGTAATTCTATACTTCTTTGGCATCCTAAAGCTATACATTTCTAGTTAAATTGTATATGCCTCTATAATAATGCACAAGGTTTACCATTATTTAATTCTATTGCAACATTACATTCATTTGCAAGTTTAAATAATAAAAATGCTATTCAACTCGATATTAATAAATGAAAATCGTCGTATTTTAATAGTTTAACAGATTTTTGTTATCAAAATTGTTTTACTTGGTATATTGTATACGATAAGTCAGATAATAAAAAGAAAAATATTGCAGTAACGATGGCAAGTTACACAAATGCATTTAATGTGTAGAAATATAGGTCGTTTTGACGTGGTTCATTCAAACGGTTAAGTGTAATCGCAGTAGTAATACGTAGGTTCATTCTAGCATGAGATAGTCACCAAGATGAAAAACTGTTTCAAACCAACTATTGAAGACGTAGTTCCAACAGACGAAACATGTCTACAAATACTCTCTAAAAGAAATAGGGGTTTCAAAAAGTTTTGTGCGTATGTCTAGTGGACATAAGCCTAGTGGTTTTGCTAATCTTACTAATATTATAAATGCGAAAGTTTAGATGGATGGATGGATGTTTGTTAGAGTTTGTAGCCTAAACGGCTGAACGGATCTCGATGAAATTTGGCATAGATGTAGATTATGGTCTGGAAGAACACATAGGCTACTTCGTTTTTTTTTAATTCCACGCGAACGGAGTCGCGGGCGAAAGCTAGTATAAAAATAATAACAAATGTTTGTATGTTACTCAGTGACAATGTAGCTTTTTAGCAGATATATTTAACTAGTGTAGGCAAAACTGAGAACTGAACATTTCCCAGTTTTGTTAGATTTATCTGAATGATTCGTCTTTTCAGATAAAACTGACCGTGTGTAGCGAGCTTAACACTGATGAATGAAATGTACAGTACTAATCCATTATGACAGAGGTTTGCATAAAATTCAAACCGCATAACAGCGCGGAACATCAATCAGACGTATTATTTATAACTGCGACCTACGACAACGTGACAAACACCAAGCGATATGCAGACGAGACATGCAAAATATACATTTTAAATATTTACTTACAGATTCTAATCGTATACTCAGATTAAACGTGAGTGTCAAGTAATCGAAATAGATTTCTCATTTTCATACAAAATTATATTTTAATCTATCTATACTAATATAATAAAGCGTAAACACACACTACTTTGTGGCGTAGGATGTCAGCAATAACAGCATATTTTTGAATAATTCTTTCTTTAATAAAAAGCCCTACGTTTTCGGCACGCTTTAGGCTATGTATTTTCACGCTATTAAACTTAGGGGGTAAATAAATTGAAAAAACCTTCATGTGGGAAGATATTAAATAATTAAAATGGAACAAAAATTTGAGATGTAAACAGTTTCTCTCTGCCTCTCTATTTAAGAAATATAAGATTGTGCTGTATCTGTTTTTTTTTTTTACTTTTATTAGTATGACAATGGTAATTTCTGATGACGTGATTTACACAATGACATGAATTATTCAAAATAAAAATAAACAATATTTATTATGACCTATAAGTATAATCTGCGTATAATTAAGTCAATATTACAGTGAAATATTATTCTTCTAAAGATACATTGATGAAACAAAATTGTAGAAACATACTTTCGTTCCAAGGTTAATTGTCGACAAATTGCCAAGATTTTCGCTTTAAATGATGGCATAAACAAGCAAATACAGTGGGTCATGGATGAAGTGTAATTCTATACTTTTTTTGGCATCCTAAAGCTATACATTTCTAGTTAAATTGTATATGCCTCTATAATAATGCACAAGGTTTACCATTATTTAATTCTATTGCAACATTACATTCATTTGCAAGTTTAAATAATAAAAATGCTATTCAACTCGATATTAATAAATGAAAATCGTCGTATTTTAATAGTTTAACAGATTTTTGTTATCAAAATTGTTTTACTTGGTATATTGTATACGATAAGTCAGATAATAAAAAGAAAAATATTGCAGTAACGATGGCAAGTTACACAAATGCATTTAATGTGTAGAAATATAGGTCGCTTTGACGTGGTTCATTCAAACGGTTAAGTGTAATCGCACGATACGTAGGTTCATTCTAGCATGAGATAGTCACCAAGATGAAAAACTGTTTCAAACCAACTATTGAAGACGTAGTTCCAACAGACGAAACATGTCTACAAATACTCTCTAAAAGAAATAGGGGTTTCAAAAAGTTTTGTGTGTATGTCTAGTGGACATAAGCCTAGTGGTTTTGCTAATCTTACTAATATTATAAATGCGAAAGTTTAGATGATTGGATGGATGTTTGTTAGAGTTTGTAGCCTAAACGGCTAAACGGATCTCGATGGAATTTGGCATAGATGTAGATTATGGTCTGGAAGAACACAAAGGCTACTTCGTTTTATTTTTTTAATTCCACGCGAACGGAGTCGCGGGCGAAAGCTAGTATAAAAATAATAATAAATGTTTGTATGTTACTCAGTGACAATGTAGCTTTTTAGCAGATATATTTAACTAGTATAGGCAAAAGTGAGAACTGAACAGTACCCAGTTTTGTTAGATTTATCTGAATGATTCGTTTTTTCAGATAAAACTGACCGTGTGTAGCGAGCTTAACACTGATGAATGAAATGTACAGTACTAATCCATTATGACAGAGGTTTGCATAAAATTCAAACCGCATTACAGTGCGGAACATCAATCAGACGTATTATTTATAACTGCGACCTACGACAACGTGTCAAACACCAAGCGATATGCAGACGAGACATGCAAAATATACATTTTAAATATTTACTTACAGAGTCTAATGATATACTCAGATTAAATGTGAATGTCCAGTAATCGAAATAGATTTCTCATTTTCATACAAAATTAAATTTTAATCTATCTATACTAATATAATAAAGCGTAAACACACACTACTTTGTGGCATAGGATGTCAGCAATCACAGCATATTTTTGAATAATTCTTTCTTTATTAAAAAGCCCTATATTTTTGACACGCTTTAGGCTATATATTATCACGCTATTAAACTTAGGGGTAAATAAATTGAAAAAACCTTCATGTGGGAAGGTATTAAATAATGACAATGGAACAAAAATTAGGAAATGTAAACAGTTTTTGTCTGTGTCTGTCTATTTAAGAACTTTAAGGCTGTGCTTTATCTGTTTTTTTTTTTTACTTTAATTAGTATGACAATGGTAATTTCTGATGACGTGATTTACACAATGACATGAATTATTCAAAATAAAAATAACAATTTCTGAACAAATATTAAAAATTTAAAGAACTTTAAGACTGTGCTGTATCTGTTTTTTTTTTTTACTTTAATTAGTATGACAATGGTAATTTCTGATGACGTGATTTACACAATGACATGAATTATTCAAAATAAAAATAACAATTTCTGAACAAATATTAAAAATTTAAAGAACTGTCGTATCTGTTGTTTAAATATTACTTGCCTTAGGTCAGTGACTCAGCTCTGAGAGGTTTGTGGGCGAGTACAATTCTGTCATACTTTTTGTTTTGTTTGACATTAATTTATTATTATATATGTGCATGTACCTAAACGGACCTCAATTATCGATAACTGTTACCGTTAAGGTATCAATAAAGAATGTCAAAAATTATAAGACTTACCACTTTTCTTCATAAAAAAATTTCTTATAAAAAACAATGTTTCTCGTTAAGTGAATTGTATAATATATTCTTAGAGAAATAAATATCTTAAACCACACTTTTCATGCCATTTTTCAACAGCTAGTTTCTAATAAAATGTTAGTTGCTAAATAGATTCTCGTTGAACTTATGAGTTACTTTGCTTAAAAAGTTTTTCTTATGATAATTATGATTTTGTCTCTGGTGTACCGTGGGAATCTTACCTTATACAGAGACCTCAAAAGGTAGCGACAAAGTACCCGGTGGTATGTACAGTCAGCTACATTAATAATTACACAACTTTAAAAACTTATACACGCATTCGATTTTGAAAATATGTATGCATGAATTTTATTTGCATATTTATTTTTCACTAGCTTTCGCCCGCGACTCCGTCCGCGCGGAATAAAAAAAACAAAAGAAATAGCCCATGTATTCTTCCAGACTATCCTCTACATCAATGCCAAATTTCATCGAGATCCCATCAGCTGTTTTGGCTACAAACTCTAACAAACATCCATCCATCCATCCATCCATCTAAACTTTCGCATTTATAATATTAGTAAGATTTATACTGGAGCAATATATAATTCGCAAATAATACCGAAACGCCGTAAGCGTAGGTTTTTAGTAATTAATGTAAGAAAAGATTTTTCCTGCTGTTTTCGGTGCCCACGATACAGGCATTGCCTAGTGTGGGCAACACCAGATTAATCGTATATTAACCACAATTTGTAATTTATCTTTTAGTTGGTATAACTGTTATTGTAATTGTTAATCTCTTGTTTTTCAATAAAATTATTTTATATTTTTCAAATTCGTCTAGACGCTTCTGACTACGAATTGACGCTATTGATCAATATGTGCTTAACATTTTTTAAAGCCGAAGCCCTATATACATTTCTAAAGTATTATAAATGTATAGGTGTTTATGCAGCGGACTGTACTCTTAGCTGCTGGGGAAGTAAAAAGTGGAACATCATTTCCACGAACTACGCTCATATCGTGCGACTATTCTAACGGATTTTTACTAAATAAAGCCAACATAAAGTATATTTTTGATGTTTTCTGCTTGAATAAAAGGGCTATAGGTAAAAACTCTTTACGTTATTTTACTGTAAACTTGGTCTAGGCTATTGCCTTATTGGCTGTGTTTCGCAAATTGGTACACAGACTTTTTTCAACGTATTCAGAACTATGTTACAATCTATCTATACTAATATAATAAAGCGTAAACACACACTTCTTTGTTGCCTAAGATTTCAGCAATTACAGCATATTTTTGAATAATTCTTTTTTTAATAAAGAGCCCTACACTTACGTCACTCTTTAGGCTATATATTTTCACGCTATTAAACTTAGGGGGTAAATATTTTGGATAAAAACCCTAATATGGGAAAGAGACCATAAGTTGCTGCCAACATCAAGGAATCAAGGTTGCCATGGTTTGACATCATGTCATGTCATTATGACATTTGCAATTAATAATTTGACAAATGTAAACAATAAAATGAAAATTTTATAATTTCACGCGGATGAATCCGCATGCGAACAGCTAGTAATGTATAATTTGCCAATTGGATGTTTTGCTGTGATATTTTAGGGCGCGACTTCGATTACGAATTAAAAAAACAAATTTCATCGCGATCCGTGGAGTCGTTTATTAGTAAGATGCGTCTAATAGCTGGATTCTTTAAATATGCTTACCTTAGTCTTAATTATTTTAACTTTACAATTCAATGATTATACAACGTTGGAAGATATTTTCTATTCATACCCTCTCAATATAGTCAATAATTACACCCTAAGCGTTAAAACTCTTAGAGCGGGCGCACACCTTTGACTAAACTATCGCACAACTGTTGTGCGATTCTCGATTGTTTCGCAGCCTATTCAACTGTTTAGTTGCATAACTAAAAATCGAGTAGTGTGCGCACCTCCATATAATCTTACAGGAATCAACGTGAGACTAAAAAGTTGTGCGGCAGTTTACTCAGTTAGTAAATTTCTGCATACATTTCAAGCTAGCAATACGAAAGTGTTGCAATTATCTAACCAAAAGGCGTCCACTGCAATATGAATTATGTATGAACACCACTCGATACCTGCTTATTATTCCAAGCTCGTTACCTGTAATGAGAGAAAAAGGGATTAGTACAATGCGACCGGATTCGAACCACGGTCGTTTGACAGCCGACCGTTAACCACTGAGCTGTCGGGTGTTTGAATACAAATGCGTATGTTTTATTTATAAAAATTTACCGGTTTGTTTGTCTGAATTATTAGTGTAATAGGCAGTATAGTTTTTGATTTAAGTTGTTTATGTAGAATATTGCGACACATTTCCTAAATCTATACATATAAGCAAATTGGAGTGTTTGTTTGTAATATCAAAAGAAAAATACCAGATTTCGGAAAGATGATGTATATTTGCGTTGCTGATAACGAAAATTACATTAAAAACATTTTTGTTTGTCTGTCTGGAAGGTAGCTGACATAGACGGGCATATTATAGGCCACTTTTATCTTAATATTGCGTGGACGAAGTCGCCGGCAACCGCTAGTTAATTTATAAAAAGAGTGTAAAAATTAAATATCTAATTTATCCCATATCCAAGTAACAGCCAATTGACTCTAATCACAAAATCCTCTTTCCTGTCAATAAAGATAGAAAAAAAGTTTTCTTATCCGCCTAATCCAATTAAGATTGTTATCAAGAAGGTCTATTTAATTACATATCAGAGGTATCTGTAATGCTTTCACACGAGGGTAGCTTTATTAAGTAGAATAGGATAGAACAATAGTTCTGTTATTTGAACGCGTCAACGCCGAGACAGAACATTACGCACTTATTTGATACAAGCTGTTCCCGTGCGGCTTCATCCGCATGTATTTATAAAAAAATTATTTTATTGATTACATTTGTCAAATTATCAATACCAAATGTCAAAATGACATGACATTACAAACCTTGGCAATCTTGCTTCCTTGATGATGGCAGCAACTTATGGTCTCTTTCCCACATAAGCATTTTTATCCAATTTATTCACCCTTTAAGTTTAATAGCGTGAAAATATATAGCCTAAAGCGTGACGTAAGTGTAGGGCTTTTTATTAAAGAAAGGAGTATTCAAAAATATGCTGTGATTACTGACATCTTACGCCACAAAGTAGTGTGTGTTTACGCTTTATTATATTAATATAGAAGTATAGACTAGCTGTTGCTCGCGACTTCGCCGGCTTGAAATTTAAAAATGTGCCTTATGTTACTCATAGATAAATTACCTTTCTAACGGTGGAATAATTTTAAAAATCGGCCCAGTAGTTTATGAATTATTCCAATATATACAAAAATACAAATCTTTCCTCTTTATAATATTAGTATTAATATTTGATATTCTGATCGGCGGTACTGCATCTACTGCTCTGCCTCACGGTCCTCGTGTGAAAAGCTAAGACAAAAAGACGTACTCTGCGGCGAGGCTAGTGTTTCAAAGACAGTGTTATCTGCGACCATTGTGCGTTGCGACAACAAGAGCAATGACATTGCGTACGCTAAACCCTGGGACACACTGAGATACTTTGTAGTAACGTTTTAAGACTATCAAAGATATATTGTTGTCTCTCATTTTGCAAAGAGAAAGTAAGTGAGGACATTATGTCAATATACATATCTATCTAGATATAGAAACAATCTGGAATAGCAGTAAAAGGTCTTGGAAAAATATATGTTTCACTCGAGACAGAATTTTTGTTTTTCATAGTCGTAGTAGTACGCCAGCAAAGGTTAATTTATTCCTCTTTTAATACTTTTAAAGGCTTTGTAAATTTGTCTTTCGTAAATTGCGTAACCCAATGAAACTATTACAAGCTAAAACGTTCTTATCATAATCAAATATTTTCATCACAGACAGTGTATGACCTTGTACTGAAAATAGCCACGTTTAGGACATATTTTGATTTAGCTTGTTTAAGTATCACATATGAAATGAGTTCCGCTTGAAATGGTATACACAATGACTAACAGGTTACTGCGGACACCGTGGGAAGTTTCTATCGCGAATAGATCAACGGTAAAACAAAACCACTTGGAAATATGGCGAGTTATTGTGAGAGTAAAGATTCATATAAGAGTATAGTAAAACTCTCTATTTGTAGGAAAACTATCTCCAGAAAACATCTTTATTAGTGGTCGGTATTAAACGATATCGGTTTTAGTTGTAGTTGTCCTCAAGACTCATTTACTTACAGTTAAAGACTGATGACATAAGACTTGCCTTGCTTCATAAGTCCATTGGTTTCTTCTTCCGTTCCATCGTGACATCATCAGAGGCACTAAAGCCACGAGTCCATATCGGTCTATCTTTTTGTTTCCAGCCCTTGATGTCGATATTTTTAACATCTCGTTCGACATCATCTAGCCAGCTTAGTTTCGGCCTCCAGCGTGTTCTAAGTTCTTCTGGTAGATTCTCTATCTTTCGTTGTAGTCATCACGTGTCAGTAAATCGTTTCAAAGCTGACGTCAATTATCCCAATTGCTATGTTTTTACCCAAGGTGTGTGAGGACTTTCATACCCATTCTCATCTGGTCAGTCTATCTCATGGGTGATCTCTTTGTAGTATTTGTAGACACTTGATGTATAAGTTTATTTTCATTTAGAATAAAGACTCGAGTGTGTAGCTACCCTAAGCCGTATGATAGCGTGCATTAGCCGCGCTTCACTGCCTACAAACAAGGGAACAAGAACAGGTTACGCACCTGTGACGTTACGTTCAACATCTATTTTATCACTTGATCTTGTGATATTTTAATTATACAATTCATTTCACAGTCAATCTATCAAATTGTAGGATACATTCGACAAAGATTCTCAGCCTTTTTGTGGCAAATTTGGGGTTCTTAAGGCCTGTCTCAACACTGGCTGATAGAGGCTCAGATAGCTTAAAAATGACGTCACTGTCAGGTAAGGTGACAAAATCCGACATTTCCATCGCATAATTTACACGTTGGATTGTTATCAGACAATTTACAATTTGGTCGGACAAGCCCTAAATGTCGTAACACTGAATGTGAATATCACGAACGTGGGTATTGGAAGACCGAAGAAAGTATGGATCCATCCAATCCATTGTATGATAGAGTATATGGGTAACAAGGGAATGAATTCAGATATGACGGCTGATAGTTTAAAAGAGTAGTACATACTGTGTCAATCCTCTGCAGGGATAAGGGGAGGATAACAGAATCGTTACTAAAAGAAGCGCAGTAGATTTTCCAACATTTGCAAGAACAAAGCTATGCATAAAATCTTGTAGAGAATTTAATCTAAAAATGTCCGTATTAAGAGTATTTCAAACTGAATGTTTGTATAAATTGTACAGTTACATAAAAAAGTATTAGAGCGCATTATGTAATTAATTATGTTTGAAAAGTAAAAGTTTGGATAACGAGAGTGGGATCAGAGAAGCGAAACGGAATTACAGAATGGTTCTTATATTACATGCACTTTTGTGTATCAGCTTACTTCAGTATCACATAACTGAAAGTTTCCACCTTCAATACACCTGTAAAAACATAAATATTATTTCGTAAATTGTTTGGACTAAGACGAAATACGGAATAGATTCCAATGCATGTCGTGTGTGGTCGTGGCATTACTGGAGCCGGGGAATTCGTGCAAAGGATTTTATTGGCTATATCATTATTGTCCTGAAGATTAGTTAAAAAAGACGACGAAATAAACCAACTAATACCATCCATACAACAATGTATCCTTTCTGTAGTATTAAAGTGAACTCGCTAGTCGAGTCGGTAGCAATGAACCAGTTAGACTCATCATGAATAACACCGTCCACCTGTCTACAAAAGCAAAGTGCAACTGGCAATTCCGACAAAGATCGATTCTAATTAAGTTGCAATAAAAGGGAAATCGTGAACAATGCTCGACACCCGACACCACTCGGGTCCGGCTTCCTGACACGTTACAGCTGGCGCGAGCGTGTTCTATTCATAAATAACCCAGTGCAATATAGACCACACAGATGTTGCTTATAAAATCTGACAGAGACAAATAAAGCCACAGAGAGAAGAGAGAGAGAGAGAAAAGTGTCAATTATACTTTAAAGGTTTTATAACGATCTCCTCGAACATGAATGTTTTTGGAGGTTTTCTTTAATATGAATCAGGATATATTAAATAACATAAGTAAAAGTCGTTTAGTATTTAGACTTCTATTTGGAGTAGTTCTGCAACCCTTTCCACGCATTGCACTTCGGTTTCATGTGCTTTTTAGCGTCCTTTAAATGTAGTGTATACGAGTATTAACATGAGTTCAAATTTAAATTACATCCCTATTACTTATAGTAAAACTAATTAAGCGTGCAATAAAGACCATACATAAAACAGCCACACCCAAACTGCAAGTGTACAAACCCCGCCCGGTGACATCACTAGTTTCAATACTTATCGATTACAAGGGCGGTGCCAAACGTAGGCTAACGGGAAATTGTATAGCTTGGAGTTTTGATTAAAAGCAATTGTTGGAAACGTTTCCTTGTTGCAATTCGATGCAATTCATAGTAATTCTATTGCCAATATACATATATAAAAAGACTAGCTTACCCCCGCGACTCCGTTCACGTGAAATTAAAAAAAAAGTGAGTAGCCTATGCGTTCTTTCATACTATCGACTACATCTATACCAAATCTCATTGAAATCCGTTCAGCCGTTTAGGCTACAAAATCAAACAAACATCTATCCATCCATCTTAACTTTCGCATCTATAATATTAGCATGAAGTATGATATAATCATGTAACATGCAATATGTAACAAGGGCCTAATTTAAAAAAAAAACTTAGTAGCCTATGTTTTCTTACAGACTATGTTCTACATCTGTGACAAATTTCATCCAGATCCGTTCAGCAGTTTAGGCTACAAACTCTAACAAACATCCATCCATACAAATATTATACTAGCTTTGTCTTTACGTATATGTACGAGTATTACGTTTAGACTAGTGAGACATTCATAATTCTTAAAAACCTTGTAATCTTTATTCATAGTAGCCTTCGCGGTCATGGCTCCGTTCTGTAAAGGTTTTAAATAGGAATTATTTTGAACGTATTTAGGTAATTTAAACCAAGCATTCTTATGTTAATGTTGAAATAAAGCTGGTAACATACTGATACAATATCGTAGATAAAAATTGGTAAAAAACCATGAGAAGTTTGTAATTCTATTTAATGCAGACTTCCTATGAAATTGTTTGACGAAAACAAAATTATGTTTGTAATTTTTTCCTGTATTTTACTACGAAATGGTTCGTTTTAGAGCGAATAATGCCTAGATGATGTGTTGAAAAAAGAATTAGAAATAGGGAGTTCAACGAAACCAGATATTTTTAAAGTAGACTAAGAGAAAAAATGGGCATCTCCGGTTTACACTGCTAACAGTATATGACAAATGCTTTACAATCAATGTGAACTCAGTGTGCTATCAACTTATCTCAGTATGGTAATTGGACACTTAACAGCAAGGTCTAGCGAAGCCTCCTTTAAATTCAGTGACACGGTTACAATGAGCCTCTATCTCGCAGATAAAGAAATTAATTTAAATGATATTATAACATTCAATAACAAAGTATGGACTACTTTTTTATCTTGATTTTTTTAACAGTGGTAGAGCCCGCTTTAACATCTTCGCACGAATGGGTCGGCTCGCCGGTGTAATACCACGACCACACAGAAAACAGACGTGAAGTGGAAGCAATTCCGCGTTTCGTCTGATGAGTGTGGTGCCGGAGGCCTAATTTTTGTCCCTTTCCCTTTCCACCCTTTTCTTAAGAGGAAAGGATGGGAAGGAAAAGTGGATTTGACGGTGGAGGTGACGCATAGGAAGGGGAAATGTCCTCTTTACGTGCGTCTCCCCCTCCGTCAATTAAGGGTAGGCAACGCATCTGCAATTGCGGATGTTTATGGGCAGCGGTCGCTTTCCATTTCGGTGGATTCAGGTGGCCGCTTGCTCGTTTGTCACCTTATATTATAAAAAAAAAAAAAATGATTAAATTGTATGAGCTAATTCTTATTTAAATATATTTTAATATTGACACTCATTTTTAGAACTATGAGATTATTTCCATTATTGAAACATGGACAAAAACATTGATCTTTCAGATTTTACTCAGAGAGTGAAAGAGATAACGATATTGGGATTGCGAACAAACGAACACGGATTTGTTGTACATATTCTATTTTAGTTTGCACACAACCTAGATATTTTAAAAAGAGTATTAAAGCGTAGTGTATATTTTAATATAAAATACACCAGAGTAAGTGTTAATCCTGGAAATATATGCTCTATATAACTTTATTGTCCTTGTATCATTAAAAGTATAATATATTATAGTTATATTGGTTATAATGTAACTTAACGTAATGGTATACTTAACTTAAACTTAGTCAAATGATCTAGACTCACGATATACAATTTTGCGATGTATTTACTATCACAAAACACGAATATTCTGTTCGCTATTCCTTAGGATTGTTTCTCTTGATTACTTCTCTCAATTATTATCTAAGTTATTCTTATGGCCGCTTTCCCGGTTATATTTAACAAGTCAGTGTTTGGTTGGAAGGTTTGGTAACTTCATGAATTCAACAACGTAACTTGAGTTTTTACTCCGTTGAAACTGAGATCAATATAACACTAGTGACTCACTAGGTAATGATAAAACAAATGGAGATTTCAGAAACCTAGCTTAAGTCAATCTCAATTGTGTAACGGCCGACTATTGAAACATTTAAATATATAACAGCCGCTTAATTGATAAGGTTACGCTTAAATTCAAAGTTCTATTAATAACTTGCCGTCTGTCATATTGTAAGCAGCGCTGACGAATTGTACGGTAGTTTTGTAAACAACCATTTCGTTCACAAACAAAATAATATAATATTTTCATCAAATTATTTACGCTCTGAGCATTAGTACTCATATCATGACACCTAAGAAATATAAGAGTTCATTTTTTAAAGTCTTATATCTTCTGGTTTCATGGTGCTATATTGTAAAATATAATTTTAACAATATAGCACCATGACAACGCACAACGCGCAAGGTTACGAGTTGCGATCGATTTTTATATAGAAATAAAACGTGAACACACTGCAGTAACTCCTTGCTGCAATGCAGCGTCTTACAAGATTAAAATAAAGTATATCTACGGTTTGAGTTCATGTATATCAAAGTTTGTAGTATAGAAGAAAAGGGGACAAACGAGCAGCGGGAACACAGAGGCGGTCAAACGCCCATGGACTTTCGCAACAGCAGAGGAACTACAGATGCGTTGCCGGCCTTTTAGTAAATGGTACGCTCGCTCCTTGAAGGACCCTAAGTCGTACTGGTTTGGAAATACCGTCGAGGACAGGCCATTCCACAACAAGGCTGTGTCCACATATTTGATATTTGGGAGACAAATTGCTGTGGTAGATTTTTAAGGACAATAATTTCACTCGTCAAAGGCAGATTCAAAACGGTGTTACTTTAAAAGGTCGATAGCGCATAATTTCTTCTGATATTGTGGATTTTTAATAGTTTCTAGCAAGACCCCTTTTGTTCTCTTCTATACATATTAATACTATAAAATAAATAAATGCTTATCTCAATAGCTTTAATCCTAGTAATAGACCACTAGCTAATCTAATCGGTAGTTGCAATGCATACTGGAAGTACAGTCAGCTTCATATATATGCATACATTTATGAAACTCCAAAAACTTGTATACGCTTTCTGTTTCAAAAACAAGTATGCACGTGACTGTATGATTCCGACAATACATAATATTCACGGATAAGTGAATACATATTTTTGAAACCAAAGGACTAGTTGTTAAAATGTTGTTAATCTATACCAATATTATAGGAAAGATTTGTATTTTTGTATTTATTTAAATAACTCAAAAACTACTGAGCCGATTTCAAAAATTCTTTCACGATTAAAAAACTACGTTATCAGTGAGTAACATAGGCTATGTTTTTTATTATTTTTTTAAATACAGAATTATGCAGCTGACTGTACACATCCACTGGTCTATTAAATTCATATCACGTGTTGCGATTGGGCGCATTGCTAATCCGACAGTATGCGAGGTGAACGTCCTCGCACGGTCAGGGTCCCCACTTGACATTGGACCTTACCGTGTAGAAATCGATGACTCTTGTAAATACAATATATCGCACGAATTTACAATATTCTGTAAAGTAATTAAAAAGTTTAAAAAATAAATAGACGTCGTATTATAAATTAATTAGGCTCTAAGGGTCCTTGAGAGCTTTTTCTCATATGGATTCTACACCAAACCATTTAGCGAGTCTGAGTGCTGCAGTAATTTTTTAAGAGAACGCCAGTGTGTTCCTTTTCCATAAAATTACTCCGACTTTTTAATACATTGCATAATGCAGACAAATTAATTAAATTATATTATCAAGTGTACTTTATCTTACTTCTTACTAATAATATAAATGCGAAAGTTTAGATGGATGTTTGTTAGAGTTTGCAGCCTAAACGGCTGAACGGATCTCGATGAAATTTGGCACAGACGTAGAAGATAGCCTGGAAGAACACATAGGCTACTCACTTTTGTTTTTTTTTAATTCCACGCGGACGGAGTCGCGGGCGAAAGCTAGTGTTTTATATTATTATCATAATATAGTTTGTTTTATCTCAAAAGCATATTATAAATGTTACTACAAATATTCAATTCTATTCGCCTCCAATATTATAGTATATTTTGTCTAGTTGCTAGATTTATTCTAGATATCTAGCATGCGAGATAAACATATTATAACATTTATCCCATTACACGATTATTTCATGTGTGTACATCCGTCGCTCTTTATAGAGGTCGAGGGGCGACGCGACTTATGATATGGGACAGCGATTCTAAAAGTGAGGTCTTTCAGAAACTCTCTAGAGTTATGAGAAATTAAATTAAAACGAGTCGTAGATAAACTACGCTAAGGGACTGCTTAGTGATAATCAAGTAGTAAGTTTATCATGAGTAGTGTAATATAATGATTTTTTTCTATTGTAATTTTCAAAAATTTGTCAAAAAAATGGGATCACCTATAACTCCTTGAACCTTGAAAACAGGCGTTTCGTCTGATGTGTGTGGTGACGGAGGCCTAATTTTAGTGCCTTTCGCTTTCCACCCTTTTCTTAAGAAGAAAGGATGGGAGGGAAAAGTGGATTTGACGGTGGAGAAGACGCATAGGAAGGGGAAATGTCCTCTTTATGTGCGTCTCCTCCGACGATTAATTGTAGGCAACGCATCTGCAATTGCGGATGTTTATAGGCAGCGGTCGCTTTCCATTTCGGTGGCTTCAGATGGCCGCTTGCTCGTTTGCCACCTGATATTATAAAAAAAAACTCGCGTAATACATTTATTTTAATGTAGGTACGTCTGCTTATGACTACAATCAAGCTAAATATAGTACATTTGTTGCATTGATGGTTTACAAATCCTACTATCTGTTTTGCGAAACATTACCATAGACGGAAGTTGAATATTACACAGTAACAATTGATAACTATGTTGTCTGTAGTTATTACTGCAATAACGCGCGCACATTTGACTAAACTATCGCACAACGATTAGTCGCCATTTAATTCCTATGAGTATGAGGTACACTACTCGATTTTTAATTGTGCAACTAAACAGTTGAATTGGCTGCGTAACAATCGACAATCACACAACAGTTGTGTGATTGTTTAGTCAAAGGTGTACACCCGCTCTAATACATGCCTATTTTAATAATAATTCTACAAAAATATTTAGTCTCAACACTGGATCATATCTATCTTAATTCCTACGTGATAAGGACAGGAAGATGATGTTTTACTTTGTTACTCTCATGCTCCGAGTAGTTAGTTCATAGGAGTCACTTAGTGTAGAAAATTAACCATGGAATGACAAGTGTGAATGTGTCATTTCATTCGACTTTTTGCAAAAATATAATAATAAAATAATGACCGGTTATTCCAAATCTAAATCCATACTTGATGGAATATATTGATAATTTTTATCATTACACGTGTTTTTACATCATGTTAATGAAAGTGAATTTAAAACGTGAAAAACTGCACGCGCGCATTTTTCAACGTTTCGACTCCTCAGTATATCCTGATTATATATAAAGATCTGAATACAAAATACCATATTAAAAACCTAAACGCCTGTCCCACCACTGGCTGATAGAGACTCAGATAGCTTAAAAATGACGTCACTGTCAGATAAGGGAACAAAATCCGATATTACCATCATATTTTACACGTTCGATTGTTATCAGATAATGTACAATTTGGTGGGACAGGCTAAGCCTTCCTACACCTATACATATACTCCGCAGGCCGCTTACAACTAAGTTCGGATTTGCCTGTCATCTTCGCTCATACTCTTGGAAATAAAAAGGTCATTGCCGCCATTGATGGATACGTCACGAAGGACATCATCATCACATCCTGGCTGCAACGTAAGATGATGATAGATATCCTAATTATTAGTTTTCTCTTAACATTTTTACGCTTATTTGTGTATGCCTACACCTCTACACAAATTGCAAATTATAAATTGCAACCAAACGAATTAATTCTCAAAGTAATATAACCTAATCGGTCACAGAGTCAGAGTCAGATTTTTGGAGATGAACACCTTCTCTCAGTATAAATCATACTTCATACTAATATTATAAATGCGAAAGTTTAGATGGATGGATGTTTGTTAGAGTTTGTAGCCTAACCGGCTGAACGGATTTCGATGAAATTTGGTACAGATGTAGAGGATAGTCTGGAAGAACACATAGGCTCACTGTTATTTTTATTAATTCCACGCGGACGATGTCGTGGGCGAAAGCTAGTCTTCATTATAAATTAAACACATACAGCCAAGAAATTTACATGTTCGTGTAGGCCGTTCAAATAATTTATACGCTGTTATTCGCGAATATTACGATTATTATCCAGTCATCGCGTCCATTGAACTTTATCTTAGGAAGTGATTTACTTCGTGATGTAACGTTAATGTTATTGCCAGTAATGTACACGCCTTTGTTTGAATGTTTCGTGGTAAGTTAGAAACAAGAGGAATTCAATAAATGGACTTATTCTAAATACAGTGTTATAAAATTGTGCGCAAAAGGTATCTCAGCGTATGTAGGAGGGACTAAGCTTTTAAAGTGAAAATGCTTTATTCTCTCGCAAGTTCCATAAGAACACGATTGTAATATGCAAATATTAATCTCTATGTGTATTGTCTGTGGTCTATATAATAATATATAGACCACAAATAATATAATACATACATACATATAATACATAGAGATTAATATTTGCAAATTACAATGGTTTTTTTTTCAAATTGTTAGTTATTTTTTTTAGATATTTTCCAATACCCAAAATTAGAGTAACCGTGTAATGGGTGAGACAGGGTAGACCGGCGCCCGGCGTCCCGACGCCGTGTCTGGGTATATAGGACGTGATGACGTCACAGGGTTTTTATCAGACGGTGCTTGGCGTGCAACCAGAAACTATTTTACGGCATTTTTCAATTGTAATACGTAACTATATACAGCTGGGTTTATTTAAGCCTTATGTAACAGTAATGTTTCGCCGGTATACAGGGTGATTGTTAACGGACTGATCAACGGTTTTGTGGAGGCTTTTTGTAAAAAAAAAAACTTTAAAACTACAGAAAATCAGGCAACATACTTTGCGTTTTAATTATAGCTATTTAGGTCCTCTACCTCCACAAAACCGTCCGTTAAGAATCACCCTGTATAAGTATGTTTGTATGTCAAATCCATTCATAACATCTGGAGCTTGAACGTCTAAGCCGTGTCTGATCAGTAAGGTATCGTTAGGTTCGAATTATTACCCCTCTCTGTCACAGAGCAGAATAGGCCCTGTTTCAAATTAGCAAGAATTAAAAACAAGAAAGAAAAAATATGTTATTTATAAATATAAATAAAAAACTATGACATCGCAAGTCCACGGCAAAAACATGTTGAAGACAATCAAGATAGATTAAGACCAACTGGACTCTCATACAATTTTACAATAAAAACAAGCCATAATCATCAATGAAGATAAATCAAGTTCACACATGAACAGACAAATTACTATGGCTCAACATTACAGAAAATTATACAAAACAGACGAATTGAGAACCTTTTGGAAATCGGTTAAAAAGTCAAAATAAACATGTCTATTGAGGAAAGTGCTAAAGATGAAAAAATGGTTAAAAGCAATTCTGTTTGCAAAGGTAAATGACCTAGTAAGTGTTCTAGGCAACCTTTTTCTCGACCAGAGTAATGAAATGCGATATTAAAAAGTACACGTAACCTAAGAACGAAACGCCCTAAGACATAAAATTCTTTTGAAAGTACAAAAAATATTAAAAGACAGTTTACTGCTACTTCTGGAAGTAGAAGAAGGATGCTGGCATCTAATCGGTAGTAACCAAATTTAATATTAACTAGAATAAGTGTAGTGACTTACTTACCTCATAATTAATTTACATTAATTGGTCCTTCATTTAACGTTTCTGAGTACGATAGATAACACGTACGATAACTTTTAATACTAAAAATCTAGCCTAAGCTAATCAGAGAGCAAAATATACCGTCTACAATCGATTCACGTTATTTATAGTATAGGTGAGAGCATTCCAAAGAGATTTAAAAAGTATATAGACGATACATAGTTGAAATTTCACTTATTAATTGACAATAGGTGTTATTAAATAATATTAAAATGCTTGTAGCACTGTGTAGTTTATTTTATAACAAAAGATGGAACTTATAAATTTGAAAAATGTTTTATTACATGTCAATAAAAGGACATAACACGAGGTGACGTACTAAACTTTAAAACTGATATAGTGCCTTTCAGAGAAAGTACCAGTGTAAAAATTTTGTTCACTATGCCTCGTCTATATATTTTAATGTCTTTGGAGCATTCCATGATGATTTGCTAATATGAGTCAGCGATACAGAGGTCGAGGGTTCAAGGCTGGCCTAACGCCTGCGCAGACGTGGCTATTGACTTCTTTACATCTAATCGTTGAACCGCATTGTGAACCTTTTATTTGTACACTAGCGGAGAGAGCTTCGTAGGTGGACATTGTCTGTTTTTTATGCCTATATTTTCGATTATAAAAAAGATAACAGTTTATATCTATGAGTAAGCTAAACACTACATTACTAATGCATTGTCAAGTGCAATGCTCTAATACTTGTAGATAAAACGTACAAACATAAATGTTAAAACAAAAGTCACATTTTGTTAATATTACGTTTCTGTGACTTGTTTAATGCGGTGGAAGCTCACTATTAATTAACAGAAAAAAATTTCATAGTAATTATCACATAGTATATCTATTTCAAAGCTTTGTAAGGAAAGTAATAAAAAGTAGCAACCTTAAGATTAACTACACTTGTTGGAATCAATACAATTATAGATAATTGCAATTACTATTACCTTGTTTTAACTGATGTAATTAGAGTAGTTTTGTACTTATAAGTTTTATTTTATATACACAATAACAATTAAAATACTATATTTGTATTACTTGTTTGTTAAAGCTTACAATACTTAATTAATTTTTATTAGTGTTCTACCGAAACTGGTTTTTCATCCGAAACCGAAACCGAACTTTCGATTTTGCTCTCTGTTTGGACCGAAACCGAAACTCCCGAAAAATCAGTCAAGATTATGATTATGTATTGAAATTTAAGTGGGTTTTTAATAATTTTTGGCATATACAGGGTTCCTTATCGACGGCTCGAAATCGTTGTAATTTATGTTCTATGATGCTATAGTTATTTTGTTTTTAGTACAAAAAAAAATGAAAAATCGATAGATTAAAATCGAAAAGGCCTAGCCGAAAATTTCGGCTATACTTTGGCCCTATGAGACAAGTTAATTTAACAAGGATGAAAATGTATACGCTATACATAGACTGTGGGCATCTACAGTATGCAAATTAATTTCATAGAGTAAACGCCGTTCTAGACCACAGCTGTATTGATTTTCCTACCAATGCTAAGGATGGCAAACAAACGCTCCCCGCGCTATAACGACTTTCGTAAATATAAATTGCGTCCTGTGTATAGGTTGCATAAGGATTAAAAAGATATTTTTATACAAAAGTAAATTAAATCTTAACACAACTATTGCACAGTGTACGCTACAATGATTGTTTTAATAATCTCTATAATATTATTATTGCGATAATTTAGATGGATGGATGTTTGTTAAAGTTTGTAGCCTAAACTGCTGAACGGATCTCGATAAAATTTGGCATAGATGTAAAGCATAACCTGGAAGAACATATAGGCTACTTACTTTGTTGTTTTTTTATTCCACGTGTAGTCGCGGGCGAAAGCTATTGAAACATATATTTCATCGCTAATGCGGTTGACAATCCTTTTTGTTGTCTGGTCAAAAGATGGCTCTACTCTTGAAGTTGCCTCGTCTTACTTGGAAACGCTCAGTTATTCAATATAACCTGACCTACCTAGAATGTCAGGGCAACTCTCTACGCATACTTCCGCGTGTGACTAACGATTGTGTGTCATCGAATAGGTGTTAGTCTTTTGGTTCGGTGCCAACCACATGATTATCGTTTCGCGAGATAGGTTACATTCAATCTATACTAATATTTAAAGAGAAAAGTTTGTATTTTTGTATGTATTGAAATAACTCAAAAACTACTGGACTGGTTACAAAAAATACTTCACCATTAAAAAGCTACGTTATCAGTTAGTGACATGCTATTTTTTTTTAATTTTCAATTTCACGCGGACGAAGTCTAGAGCAACGGCTATTATTAAAAATGAACGTGTCTACAGCTTTAACTCAATTTTCGTGGATCTTGAGTGACAAGCTTGGGTTAATATGACGAGATTATCTAAACGACAATCCTTTCTATATTGCGCTTGCCAATTTAACCGTTCCGTAAACGATATCCCGGAATAGCACACTGCAAGGCATTCGGAGTGCAGTTAAATTTAGACAGATCGATAACAGAGCGACGGATTGTAATCTACATCTACAAATCTATCTTTAAACGTCTATAATTATATTTGGAGCCGAACTGGAATTAAATCTTGTCAGTTATTGTGATAGAAGTAATTAATTTAAAAATAATAACATCTATTGAGTACGGTTTGACTGTATGATACTCCGTGGTCAAACGACAGCGATTTTTCCCTCTACTTTAGGAAGTATTTACAAATCAATATATACCTATAAGCAAGTTCTTTGCACTAATATTGTAATTGTATTACATCTGAGAATGTTAACAATAATGGATACAAAAGCAACGAAGGGTTTACTACAAAGACTTTATATCATTGTCCGTGTATAATGCTATTCAAACTTTAAAGCGGCTCACTCGCACGAATCATTGCGTAGAACACAATACAAAATATTAGGGAAGCATTGTCTGTCTGATTATTTTTGATGACTTCTGGTCTGCTGATCCAGCGCATTTACGTCCTGCCATACTCGAGTTCCTTCTTTGCGCAGAGTCCCATGCATCCTGCGAGCATCGATCCATCGAGCGGCTTTGAAGTTTGAATATTGTTATACCGTGCGACCGTTGAAGGCCAGCTGTAACAAAAGTATTGTTCGTATCTCCCGGCTTCCATTGTCCAGACTGCGTCCCGCCGCTGCCCGATCGTGATTTCACATTCCTTGTACTGAGAAAGTCTTTATAACTTAAAAGGTTGAGTACCGCGTTACATTTAAATTGATGATTAATAAAATAGAAACGGAAATTAGAATCCGTGACGTAAAGATACTTATCCTTGCACTCGGATTGGCCTAAAATTTTATTTATCTTACTCTTAGTGTCAATTTGTCGATTCTGAGAGTAGACGTTATTATCGAAACAATTGGAAATGTACAAAATGTATTTGATTGAGCAATAAAGTGATTGATGATTTATGTTCGTAATTGGACATTGTATTGACTGTAGTTTCGCCATCAGTAATGCGATTTACTATGTTATGTCACTTTTGAACAGTCGAGTAGTTTAAAGATGTGGTCACAGGTAGAGTAAACATTGAAGAATTTAATTTTTAGTTTTAATTCGATTCAAAATTAGATTCGAGGTTTTACATCTGTTAAGACTTGTTCATAGGAAAGGTCAAAAAAATCAAATCACATATGTGAAAAAATATCGTATTTTTAATAGGTAGCCCAACCTTTCAAGTTTACCGGTGAGTCTGCTCTTTGTTATATATTAAAACAAGAACTTTCTGAATGATACAAAGACATTTAAAATATATATTATTTGAATATCTTTGGAAGGATGTTATATTATAACTTTCAGTGTACCACTAGCTTTAAATCTGTGTACATAGAATGAATGCTTTACTTTCACAAACGTCTTATTGGACGCAGTAACGTGCGCAAGCAATGCCACCGTTTGAGCCAATTAATATTAGTTAACGATTTATCACTAGGCGAACAAACGCCTTTTACATACTTCAGAATATAACAAAATGTTATATGTTAAACATCTTACAAATAACAGTACTACTAAAATATGTACGGTACGTTAAATGTGGCATTTTTAAGTCCACACAAATAAGAATAGTTACTGTCAGAGGAAGAGAGAGAACTGCAACAAACGAAGTGTTCGAATTTCAAACTACACTATATTCAACCTGCCCTTGTCCCTGAGGAGAGTCGGCATAGTATGTGCTGCTCTTCCATACATCTCTATCAGCCGTCCTATCTGAATTCACTCCTTTCTTACGCATATCCTATTTTACTTCCATCCTTACTTTCGGCCTTCCTCTACCTTCGTATCCATCATTTAATCTTAATACTTTCTTGTTTATGACATCTCTCCGTATATGTCCATAAGCTTTTGCTTCTCAATTTCTCCACGACAGCGTTTCTTCCAAACTTCTAATATTCACATATCAAACACCAACAGCAGAAAATCTAAGCAATGTATATCAATTAACACGCTCACTGCGTAACAGGCCGATATCGGCCTAACGCGGTACTTAAGCTGGTGCGGACGAAGAAAACTATGTCCCTCTCGCTAGTTCGAAACGGTTATCTCAGGTGTATACATTACATTACATAAAATGTGTTTCCATTATAGCAATTTAATCTATCCTAGTGCTGGTAGGTCTAGAAAGACCTGCCACGCATTGGCGGAAATATCATTGGGGGCGCATTTAGGCCCGCCGTCGCACCAGATGTATGATTTTACGTGCCGCAGTAAACGTGTTAAAACAGTTAAGCATTAATTAAATCATGAGACTGATATGTTCACGGGTGATAAATACTCGTAAATCGATAAAGAAAAGTGTATAATTCTTAGAAGAAAAAACAAAGCGTGCGAAAGAGATGCACGCATACGTTAAACACGCGAACGTTCGATTTCTTTGATTTACATTTCGAAACAAACATTATGAATGATGAATGTGTTCTTAGATACGCTATGGTACTGTGACCAAAATACTTATCCGAAATTTTGTCATACATTTAATATCTAACAGAGAAGGTTAATAGTTTCTTATGCCCTTATGCCCGTTTTCACCAACCAGCATATTTTTTTTTCGTGCGAACGAACACCAAATAGTAATCTAGATAAAACATCAACACAAATTTTGAATCAAGATTCTTTAAACAAACCAGTTATTTGACCTTTAAAGAATGTCAAAATGATGTACGATAATATACTTAATTAGAATATGGAAATTGAAGGATATATTAAAAAAAAGTAGTTTTTAATCGGGCAAATACTGAAACGACATTTACTACTACTACTACTACGACATTTACTACTACCGATCTTGCGGTCGAGGGTTCGAATCCCGCCACTCGACTATTGTCGTGAACCATATCCTAGCATAAGCCTAGAGCTTAGTTGGAATTCTTCAAAAATCTACTGATATTTCAAAAAAGAAAAAAAAATAAGGAACATCGACTTAAAAGATAAGGTCAATCTTAAGCTGCAATTTCCATTAAAATTTATGAGCGGCACACGAACAAGTATTTGTGATTCGTTCCCGAATTCGGCCGAATATTAATTAAATACAAACTAGATCACCGAGTACAACCAACGCAAAAAGTAGCTTTTACCATCCTTTTGAAATAAGAAACATTTATACGAAAACATCCAGGCACTGTCAAAATTATAGCATGAGATGTGAAACAAACTTTAATTCTACTAAACCCACCCAACTGATTAGGAACTTACCACCCTTACCGCCCTCCAAACTAGAGGGGTGGGTTTTTTCGACCGTGACGCTCATATTAAATAAATCAATAACTTGTTTCCGTCTAATATCAGTATTATAAATAGACAAACGCGTGGGAGGTATTGCTCTTTACTTTTGCTTCGACGCTTGTTGAAAGATTATAATCGAACTAGCTGTTCCCTTGCGGCTTCATCCGCATAAAATTATGAAAATTTTATTTTATTGTTTACATTTGTCAAATTCTCAACTGCAAATGTCAAAATACCAATTACGTTACTATGGCAATCTTGCTTCCTTGATGTTGGCAGCAACTTATGGTCTCTTTCCCACATTAGGGCTTTTATCCAAAATATTTACTAACTAAGTTTAATAGCGTGAAAATATGTAGCCTAAAGCCGTAAGTGTAGGGCTTTTTATTGAAAAAAGAATTGTTCAAAAATATGCTGCAATTGCTGAAATCTTAGGCAACAAAGAAGTGTGTGTTTACGCTTTATTATAATAGTATAGATATAGAAGATTTTTGGTCTCGAATAGTACAAATATAAATGCAGAAAGAATAGTGAATAGATGCCACATAACTCTAAAACGGCTGTAGTTATAATCACAATCCGATTTACAAACCCACATACATCTTACTTCTTACTAAAGGATGAATAAATTTTTGTTAGAGTTTGATTGAAATGAATGAGACTCAACGACTCTCGTTTAAATTTGTCATGGATGTAAAGGATAGTCTGGAAGAACACATAGGCTAGGACATAGAACACATAGGAGTAGTGGGCCAAAAGTTGGTAATGTTATAAACGCGAAAGTTTAGATGAATTGATTTACTACGTATCTCCAGAACGGATCAATGGATCTCGTTGAAGTTTAGCATAGATATAGTCGCGGGCAACAGCTAGTAATATAAATACGATCCTGACAATTTACCCTTCTGCAAGTCGTGCAGACGTATCGAACGCTCCCTCAGTATACTTCGGCCTTGTCGCTAACTGGATCTATTAGCGCGATGGTTACCGTGTTTAGATATTGTTTGCTATCTACACACACATTTCCGAGTTATTATCCATGCTATACTATCCATGCCAGGGCGAAGAGAGCCCTATCTTATCCTAAAACATTTAATGTGTTATGATACACTTTACTACGGAATTATCAATGTTTTAGATCTGAGCTTTGACACAGTCATGTTACCTTTAACAAAAATTTTATTTTATAGTAAAAGGAAAATAGATTATAGTTCATTACAATTTTTATGTTACTTTAGGTAGAAAACATCTGGAGCTCTTCTAAGGCAATTTTTGCTAATGTATTAAAAATAATCGCGGTCTTACCTGAACAATATTAATTGTAAGGCATAGTATCTGTTTCCACCAATAAACACATACAATAATGAATTTGTGTTCCCTTTAAAAAACAGAGATAATATCGACAGTGAAAATCAACTTTTAAATCAACCAACATTCCGTTCGCATGTCACCTATCTATCTATACTATCTATACTATTATAATAAAGCGTAAACACACACTTCTTTGTTGCCTAAGATGTCAGCAATTACAGCATATTTTTGAATAATTCTTCTTTTTTTAAAAGCCCTACACTTACGTCACGCTTTAGGCTATATATTTTCACGATTAAACTTAGGTGGTAAATATTTTGGATAAAAACCCTAATGTGGGAAAGAGACCATAAGTTGCTGCCAACATCAAGAAAGAAAGATTGCTAAGGTATGTCATGTCATGTCATTTTGACATTTATTATTGATAATTTGACAAATGTAAACAATAAAATAAAGTTTTTACAATTTCACGCGGATGAATCTGCACGCGAACAGTTAGTTATAACATAATCTAATACAAATCTTGATTTAACTGTACAATATGATGACTAATATGAAATCTCAAAGCTGATCTAGGCTAGGAAATATCTCACCATCTCACTGTTTCAATAGAGTCCATTGTGATCAATTCGCTTAAATGAAGTTTCACCGAGTAACGAGGAAGCCGGGAGTTCGTTGACGTCAGTTAATAGCTTCATTACGTTTATGACTTTTTCTTATTGTAGGAAATGGTGACAATAAGGATGGAAGAATAAGGGCCAGTCCAACCAAACTGTAAATTGTCTGATAACAATCCAACGTGTAAATATGTGATGGAAATATCGGATTTTGCTCCCTTATCTGACAGCGACGTCATTTTTAAGCTATCTGAGCCTCTATCTGCCAGTGATGGGACAGGCCCTAAAACTTGTAATTTTTAATGTTTGCGTTCTAACGCCCGACATTTGTTTATTTTGTTTCTATTTTTATTTATTTTTTATTAAACGGGAAAACTAGACATGTTGGTTTCGACTGAATAAATTTTATTTTGCTGCATCGCTTTCATCTGTGACAATTTTGGTCCTTCGAGCCGGATTTGAACCTGCGACCTATGGACTACCGACTTATCATTCTTTCACTATTCTTTAAAATCCCTCATGAAATTTAGACTAACTATTAGTATCCAGTTTCGTTCGAGTTAGTTATAATATTGAAAAACACGTAATGAGTCGATCCTAGGATAAGATATATTTTTTTATTGCCAACAAACAGACTAGAATAGTTCAATTATTTATATATAGGAACAATAAGGAATTTAAAAAAAAACGTTATTAAATTCCGATAAAGTCAAGTTCAAACGGTGTTTTAACGAAGATTTCTCAAATTAAATCTTCACTAAGGACTTTGAGTGTGGATGTCAACTGTTAGATTGGCTCTTCGACTTCTTCTTAAGGACATAATTCTTGCCCTTTTAGAGTATCATACATTTAGGTTGCGGATGTTCGTGTCCAATTGTTATTCATCACATGCTTGTATACTTAATTGAAAATAACGTCTCTTTAAACGGTCCTCTAATTATCTATTACTATAGTTAATAGCTTCATTACGTTTATGACTTTTTCTTATTGTAGGAAATGGTGACAATAAGGATGGAAGAATAAGGGTCAGTCCCACCAAATTGTAAATTGTCTGATAACAATCCAACGTGTAAATATGTGATGGAAATATCGGATTTTGCTCCCTTATCTGACAGTGACGTCATTTTTAAGCTATCTGAGCCTCTATCTGCCAGTGGTGGGACAGGCCCTAAAACTTGTAATTTTAAATGTTTGCGTTCTAACGCCCGACATTTGTTTATTTTGTTTCTATTTTTATTTATTTTTTATTAAACGGGAAAACTAGACATGTTGGTTTCGACTGAATATATTTTATTTTGCTGCATCGCTTTCATCTGTGACAATTTTGGTCCTTCGAGCCGGATTTGAACTTATCATTCTTTCACTGTTCTTTAAAAACCCTCATGGAATTTAGACTAACTATTAGTATCTAGTTTCGTTCGAGGTAGTTATAATATTGAAGAACACGTAATGGGTCGGTACTAGGATAAGATATACTTTTTTATTCCTAAAAATACCTTTAATGAATTTTATATCTAAAATCACTAAACTATTATCCAAAAGCAGACCATATTACCTATGATATATTTATTACAACCCACAATATTTCAATAATCGAATCCTTAGGTAATAACATGCAGTTCCCTCTATCCTTCTGCCTATCTTCTGAAATTGCCATTTATCGAGCTATAATAAAAGCCAAGACCGTCAACTGAAGCAATCACTTGTTCCGGTATCGTGAACAGGTCTCCTTCATTACCAGATATCAGGCTAACAAACCCGCGTTTGTATACGAGTTACGTTTGTAATTGATGGGTTATACAATGACTGGAAATATAATTTTATACCAGAACTAGCTTTCGCCCGCGACTCCGTCCGAGTGAAATTAAAAAATTATATAAAACATAGTCTATGTTACTCACAGATAAATTACCTTTCTAATGGTGAAAGAATTTTTAAAATCAGTCCAGTAGTTTTTACGTGAATCGAATACATACAAAAATACAAAACTTTCCTCTTTATAATATGAGTATAGATGACGAAAATATCCTCATTCAGGTTATGTTCTAGAAGAATTAACTCGGCAGTGTCCAGGCTGCTGCGATCCCAAATTTTATTATTACTTTAGAATCTTATCTTATGGTTTTCAGTGTAAAACATTGCTGCTAAAAGTCCGTCGATTAAAGATAGGCAACACATCTGTAATTGTGGATGTCTATTTCGGCGAATTCAGATGTCTACTGCTTGCCACCTTATTAAAAGTACAACATTGTTAAGCATGTAAATTCTATACTAAAATTTCATTTGTTATTCTGCTATATAAGAAAGAAGTTTTAACGTCAGACCTGCATAGCAAGCAACTAATTACAATTGCAAATTATATACGAAGCGGCAACAAATTTACATTTAAGACAAAAAACATTACGACGTTGTACAAAGACATTATACGAGACAATATTGAAAATATTTAAATTTACCTGTAAACATTTCTTAATAAAAAAAAAGACATTATTGGCTTTATTGTGCAATTGGGTAGCGTCCCTTAACACGGATGAACATGTTATAAACATTTTTTGTACGAGACTGGCTGTTGTTCGCGCCTTCGTCCGCGTAGAATTAAACAAAAATAGTAATAACATAGCCTACGTTAGTCAGTGATAACATAGCTATTTAATGGTGCCAGAATTATACAAATCGGATCAGTAGTTTTTGAGTTATTTCAATACGCATAAAAATCCAAATTTGTTCTCTTTCTCATTGAAACCAAAAAGTGAGACCACAATATTTAACTTTCATGTCTAGGCTTTAGGTCATTCGAACTCTCAGTTACTCTACATTAGTTAAAGTAATCAAATGTACGGTAATACTTTACAATATATATAGTCTTTACATAACGGTGCGGTTATCTACATAATGGATGACCGGTGAGATTCATTCCGACTATAATAAAGTGCAGTTCAGAGGACTTATCAAGAATATTCGTGAGATCGTTTTCGTAACGTCATCATTTGTGTTAGATTTATCTATACGGACGTAAACCTTTGACTAAACTATCGCACAACAGTTCTGCGATTGTCGATTCTTTCGCAGCCAATTCTAATAATTGATCTATACTTTTATACTAATATTATAAAATGGAAAGACTTGTATTTTGGTATGTATTGTAATAACCCAAAAACTACTTCAAAAGATTTAAAAAAATTCTTTCACCATTAAAAAGCTACGTTATCAGTGATTAACAAAGGCTATGATCTTTATTGTTTTTTAATTTCACGCGGACGAAGTCGCGATCAACAGCTAGTACTTCCAAATATTGAATTATAAAATTGTATATCATTATTCTTGATTAATTTAAACATACTGGCATATATTAATGTGTAATCCGATACTATAACTCAAATAAAATAAAATAAAACAAACAAAAAAGCATAGAATTACAAGCTGTTTAATTCATTAGTTGGATAAATAACTGACTTATATAAATAAGAGTAAATTGTATTGCAGTAACGAGGCGCTCGGCCCCGTCGCAACGTCATCAGTGTTATCAAATTATACAGGCGATATGAGCTCGCAAAATAATTTGCACAACTTGTTAGCACTGACGTTTATACACTAATTGTTTTATCTCTTTAACTTATTGGAATAGAGATTCTTACTATAAAATTCGACTGCCTGTCACACTTCTATACTAATATTATAAAGAGGAAAGATTTATATTTTTGTATGTATTAAAATAACTCGAAAACTATTGAGCTAATTTTACCATTTGCACCATTAAAAAGCTATGTTATCAGTAAGTAACATAAGCTATATTTTTATCTTTTTTTCATTCCCCTAGGACGAAGTCGCGAGTAACAGCTAGTATATTAAGCCCACTACACACGTTCATCTCTGACAGTTTTAACAGCGTCAATTCGATTGTTCAGTTAAAACAGAACGCGTGTGGCTTTGTGCACTTGCTTGCTAAAGTGACTAAATGTTAAAAATAGAGAATTAAACAAAAGGTGAGTATAAACAGCTGCGCATTTGACCCGAGACGTCATTCAGGTGTGACGACGTCGCCCATTTTAGTGTAAAGTTCCATTGATGTAACGGCTTCATCATCCCCTTGTATATGAATGTAGAATACTGGCTTTCGCCCGCGACTCCGTCCGTGTGGTATTAAAAAAACAAGAGTGAGTAGCCTATGTGATATTCCAAACTATCCTCTACATCTATACCATATTTCATAGAGATTCGTTCGGCAGTTAAGGCTACAAACTGTAACAAACATCCATCCATCCATCAATCTTTTTTTACAATTTTTTTTATAAGAAAAGGGGGCAAACGATCGGCTGGAACACAGAGGTGGCCAATGACGCCCACGGACATCCGCAACAATCTTTCCCGGCCATTGAGGAGATTGTAGGCTCGCTTCTTGAAGGACCCTAAGTCGTACTGGTTTGGAAATATCGCCAATATCAGTAAGATAAGATGAATTTACTGATAAAATGACAATTATGTCCCGTTATTTTAAAATACTAGGTACAGTGTAGTAAACACGGTAGTCTAACTTGTCTATTTGCGTAAATAATTGCAATAAACGGTCACTCGACCTTGTCGAGTGTCTCCATTCTAATTATAACACGGAGGTAACAGTGAAAGTTATGAATGAACTAGTTGTCACGGATGGTACAACTTTGTTTTTATAGACTGTGACCGGTGAGGTAGCTTGGTAGAATTCATTTAACAGAAACAGCCATCTTCGAAAATCCGCTTCTTAAAACTTACCAATTTTTGTTAATAACATTTTACAGCATACCTGAGAGTTTTATTGTTTGTTCCTAATCTTACCTTCAATAATCAAAACAATACAGAGCTCGAAAAAACCCGTTTTTACGTTACTTTTGACGGTTATGGAATAGACAGAATCATCTCTCGTTTATCTTATTCATTACATAAGTCCATTATATAAACTACTAGCTGTTGCTCGCGACTTTGACCGCGTGAAAATAAAAAATATAGCCTATGTTATTCATTGATAACGTAGCTTTTTAATAGTGTAAGATTTTTTGAAATCGACCCAGTAGTGTTCGAGTTATTTCAATACATACAAAAATACAAATCTTTCCTTTTCATAACATTAATATAGATAGAAAAGTATACATAAGATGGATCTAGACTCGCGTGGTATACCAGGTAAGTTAAATCGATTAACAAGGATAGCGTGCACGAAAACCCACCACAATATTTACAAATTTACCACGAACAAGCAATTTATTGTGAACACGATTTATGTTTTACGTTTCATAGATAAAGTTCCTTTATATTTTTAATCTATGACAAAGTTATATCCGGCAATAGACAAATGTCGACATCGTCCACGGTTTATGGTTTTTCGTTTTTTAAATCTATTTATCAGTATTTTTCAAATATAGCAACGTAGGTATCCGTAACATTAACTTTACATCTTTCTCTGGCTTTTCCCTACCTTGTGGGTTTTTACCCAATACCAATAACCCTAAATACAAGTAACTAATGCACTTTGATCATTCTAGGTACATAAATCGTATAAACTATGAAAATTCTATACTTTATTATGATGAAATCACATTGTACTCGTAATAATAAAATGACACTACTAGTCGATGTTGTTTACATATTACATGTATTGAAGATTTGAAGGCGGTTGTTAAAATTTTATAAAAATATAAAAACGCATCTACGCCATCGAATCGTGGGAAGAACGTGGTATATAAAAGGGGTGGTTCTTACACAAATGGATGAAACCGGCTTACTCAGCCATGGTACAACGTCGCAATTAAAAAAAAAACAGTACTACAAAGTAAATAGACTGTTTCGTACCGACAATCATTATCAATCGAACGAAAGTGAAAACAAAGGTTATTTGAATAAAATATTTAAAAGGTATTTCGCAATGATAGTTTTATTTAGCGTGTTTACTATGGTATTAATCTCACTATCGTCACTATCAGAGTAGATAAGGTGCCCTGATTATAGGTAAAAATGTGAGGAATGTGTGATGTTAAATGAACTAATTGGGCACAATACACCAAGGTTCACAACTAACCTGCTATTCTCAAAACGGCACGGTCTGCCGGATCCAGTTGCAGAATGGACAAAGGCTTGTCCTTCGCCCATTCTTTCAAGCTGAAATCGTTCTCGAATTCCATGTTTTTGTCATCCAAAACAAGCAGTCTTGCGCGAACTCTCGCACATAATTGAATCGAAACACGGCACAACACTAGCGTCGAATTATGCACACCATATTATTTACGATAGGCTCACATAAAAATAAAAAGTAAACAAAACGTAACGCTCATTGTAAAATAAAAAAAAAATCGATAAACGTACAAAACTCACTAAAGATACGTTAACGCGTACCTTGAATTTGTAATCGCTATTAGACCACTAAATAACACTAAACAAACTTAATTAAATGTAATTATTAACTTAAAAGGTTCCAAATTTAAAAGGACGGAGTAACAACTGTGTTTTAGGTTATCAAAAACACCGCGTATTATAAACCGAACCGGCAGGTAGACATGATGCGACTGCCTTCTAGTTCACGATTACGCCACACTGTCGCTGTTTTCGCTCAGCTGTTTCCGCGCACGCTCTCGTTTGTCATTATGCGACTAACTTGGAATGTCTTCAAAAATCAATAAAACCACGTGAACCTCAAACATCCTTATTTTGTCGTACATAATCGCTTTCTACCAAATACTGCCATCTCGTAGGAGTTTATAACACTCCGGCAACGGTTCGAACCAGTTTGAACCATTGTTTATTTGATTATTAATGTTGTCATAACACAGAAAACATTCTTTACATTTTGTCTCCTTAACAGAGTAAGTTTGAATTTGTCTGTCTTTCTTATCATTACTATTTTTCACAAAAAGGTGGAATAGCAGTATGGTAAAAGTCAGGACTTCATGTCCGTGAAAACACTCCGTGAAAATTATTGAAAATGGTAACCCAAATGTGTTCCTTTGGTTGCTTGGTTACCATAGCAACTATGTCAAAAACAATTTTATTTTCAAAGTGCAAATAAAGATAATAATTAGTAAATTAAAAGAATAAAGTTAATTTAGTTTAGTTTGCAAATTAAAACAAATGCAATAAAGTCCAAGGGCTTTCGCTTGTTTTTGTGACATATAAGTTATATGAAAGTTATATTACTTTTGCGATGTTTTATCGATAATTCAAACCTCATTTGCATTTATTGAACAGTTATTTGACCTAATTTGACCTAATTCTACCTTGTACCTTCGTATTTGCTTCATATTTCCATAAATTGGTTTCGAATTAACCTTTTAGTATCATTTTATTAAGAAAACGAGAAGAATTAAGTGTTATAAGGGACTATTGCATATTTTAATTTCCTACAACGAAATGGCTACCTTCAAAATTCTGTCACAAAAACTAACAAGAAGTTGACAATGGATGATGAGTATGTACAATTTGCTCCAAAAGTAAGTAGTAAGTTAAGTAGATTTTAATAGTTTGTAATATATTATCATTATTGATTTAACTGATGGTGTAATAAAAAAACCTATTATATAAATTTAAGTTTACGATTTTTTGTTACATCTAGTGTGATTAAATGATCTGTAATAAAAATGTTGTAGTCATTTTGCCCAAATAACTATATATTATACAGGATAATTTTTATACAGGCCTGTATGTTAAGTAATGATGATACTAGTATTATAAATGCAAAAGTTTAGATGGATGGATGGATGTTTGTTAGAGTTTGCAGCCTAAACGGATGAAGGGATTTTGATGGAATTTGGTATAGATGTAGAAGATAGTCTGGAAGAACACATATGCTACTCACTTTTGTTTTTTTTTTATTTCCATGTGGATGGAGACACAGGCGAAAGGTAGTAATGATATAAAACTACATGTCCTTGTATCATGGATGTCTCCAGGATAGTGCAGAGAGGGCAACTGCCCTCCCTAGAAAATGGAAAAATTATGAATAGCTATACTAAGTGTAGATCATGGTCTGGGGAAGCCTATGACTTATATGAAACCTGGGGTTTACAGCACATTTATAAATATGATAACTAATAAGAGTTTTTTAATATAATTTCAGGTGACTACATACAGTAATGTAAATAAGAGAAACTTGGTTAAGAAAAGTCCAAAGAAATTGACATTTACAGGCAACTTTACACCATGTCACAGGCACTTTTATATAACAGAAGCCGAGAAACGGAACAGTTTACGTCTTGACATCTTGAATGCTGTGATGAAAAGAACGGAGTCCAAGATGCAGAAAGATATAGATGATTTTAATGATAATCCATTATATGAAGATCCGAGAGATGTGATTGGTTAGTTTGATTTTATATTGTACCTGTAAACAAGCACTATTGCTATTCGTATAATTCAGAGATAGAAATGGATGATAATATTGTAATATAAGTGTTACCCATAAGTACAGTCAGCTGCATGAATATTTACATTTATAAAACTTTAGAAAATTGTGTAGTGAAACTTGAATGTGTTGAACATGTAATCAAACTTGGAACCATATGGATATATGCATACATATATTTGAAACTATAAATGAATCCAAGTATCAGACATTTCTTAAATGTTTACATATTTATGCAGCTGATTTTATAATCAGCTGCATAATTTAACTAATTTATTGATCTTAAAATTACTTTGTCTAATTATTTAGATTATTATTATATTATTATTATATGTCTAATTATATATATTATACTGCAAGTAGATTTGTACCTAAGACTGCACAAACTAAAGTCCAACTACTGGAATATTAGTACTTTGTTTTTTAAAATGCATTTATTTGCTTTGTGTTAATAAAATTACAATCTTCCTAAAAGATAGACCAGTTAAACCTCCAAGGAAACGCAACATACATGGAAGTGTGGCTAATACCAGTAAAGAAGGAAAACATTTAATTAAAGAGCAGAAGAAGAAATTAAGCAAGAAATATGAACGACTTATCACCGCCCTTATGGATAGATGTGAGGAAAATATTGTTTCAGTAAGTATGATCTTTTGTTTTTAAGAGATCGGAAAAGATTATCATTTTATGTCTATCCTCTTTAGGTCACAATATGTGAAGGGTTATTTTCTAACCTTAATTTTTTTCCTATGAAAAGCAAAAAAATTAAAATAACGAAGCCAGATATAAGAGATTAGAGGGTAGACTTTAAAAAAAGTGTCTACAATGTTGATATCTAATATAAAGAGAAATTCCTTTGTTTTTAGTTTATATTAACGGGGTATTTAGTATTGCTGTTTTATTGCTGTTGCTGTTTACTGCTGTTTACAATATTAATTTATAATTTCCAGATATCAGAAAAGGATGCACATATAGCAAAACTGAAAGAAAAATTAAAAACAATTCTAGAATACAACAAACTGTTTGCCAGTGAAAATGATAGACTGAAATGTGAACATTCAACATTAATAAAATATGCAGAAGAATGTAAAACTGTTATCAAAGAAGAGAGGGAGAAGAATACAGACTTAGAAGACAAATGTAAGAGTTTACAGGAGAGAGTGAGACAGTATGATATACCTGATAAAGGTCAGTATTTTATTAAATACGTTTTGTTTTCGTTTAATGTTTCAAAAAGTACAGTCAGGTTCGTGGGAGGTGTTCCACTTACAGAAAAATTACCTTAGCCCTTGCAATGAGATACACTCTTCTTACAGATAACTCATTATGTAGCATTGTTTAGCAATTAAGTTGCAAACGACGGGATAATAATACAAAAAAAAATAGCCGTGTATTTACTTTCGTACATATTTAAAAGCTATCCTATTGTTTATTGTTTATTCGTCATCTTAATGCATACAAAACGTTTAAAAGACTCTACTTTTTAAAGTTGAATACCGTCAGATACCCTAATTGTACATTTAGTGGTCGCTTTAAAAACAAACAATTTTCTACAAGCATATCAGCAATGTCAAGTTTGGTGTTTCCCGTTGGGCTGATCAGCCCATTGGAATTTTTTCCCCAATAGATCGATTGACTGTATGGATTCGATCAGCCCAATGGGAAAAACTATTATTTCGATCGGCCCAACGGGAAACCCGTTAACTTAAGGTTAATCTCTTAAATAGACCAATCAGAGCCGACAACAGCAATACCACTAGTAGAAGTCTGTATGAACTGCTCCAGCAGACAAATTGTATTGAATCAGGCGAAAGAACTCAACTCCAGGCTGCAGAAAGACATGCAAGCGCTCAAAGATGTCTTGTACAGGTTAGTTCTGTATTTTTCTATATTTATACTCTATACTTATTATAATAAAGCGTAAACTAAAGCGTAAAGCGTAAAATTTTTTAATAATTCTTTTTTTTACTAAAAAGGCCTATACTTACGTCACGCTTTAGGCTATATATTTTCACACGATTAAACTTAGGGGGTAAATATTTTGGATAAAAACCCTAATGTGGGAAAGAGACCATAAGTTGCTGCCAACATAAAGGAAGCAAGGTTATTATGGTGACGGTATTTGGGACATTTTCCAATTGATTTGACATCGACAAATGTAACAATGAAGTAAAGTTTTTATAATTTCATGCGGATGAAGCCGCACGAGAATATCTAGTTATAGAATAAGGAGACACATGGCACTGAAATTCGCCAAAATAGCAACGAAAGCTGCCTATAGTCATGAGCTATGCAAATGTGATACCGACCTTTAAACAACAGAGGAAAGGATGCACGGAAATAAGATATTACTACTTATCAATACTAATATTATAAAGAGGAACGATTTGTATTTTTGTATGTATTGAAATAATTCAAAAACTACTGGGCCGATTTCAAAAACTCTTTCATTATTATAAAGCTACGTTATCAGTGAGTAACATAGGCTATATTTTAATTTCACGCGGAAAGTCGTGAGCAACAGCTAGTCCGTTATAGTTCACTTCCCCTTATCTTATATCCTTGTATGATATGGGTGGATAGGGAAAGAGGACTAAAATTAGGCTTCCAACACACAGAGTGTATGCGGAATTGCTTCCACTTCATGCTTGTCTTTTGTGTGGTCGGGGCATTGCACTAGTCGAGAGCCACAATTGTACAAAGATGTTAAAGCGGATTCTACCACGGTTAAAATATTAGCAGACTTCTAGTATCTTACTAATATTTTTTATAGTATTCAAAATAAACTCTAGATTTGTGTTTAATACAATAGTGTAATGGCGAGATTCGAATCCTTGACCACGTGACCTTTAACCATTAGGTTATTAGAGTTACAATTTCCAAGAGTTACTAATAAAACTAAGTTCTAGCTTAAATTATTAACTTCCAGACTCAACGTACAGTTAGCCCGTTACCAAGAGAAGATACGAAGCAATGTACCAACATTACAAACAGACAAAAGTACAGACAAATATGACTGTATAGATTCCCTCATCAACGCCAGTTTAGGACAGAGACGAGGTAATATGCGTTTACACTGACAAGAACATGCACAAAAATATACTTCAAATTTTTATCTTAGATTTTAGATCTTAAATTCGATTGTCGAAATAAAGTTAATTTTTTTTTATTAGAAGGTGGCAAACGAATAAACGGACACGGATTCGCTGAAATAGCGAAGCGACCCCTGCCCATATAACCGCATTTTCAAATGCGTTCCCTTTTATCGACGTATGTGGGGGACACAGAGAATATTTCCCCTTCTTAAGTATCTACTCTAACAAATCCATTTCCCTTCCCATCCTTTATTTATAATATAAGGGCGGAAAGAGAATGGAACTAAGAATCTCCGGCATTTTCACAAGATATATTTGTAAAGCACTTTTTCGCAAGATATATTTAAAAAATCTTTTATCTTATGGTTATTTTTTTTAGAATCCACAACCGAAGAAACAGCTAAAAAGGACCACCATGAAGGAAATCAAGCAAGAATGGTGGACCTATCTGGGTTACTCAGCGCACAGGCTTTAGGTAAACAATGATAGTCTCACAGCCACACTCAGAGACGTTAATGGTCACTAAGATAAGCTCTTGTTGTAGATTTATAATATTGAATCTACACTAAAGGAGAAGTAAAGTGATATTGTAAAGTAAACAGTAAACGATCAAAACAAACTCTGATGAATGCCAAATTAATTAAATATTTAAGATTAAAAAAAAAATATTCGAAGTAGAAAAAATTTTACACCCTAGAGAAATACAGTTATACAGTTTACCCCCCTATAACGCGGTTGATAGTTCTGCGTTATAGGAATTGAGCGTTACATATATTCCCCTTATAACACGTTTTTCAACTGGGCCGTCATAAATCGCGTTATACGGGAATTTAAAAAAAAATAGTTGGGTTGGTTATAGGATTTATTTCCGCGTTATACGGAGGTACGGATATCGCGTTATAGAGGGGTATCATGTTTTTTTCGTTTTGATTAAAAAATATAACATTGTTTTTTTACTTAGCACCATTATTTGACGCATATCAAGAGAATCTACAAGAGAAAGATAATTTAATAAACGATTATGAGAAACAATTCGAAAATATGAACAAGAAATCCAAAGAAATTGTAAATGATAACAAATCGTTAAGCGATAAAGTGACAGTGTTAGAGAACGAACTGTCGCAAGTGAGACAGAGCTATAAGAAACTGGTAGTAGAGAGGGAGACAGCAGATATCGAAAAGGCGACTTTACTCGAAAGAGCGGAACGAGCTGAATCCAAATTGAAAGAAGTCTATGAATTGTATGAAGATAAAAGTAAGTTTACATTGCCCTTTAACTTTTTTAATTTATTTAAACGCTTACATAAAATAAAAATGCATCCACATATGTAACCACCAAAAATTGTACTACAGCATATTTTTTAATTAATTTTATTTGACATTAAACTCTCAAATATTTGACTTCTTACTATTATTGTATTGTTATAGTATTGTTATTGCGAATGTATTGAAGGATGTTTGTTAGTGTTTTTAGTCTAATCTACTGAACAGATCTTTATGAAAATTGGCATAGATATAGAGGATAGTCTGGAAGAACACACAGGCTACTTGATTTTGATTTTTTTTATTCCAACGGAGTCGCGGGCGAAAGCTCTATAATAAAAGCTTTAAACAAAGTGGTACTATCAAATAATTTGACAAACACTTGACGTTTCATCGTATATCATTTTCAATCAGTATTGCCATATATAAATGTTCTATTTCTACATAAATATCTTGATGACAATTTGAAAGAGATGGATGGATTGCGTGAAAGGTGACATGATCAAAAAGGGAGTGATGACTGAGATGACGTATGTTAGAGTTATTTGGAGGACAAAAACTTGTTGCGCACTACGGGAGTAGGATAAGGAGGATGATGATGATGATTAGAATACATTCTGTATATATCGATTTCCTAGTGGCAGCAATGATACGTGATTACGAGACGGTACATCGTGAATACTTTGCGGTAAAAAACGCACTGGAAGCATCTGCGGGCAAAATAACGCAACTGGACGCGATGCGCGCGCGCACCGTGCCCGCTGACCTACACGAACGCAGGCTGGATCACTGCAAACGGTATAAATTTTACCTCTACACTTACGACACACTTTAGGCTATAAATTTTGTGGTAGAGCCCGCTTTAACATCTTCGCACGAATGGGTCGGCGCGCTCGGTGCAATACTACGACCACACAGTAGACAGGCGTGAAGTGGGAGCAATTCCGCGTTTCGTCTGATGAGTGTGGTGCCGGAGGCCAAATTTTAGTCCCTTTTCCGTTCCACCCTCTTCTTATAAGGAAGGGATTGGATGGGGAAGTGGATTTGACGGTGGAGGAGACGCATTGGAAGGGGAAATGTCCTCTTTATGTGCGTCTCCTCCTCCGTCGATTTAGGGTAGGCAACGCGTCTGCAATTGCGGATGTCTATGGGCAGCGGTCGCTTCGCCATTTTGGCGGATTTGGGTGGCCGCTAGCTCGTTTGCCACTTTATGATATAAAAAAATATATATATATATTTTCACACTATTAAACTTAGGGGGTAAATAAATTGAAAAGCTAAGCGTGAACTGCACATTTGCGGTTTCCTCGACTATCCCAACGACAGTCGCAGCCGTGCCAGTGGAAACAACTATATTTAAATTTTAGAATTAAAATTAAAACATTTCATTAAATTATTTTTGTATGTTTATCAATGGATAGATGGCGCTGTAATTAAATTTAGATTTTTACACGTTTTTGGCAATGTTTTTTTTAATTCGCGATATTTCTCTTGCTATTTTCAGTTTACTAGAAGAGCTCAAACACCAATACTCAATGGAGAATGAACGGAAGACTGAGCAAGTGAAGAAGTTGCAAGAAGATATTCACAGCACAGAAGAGAAGTACAACAAGGTGTGTCAGGAGCATGAAGCGGTTAAGGAGGAATTGAGAACCGCTTTGAAGAATGTCAGGTGATTTATTACAGGCGTTTCTAAAAAAATATTTAAATTTTGGCATAATATCGATTCGAGTACCTTTTAATTTATTTTTAATGAGTTCTGCAAAAAAAAATAGTTTATTAAAGTAAATCTATAGTTTAAACATTTAAAAAATTGTACTAAAGATTCAGACATATTTATAAACCATCTGCTGCTCGTTTTTCCACTTTTCCTATCATCATCATCAACTTGCCCTTATCCTTTATGGAGGGTCGACACAGCATGTGCTGCTCTTCCATACATCTCTATCGGCCGTCATATCTGAATCCACTCCCTTCTTAAGCATATCTTCTTTCACAAAATCCATCCATACTTTCTTCGGTCTTCTTCTTCTTTGTAGCCATTCACATTCAATCTTATCACTTTCTCGTTTATGTCCCCATCGTCTTGTCGCATAACATGTCCATACCACGCTACGCACCTTTTGCTTCTCAATTTCTCCACCACTGGCGCTACTTTCAAACTTCCTCTAATATACACTTATTCTTAACTTTATCCATTCTTGTCACACCACACATCCATCTTAACATACGCCTCATAATCTTTCTCCTTATCCTACTCCCGTGGGGTCGGCGCAACAGGTTTTTGTCCTCCACATAACTCTATCATACGTCATCTCAGTCATCACTCCTTGATCATGTCACCTTTCACGCAATCCATCCATCTCTTTCTAGGTCTACCTCTACCGGTGTACCCTTCCACACTCATAACCAACGTTCTCCTTGTAACATGCGATTCATCCCTCATAACATGTCCACATCATGCTAACCTTTTACTCCTTACCTTCTCTACTGGGGCTACTCTCAAACTTCCTCCAATATCATCCATCCATCTTAACATACGCGTTTCCTATAAATAAATAACTCGTACAGATTGTACCGTCGCGCGGCGGTGATATTCCGTACACGTGCGCGTACGTCTGCGGCAACCGCGAGCCGCGCTCGCCGCGCTACGCACCGCAGGCGCGCGCAGCACGAGCCGCTGCAGCACGCGCTGCACGCACTCGATACTATAAAGACAGAGATAAAAGTATGCTCTTCACTTATTCTAATAGTTTTTTTTTAAAAATATTAGCAGATTTTTGTTAATCTATACTTCTATACTATTATAATAAAGCACACACTTCTTTGTTGCCTAAGATGTCAGCAATTACAGCATATTTTCGAATAACTCTTTTTTTAATAAAAAGCCCTACACTTACGTCACGCTTTAGGCTATATATTTTAACGCCATTAAACTTAGGGGCTAAATATTTTGGATAAAAACCCTAATGTGGGAAAGATACCATAAGTTGCTGCCAACATCAAGGAAGCAACATTGCCAAGGTTTGTCATGTCACGTCATTTTGACATTTGCAATTGATAATTTGACAAATGTAAACAATAAAATGAAACATAATGTCATGCGGATGAAGCCGCACGGGAACAGCTAGTAGGCAATAAAATCCCGGTCTTGTCGATTTTTTGTATTTAAATCCCGACGTAGGCAGTGAAATCCCGCGCTTACACGTCTCTAGAGGAGCTAGAGCGTCGTATAGTGCAGCAGGAGAGGCGCGCGGCCGCCGCGCAGGCGGAGCACCGCCGCGAGCTGGAGCGTGCGGCGGCCGCTCTGCAGCACAAGGAGGGCATCATACGCAGCCTTATTGATAAAGTGGCCGATGTTGAAGAAGTCAGGTAAGATCACACTAGGCAAATGGTTTAAAAGGCCTTGTGCATCTGCCCTTCGCCATGTGCAGTCATTGACGAAATCATTTAGTATTAGACGCCTTTTGCCCCTTATCTATAAAAAAAAGTTATTTCAAAGGTAGCTTTGAACATTACAGTATTTTAGGTAAAATCTTACTTCTTAATATAATAATATTATAAACGCGAAGGATGGATGTTTGTTAGAGTTTGTAGCCTAAACTGCTGAACGGATTTCGATGAAATTTGACAAATATGTAGATGATAGTCTGGAAGATCACATATGCTACTTATTTTTTTTAACGCGGAGGTAGGCACGTTTAAATAAAAAATCTGTAAGTAAATAAAAAAAAAATCTGGCTGTCTGTCCCCAAGCCGCGCATGTTTCGGGTAAACTTCTGAACGTCTTTACCGATTTTGACTAGACTTTGATTAGAAGGTAGCTGATACACTCGGGAATGTTATAGACTATTTTTTAACAATTCTGCACAGACAAAGTCACGACAACCGCTAGTTATAAAAAATAAAATATTGATGTTTACTAAAAATATAATTAAACAATATATTTTATTACAGGTTAAGTCAAACCAATGCTCATCGTCTGCAAGGAATAATCTCAAATTCATCTTTCGATAGTTCCTCCATTAAAGAAAAGGATAAAAAAGATATGAAAAATGTGAAATTAGTTCCAAGTTCCGGAGGATATTATCAAGATAAAGAAAAAAGAAAAGGTAACAAATGAATATTAAATTTCCTAAGGAAAAAATTTGTAAGTCTTAGGGCCTGTCCCACCACTGGCTGATAGAGTCTCAGATAGCTTAAAAATGTCACTGTCATAAGGTAACAAAATCTGATATTTCCATCACATATTTTACACGTTGTATTGTTATCAGACAATTTACAATTTGGTGGGTTTTAATCTCAGGAACTATGATATAAATGTGGAAAATCCCTTTCGCATTTGATATTCCAAATATTCTAGAAGGTATATCTTAGTAATATTATAAATGCGATTGTTTAGATGGATGTTTGTTAGAGTTTGTAGCCTAAACTGCTGAACGGATTTCGATGTAATTTGGCATAGATGTAGAGGATAGTCTGGAAGAACACATAGCAAGATACTTATAAAGCGTCTCAAATGAGGATGTGGACGAAGACGGTTTATTCTAGAAGGACGGAAATACACATGTCAGTAATAGATTAGTTGCTGGCAAACTAGCTACTGACGCAATTCGTATATGTTAGTAAAATGTTCACAAGGATGTTAGACGTGACGTGTTAAGTTTTGTACTCTCCACATCCCCTCCTAATAACCCCCTTCTTAAGAACATGAACGTAGCCTGTCATAAAATCAAATATCATGCTACATTCATGCCAGTTAGTTACATTTGCCAGTAGCTCGCATTCCAGTGTACCATCTACTGGGATGTGTATTCCTGCCCATAGGTTGCATGTTATACTTTTAGTATCTATATCTATACTATTATAATAAAGCGTAAATACACACTTCTTTGTTGCCTAAGATGTCAGCAATTACAGCATATTTTTGAATAATTCTCTTTTTAATAAAAAGCCCTACACTTACGTTACGCTTTAGGCTATACATTTTCTCGCCATTAAACTTAGGGGGTAGATATTTTGGATAAAAGCCCCTACGTGGGAAAGAGACCATAAGTTGTTGCCAACATCAAGAAAGCAAGATTGCTAAGGTTTGTCATGTCATGTCATGTTATTTTGACATTTGCTATTGATATTTTGACAAATGTAAACAATAAAATACATTTTTCATAATTTCATGCGGATGAAGCCGCACGAGAACAGCTATCATAAATAAACCAGCGCTTGACCACGATTCCACCTAAGCTATTGTCTTCGTTAGTTTTTTATGAAAATTTACATAGCAAAATATTAATACTTTAAAAATAGATATACGATATTAATATATTGGAAATAATCATGTCACTTATGTTAGGTAATATGATATTGTAGTAAAATTATATTTATATTTATTAGTACAAATTGCATCATTAAAATGTAGTTTTAATTTAAATAAATTTATAAATAATTTTTCGCTGTTTTATTTAACAAACCAAACATGAAAATAAAAATGTCATTGGTGAGTTTGTGGACAGTTTACAATCCGACTAGTTAAATTGTAAAATGAACAAATTCACAATTGTTCGGTGACATGCATACGTCAGTGATAAAAGAATTCTAAGGCCACACGCATGTGGGTGAAATTAAGATATGAGTGTATATAGTAAATATTTATAGTAGGGTTACACTGACGAGACACTCTTATTGATCATTCGTATGCCCTCATTATCTCGTTGAAAAAAATGAGATAGCATTATTTTTTTGTTTTGTTCCCCGATCAGTGGAAATCGACACTAAGTTTGTGTGATATAGTTTTATACGGCTGTACACGTATTGATAATTGTAATGCCAATGCCCTTGTCTTTTTTTATTTTCCTTAAAAAAAAATAAACAAACAATCAAAAGTTTCTCTTTGAATTGGAAAATGCACAAAATTCTGTACCCGCAAATGTTTTAATTCGTAAAAAGATACGGATTCAAGTCTTACAATAGCATAAGAAAGGGAAATATCCTCTTTATGTGCTTTTTCACTGACTAAGGGTAGGCGATGCATATTCAATTAAGGATGTTGAGATCACTTTGCTGTTTCGGCGAATTCACTCTGTGAATCAGAATGTCATGAAAACACGTTTTGGTTCTTATTTAAACTGTAACTTACTGTAATAGGTTTGTTACCTTGAATCCGTATTACCTACTTGTTATTTACTTCTAAATGTACCCTTGAGATCTATGTTTTCTAATATATGTAAATATCTTACTTTAAAACAAGGTAAGTTATCAACTCGTGACCTCATTCTAATTATGTATTTATTTCAAATTTTATTATCTTTATAATTAATCGAGAATCGAATCGGATATTTACCTGTCAATGCATCCCTCCATCCGACAAATCCACTTTCCCTTCGAATCCTTTACTTATAAGGTAAGTATGGGAAGGGAAAGAGGACTAAAATTAGGCCTTCAACACGCACACTTAATAGACAAAACGCGGTATTGCGTCTTTAATAGTATATTATTAAAGGACTAACATATTCCCATAGAAACTTTCCCCCTCACTACAGATCTTTGACATTCGTATGACGACATTTTAAAAACTTGCTCATCAACGAGGTAAATCTATACATATAATAAAATTTGAGTGTCTCCTTGTAATATCAAAAGAAAAATTCCAGATTTCGGGAAGATGATGTATTGCGTTGCTGATAACGAATATCGCGTTTATATTTTTTTTGTCTGTCTGTCTGTTCGCAAGCCGCGTTTGTTAAGTGTAATCTCCAAAACGGCTGGGCCGATTTCGACGGTACTTTCACTGGAGGGTAGCTGACATGGATAGGCATATTATAGGCTACTTTTTATTAATTCCGCGCTGTCAAAAAGGCGTAACGGGTTGTCCTTTGCGCTAACGAAGTTAGAAGACAGCTCGTGTAACATAAAAATACAAACCTCTTAGTACAAAACCTCTAACTACAAGACTCCATTTAGATAAGCGTTCTTAAAATAATTCCTATAGAGTTGAAAATTGATTGGAAGTTTACAACATCGTTATGTGAAACCAAAAAAGTTCCCATCGTGTGTTCTATTCGTATTATATTTATTATGCTATTCCCTTATCATTTGATGTCTTAAAAAGTATTTAAAACATTCAATAGCGGCGCCTTATTCAGACAACGCTTGTCACCTAACCGTCTTGCGGGAAAATTGACATAACGTCATTTTTAATTTCACTTTTTTTAATAATCAAACGGTTTAGTTTTTTCGTTACAAAGTGAATTAAAGCTTTGTATTTCTATAAATCAAAGAGTTACTGAGTTTTAAGACAATTAAGGAAGGTATAAAATTCAATTATTTATAGCTTTTGAATTATGTTTCGTAAATGACGCATTTAGCGTTATAGCGCGTAAGATCAACTTTATTTTTGAGGTTATAAAATAATTATTTTTCAGATGATAATTAAAACTCTATGTTTTCTGCTTGCTGCTATAAACTACGGCCGAAGTCAAAATCCTAGTTGTTATTTTACTGACAATGTATGTATGAAATTTATTATTAAAAATATATTTATACTTTAGTAACGTCTACTTGTAAAAATATATTAAAGACGAAAGGTAAGTAAAATTTAAGTAGCATACATGTAAAGCAACTAGTTATACAAAATCTTAAGTAATAACTTAGGTCTACTACGATTTAAATCGCTGAAATATGTAGGTAAGCCTTAACTGCATGAATCTTTCTTCTTAAATATCCTAAATTGAAACGGGTAGTAAATTAAACAATAGATTAAGGGAAAAAAAGAAAAAAAAAAACGTTTTTTTAAATAGTCTATTGACTCTATTGGGTAAGGAAGAAAAGACTGATATATGAATACATTATCATGCATTTAAGGGTAAAGTTATGATATTAATCTTTTACAAGGTGCAACCAAACCGCGTATACAACGTGAACAGTCCGGGCTACCCCCGCAACTACACCCCGGGGGTGCAGTGTCGGTGGACCGGCATTTGTCCTGCTGGCTATCACTGCAGGCTCGATTGCCCCGATATTAATCTACCCCAGGTAAATACTGCATGAAAATAATACTAGCTTTCGCCCGCAATTCCGTCCGCGTGGAATTAAAAATTAGACCATCCACCGCATCTATACCTAATTTCATCGAGATCCGTTGAGCGGTTTACGCTACAAACTCTAACAAACATCCATTGATGTAAACTTTCGCTTATATAATATTAAAAAAAAATCGAGTAGCTTATGTGTTCTTCCAGACTATCCTGTACATCTATACCAAATTTCATCGAAATCCGTTCAGCCGCTTAGGCTACAAACTCTAACAAACTAACAAACATCCATCCATCAAAACTTTCGCATTTATAATATTAGTAAGAAGTAAGATTAGTAAGATATTTTCATCTCTCTGATGAATAAACAGATTGCAGGAAAATTATTTTAAAACGTTATTTGTAGAGCAATAATTGTTCTTTGGATCGCCTGGTGATATCAAGGACAGGAGATCCTCAGATGTCAAGTTCAGAATACTACTGCGGCAGAGGCACGCTCAGCGTAACATCTGTAGCACAGAGAATATCAATAGGTAGGTTATATTCCTAATATGACCCTTCTCAGGGCTTCAAGCCTGCGATCCTGGGGTGAAAAGGTCTTTGTCAACCACTCTCGTGCAGGTTGGTTGACTTCACACACGTTGTTTTTTATATAATAAGGTGGCAAACGAGCAAGCGGCCACCTGAATCCACCGAAATGGAAAGCGACCGCTGCCCATAGACATCCGCAATTGCAGAGTTACCTACCCTTAATTGACGGAGGGGACGCACATAAAGAGGACATTTCCCCCTATGCGTCTCCACTGTCAAATCCACTTTTTCTTCCCATCCTTTCCTCTTAAGTAAAGGGTGGAAAGGGAAAGGGACTAAAATTAGGCCTCCGGCATCACACTTATCAGACGAAACGCGGAATTGCTTCCACTTCACGCCTGTTTTCTGTGTGGTTGTGGTATTGCTGGGGGCGAGCCGGCCCATTCGTGCGAAGATGTTAAAGCAGGCTCTACCACTGTTAAAACGTATTTGAATTTCTTCGAAGATGTGAGCGGATAGAACGATGTTTCCTTTATAACGTAAGGTAAATGTGTAAAAACACATTTGTACATGGCGTCTTATGACTAAATATCTCCCTACATTATGTGGAAATGAAAAACTTTTCCAATTTCTCTAATAAATCGAAAAATTTATTTTTAATCTTATTGACCTTTTCCTTACATCTATCAATGAAGTTGACACATTTTTCACATTTTTTTTTGTCTGTATCCAGATTTGATATCGTCATACAACAGCACCGGCGGGCGCTTCCTCTGTCAATTGACAGCACGACGATAGCTTGGATTCATAGATCCTGGACGAATTGTCGGTTGAAAAAGGGTCGGAATTTGTCATAAAGCCTAAGTTACTTAAAAGTAGTAAAAATGTTTATCCTATATTGTTTAGTACGTCATAAATTAAATGTCTATCAGAAATTAGTATTGCAAATGTTTCAAAAAGTACAGAACCCATGATATGAAAATTTCGCAACTTTACGATCGAGTTGCAAGACATACCAAAACCTTGTCGTCAATACATCCTGTCTTCAATATTCTGCGCAAAGTAGATTTAAAAAAAACTTTTATTTTCTAATTTTATTCACAGAGAATTAAAGAGATAACATGTTTTTGACCCTTTTTGTTTTATTTGTTACTAGCTTTCGCTCGCGACTCCGTCTGCGTGAGATTAAAAAAAAACAAAAGTGAGTAGCCTATGTGTTCTTCCAGACTATTGTCTATATCTGTACCAAATTTCATCGAAATCGGTTCAGCCGTTTAGACTACAAACTCCATTCATCCATCTAAACTTTCGCATTTATAATATTAGTAAGATCTTTCACCCTTGATACGTTTTCAAACATGTGGACATTATCTTACTTTCAAAACCAAGGTAAGTTACTCGTGACCTCATTCTAATTAAATATCAAATATCCGTATCACCTATGTTTCACGATTCTAAGAAAAATAGCTCATCTTTACTTATGATAATTTTTTTAATATTTATTACTATTATATATGACATAGTAAGACGAGCCGCCATGGGTGTTGCCAGGTGACGTAGAGAATCGAAAAATCAAAAATAGATACAAACTGTTAGAAATAAGACCTTTATAATGTTAGTTGGCCAACCTAGACCTAGCCTAGAACATCTTACGACGTCCATAAAGACGCCTAAAGTTTTCTTCGAAAATCTCTACATTCACTCACTGTTGTTACCAATATTAATAGTAAAATATTTCTGTGATGTATAAGCTTATTTAAATTAAATGAATTATTAACAATACTTGATTATCTATCTATCTATACTAATATAAAGAGGTATGGTTTGTATTTTTGTATGTATTGAAATAACTCAAAAACTACTGGACCGATTTCAAAAGTTCTTTAAAAAGCTATGTTATCACTGAGTAACATAGGCTATAGTTTTACTATTTTTTATATTTCACGCGTGCGAAGTCGCGAGTAACAGCTAGTTAACTTATAACCAACCTAAAACTTATTGAACCGAGATGTGAATATGAAATTTGAATTGACGTCATAATGCGGGCGGGTTGAAAACGTTTTCCTTATCATGTAAACCTTTTCAGCAGTGATTGTAGCGGCCGCTATTCTCTTATCAACATTTGATGTGCTAATGAAGCATTTAAAACAATTAATAGCACTGCAAATGTTTCACACGACGCGTAAATGTCACCCGTCAACCGCGTCTTGGCGGGAAAACTGACAGAACGTTGTTGTTAATTGCGACTAACTTTTTTTAAAAAGTCAAATGTTTTGGTGATTTTCGGTATAAAGTTTTGTTTTATAAAAATTGTTTTTGAAGAGTTTTACATCAATTAATCAAGGTAAAATATTAATTTAATTATTTGAAATAAATAAATGGTAATTCGAATCTAATTAAGATTATTATGTCATACAACCTATCTTTTTCAAAATAACCAGGTATTTAAAATCAGATTTTTCCGATTTTTAAAACTTTTATTATAAGCTTTATACTTATGTCTTGTCTCTGTGTTAAGCGAGTAGATAAACAGTATAGAGACAAAGCTTTTTAAGAAAGTTTACTTTTTCCCTTCCCTAGAGTGTATGAGAAAAAACTATGATGCCTACATTACATAGAGACTCACTTATAATCAACTTGTCAGATTTTCATAAAAAAATTGATCACATGTTGATAAGCATACTCTTTGGAATAAGAAAAAATTACTATTACCCTCGATCATCGGCCTGTACCCCTTGATCATTTGCTTTCTAAATCAACGGCTGGCGACGTCTATGACCATTTATTTATTCTTGTTCTATTGTAGAGCCAACCTACCTTATCATTGCTCTTAATTGTTAAAAAACGATATTTAAAAACAATTCGTTCAAGTGTGTCAGTAATCGGCATGCTAATGACCTAGCGCTCAGTAAAGTATTTGTGCCAATAGGACGAACGTCCCTACTAAGATGGTTCCTATGTAAACTTTCGTATCTTTGAAATGCAAAATTTGCAAGACAAATTTTTAAACATTAATACGATTAATTACGACGCCAAAGATACGATAAACACCCAAAAAATAGTGTTTATCAAATAAAATAAAATAACACAAAATAAGATGAAAATTTCTTTATTGGACAATAAAAAAAACAAGGTGTAAATCGCAAAATTGTAGCTTGCGATAGTCTACATAGTAACCATCGTTATCTAGATTTAAAACTAGCTCGCTATTGTAATAAATAACTCAGTTCAGTGTTGTTGGGTTTGAATCTGAATTTTAGTTTTTCATGTCAAGGATAAATAGATAGAAATAATACTATTATAGGCTTTTTTATATCTTTATGATATGACAGGGTTCTAACTTAGGATCTAAAGTTATTCTAGGTGATCTAAGCTAAGTCTAGAAGTGATAGCTACCATTATTATGGTCTTATTCAAAGTAATTTATATCTATTTGACATTTTCGATTCTCGAGAGGCGCTGTCCCCATTCCCCTCATATCCTGGCGACGCCTATGTAAAGAGCAAATACACAAAAGTGAATTTGCTAGCTAATAAATTAACTTGTATTTTATCGGTTAATATTTTAATCGGCTGATCGATACAAATCAGCGTAGATACGATGATTTCCTAAGAAATAATTATTTCATAATTCAATAACTTTTCAATTTATCGGGCGGTCACCCCACGAGGTGCCTCTTTACAGTTATGTTTAATTACTTAATTTTTTTATATTTCATCTTATATAATTAATTAAATATCCAACATTATTTTTCAGATGATATTCACAACTTTATGTTTCCTGCTCGCTGTTGTTAACTACGGCCGGACGCAAAACCCTAATTGCGATTTTACTCAAAACGTAAGTTGTTACGAGTTCGTTTAATAAATAAATCACACATGTGACAAACATATACCTAAAAGGAATACAGTAACTAATCCAACTTGAATATATAATTAATCGTGCACAGAAGGTTTGCCGATGACTCCCTCTCCCACTAACACTGACCGCATCCCTTGCTTAGTACTTTCAGTTAACGCGTGACATCATAAGGCCATCGCCAAAGCTTCTCCACAAGAGTTCACAATACAGCGCACCACATATTTATTGTACTCTTACTTAGATAAGCATTAACAGTTTTGTATTTCTACAAAGTTGCAAATACTCTAAGATAAAGGGTACTAACACTGTATGATTGTTTTTATTTCAATTTCAATACAAGGTGGAACCAAACCGCGTATACTACGTGTACAGTCCGGGCTATCCCCGCAACTACACCCCGGGGGTGCAGTGTCGATGGATCGGCATCTGTCCTGCTGGCTACAACTGCAAGCTCGACTGTCCCGAAATTAATCTACCCCAGGTAAATTGTGAACAGAACATGTTTTAGATTTGGTCGCCGCACCACACAGAAGATACCCCTCAAGTGCAAAGTATTTCTGTGTTTCTGATAAGTATGTCAATAATGTTCGTAATACTTGTTTTTGGTAGAGCAACATGTGTTCGATGGACCGTCTGTTAATATCAAGAACTGGAGATCCTCAGTTGTCGTCATCAGAGTACTACTGCGGCAGAGGCACGCTCAGCGTAACATCTGTGGCACAGAGGATATCAATAGGTAGGTTTGATTCATCGTCAGGTCACGTCACCATACCTTGACCCAGAACTTATGTAAAAATGTAGTGGTGGGTGAAGGGCGTAGTTTCACCGGGCGGTGAAATAAAACGCATATTATTTGTTTTTTTTATGAAAATTTATTTTATTTTATTATGAAACAGTTTATTTTACACGAAAACAAGTGAATACAAACACGTTTAGCATTAAAACGTAAATAAGTACACTAAGAGTGGTAGGCGCCAGCACCAACAACATATGTTGCACGAATGGACCAGCTTACCCGGTACAATACCACGACCACACAGAAAAGTTGAAGTGGAAGTCATTCTGAGTGCAGTGTGATGAGTGGGCGTGCTGGGGGCCTAATTTTAGTCCGCTTTCCATTCCACTCATTTCTTATATTGAAGGGGAAGTGGACTTGATAGAAAGGGGCAATACTCTCTTTCTGTGATCAAAGGTATCGCATCTGCAATATGGATGTCTATGGGCAGCAGTCGTTTCACTGTTTTCGACGAATTCAGGTGGTCGTGGTGGTGAAGTGAAGGTCTTTGTCAATTAAGCGGCCCAGTACGAGTTGGTTAATTACATCTTTTAATTTCTTTTCAAATATTGCATCATAATATATTTTTTCAGCGTTTTGTGTTTTGTAAACATAATTAATATCATCGATAAACAAATTGTTGATTTACTTTTTGATAATTGTACCGCTGTCTAATCTTTGGTAATTAAGATCTCGATATTAGTCCAAAACTTAATTAAATTTGATATGAAAAAGGCAACAGCAGATAAGAAATTGCAAATTATTATTACTTGTAAGATTACATAGAAGTCCGGAAATGACGTAAGCAAAGAAAAACCGCTGATTCCTTAGATGGGATTATAAAAAAATTGTGCAAAAAGTTGCTTGATCTAACACTATAAGAAAGTCCTTATAAAGTTTTAGAAAACTTTCACACTTTTTCAAATAAGTCGAATAATTAATTTTTATACTTGCTCTCTTTCTCCTGAAGATCCGTCAATCCTATAATTCATAATCAAAATATTTTGATAAAAATTAAATTGTGCATTGCACGTTGACAATAACTGTTTCGAAATTCGATATTTCACGTAATTAAATTTCATCAAATTCGCGTAATTTCTTCAAATATAGGCAAAGTTCTCGAAAATGAATTATCGCATAAATTCTATACTTAGGTTTGATATCGTCGTACTATAGCACCGGAGGCCGTTTCTACTGTCAGCTGACAGCGCAACGAGCGGCCATCACACCTTCACCATGTCGCTGCGGGTACAAGAAGTCGGTGAGTCGAAGACATTTAAGAGATACATAGACTAGGCATAGTAAACATTTTTCACCGGTAATTTCTCTGACGGGTAATATATCAGTTGTCAAGTTTACGCCACCTCGTTTCCTTGTATAGACATTTTATAAAATTTTTAATAAACTCCCTCTTTTGTTAAAGAATAAACTAAACAGTGTTAAAAAATAAACTAGAAAGTTTTAAATAATATTTATTGACAATTTATTGACAAAACCGCACATCTGTTTAATTGACTTAAATGTCTATGTGAAGTGTCAGTTGTGCCTACTCTATATATTTTTGATTCTTTTCGCGGTGAGTAGACATATAAATATGATCCTACGACTTCAATTCTATCACAAATTCCATTTAACTAAATTAATACACACAAATATACATACATACATACATACATACATACTACATACATACATACATACACGCACATATATACACCTTAACTTTATATTAGTTTATGGAAAATCTAACATTGATACGTCTTCCAGAACCGTATAGTAGGTGGTCAGGAGACGGGCGTGAACGAGTTCCCCATGATGGCGGGCGTAGTGTACGTTGACATCAGACAGATCAAGTGCGGCGGCGTCATTATAAGCGCCCGTCATATTCTGACAGCTGCCCATTGCGTCATCAGACGAACTGTCAACGATATCGCCGTTGTTGTTGGAGAACATGACGTCAGTGTAGGTCAGAACTTAAATGTTTTAGAAATTGGCTGTTTCTATAGGAATTGTGATATCTTTCTATCTATAAATAGCTTTTTGTTGCGAGATCATCTGCGTGAAATAAAAGAAATCGCCTATCTCACTCAGTAATAATGTAGCTTTTACGTAAGAATTTTTGTAATCGCTATCGCGAGTAGTTTTTGAGTTTATTAGTTACATACAAAGATGTAAATCTTTTCTCTTTTTAAAATTAACTATCTAATTGTATTGGTTACCTCTAAATTATTGCTAACTGCTAGGTCGTATCTCTGCTAAAATAAGGCAATAGTTGCCGTTTATCAGCTAAAAATGGAGGCTAAAATTTAATTCTGTAAATCCTAATTTGAAATGTTACTCTAGTATAGCATTAATACTTAGTAACAAGATAAAGCCTGTTTTCAATTAATACATTTACCATGTTCCAGGCGACTCGCCGGCCACGCAGGGCTTCAGGGTTATTGACATCAGGATACATCCATTGTACAATGTGTAAGTCTATGTACATAGCTTATTGAAGAAATTTACCCTTTTCGTTAAAAAAGGTTACTCTATATGGGCGTTACCAAGAGGGAACAGGAGGAAGCTGCATTAGAGTTTCGAAAATTGACAAATTAATATATAATTTAATTCAAAATACAAAGCTGTCTACAATTTTAAGATATTTACAGATATAACTAAAAATAACTTCTTAGCTTTTCATTAAAAAATTGGATCTTATATTAATACGTGTTCTCTTTAAAATAAAAAAAGTATTTTTACTATTAGCCCCCCTTGATCATCTGTTTGCCCCGCCCCCCAACATCGCCTGGCGACGCCAATGTTACTTTATTCCGCCTCTATGTGTATTAAAAACTTTATTCTTTAGTTCATGAAATAATTTATTTATTTCGTTAAAATAAACGTATTTCTTTCATTAAATTAATGTTTTCTATTATAATTTCAGGTCAACCTATGACAACGACATCGCAATCCTAACTTTACAGCAGGATATTGTGTTCAGCGACCGCGTGGGGCCCGTCTGTCTGCCATTCAAGTTTCTTAATAACAACTTCGCCGGAAATAAAGTCACCGTACTAGGTTAACATCTTATTTTATCTTAATTTGCTTTCTATTTTCAAAAGTGTTCTGTCTCTTGAGAAAAGGATAGGTTAGTCGTCGTCGTAGTCGTGTTAGTCCTTGTTGAGAAAGTGCAGCGCCCCCAAAAGACATTTGTTTTTATAGATTTACAACCAAGTTAACAATGTGTATATTAGAGAAAGTTTTAACGAGCTCCAGTAGTGGGGAAATCGAGAAGCAAAAGGTTAGCATAGTATGGACATATTATGGGGAGAGATGAGGACATAAACAAGAAAGTTTCCTACATAGTTAGAGATGGTCCGAAGAAAGTATGGATAGATTGTGTAAAAAAGATAGAAATGTATGGAAGAGCAGCACATAGTGCCGAGCCTCTGTAGGGACAAAGGCAAGTAGACAACCTAGTGTTCAATCAAGTTATCAGATGAATGTAAAAGGAGAGGTATATCATAACCGTGTCGGTTGGAAATCTATATCTCCCTCTATGTTACTATAGTTGAACGATTCCTAGGTTGGGGCACACTGTTCCCTGGCGGGCCGACCTCCAACGTGCTGCAGAAGGTAGATCTGGACGTGATCAGCCAGGCCACCTGCCGCCGCACTGAGCTGCTGCTAACACCACGGCAGATGTGCACATATACGCCTGGCAAGGACTCCTGTCAGGTAGATTTTTGACACACTTATGGCCATAATACAAATATGCATAATTAGACCCTTTATAAAGTTGACGGGTTAAATGACCTTCTGACATCTATGGAGATTCTCTTCTTCTATCTTTTTAATCTTATAAAGTCACTTACAGTGGATTTTTCATATCTATCTATCTCAGGACAGTCAATTAACTTATTAATTTAATCCAAGTGTAGTCTTTTGTTATTTAAGTGTGTAAGATGGAACTTATCCTAATACCATCCTGAGTAAGGGCCACCCGGACTCAAAACAAGTCTGTAGGTCTCGGAATGACTTAAAACGACTTGTTATGTCCAAAACTTAACAAATCTCGATGAAAGAACACATAATAATTAATAATTTAATCACACTTAATAATTTAAGGAAAATGCTTATATAGGCTTTTATTAACAGGATGATTCCGGCGGTCCTCTGTTATACACGGATCCGTCAAACGGTCTTCTATACAGCGTTGGTCTCGTCAGTTACGGCGCCTTTTGCGCGTCAGGCTCGCCCGCCGTCAACACGCGCGTCACGTCATTCCTAGACTGGATCGTCGCTACCACACAGGCTGATTTCTGCAGAATATAATAAATTATTATTTGAAAAGTGGACGTTTTATTACAAAAATGAAAGAAACGAATTCGCAAAATTAATATTTTTATTATGTGTCTTTCCTAACCGTCTTTTCCTTGTTTATTCTTTGATTAGCTAGATTTTAAAGTCAAAAGACTTTAAAATTAATTACTATTTTTTTTTTCATATCTATGGAAAAAAGTAATAAAAACTAGTGATACTGTAATAATCTTTTTATTGAAGACTGTTGAGCGTAGTTTTTGTTTTGGTTTTGCTATACGATAATAGATGGCGCTATACAGTAACCGAGCGAGGGAGGGCAGTGTGGAGCGCCCGGTAACGGCTATTGATTTTCTCAATACAGCCCACACAGAGCTGAACATCCCCAATCCCCAGCCGACACAATCGTTTCATTTCAACTCTCAACATCACTTCTAATATACTCTAAAACTTTCACATTAGAAATGTAGTTAACCTCACTTTAACAGAATGTGTTTTAATTTATCGTGTTTTAACTATTTGTTTTTTAAATATTAACCAAGTTGTTAGAAAATGGAAGTGAATATAAAGATATTACATGACGCCGGAAGGTAGCGATCAGATAATGCCAAAACGCATTCCTTTCCACATCGTTTACGCAACAAGTAAGTACATAATTAAATACAATTTTCGTAGTTACTAATTACTTGTTATTCTTGTTTCTCTAAGTTTATTTTCTTTTATAAAGAATAATTTAATAGACATTTTCATTTATTAGAAGATGAGCGTAAGTAAACCACAAAATCCTTTCGAATAAGATCTAAACAACCGCTTTGTTAAAATAAATGCTGTATTTGGTCGGTTTTAGGTTAATGGCCTGTCCCACCAAATTGTAAATTGTCTGATAACAATCCAACGTGTAAAATTGATGTCACTTTTAAGCTATCTGAGCTTCTATCAGCCAGTGGTGGGACATGCCCTAAATATCGAAAAAACACGTACAAATGTTTTTCAATAATTAATAAGCCAAGCAATTTTTTAATCTTTGGAGGAGAGTTAGGAATTAATGAATTCTAAATATGAACGATTTTTTTGGAACGGAGCCAGAATAATAAAAGGTTGTTTGCAAGAAATGGAATCTTATAGCACACAATATATTAATTTATTTACTTGTCCAATCATAATTAGTTATAAAATTTCAAACTACTGTTAGATATACGGCATACTATTAGACATAAACAACATAAATCATTTTGTAACACAAGTTTAATAAGTGGTGAAGAAGGTATCAAAATAGAAATAAATGTGTTCTAAACCTACAAAATCATGTATTACCAGAGGAAATTAGTACATAAGCCATAGTATTAACGTATATCTAAAGGCGTTAGAGTGCGTGGCGTAAAAGTAGGCGCGTTAAAATGTTTCTGAAAGTCCACAACGACCTCATATCGTTAACTTTTTTTGTGTCGAGTCTCAACAATTAATCCGACTTCTTTTGTCACTTAATCACTAAAAGAGACCCTAAACCCTTAATCAGATATGTCTACACGAGTTAGGTTATCCTTAAGACCGGGCGCACACCTTTGACTAAACTATCGCACAACTGCTGTCTGATTTTCGAATGTTTCGAAGCTAATAAAACTGTTTAGTTGCAGAACTAAAAATCGAGTAGTGTGCGCACCTACATATAAGCTCATAGGTATAAAAGCGAGACTAAACAGTTTTCTATCAACGTTAATAACAAACATGCATTCGTAAAGGATTAGACAGATTTGTCTTTTAGACAATAGAATTAATAAAAGATTCATGCCAGAGCGGAGCCAGACAGTCTAGTCGCCGTGTCTGGTTACTATCGATTTGTACAGCCGATTTAATATTCCAATAGCTATGTAATTGTTATGCTATATTCAGGTCTACGCTAGATCTGTTCGGTCCGCAAACATGTTCAATATAGTTAAATCTAAATGCTAATCATTTGTTTCAAGTCTCTTTGTCTCAAGGTTTCTTATTAGGTAGTAGCTGTTGCTTTCGACGTCGTCGACGTAAAAATCAAAAATATAGCCTCGGTACTCAGTGATCGTAGCTTTTTAATGGTGAAAGATTTGAAATCGGCCCAGTATTTTTTGAGTTATTTCAATACATACAAAAATGTAAATCTTTCCTATTTATAAAATTGGTATATAGTTAGATTGTTCTCTAATCAAAGCATGACGATCTCTTACTTTACGTAGAATCAAATAACTTATGTTGATTGAATCATTTAAGTAAACTACTTGAAGAAGTAGCCTCTATTTATTTACTTTCACAAATATCATTACGTAAGTTAGTTTCGTTTCATATTTCTGAATTCGTTCAGAGTTTACTAACAAAAATAATTCATTTCAATTCCCCTATACCGCATTGCAGTCAACCTGTACTCGTATGTACGAAGTTAGTGCAGCGAGTCGAGCAATTTGATTGAAGTCGGCAATCATCCCAGAAACGCAAACCACGCAATTAAACTTCATTCTTTCATTCCATGCGTTTGAATACGGGTTATTTATGCTTTAATTTTTTTATAAAGTAAGCGGAATATTTCCGTTTAAATTACAAAGTGCACGTCAATATGCAAACTCTATTTTGATGACTTTCTTCAACAAATGATAGTCAAATTGTTAGTGAACTCTTCTTACATCATCATCATCATCATCATGAGGGGCTCGGAGCCTTCTTACATATGTTCACGAAATTGAAGTCTACCAATACAGCATTCTGTTGATTATAAAAAAATGGAAATAGCCATCCAAGTCTGAAACATTCGAATGGGCACAATTTGGTCTTCAGATTTTTTCTTACTTGAGCGTGCGCACACATTTGACTAAACTATCGCACATCTGTTTAGTCTCGCTTTGATTCCTATGTGCTTATATGGAGGCACACTACTCGATTTTTAGTTGTGCAACTAAACAGTTGAGGCTGCGAAACAATCGACAATCGCACAACTGTTATGCGTTAGTTTAGTCAAAGGCGTGCGTCCGCTCTTAAGCTGGGTTTCTGAAGTTTCATTTATTTTAACATTACTTTATGATTCTCTAGTGTTAGGTAGACCTATGTTTCAACAGAGTAAAAATCAAGTTACGTAGTTCGCAAACGCATTTCATGAATTTACGGAACCAAAAACACTAACGAGCGGTTAAACGTAGCTGGAAAACCCGCCAATATACAGTTAGATATATTATTTTCGTTTGTGTTAATGTCTTCTGATTGATATTGACTCTTTTGTGTGTAAGGTGAGGACAGCTGCTACCCAGCATGCGAGTTGAACGCGCAGGGCCCTGCGGCCCGTGGCTGGCGCAGCGCCGGCGCTCCGCCCCACGAGCTGTTGCTTCGCCTCGCCAACGTCACCAGCGTCCACAAGCTGCAACTGCTTGCACACCACCAGCTTATACGTATGCATACATGCCATCCTTATTCCCATAACAAATAGCAACAGTTACTCTTCCTACGTTGAAGTTTAGTTCAAATAAATCGATCACAAATTGTATACTGATATGGGAACTGAAAGCAATTAACGCTACTATTGGCTAAAGGCGATAGTCTAATATATTTACTTATGATAAAGATCCAAGAAGTCTAACAACATTACAAATAAACGCGGTATAAAGTTAAACTTAGGAATAAACTGAGTATAAGTAGAATTATTAGTACAAATTTTGCTTATATTCAGTTTATTCCTAAGTTTATTTTTATACCGCGTTCATTTGTAAGGCTGTAAGCGTATAAGAGCGCGCACACACCTTTGACAAAACTATCGCACAACTGTTTTGATTCCTATGAGCTACTATGGAGATGCGAATACTCCTTGATTTTTAATGTGCAACTAAACAGTTGAATAGGCTACGAAACAATTGACAATCGCACAACAGTTGTCGCCCCCTCTAATATAAATGTTTATATTGTTTGTGTTGCTCAGCGGCGTGCGTGGAAGTACTGGTGTCAGGCGGGCTGGTGTCAGAGGGCGCGGCGACGCCGTGCGGGGCCACCTACACCAGCGTGGGCCGCGTCACGCTTGCCAGACCAGCGCCGCAAGCTCGCACAAGGGAGCTTAGGTACTATAACGTGAGACCTTTTAACAGTGGTAGAGCCCGCTTTAACATCTTCGCACGAATGGGTCGGCTGGCCCCCAGCAATACCACGACCACACAGAAAACAGGCGTGAAGTGGAAGCAATTCCGCGTTTCGTCTGATGAGTGTGGTGCCGGAGGCCCATAGCATCCGCTATTGCGAATGTCTATGGGCAGCGGTCGCTTCGCCATTTTGGCGGATTTAGGGGACTCGTTTGCTACCTCATAATATAAAAAAAAGACAGTAAGACATATTAAATCACCGACACACACTTAACTTTCCTCTGCACAGATTTTTTAAGTGGTACTAAACGTCTCTATTAGTGGCCAACTAAATTCAGTAAGATATGGATTCAAAGTTTATTTTCCTTTGTAGATCCGCTGCCCTTCCAGAACCTACCATCGCCCGCTTCGTGAAACTTCGCCTGTCCGGTCCACATCCACCAGCGAATGACAACGATCAGGTATACCATGATTTTATACAAGAAAACGAATCTTACTAATATAAATGTGAAAGTTTAGATGCATGGATAGATGTTTGTTAGAGTTAGTAGCCTAAACGGCTGAACGGATCTCGATGAAATTTGGCATAGACGTAAAGGATAGTCTGGAAGAACATATACTTTTTTTTAAATTCCATGCGGATATCGCAGGCGAAAGCTAATAATACATAAATTAAAATCTAATTAGTTAATATAAATAGTTTTTTTTTTTAATAGAAATATTAGTAGATTTTTGTTAATTTACTAATATTTCCTTTAACCACTCCAACTAAGCTCTAGGCTTGTGCTAGGATATGGTTCACGACAATAGTCGAATGGCGGGATTCGAACTCTCGACCGCGAGATCGGTAGTCCGTACCCCAAACCATTAGGCTATTGGCGCTTAATTAGTTAATCTTACATCTTTGATTAAGGTCATAAACTAATTGTATTTCAGGTAGCTCTAATGGCAGTAAATGTCCTTGGTATTGAAGTAGACGAGGAAGGTAAAACAACTCCAGCCACACCCAAATCCGAGCCAACATACTCCCCTTACGATGACCTCGCTTTTGTCATGTACGTGGACAACGAAATAGCTGACCTGGTCAGGAATCTTGATGAGAAGAAGAAAAACGCCGTAACCGGTGAGTGTAGATTTACTTTGTAGTGTTATTTATTAATCTGTAAAACTGTTAACAGTTAAAAATCCAATTTATTTATAATAGAGTAAGAACGGGAGCACACCTTTGACTAAACAATCGCACAACTGTTGTGCGAATGTCGATTGTTTCGCAGCCCATTCGACTGTTTAGTTACACAACTAAACATCGAATAGTGTGATCCATATAAACTCATAGGAATCAAAGCGAGATTAAACAGTTGTGCGATTGTTTAGTTTCAAGTGTGCGTACGCTCTAACTACTCGATTGACACTTCAAATACACGTCCTCCGATGTACAGAAGTAAAACATTAGAAAACGGCTTCTGGCACATCTTGCTAATATTATAAATGTGAAAGTTTAGATGGATGGATGGATGGATGGATGGATGTTTGTTAGAGTTTGTAGCTTAAACGGCTGAACGGATTTCGATGAAACTTGGTACAGATGTAGAGGATAGTCTGGAAGAACACATGGGCTACTCACTTTTGTTTTTTTTAATTCCACGCGGAAGGAGTCGCGGGCGAAAGCTAGTATACTCATAAAACTAAACGCGGAGATACTCTTATCAAACTCATGTCTTCTGTATGGCCGTGGTATTGCACTTGCTGCACTTTACCTGGTACGTTATATCTCCAGAGGAACGTTTCGAGTACGCCAGACGTCTGAAGTCCGCATCATCAGCGTTAGCAGCCGCCGGCATCAGGATAGGTCGCTGGAGGTTAAGGAAGCGCACTGCTGCAGCTCGGGATGACTTCGAGCTGGCGCGCAGGATGAGGGACAGGATCGCTGATGCTTTGGTCGGGGTTAAAGAAGATCCACAACTTTGTAGGCTGTTTGAAGCGGATGGTGTTAGTAGAACAATTAGATTTTAATACTTTACTTAACGCAATTTTACATAGATCATTAGCTATTTTACTCCCAAAATTATAAGATTATTTTGTATTTTAATTAAGAACTAACTTAAAAGTTACCAATGGAGCCAATTTTGATATCTAGAGACTTGTTTATTTCTAGGTACTACGTTTAAATTGTTTAAAAAGGTTTGGTGCGCTTTTTTTATTTATCAATTTCTTTATTATCCTCTAGCCTGACTCCCGTAACGACTCTTCAATGCCTCAAGCATACGATTTCTCTCATCACCTGTCACCCTCAGTGGTAGCGGGGACACTCAGCCTCGACATCCCCTCCCCTGTGCCGCCTGTAGACGACACTGACCCTGTCATGCAAGAGTTTGTTAACGGTGTGGAAGACGAAGATATTAATGTCCCTAATGTGAGTATCCTTTAATCTTAACAGAACGTTTATCTGAATAAGAACGTGACGTTTGACTAAACTATCGCACAACTGTTTAGTCGCGTTTTCGTATGAGCTTATATGGAGGTGCACACACTACTCGATTTTTAGTTGTGCAACTAAACAGTTGACAGGCTGCAACACAATCGACAATCGCACAACAGTTGTGCGATAGTTTACTCAAGAGTATGCGCCCGCTCTAAGTTGTCTAGTTAAGTAATTAGCCCTAGGTTTTTAGCACCAAAACGCTTGGATAAACTTTTAAAGTCTTGTTTTATTTTTCAGTCCCCCGTAAAAACAATACAAGAAGAGATACAGTTAGTCGCACAACCTCCTCCAGCACCGGTAGAAGATAAGATAGAAATACAGAAGAAAGAAGAAGAAGAATTAAGAAAAGAGACTGATAGCCCACGTAGAAGTATTACTCCTAATGCTGCTAATGGTAAGGTTTAGAAATATATTCAAAACGACCACCATGACTAAGATTTAACGAAAGTTTATTTAGTCTCCCTCTCTGTCTCTCTCTCACTCCCTTTCTCTCTCTTCCTCTCTCTTACTCAAGAACTATAGTTCTTGTCGATAGAGCAATTTCCAGTCCTCCCGTGTGCGATCTTATCCTCCCGATACTACATGATTTTTATATTCAGTCATTAATAATCATTGAAGATTAAGAAACTCTGTAAGAAATGTTTTAATTTTACACTTGTAAACACTTAATATATGTTCTTCTTAATTTTATAGGTACGTTAGTGAGGCGTAGAAATAAAAGTGCAGGTCCAAGGTCCACATTCGAGGCGTATGAGGAACGTTTACTGCCCGCACTAAGACAGTGAGAATTTTTAATTATTTAACCTAAGAATATATCGACGGGTCGACGGCTATTTGTTTCAACCACCATTTTAGGCGATATTGACTTATATATATATAGATATATTCAGAATCAGCGAATTTTCAATATGAAGTAAATAATGAAGTATGCAGAATTATAGTAATTTTAATTTAGAACCGGTCTGCAAATCGATATATATATATATCGGCTTGAGCTAGCACGATATCAGAATTACTACTACTCGAGATCACATGTGGGCGGCCATGGGTAAAGTCGGATTCAAGGAATACATTCACAATACTACAGTCAGGATATCATCGATCTACCAAGCTCCCATCGTTCAAACCATGTTCTCGCAACGATCCCTATTTTCAGAATGATCTAAGTTCGAAAGTCGCTTGGCGGCGCTCGTGTTCTAATTATGACTTAAATTCAAATTGATTTCTTCTTCTGATTGCGACATATATATAAGTATGTTAAAAGGTTAGCGTGGTATGTTCATGTTATGTGGAGGGATGAATCGCATGTAACAAGAAGGACGTTAGTTATGAATGTGGAGGTACACCGGTAGAGGTAGACCTAGCAAGAGATGTATTGCGTGAAAGGTGACATGATGAAGGGAGTGATGACTGAGATGACGGATGATAGAGTTATTTGGAGGACGAAAACCAGGTGCCGACACTACGGGAGTAGGATAAGGTAGGGGAAATGACGATGACTATGTTAATAGCAGACCTAAAGCGATTTTACATTAGTTTTTGGCTTAATTAAATTCTTAATATATACTTTCAGACATTGATATATTTCTAACAGCCTAATTTACTTTTTTACTCTCAGACTATTAACTCCTGCCAGTGTGGCTATTCTGTCTGAATGACATTGACAGATGTCATGTGCTAATAATCTAGTGTTGCGATGCTCCAGTACAGTACTGATTTTCTTCTTAACACTACAAAGTAATAAATGAACATCCGGAACCTAAAATATTCAAATATAACCTAAAATATAGATCAATCCACGTATATGCCTGACAGTTCTCACACCAACGAGTTCCTACGGGAGGCGCGTGAAGCGCGGGAGGAGGAGGGCAGTGCGGGCAGCGCCCCCCCGCGGCAGACGCACCGCCTCACGGAGAGAGAGAGAAAGCAAGCAGCTTTGCCCATTATTATATTCGGATATCCACTGGTAATAAAAAAATAAACAAAGAGTTGGCGCACACCTTTGACTAAACTATCGCACTGTTGTACGATTGTCGATTGTTTCGCAGCCAATTCAACTGTTTAGTTGCACAAAATCGAGTAATGTGCGCACTTCCATATAAGCTCGTAGGAATCAAAGCGAGACTAAACAGTTGTACGATAGTTTACTCAAAAGTGCGCGTGCTTCCATTAAAAGTAATGTAATATTTCTTACTGTTTATACAATTTCGTTTACAGGTTGAAAAATTCTATTCAAAGAACTATCTTGACAAAGAAGAAGGTTTGGTTCGTCTGCGGGGGGAACTGACAGCGCCATCTGACGGCAGCAGTAAGACGTCACCCAACAAGACTGCGCGCGCCGCCGCTACCCTGCTGCAGAGAGCGATGCGAGACAAAGTCTTCTCTGTCTACAGCCTGGCTAATGAAGTTGTTATTGCACTCTTCAAGGAATTTGTTCCCGATAGGTTATATAACAAGCTTCTTTTATCATAAATATCACTAGCTCTTTATTATGGCACAACTAATTAACTAAAGAGTAACCAACCAAAACAAGAGCGTCGGTGGCTCAGTGGTTTAGGCACTTGACTAGGAATCTATAGGTACTGAGTTCGAATCCCGCCATGTACCAATGTAATTTTCGATTTTCATATAGTTACCTGACATTTTACGTTGAAGGAAAACATCATGATGTCTGCACATATCGGAAAGAAACTCAAAGATATGTGTGAAGTCAACCAACCCGCAGTGGGCCAGCATGGTTGGCTAAAGCCTAGTCAACCCTTACTTAGGATAGGTTCCGAGTCCCTCAGTGGGGACGTATAGTGAGCTGGTGATGAACCAAATTTGTGTAATACAGAAGTCTAATGGACTTGAAACAGATCGTTCTGGTATTTTAAATAACATTCACCTATGTCTGTTGTTAGTTCTTTTACTCAGTATAAACGTAACTACGTGTTTTAGGTTATTTAATTAACACAGTATAGAATATATGTTACAGGGTGTGTGCGGCGGAGGTTGGGCGTTGCATCGACAAGTTGCTACCGGAGTTGCTACGCGCGTGCGGCGACCCCGCGCCCCGCGTGCACTCCACCGCACAGCACACCGTGCTCACTGTCGCTGAGTGCCCGCAAGTCAGGTATATCCCTTACGAATTAAATTATGAATCTGTCAAAACTGTCAGACACAATTTTTTGCTGCACAAAGTTGCCACACAAAAAACATTTGATCATCATCATCAACTTGCCCTTATCCCTTATGGAGGGTCGGCACAGTATGTGCTGCTCTTCCATACATCTCTATCAGCCGTTTGACGTTGACGTTTGACGTTGACGTTTGACGTGTGACGTTTGACGTTGACGTTTGACGTGTGATGTGTGAGTGTGATGTGTGACGTGTCATGTGTGATGTGTCATGTGTCATGTGTGATGTGTGACGTGTGACGTTTGACGTTTGACGTTGACGTTTGACGTTGACGTTTGACGTTGACGTTTGACGTGTGATGTGTGATGTGTCATGTGTCATGTGTCATGTGTGATGTGTGACGTGTGATGTGTGATTGTGTGATGTGTGACGTGTGACGTTTGACGTGTGATGTGTGACGTGTCATGTGTCATGTGTGACGTGTCATGTGTGATGTGTGACGTGTGACGTTTGACGTGTGACGTTTGACGTTGACGTTTGACGTGTGATGTGTGACGTGTGACGTGTTACGTGTGATGTGTGATGTGTCATGTGTGATGTGTCATGTGTGATGTGTGATGTGTCATGTGTGATGTGTGACGTGTGACGTTTGACGTTGACGTTTGACGTGTGATGTGTGACGTGTCATGTGTGATGTGTGACGTGTGACGTTTGACGTTGACGTTTGACGTTGACGTTTGACGTTTGATGTGTGATGTGTGACGTGTCATGTGTGATGTGTGACGTGTCATGTGTGATGTGTGAGTGTGATGTGTGACGTGTGACGTTTGACGTTTGACGTTGACGTTTGACGTTTGATGTGTGATGTGTCATGTGTGATGTGTGATGTGTGATGTGTGATGTGTGATGTGTGATGTGTCATGTGTCATGTGTCATGTGTCATGTGTGATGTGTGATGTGTGACGTGTGACGTTTGACGTTTGACGTTTGACGTTTGACGTGTGACGTGTGACGTGTGACGTGTGATGTGTGATGTGTGATGTGTGACGTGTCATGTGTGATGTGTGACGTGTGACGTTTGACGTGTGACGTTTGACGTTGACGTTTGACGTTGACGTTTGACGTGTGATGTGTGAGTGTGATGTGTGAGTGTGATGTGTGACGTGTGACGTTTGACGTTGACGTTTGACGTTGACGTTTGACGTTGACGTTTGACGTTGACGTTTGACGTTTGACGTGTGACGTGTGACGTTTGACGTGTGACGTGTGACGTTTGACGTTTGACGTTGACGTTTGACGTTGACGTTTGACCTTTGATGTGTCATGTGTCATGTGTCATGTGTCATGTGTCATGTGTCATGTGTGATGTGTGACGTGTGACGTTTGACGTTTGACGTGTGACGTGTGACGTGTGATGTGTGATGTGTGATGTGTGACGTGTGACGTTTGACGTTTGACGTTTGACGTGTGACGTTTGACGTTGACGTTTGACGTTGACGTTTGACGTTTGATGTGTGATGTGTGATGTGTCATGTGTCATGTGTCATGTGTGATGTGTGATGTGTGACGTTTGACGTTTGATGTGTCATGTGTCGTGTCATGTGTCATGTGTGATGTTTGATGTGTCATGTGTCATGTGTCATGTGTGATGTGTGATGTGTCATGTGTCATGTGTCATGTGTCATGTGTCATGTGTCATGTGTCATGTGTCATGTGTCATGTGTGATGTGTCATGTGTCATGTGTCATGTGTCATGTGTCATGTGTCATGTGTCATGTGTCATGTGTCATGTGTCATGTGTCATGTGTGATGTGTGATGTGTGACGTGTGACGTTTGACGTTTGACGTTTGATGTGTGATGTGTCATGTGTCATGTGTCATGTGTCATGTGTCATGTGTGATGTGTCATGTGTGATGTGTGATGTGTGATGTGTGACGTGTCATGTGTCATGTGTCATGTGTCATGTGTGATGTGTGATGTGTGACGTTTGACGTTTGACGTTTGACGTGTGATGTGTCATGTGTCATGTGTCATGTGTGATGTGTCATGTGTGATGTGTGATGTGTGATGTGTCATGTGTCATGTGTCATGTGTGATGTGTGACGTGTGACGTTTGACGTTTGACGTTTGACGTTTGACGTTTGACGTTTGACGTTTGATGTGTGATGTGTGACGTGTCATGTGTGATGTGTGATGTGTGATGTGTGACGTGTGATGTGTGACGTGTGATGTGTGACGTGTGACGTGTGACGTGTGACGTGTGACGTGTGACGTTTGACGTGTGATGTGTGATGTGTCATGTGTGATGTGTCATGTGTCATGTGTCATGTGTGATGTGTGATGTGTGACGTGTCATGTGTGATGTGTCATGTGTCATGTGTCATGTGTCATGTGTGATGTGTGATGTGTCATGTGTCATGTGTGATGTGTGATGTGTCATGTGTGATGTGTCATGTGTCATGTGTGATGTGTGATGTGTGATGTGTGATGTGTCATGTGTGACGTGTCATGTGTCATGTGTCATGTGTGATGTGTCATGTGTGATGTGTCATGTGTGATGTGTGATGTGTGATGTGTGACGTGTCATGTGTGATGTGTGATGTGTCATGTGTCATGTGTGATGTTTGACGTGTGACGTTTGACGTTTGACGTTTGACGTTGACGTTTGACGTGTGACGTTTGACGTTTGACGTTGACGTTTGACGTTGACGTTTGACGTTTGACATTTGACGTTTGACGTTTGACGTTTGACGTGTGACGTTTGACGTTTGACGTTTGACGTTTGACGTTTGACGTTTGATGTGTGATGTGTGATGTGTGATGTGTGACGTGTGACGTTTGACGTTTGATGTGTGATGTGGTGATGTGTGATGTGTGATTGTCATGTGTGACGTGTCATGTGTCATGTGTGATGTGTGAATGTGTGATGTGTCATGTGTCCATGTGTGATGTGTGACGTGTCATGTGTCATGTGTGATGTTGACGTTTGACGTTTTGACGTTTGATGTGTGACGTTTGACGTGTGACGTTGACGTTTGACGTTTGAACGTTTGACGTTTGAAGTTTGACGTTTGAACGTTTGACGTTTGAAGTTTGACGTTTGACGTGTGACGTTTGACGTTGACGTTTGACGTGTGACGTTGACGTTTGACGTGTGATGTGTGATGTGTCATGTGTGACGTGTGACGTTTGACGTTTGATGTGTGATGTGGTGATGTGTGATGTGTGATTGTGATGTGTGATGTGTGATGTGTGATGTGTGATGTGTGATGGTGATGTGTGATGTGTGTGTGTGATGTGTGACGTGTGACGTGTGATGTGTGACGTGTGATTGTGATGTGTGATGTGTGATGTGTGATATGTGATGTGTGACGTGCGATGTGTGATGTGTGACGTGTGACGTTTGACGTTTGACGTTTGACGTTTGACGTGTGATGTGTGATGTGTGATGTGTGACGTGTGATGTGTGATGTGTGATGTGTGACGTGTGATGTGTGACGTGTGATGTGTGATGTGTGATGTGTGATGTGTGACGTATAACGTTTGATGTGTGACGTGTGACGTTTGACGTTGACGTTTGATGTGTGATGTGTGACGTGCGATGTGTGATGTGTGACGTGTGACGTTTGACGTTTGACGTTTGACGTGTGATGTGTGATGTGTGACGTGTGAAGTGGGACGTGTGATGTGGGACGTGTGATGTGTGATGTGTGATGTGTTGATGTGTGATGTTGATGTGTGATGTGTGATGTGTGATGTGTGATGTGTGATGTGTGACGTGTCATGTGTCATGTGTCATGTGTCATGTGTGACGTGTGATGTGTCATGTGTGATGTGTCATGTGTCATGTGTGATGTGTGATGTGTGACGTGTCATGTGTGATGTGTCATGTGTCATGTGTGATGTGTGATGTTTGACGTTTGACGTTTGATGTGTCATGTGTCATGTGTGATGTGTGATGTGTGACGTGTCATGTGTGATGTGTGATGTGTCATGTGTCATGTGTGACGTGTCATGTGTGATGTGTCATGTGTCATGTGTCATATGACATGTGTGACGTGTCATGTGTGATGTGTCATGTGTGAAGTGTCATGTGTGATGTGTGATGTGTGACGTGTCATGTGTGATGTGTCATGTGTGATGTGTGATGTGTCATGTGTGATGTGTCATGTGTCATGTGTCATGTTTGACGTTTGACGTTTGACGTTTTGACGTTTGATGTGTGATGTGTGACGTGTGATGTGTGATGGGTGATGTGTGATGTGTGATGTGTCATGTGTCATGTGTGATGTTTGACGTGTGACGTTTGACGTTTGACGTTTGACGTTTGACGTGTGATGTGTGATGTGTGACGTGTGATGTGTGATGTGTGATGTGTGACGTGTAATGTGTGACGTGTGATGTGTGATGTGTGATGTGTGATGTGTGACGTGTAACGTGTGACGTGTGACGTTTGACGTTTGACGTTTGATGTGTGATGTGTGATGTGTGATGTGTGACGTTTGACGTTTGATGTGTGACGTGTGACGTTTGACGTTTGATGTGTGACGTGTGACGTTTGATGTGTGATGTGTGACGTGTCATGTGTGATGTGTGATGTGTTGATGTGTGATGGTGATGTGTGACGTGTAATGTGTGACGTGTGACGTTTGACGTTTGATGTGTGATGTGTGTGTGTGATGTGTGATGTGTGATGTGTGACGTGTGACGTTTGACGTTTGACGTTTGACGTTTGATGTGTGATGTGTGACGTGTGATGTGTGATGTGTGATGTGTGATGTGTGATGTGTGATGTGTCATGTGTGACGTGTCATGTGTCATGTGTGATGTGTGATGTGTGATGTGTGATGTGTGATGTGTGATGTGTGACGTGTGATGTGTGATGTGTCATGTGTCATGTGTGATGTGTGATGTGTGACGTGTAATGTGTGACGTGTGACGTTTGACGTTTGATGTGTGATGTGTGTGTGTGATGTGTGATGTGTTGATGTGTGACGTGTGACGTTTGACGTTTGACGTTGACGTGTGATGTGTGACGTTTGACGTTTGATGTGTGATGTGTGATGTGTGATGTGTGACGTGTGATGTGTCATGTGTGATGTGTCATGTGTGATGTGTGATGTGTGATGTGTGACGTGTGATGTGTGATGTGTGATGTGTGGATGTGTCATGTGTCCATGTGTCATGTGTGATGTGTTGATGTGTGATGTTGATGTGTGATGGTGATGTGTGATGGTGATGTGTCATGTGTCCATGTGTCATGTGTGATGTGTTGATGTGTGATGGTGATGTGTGATGTGTCATGGTGATGTGTGATGTTGATGTGTGATTGTGTGATGTGTGACGTTTGACGTTTGACGTTTGATGTGTGATGGGTGACGTTTGACGTTTGACGTTGGACGTTTTGACGTTTGACGTTTGACGTTGACGTTTGACGTTTGAACGTTTGACGTTGATGTGTGATTGTGTGATGTGTGACGTTTGACGTTTGGACGTTTTGACGTTGGACGTTTTGACGTGTGACGTGTGACGTGTGATGTGTCATGTGTTCATGTGTCATGTGTGAGTGTGATGTGTGATGGGTGATGTGTGATGTGTGATGTGTGTGTGTGATGTGTCATGTGTCTGTGTCATGTGTGAAGTGTGATGTGTGATTGTGATGTGTGAGTGTGATGTGTGATGTGTGATGTTGATGTGTGAGTGTGATGTGTGATTGTGTCATGTGTCATGTGTGATGTGTGATGTGTGATGTGTGATGTGGATGTGTGATGTGTGATGTGTCATGTGTCATGTGTGATGTGTCATGTGTGATGGGTGACGTTTGACGTTTCACGTTTGACGTTTGACGTTTGACGTTTGACGTTGATGTGTGATGTTTGACGTTTGATGTGTGATGTGTGAATGTGTGATGTGTGACGTGTGACGTGTGACGTGTGACGTGTGACGTGTGACGTGTGATGTGTGATGTGTCTGTGTCATGTGTGAAGTGTCATGTGTGAAGTGTCATGTGTGATGTGTTGATGTGTGACGTGTGATGTGTGGACGTGTGATGTGTCATGTGTATGTGTGATGTGTGATGTGTGATGTGTGAAGTGTCATGTGTGACGTGTGACGTTTGACGTTGACGTTTGATGTGTGACGTTTGACGTGTCATGTGTGATGTTTGACGTTTGACTTTGACGTTTGACGTTTGACGTTTGATGTGTGACGTTTGACGTTTGACGTTGACGTTTGACGTTTGACGTTTGACGTTTGACGTTTAACGTTTGACGTTTGATGTGTGACGTGTGACGTGTGATGTGTCATGTGTGATGTGTCATGTGTCATGTGTGATGTGTCATGTGTGATGTGTGATGTGTGATGTGTGATGTGTGATGTGTCCATGTGTCATGTGTCATGTGTGATGTGTGGATGTGTCATGTGTGATGTGTCATGTGTTCATGTGTCATGTGTGAAGTGTCATGTGTGATGTTCATGTGTGATGTGTCATGTGGTCATGTGTGATGTTGATGTGTGATGTGGTGATGTGTGACGTGTCATGTGTCATGTGGTCATGTGTGATGTGTGATGTGTCTGTGTCATGTGTCATGTTTGACGTTTGACGTTTGGACGTTTTGACGTTTGACGTTTGACGTTTGATGTGTGATGTGTGACGTGTGATGTGTGATGTGTGGATGTGTGATGTGTCCATGTGTCATGTGGTGATGTGTGATGTTGATGTGTGATGTGTTGATGTGTGATTGTGTGATGTGTGACGTTTGATGTGTGATGTGGTGATGTGTGATGTGTCATGTGTCTGTGTGATGTGTGATGTTGATGTGTGATGTGTGATGTTGATGTGTGACGTTTGACGTGTCATGTGTCATGTGTCAGTGTCATGTGTGATGTTTGACGTTTGATGTGTGACGTTTGACGTTTGACGTTTGAACGTTTGACGTTTGATGTGTGATGTGTGATGTGTGATGTGTGATGTGTATGTGTGATGTGTATGTGTGACGTGTAATGTGTGATGTGTGAGTGTGATGTGTGAATGTGTGATGTGTGATGTGTTGATGTGTGATGTGTGGACGTGTGATGTGTGATGTGTGACGTGTGACGTTTGACGTTTGACGTGTGACGTGTCATGTGTCATGTGTGATGTGTGATGTGTGATGTGTGACGTTTGACGTTTGACGTTTGACGTTTGACGTTTGACGTTTGACGTTTGCGTTTGACGTTTGACGTTTGACGTTTGACGTTGACGTTTGATGTGTGACGTGTGACGTGTGATGTGTGATGTGTCCATGTGTCATGTGTCCATGTGTGATGTGTCATGTGTGATGGTGATGTGTGATGTTGATGTGTGATGTTGTGATGTGTGATGTGTCCATGTGTCATGTGTCATGTGTCATGTGTGATGTGTGAATGTGTGATGTGTTGATGTGTGATGTGTGATGTGTCATGTGTCATGTGTGATGGGTGACGTTTGACGTTTGACGTTGATGTGTGATGTGTCATGTGTCTGTGTCATGTGTCTGTGTCATGTGTGATGTGTGATGTGTGATGTGTTGATGTGTGATGTGTCCATGTGTCATGTGTGACGTGTGATGTGTGAGGTGTGATGTGTGATGTGTTATGTGTGATGTGTCCATGTGTCATGTGTGACGTGTCATGTGTGATGGGTGATGTGTGATGGGTGATGTGTGATGGGTGATGTGTGATGTGTCATGTGTCTGTGTCATGTGTGATGTTGATGTGTGATGGGTGATGTGTGACGTTGACGTTTGATGTGTGATGTGGTGATGTGTGACGTTGACGTTTGACGTTTGACGTTTGAACGTTTGACGTTTGATGTGTCATGTGTGATGTGTGATGTTTGATGTGTGATGTGTCCATGTGTCATGTGTGACGTGTGATGTGTGATGTGTGATGTGTGATGTGTCATGTGTCATGTGTCATGTGTCATGTGTGATGTGTCAAGTGTGATGTGTGATGTGTCATGTGTCATGTGTGATGTGTCATGTGTGATGTGTGATGTGTGATGTGTGATGTGTGATGTGTGATGTGTCATGTGTCATGTGTGATGTGTGATGTGTGATGTGTGATGTGTGACGTTTGACGTTTGACGTTTGACGTTTGACGTTTGATGTGTGATGTGTGATGTGTGACGTGTGATGTGTGATGTGTGACGTTTGACGTTTGACGTTTGACGTTTGATGTGTCATGTGTCATGTGTGATGTGTGATGTGTGATGTGTGATGTGTGATGTGTGATGTGTGATGTGTGATGTGTGACGTGTGACGTGTGATGTGTGATGTGTGATGTGTGATGTGTGAGTGTGATGTGTGACGTGTGACGTGTGACGTTTGACGTTTGAACGTTTGACGTTTGACGTTTGACGTTTGACGTTTGAACGTTTGACGTTTGAACGTTTGACGTTTGAACGTTTGACGTTTGACGTTGACGTTTGACGTTGACGTTTGACGTGTGATGTGTGATGTGTGATGTGTGATGTGTCATGTGTGATGTGTCATGTGTCATGTGTCATGTGTCATGTGTCATGTGTCATGTGTCATGTGTCATGTGTCATGTGTCATGTGGCATGTGTGATGTGTGATGTGTGATGTGTCATGTGTCATGTGTGACGTGTGATGTGTGATGTGTGATGTGTGATGTGTCATGTGTCATGTGTGATGTGTCATGTGTCATGTGTGACGTTTGACGTTTGAAGTTTGACGTTTGACGTTTGACGTTTGACGTTTGAACGTTTGACGTTTGAACGTTTGACGTTTGAACGTTTGACGTTTGACGTTTGAACGTTTGACGTTTGAACGTTTGACGTTTGACGTTTGACGTTTGACGTTTGATGTGTGATGTGTGATGTGTGATGTGTGACGTGTGAGGTGTGATGTGTGATGTGTGAGTGTGATGTGTGATGTTGATGTGTGATGTGTGGATGTGTGATGTGTGGATGTGTGATGTGTGACGTGTGACGTTTGACGTTTGACGTTTGACGTTTGAACGTTTGACGTTTGACGTTGACGTTTGACGTTGACGTTTGACGTTGACGTTTGACGTTTGATGTGTGATGTGTCATGTGTGACGTGTGACGTGTGACGTGTGACGTTTGACGTTGACGTTTGACGTTTGACGTTTGACGTTTGACGTTTGACGTTTGAACGTTTGACGTTTGAACGTTTGACGTTTGACGTTGACGTTTGACGTTTGATGTGTGATGTTGTGATGTGTGATGTTGTGATGTGTGATGTTGATGTGTGATGTTGATGTGTGATGTTGATGTGTGATGTGTGACGTGTGACGTTTGACGTTTGACGTTTGAACGTTTGACGTTTGAACGTTTGACGTTTGAACGTTTGACGTTTGACGTTTGACGTTTGATGTGTGATGTGTGATGTGTGAGTGTGATGTGTGACGTGTGACGTTTGACGTTTGAACGTTTGACGTTTGACGTTGACGTTTGACGTTTGACGTTTGACGTTTGAACGTTTGACGTTTGACGTTGACGTTTGACGTTGACGTTTGACGTTTGAACGTTTGACGTTTGATGTGTGATGTGTGAGTGTGATGTGTGATGTTGATGTGTGATGTGTCATGTGTGATGTGTCATGTGTGACGTGTGACGTTTGACGTTTGAACGTTTGACGTTTGAACGTTTGACGTTTGACGTTTGACGTTTGAACGTTTGACGTTTGAACGTTTGACGTTTGAACGTTTGACGTTTGAACGTTTGACGTTTGAACGTTTGACGTTTGAACGTTTGACGTTTGAACGTTTGACGTTTGACGTTTGAACGTTTGACGTTTGACGTTTGATGTGTGATGTTGTGATGTGTGATGTTGATGTGTGATGTGTGACGTGTGACGTTTGACGTTTGAACGTTTGACGTTTGACGTTTGAACGTTTGACGTTTGAACGTTTGACGTTTGACGTTGACGTTTGACGTTTGACGTTTGACGTTGACGTTTGACGTTTGAACGTTTGACGTTTGACGTTTGAACGTTTGACGTTTGAACGTTTGACGTTTGAACGTTTGACGTTTGATGTGTGATGTGTCATGTGTGACGTGTGATGTGTGATGTGTGATGTGTGATGTGTGATGTGTCATGTGTCATGTGTCATGTGTGATGTGTCATGTGTGATGTGTGATGTGTCATGTGTGACGTGTGATGTGTCATGTGTCATGTGTCATGTGTGACGTGTGACGTTTGACGTTTGACGTTTGACGTTTGACGTTTGACGTTTGACGTTTGACGTTTGACGTTTGACGTGTGATGTGTGATGTGTCATGTGTGATGTGTCATGTGTCATGTGTGATGTGTCATGTGTGATGTGTGATGTGTGATGTGTGATGTGTGATGTGTGATGTGTGACGTGTGACGTGTGACGTGTGACGTGTGACGTTTGACGTTTGACGTTTGACGTTTGACGTTTGACGTTTGACGTTTGACGTTTGACGTTTGACGTTGACGTTTGACGTTGACGTTTGACGTTTGATGTGTGATGTGTGGATGTGTGATGTGTGACGTGTGACGTTTGACGTTTGAACGTTTGACGTTTGAACGTTTGACGTTTGATGTGTGATGTGGTGATGTGTGATGTTGATGTGTGATGTGTGACGTGTGACGTTTGACGTTTGAACGTTTGACGTTTGACGTTTGACGTTTGACGTTTGATATCATTTCCTACAAAACAACACGTAGGCGTATACTAGATCGAATGTCAGTTTAAGCTTCCTTCAGGCCTAGTCTCGGTGAAGATTTGTTTCAGGAACGTCCAGGTCCACTCATCTTGAGAAATGGCCCCAGATAGGCCCAAACTTAGTGCCTACTTACTCAGGGTCAACTGTAATTAGTTTATTGTTGTATTGTTTAGCGGTCTAACAGTTCGTCGTCTGGCGGAGTGCGGTGCGGCGGGCGCGCAGCACGCGGCGGGCTCGGTGCGCGCGGCGGCCGAGCGGATACTCCTCGCGGCGTACACGCGCTCGCCACGCGTAGTGCGCGCGCAGCTCCCCCCAGATGACGCCGTCACACGTCGCAACCTCATCTATAGACATCTCTTCCAGCAATTCGATAGGATCGATATGCAGGTCGGTTTTAGGTCTAATATTAGCCCATTCCCCTTTCCACCCTTTTCTTAAGAGGAAAGGATGGGAAGGATTATGTGCGTCGCATTCGTCGATTAAGGGTAGGCAACCCATCTGAAATTGCGGATGTTTATGGGCAGCGGTCGCTTTCCATTTCGGTGGATTCAGGTGGCCGCTTGCTCGTTTGCCACCTTGTATTATAAAAAAAAAAAAAAAAAAAAAAAAAAAAAAAAAAAAAATACTAGTTAATATTATAAATGCGAAAGTTTAGATGGATGGATGGATGGATGGATATTTGTTAGAGTTAAGCCTAAACGGCTGAACGGATTTCGATGAAATTTGGTATAGATGTAGAGGATAGTCTGGAAGAACACATAGGCAACTTACTTTTGATTTTTTTTAATTCCACGCGGACGGAATCGCGTGCGGAAGCTAGTATTTTTATATAACATTATCATCTTGCATATTTATTTTTCATTTAGTATATATATATAATTCATAAATTATACCGAAACGCCGTAGCGTAGGTTTTTATGATTTTATGTATAATAGATTTTTCCTTCTATTTTTGATGCCCACGATACAGGCATTGCCTAGTGTGGGCATCACCAGATTAATCGTACACTAACCACAATTGTATTTATCTTTTAATTGGTATAAGTTTTATAATTGTTAATCTGTTATTTTTCAATAAAATTATTTCTATTTCTATTCTATATCATTTCCTACAAAACAACACGTAGGCGTATTATCTACTTATGGAAAGATGAATCATTATTACTCATGCTTTGATTTAGTTATATTAATTTCTCTAGAAGCAAAATATTAGTCATTAGAAGAATATTTATCAACTATTTACTTAGTTAATATCATACTCCTCCTCTGTCGATTAAGGGTAGGCAACGCATCTGAAATTGCGGATGTTTATGGGCAGCGGTCGCTTTCCATTTCGGTGGATTCAGGTGGCCGCTTGCTCGTTTGCCACCTTGTATTATAAAAAAAAAAAAAAAAAAAAAAAAAAATACTAGTTAATATTATAAATGCGAAAGTTTAGATGGATGGATGGATATTTGTTAGAGTTAAGCCTAAACGGCTGAACGGATTTCGATGAAATTATGTATAGATAGAGTTCAGAGGATAGTCTGGAAGAACACATAGGCAACTTACTTTTGATTTTTTTTAATTCCACGCGGACGGAATCGCGTGCGGAAGCTAGTATTTTTATAATAACAAAAAACTAAATGCCTTCTTTTCTTCTGAACTACCCACATACGTTATAAATTATGTAAAAAATGGCAACTTGTCAATACTACTAGATCGAATGTCAGTTTAAGCTTCCTTCAGGCCTAGTCTCGGTGAAGATTTGTTTCAGGAACGTCCAGGTCCACTCATCTTGAGAAATGGCCCCAGATAGGCCCAAACTTAGTGCCTACTTACACTGGGTCAACTGTAATTAGTTTATTGTTGTATTGTTTAGCGGTCTAACAGTTCGTCGTCTGGCGGAGTGCGGTGCGGCGGGCGCGCAGCACGCGGCGGGCTCGGTGCGCGCGGCGGCCGAGCGGATACTCCTCGCGGCGTACACGCGCTCGCCACGCGTAGTGCGCGCGCAGCTCCCCCCAGATGACGCCGTCACACGTCGCAACCTCATCTATAGACATCTCTTCCAGCAATTCGATAGGATCGATATGCAGGTCGGTTTTAGGTCTAATATTAGCCCATTCCCCTTTCCACCCTTTTCTTAAGAGGAAAGGATGGGAAGGATTATGTGATTCTCATTCGTCGATTAAGGGTAGGCAACACATCTGCAATTGCGGTTGTTTATGGGCAGCAGTCACTTTCCATTTCGGTGGATTCAGGTAGCCGCTTGCTCGTTTGCCACCTTGTATTATAAAAAAAGACAAATTAGTAAAACAAATATTGAACAAAAAATCTGATAGTACATTACCAATATCTTTTGTAACAGAAAATGCTTAACCAAGCACCTACAGAGGAACAACTGCTAAACGGAACAGATCAGTCAGTAGACGTCAGCCACGAAACCGCCAGCGTCGCCCAGTCCACTCGCTCCAGCACCACCGCTTCCGGGATGACGCCATCCGACATGACGTCGTCCCTAATGACGTCATCGATCGGCGCGTCATCGTACAGCCTTAAATCGAGTGCCAGCGGCGCGACGCTAGCGCCGTCCAGTTTGAGCGGTAGTTTTACCACTTCAAGGACAAAGAGTAGCCTGAAAAAATCGCCTACAAAAAAGTACACGCCAAGTCGCACTGCGAAGGACTTCTCGAATTATCCGGGTTATAATAAATTGAGATTGGATAGCGCTGTTAGCCCGAAGCACTCACCCAGATCCTCTACAGTCGGCAATGAAAAGGTACTTTGTCTTAAACATATGTAATCTTAGCAAGTCAATTTTGTTAAAAAGATTTCCAAACTTGACCAGATCCACTCTTGTATGATCTAAAGTTCTGTTTGCCCTTCTCAGGTACATTTTCAAGAGAATCAATCCGAAGAAGTGATATACCGTCGAACTAATCGTAACACGGAGAACCGCCACTCCATGATACATTACGACCACGATCCTTCCAAACCAGAACTAAAAGAAAGACCGGTCACAGTCTATGAACCTCTACACATCGACTACCGGGATTCCCCGACAATAGGTTCGCCAAAGACAACCAAAAACGATAGAAGTTTAGACTCTTTACCTATGGATTCACCACAAATGTCTAGGAATGACATGAGATCGGATTCAGACTGTAGAAGTTTAGATTCTCCGAAGATTAAAGCTGAATTCTTTAGAGATAATGGTTTGGATTCGCCGAAGTTAGTCGCCGGGTTTAGGAACTTACATTTGGAAGAGAGCAGTCAAATGGACGAAAGCGGGTATTACAGTCCAGGTATGAATTTAGAAAATCTCTAACCATTTTTCTGTCTTCTTCTTTCTAGTGAGTGTGTTTGTTAAAGGAAGAAGACAGCAGATGACGACCAACGAACCTCAATACGAGGACTACGAGGCAATCGGCGTGAGCGCCAGCAATGAGACCACGCCGGAGCCTGTCTGCAAGTCAGTATCGACCACTCTACACATTCTTAATACTATACAATAACCTTTATGTAATAGACGGAAGCCTATTGTAATGTCACATAGAAGTACAAAGAGATGTAATTTACTAAGAGCGGCTACCATTGACTAAACTATCGCAAAACTGTTCGCAGCCAATTCAACTGTTTAGTTGCACAACTAAAACTCGAGTAGTGCAGCTCCATATAAGCTCTTAGATATCAAAGCGCGACTAAACAGTTGTTCCACAGCTGTGGTAGAGTTGCCTTTACCACCTTCATAAAAGATATTATAGTTAGTGGCAATGGGACAGTTTGATCATTTTTGTCGTGTATTTATTCCATGGTTGTGCAGTACGACGTGCACGTGGTGCGGACGACGCGTGCGCGCCACTGCGCTGGAGGCGCACTACTGGCGGCGCTGCGTGCTACTGGCGCGCTGTCCTCACTGCCGGCTGGCGTTGGAGGCGCGCGGACTGCACCCGCATCTCCTAGGTAATATAAAAAACTATAAAAGAAAACCTATAAAATGTTGACATTAATATAATTGTAACAACGTAATTAACTTCAACACTCAGACCACTAACTCCTGTCAGAATAGCGCGCTATTCTTATACGTCACAATGACATTGACAGATGTCAGATAGGGATGGGACTTTATGCCAATGATGTGTTGCACTAATCCTCCAGTGAAGTACTGATTTTCTTTTAATCAAAAGCAAGGTATGCTCTAATAGTAGTCAATTTTAGTTATATTCTGAGCATGCTCGCAAATTCAAGAAGCAATGAAATATTTAGTTGTGTTCAACAAAAGATTGGAAGCAGTTGCACGAAATTATAATACAACGTACATATTTAAGTTTCCTACAAAACTAGTACATTAAACGCCGAGGAGATTGTGTTTAAATGCTAGTTTATCTATGCTAATATTATAAAGGGGATCGATTTGTATTTGTGTATGTATTGAAATAACTCAAAAACTACTGGGCCGATTTTAAAAATCCTTGCACCACTAAAAAGATATGTTATGACTAAGTAACATAGGTTATATTTTTTACTATTTTTTAATGTAACGTTTTCGAAGTCGCGAGCGACAGCTAGTCTACACTAATATTAAAAAGAGGAAAGATTTGTATTTTTGTATGTATTGAAATAACTCAAAAACTACTGGTCCAATTTTAAAAATTCTTTCACCATCAGAAAGGCAATTTATCTGTGAGTAACATAGGCTATATTTTTTATTTACACGCGGGCGAAGTCGCGAGCAACAGCTAGTTCATTATAAAATAATATGTGGTAATACATCTTCCGTTGCGTAGAGGAGTGTTCCCTGAGCGAAGGCTTGTGGAAGGCATGCCAGAAGTGCGGCGCGGCGCTGCGCACAGATGAGAGCGAATATCACGCAAACTGTATACGTAAGTATTTAAATATGGTTTATCTTTCATGACACATTACTATAATTAAGCTAATTAAAGGGCACTTCGTTACAACAGAAGTAGTCTAGTAGTCAATAATCACCCAAAAAAGGAGTCTAGTCGACACTCGACACCGATTCCTGTCTACCTACGTGAGAGTTTATGTTTTTGTTTGTATTTCCTAATTTTCTATTAGAACTTAATGTTACAAGCTTGTTTTAATTAAGAAGAATGTGTTACAGGAAAACTTTAGTTTGTTAAGTATTTTAAGTTCTACTACAAAGGCATTTATTTAGATTTTAGATCATATTTCTTATGTTTTAATTATTTATTTACACTTTTGTAATTTACAAAATAGGTAATTTTAAAGAAATTAAGCGAAAATAATTTTTGGGAATTTCCGTCTTGTGTAAAGCAATTTCTTCAGCACAATCGAGATGGTAAATCATTTGGAAATGTACTGTTGTCTTGCGCAGTATTTATTTTTAAGTTAAATAAACTTATCATTTTTATATATGTTTTGATGTTACATTTGAAATAAGTGCAATATTAATTTACTGACATTTTTACTTTGTTTTCAAAGTTGAAAAATGTTCTAACTTATGTTACAAGCTTGTTTTTAATTAAGAAGAATGTGTTACAGGAAAACTATGGTTTGTTAAGTATTTTAAGTTCTACTACAAAGGCATTTATTTAGATTTTAGATCATATTTCTTATGTTTTGGTTATTTATTTACACTTTTGCAATTTACAATATAGGTAATTTTAAAGAAATTAAGCGAAAATAATTTTTGGGAATTTCCGTCTTGTGTAAAGCAATTTCTTCAGCACAATCAATTGAGATGGTAAATCATTTGGAAATGTACTATTGTCTTGCGCAGTATTTATTTTTAAGTTAAATAAACTTATCATTTTTATATATGTTTTGATGTTACATTTGAAATAAGTGCAATATTAATTTACTGACATTTTTACTTTGTTTTCAAAGTTGAAAAATGTTCTAACTTATGTTACAAGCTTGTTTTTAATTAAGAAGAATGTGTTACAGGAAAACTTTAGTTTGTTAAGTATTTTAAGTTCTACTACAAAGACATTTATTTAGATTTTAACTGCTAGATAATATAGCTAAATATTTTTTCGTTATTTCGTTGTAGATCGTAGCGTTACTTTGTCATGTTATTTGTCATTCGAATATTGATTACTTTTTTATTTGATAATGTTAACAATTAATCCGTAAGTTAAATAGCATTGGCATATTTTACTCCCTCCAAAAATCTGCAAACTTGCTTTTACGACTCAATTATTTATTTTACAATAAATCTAAAAAAAAAAAAATTAATACATAAGGAATAATTAAAACTGTCCATTGGTTAATTTAATATGAAAAAAGTAAAGCACAGCTTGTTGGTCCGTGGTTCGACCGTCCAAAGATTATGCATTCCGTCTTTGACAACGCTTAATACCTAATCTGTCACAATTTCTTTCTCAATACCACAAAAAAAAAAATCAAGCAAATGTTTTATTGAAAAAGACTAAAACAAAAATGAGTTTACAGCGTTTCGTAAATTTAACATCAAGAACAATTACTAACAATTGAATAGCGTTTAAAACCAAAAACAGTCTATCGTTTGGCTTAGCTTCGACCAATGGCATTGTTTATAATTTATAAATTGAGCATTTGTAAATATTTTCTTTTTATTTTTTTCCTAATTACTTTTGCTATAATAGTAATACTTACACCGCTGGCGAGCGACCTAAACTATATGGATTTATGTTAATTAACAGGAAAAAGTAATATAAAGAATTAGAGTCAACATTTAGCAAACAAAAAATATTCAAAACCGATTACCGTTAACCATAGAGAACAAAGTATTGTTCTGTGCCGATAGACATCCCTAATGTCAGTTGTCAAACGAACCAAGTTCTAAACAAATGGCATATGTCAAAGTCAAAGTTAAGGAGTTAAATATCGTTACGATCTATCGATGAATTAATAACTTTTTACATATCTGTGTTACTTGTGTTGTATTTTGAAATTGGAATTACTATAGTTTTTTCTAGCGTAATAATAATCTTGTTGGGCCGCTTGGACATATTATTTTAAAACCTGGTTGGTCAAGGATAAGCATTGTTTTTGATAAAGGAGAAGCATTTGCCCTTGCTTACTGGATAAAATACGTTTAAAAGAGACTTAACTCAATAAAAAAAATCAATAAATTATATACTCTTTGGAGGCTATCCTAATATCGAAACATTCTTAACAAGCAACATTCCTAAATAATGTTTAGTAAGATCATAATTTTCACACTGTAGTTATTGCAAACATTCCATAGTGTGCATTCGCTACTCATATTATACTTGACTTAATGATTTATAAGTTTTTTTACAAAATTCACACCTAATTGTTGAAAACGGCACACTGATAGGAATTTGCTTCAGCCAGCACACAAATAACGTATAATAAATAATGTTAATTATTTATTTACATTTAAATCAATACAATACAACATGTGTATATAAAAAATAAGTTATTATTTTTTACTCAATATAACATTGTTCTTCTCTCTATATCGAACAACTCTCTATATTCAAATATAAAATACATGTCACATATAAACTACTGTAACCAGCCAGTCTTACAATGCATCCTCTGATACACAAAGCAGGTCTCATTTACAACACTCCTCCTCAATGTAAGACTGCTCTAAACAATTTACACATGACCTCAATATTTAAACAAACAGATTAAGTCCTCACACACAAAACTCAATCTGACATTGTGGTAGAGCTTTCGTTAAAATATCGAGTCATCTCTTCCAGACTTTTCAAAAATCAGCTTGTAGTGAGCTGTGCCCTTCAGGTATCTCAGCAATCTCTTAACTACATACCCCAGCGTTTACTGCAAGATTAAAAAAAATAAATAAAGTATTAGTTTTTGAAAAAGTATCTCTTTTGATGGAATGAAGTCCGCTTCTTTGGCTTTTTCCAGTTTTCTTCCAAAAATCTCAAAGTCCCGCGTCTTATGACAGGTGAAAACATCTCTTTATAGTCTAAGTCATACCTCTGTGTAAATCCACGTGCTACTAGTCTAGCTTTATATCTCTCTTTCCCCCCTTTTTCCTTCTTAATTTTAAAAAATTCACACCTAATTGTTGAAAAACTGATTTTCAAAAAATACTACATCTCTAGATTTTTGAAGCTTGTTGTCAATTGGATCACAAAGTCTATATCCTTTAGAGTCTACTACATTAAAATTAACAAGGGAATTATCAAGCTTGACTAGACTCCAAGTGCCATTTTTCTTCAATGCACTGAGCTCAGCATCAATGGCTTCTTGCCATTTATCCTTATCTTCTCCGCTTAAGGCTTCTTCTACAGTGCGAGGCTCATTATTGAATCCTTCTGAAACATTATAAAGATAATAATCGCTGTAATCCTTAGGTCTTCTATCACGTTGAGGATATACTCTCTGTACTGCTTGTATTTCAGGTGGCTCCTCCTCCTGAACGTCAGTATTTTCAAGTGTCTCTACTTGATTATCTGTTTCTTCATAATTAGCATCCTCGCTAACTTCTTCTTCAGTAGTTACTGCTTCTACTGTGGTTATCCCTTCATAATGGTTGCCATTCTCTGTAGGTATTGATTGATCAGATTTGTTGAAAAACTGATTTTCAAAAAATACTACATTTCTAGATTTTTGAAGCTTGTTGTCAATTGGATCACAAAGTCTATATCCTTTAGAGTCATTGCAATATCCTACGAAAATCATCTCTTTGCTTTTCGCATCAAGCTTCTTTCTTTTAACTTTCTCAATATGCATAAAAGCCTTACAACCAAAAACTTTCAACATACTTAAGTCTGGTTTGTCTCCATACCAAGCTTCGAAAGGAGTTACCTTCAGTGCTTTCGTAGGTGAACGGTTCTTCAAATAAACCGCAGTATTGATAGCCTCTGCCCAATACTTCCTGCTCAAACCAGCTTGTTCTAACATACACTTAGCCTTCTCCACTAAGGTACGATTAGCGCGTTCTGCCACACCATTCTGTTCAGGGCAATAATCAATAGTTAATTGATGAACAATACCATTTTGTTTGAAAAATTTACTCACATCTTTGTTAACAAATTCTTTGCCGTTGTCTGTACGAAATTTCTTTATCTTTTTATTAGTTTGGTTCTCTACTAACGACTTAAATTCTGCTATCTTAAGAAAAACTTCGCTTTTCTTCTCCAGAAAATATACAAATGTGTATCTCGTTTTGTCGTCAATAAACAAAAGAAAATATTTCATACCACCATGTGAATCTATACTCATAGGACCACATATATCTGAATGTATAAGCTCTAATACTTCAGACGATCTCGTTAAACTTCTCTTGTTAAAAGGTGTACGTGTTTGCTTACCTTTTATGCAAGGTTCACATTGTAGATTATCTAGGTGTTTGAAACTTACTCCAGTCGCCATACCATCTCTCAACAACTTCATGTTGGATATTCCAAGATGTGCCAATCTCTTATGCCAAAGCTCGTAATTGTCTGGCATTGACACTGCAAGGGCTGTATCAGACTCTGCAAGAGATTTAAATTTGTAAACTCCATTCTCACTCTTACAGTTCCAAATTACTTCTCCATTTACACAACATTCACTCTTGTCGTATATATCACACCCATTCTCGGAAAAAACAACTGTATAGTTTCTACTCACCAGTGTATCCACACTCAACAAATTAGCTGATAAACCTGGAACATACTTTACCTCTTTCACGCCAAACTGCACATTCTCATTTTTAATAACATCACCTGAGCCTCGTGCATACAATTTTTGACCATTAGCTACATTAATATCAACTACACTATTAAAGTCTTTATAATTCGCTAGCCAATCCTTGCGGTGAGTCATATGAGAAGACGCTCCTGAGTCCACTATCCATTCACGGTCATCACTCTTGACAGTATTATATGCAGCCAACATAGTATGACCCTTCTTCTGACTATTTGCACTAGGATTCTTAGGGCAAGTCAATGCTTTATGCGGTCCGTTGCATATAAAGCATCTTATCTCTTTCTTCTGCTGTTCACGCTTCTGCTGCGTTTGCTTCTGCTGGTTGCTTTTGTTGTTCATGAAACTACTCTTGTATCTTGAACGATTATCTCTCATAATCAAAGCATTCTCATTGGAAGTCGACGGTATTGGACTATCCAGTTGCAGCAATTTCGTTTTTACATAATTAGATGTCAGGGTAATGTTCGAATTCTCTATCGTCATCTTCAGGGGATAATACTCTTCAGTAAGACCTTGTAACATTAGAGCAGCTAGAAGTTCGTCATCAATCGCTTTGCCAATTTCGCGTAACTGCTGAGCTACTGCTAAGATTTGAGTGACATACTCCTTCATACAACTAAATTGCTCTAACTTAAAGCCTACTAGTCGTCCCAATAACCGACATCTATTTAAAACTCCTTGATCCTGGCAGGTACTCTCTATTGCTTGCCAAGTCTCTTTCGCTGTAGTAGCATTTACAACATGTACTAGCAGATCAGTATTGAGCATCAGGCAGATCTTAGCGCGTGCCTTCTGATCCCTCTTCCTTGCCTCCTCGTCTCCGGCAGCTGGTGTGGATTGTACACAGCTCCACAAATCATCGTGAATTAATGACATCTCCATCAAAAATTTCCACGAGGAATAGTTAGACGATCCTTCTAATTTTCCAAATGATGGAAGACTACTGTTAGTGCTCATACTGCTCATACTCGGTTTATTGCTAGTGCTTTTACTCGGGTTATTGCTACTAATGCTCATTATGTTGTATTCTTCAAATATCAATTTAGTGTGCTCCTATCTGCAGCCAGAAAGACTTACGACTGTGAACCTGTCCTAGGCAGCGCTGGTCAGTCCTGGGCAGTTCTGAGTAGTCCTGGTCAGTCCTGGTGCTGGGTAGCGCTGAGCAGTCCTGGGCCCATAACCTGATAGGAATTTGCTTCAGCCAGCACACAAATAACGTATAATAAATAATGTTAATTATTTATTTACATTTAAATCAATATAATACAACATGTGTATATAAAAAATAAGTTATTATTTTTTACTCAATATAACATTGTTCTTCTCTCTATATCGAACAACTCTCTATATTCAAATATAAAATACATGTCACATATAAACTACTGTAACCAGCCAGTCTTACAATGCATCCTCTGATACACAAAGCAGGTCTCATTTACAACACACACACAGTTGGAACTTTAAGACTTCAATTTTCAATCCTTAATAAAATAGTTTCTACTCCTTTGTTCAAATTTAAATACAGTTTTTTTAATTGTAGTGGAGTGTTTGCTGTATTCTATTTTACAAAAAGGGTTTTTTGTGGTTCATATAGATATTTATTATTTAATATGTTGAACCAAATTGGGTTTATTCATCATCATTCATCAACTTGCCCTTATCCCATATGGAGGGTCGGCACAGTATGTGCTGCTCTTCCATACATCTCTATCTATTGTTTTTTAATTATATTTTTAACAATTTATTATTTTATTACATAACTATTTAAGTAAAAGAATATAATGGCTACACATTAGCATTTGAAGATTTAAGTTCACTTCATCTTACTTCTTACAATGTGATAGTTTGTTAGAGTTTGTGGCATAATCTGCTCAATACATCTTTATGAAATTTGGTATCGATATAGAGGATAATTTAAAAGAAGACAGCTATAGCTACTAAGTAGGTAGAAGTAGACTGAGGCTGTATTTATGACTATGACAATATAACAAAAAGCCTTTGTATAAATCCAAAACATACAAACAAAAACTTTTTTTTATCATGTATTAACCAGCGCTTGACCACTATCCCACCTAGACCGAAGTGAAGATGTGGTCGAAGGATGGTACGCGCTAGTTCAGTAAACACTACTACTACTGCTACTTTGTTGTAAACATTTCAATTGGTACTAAGTTTAATAACTTTTGAAGGCATAGCATTACACAAACACAAAAGTATGCTCATACTCAAAAATAAATAGTTTGTAGACATAAACTCAACATAAAAAAAGTTTTTTGAAGTAAAGTAAAAAATCTTATCTCTTTTTTGTCACTAGACATTATATTCAAATAATTTTGGACGGTGAGTTAGCATCTGACTTTTAGTGGTTAGTCTCTAACATTAAAATCTTTATCATCATCATCCTCCTTATCCTACTCCCGTAGGGTCGGCGCAACAGGTTTTTGTCATCCAAATAACTCTATCACACGTCATCTTAGTCATCACTCCCTTCTTGATCATGTCACCTTTCACGCAATCTATCCATCTTTTTTTAGGTCTACCTCTACCGGTGTCCCCTTCCACAGTCATAACTAACATTCTCCTTGTAACATGCGATTCATCCCTCGTAACATGCCCATACCATGCTAACCTTTTACTCCTTACCTTCTCTACCACTGGGGCTACTAAAATCTTTATCATTACTCTTTTTGACCGACTTCCCAAAAGAAGGAGGTACTCAATTGAGTACCTCCTTCTTTTGGGAAGTCGGAAAAAACATACAGACGAATTCGTCTGTATGTTTTTTTTTTTATTTTTTATTTTTTTTATGTGTGTTACGGCATAACTCCGCCCCTGGTAGACCGATTTTGAAAATTCTTTTTTTATCCGAGAGGTAGTGCTTGCAGGTGGGTCCCATTTTTTTGTTTGATTTTTGTAATGTACTTTGATTGTGCGAAAGAGGATATGCTTAAGAAGGGAGTGGATTCAGATATGAACTGATAGAAATGTATGGAAGAGTACATACTGTGCCGACCCTCTGTAGGGACAAGGGCAAGTTGATGATGAAGATGATGATTACTAGCCACTTCTATCTAACCTTAAATGATTGAGAGTTGAGACAATAAATGGTGAAAGGTAGTAAAATATTTATGTTGCTAGCGAGCCCCCTCAGGTTACTTACCGACCCATTACCGTCCATCTTCATCGCAATTGCATGATTGGACTATACTAAGTTGAAGTTTGAATTCAAAATTAATAAAAACAATAAATTAAACATGCAAAAAAATATAAAAGTGTCTACTCGTACTTCTCGAAACGTCAATGAGAAAGGAAAGAGAATAGAAACAATACAACGCAAGAGACTATTGGAAAAAGAAAAACAAAAGCGTCAAGAAAATCTTGGAATTGAGACGGTATATGCTAGAGGCCTACGAGATAAACGTAAAACATTAAGGAATGAATCTGAGCAACAATGCGAACTGCGATTAGAAGATAGACGTCGTAAGCAAAAACTAAAAATAGAAAATGAGACTAAAGAGCAGCGCGAAAAACGTTTACTAGTTCTACGCCTTAAACAAGCTTTAAGAATAGCCAATGAAACTAAAGAGCAGCGCGAAAAAAGACTCAAAGCATTACGACTTAGACAAGCACACAAACTAGCGACTGAGACTAAAGAGCAGCGCGAAACACGACTTCAAAATCAACGTCGTAGATACTCACAGAAAATGGCAAATAAAACGCAACAGCGCATAACAGGAACACAAAAGATTAGGACAAAACCACAGAAAAAAGCAAAAACAACAAAACAGCGAGCAACACTCTCACAAGGTCTGTGGTGCCAAAGAACTAGGAACTCGTCGTCAATAAATATCTTAGCTTGATCTTTTAGGTAACAGTAGGCGCGTTTTAGTTCCTGAAATATCGTATGATCTAATGTTAAGAAATAATAATTGTTAGTGTTGGTTTATAGAATTCAACTTTAACGTGTAACATTTGAATTTTAACATGAAGTACCCGTTTTCTTTTTAAGCTACATAGAGACACGTTTTTGTAATATTTCGCTCTAAGTTAACGTTTTATCCAAAATTATTTTAAAGTTATATTTTGACTTTGTGCTCAGATTGAAAATTAAAAATTAATATCGAGAGAATTTAATACTTTCGTTACAATTCCGATTTCTCTCCACAATATCTTTTTTTGTCAATTGTTTCTCATTTTCGATATCTAACCTTAATTTAGCTACGTTTTAAGACAATGAAAGCCATAGGGTAGTAAAAGAATTATGTCGCTAGCGTCTCCTCTATTGTAACTAACCTTACTCTGTCGACAGTCGACTATATTATTACTTGGGATTAAAAATTAATGAAACAACTAAACTGATTTAACGGTACTGATCCTTGCTTCAGAAACGGACAGTGCGAAAAGAAAGCTAGCAGAAACTAACGACGCAAAACGTCTACGCTTGGATAAACAAGAACAAAGGTTGCAGAATGCGTCTCTAGGACAACGTGAATTAAGATTGCGTAATACACGCGGTAGACAACCTCTAAAAATAGCAAATGAGACTCAAGAACTGATCAAAACACAAGATGGCCGCCATAAAAAAGAGCTTAGAAAAGCATACGAGACAAAAGAGCAACATGAAACACGGTTACAAGATGGCCGCCGTAGACGAGCTCTTAAACGGAAAAGAATTGGGCATCGCGAAACAAAAGTGCAGAAAAAACATCTAAAACTCACACATGGAAGAAGAAACAGGCAACAGCAGCTCCAAACGCAAATACAAGATCCACATAATATACTGGAACTTCCAATAAACATTGAAAAACGAGAAAAATGCGAAACAAACCAAGAAAGACAATTAAATCTTAATTTTCAAGCATTGAGAAGAGTTAATGCACACGTAGACTTAGTCGAAAGGATCATTTACACATTCTGCGGCAAAACATGTGAAATGTGTACAAAATGAATTCATAAGTACAATATCAGTGAAATATTCTGATAAACGCAGCTGGTACAGCTAGCAATCCAACCAACCCTTAATCTCAATATTTAGAAAGTTCTATAAACGCTGGATCAGAGCGATAGAAGGAAAAAAATAAAGGAAATATTTTCGTATTCGAAAAGACTCAAATAATTTACCACCAAATTAATTATTTTTTATATTGTACTAGGGGGATGGGTGAAACGTATAGGCAAGGGAAATGTCCTTATTCTGTGCGGTCCCCTCTGTTGATTTAAATTAGGCAACGCGTCTGCAAATGCAGTCTATGGGCAGCGGTCGTTTCGCTTGCCCGTTTGCTTATACTACTATGAAAAAATGTTGTTAACAATTAAAATAAAAGTTTCTTTAGTTTTCTGATTGACTTTATTTTTTTTATATTACTTTTTCTTATGCTGTCTTAGTCAAATGGATTTTAGTTTAAATGTAGGTTTATAAATACAGTGTAAACTCTATATAACGACACTGAAGGGACTATCCATTTTTGGCGTTATAGAGAGTTGTTGTTAAATGGAGATAAGAAAAATCAGAATTAGAAAAAGAAAAGTTTATTTCAAAATAGTGTCGGTAGTTATCTAGTAGTTACGTATTTAAAAATAATCTTATTTGAACGTTATTGCGTATAGTCTGATATTTTTCTCTGACGTCTTTTGCTACACCAGTAACTGTTTTGTACTTTTTTACTTATTTATTGAGCCATCTTGGCGATAAAAGACAAAAAACGTACACAGTTGCGCAGTTTTTACTAATTTTAAACTTAAAAGGTACTTTTTATTACTCAATTGTGGTCGTTATGAAGAGTGGATGTAATGCTATGTAGAGTGTATTATTGTATGGAAGACAAGCTAAATCAACCAAATCCAGTTGATTTCGACGCTTTAGGGAGTTTGTCGTTAAATCGAGGGACGTTACGTGGAGTTTACACTGTAATATAGAGTACTTAAGTAAGAAATTACTGTACATATACATAAAAAATCGACAATCTGAGCATGCTGTTGTAGTGTGTAAATATTAGATACATAAATTATTAGAAAATCGTAAATTAGGTTATATTTATAAGGTTTTAAATTCCATTCTTAGTATATTGAACAACTTTTATTAACACTTTCACGGCCACGACTTTACATCCAAAAGTCGGCTCGCAAGGACCAGTGGCATTCAAAGTGTAATTGGAAACGTTACAATATTTTTTATTACTAACAATAGCATACGTATAATCGAATTCAATGGAGTAAATAATAATAAGTTTATCTAAACAATTTTATCTTTATAAGGCCAATCACAGAATTACAAAAAAGAACAAACATTTATTTATTTATTTATTTAGTCCATAAATATTAAATACATTCTTATCTTTTACTTTAGGTTCTTAAACCGTTTGGTTTGTGAGAACCCTGCACATTCTCCGTGGGTAGTTTACATTTTTTTTTACTTGCGACTGATACGCCTTATACGTTGCTATACAAACTAAGGACTTGAGACATTAGAATATATAATTGTATTAAATGTGGTGTAAGTTATTGTAAGTATAGATAATATTTGTGTCATCAATTAATACACTGAAACTCTCCAAAATAAATCCATCCGTGACGTGCAAATATAATTTCTCATTTCCATTGAATTTGATTATAGAAACGACTAATTATAGCATAAAAATGTATTACTAGTAACTTACAGCCTTACATAAACGCATAAAGTTAAACTTAGGAATAAACTGAGTATAAGCAAATATTAGTACAAATTTAAGTTTAACTTTATACCGCGTTTATTATAATCATAAGGTTGTTAGAGTTTCTCAGTTTTTATGGACACATTATGGATGTAGAATTTCGATTTAACTAAAACAGATTTAATAAAATAAATTCCGACTAATTGCTAATAGTATTTAAGATTTGGAGTTGTAAATTATTACAATTAAACAATAGTTGTAAATATTTTACTACTGCTTTTAGATCCTATTTTAACAACAAACAACCACTTTTCAACAATATTTTGTTTAAATTTACGCTCAAATATAACATATTCGAGAATCTTAGCTAAAATTAAAATACTCCGTCTAAGCTCTATATTTTTTTTTACAAGTCCAGTATTAGTAAAACTAAAGTCCATATTATTGAAAATTTATATCCCTCCCTAACGTTTTAATATAAAATATGAATCCATCCTGTATCACGTCATAAAAACTAAATAAGTGTTTTCCTTCGATTCTTATACTGATAAGTAGATATTGGGTTGACACTAAATATCACATTTCAAACGAGAGATATTTTGTTTGAAACACAGCCAGAACAAATCTCACAACACCGCAGTGTGATTTCAAAAATTGTAGAAATAATGACCGATAATTCTTATTTGAATTATATTTTATCGAAGTATTTTAAGAATTATAGTGTACATACTAGCCGCACGCAAAAAATTGCCGATAACTACCACCACTGCCAATAACTAACTACCGATAACTGCCACTAACATTAACCGCGTACGACTCTTCTGCTCAGACTGACTGCTTCTGGGGTTGTTTGTTAACGCGTGATGAAGCTATCGGCAAAGCACGAGTGATATTTTGAATTTCAACTGTCGTAAAACGTGTGTAAGATAATTGTTATCTCTGTTTTTCAAAGAGAATGAAAGAGATGGTAATACAAATATTACGACAGTTGGGACAATTCGTAATATTTAGGTAAATTTTTAATTCACTTTACCTTTAATGCAATGTTTTCTTCTATTCTGCCATTAACCTATAACTTCATCTGTGTAATAGATTAAAAATATAATTAATTAGAATAAAAAATCCACATCACCGCTGTGATATCGGGTCGGAATATATTGGTACTGGTATTGAAAAGGATTGGTCTTTTGTTGATGGTTTAGATAATAGATAATATTAAGTAGATATAAGAAACATGAATATGGCAACATTAAACGCCACCCAGTTGCCTCTGTTTTTTTACTAACACTAAGTTAATTTAAGGTATGACATGTATTTGTTTGCGTTTTAACATTGGAGACCTACGGTTAATTTAATAGATATTATAACCTATAAGCCAGTAATATTACAAGTAAATTACCTTAACAATTCAAAAACTGACAATAGACAACCCTACCCTATTTAAAGGGTTATTTTTAGTGTTGCCATTTCATAACATAATTTTAAGACTCTAAAAGTCGGGTAATTGCCGTTCAATTTGTACATAAATATGTTAGATAATAGAAAATATAAAACTGAAAATATAATATGCTAATTAGGATGTTTAGATAACATGTAACTATGAACATATTTTTTACTTTGTAATGTAACGTTAGATTCATTTATAAAGTAAAAAAAATACGTTATATGTAGGTAAGATTTATAATATTTTAGGTAATAGGAAATTCATACAAAAATCCATTTGACTATTATTAACTAAACTACTAATACTAATTATATTTTATATTTATATTTTTTGTACTATATCTATACTGTAAAATATTTTTCTATAAATAATTTATCTATTATAAACAATGCCTTTCCAAATTAATTAATGCCTAGTTAATTACTATATTTATTACCAAAACATTTGGTTACGAATTAAAACGGAAAAAACTCTTGGAATGTACTCACTATTACTATTTATAAGTGTTTTTTAATAAACGACAAATCTTGAACAAACCGCTCAACAATATTGTAATTAATTGGACACCTACAAATGTTTACTATAAAACATAAAAAAATAATAAACCATAAATAAATAAATAATGGAACATATAATAAAAAATCCATTTCAAACGCTCAAAAATACGAGTTTATACAAGTGCTTTACAAATTGCTAAGCTTAACAAACATTAGTTTTAAAAAACAAAAATGTTTACTAACTACATTTAACAATGCTCTAAAATTTGTTATTAACACCTTTCGAATTACATTCTCTTCGACAAAACTTAGGGCCTGTCCCACCACTGGCTGATAGAGGCTCAGATAGCTTAAAAATAACATTACTGTCAGATAACAAAATCCGATATTTCCATCACATATTTTACACGTTGGATTGTTACAGTCAATTTACAATTTGGTGGGACAGGCCCTAAGAGAATATTTATCAATACAAGTGTATGTCAGTCGACATCCACACTAACAATATCTTAAAGATCAGTCCAATATACTTTTAGTATTTCGATTTAAAAAAATTGCATCGTGTTTGTCCAACTTTGAGGTTATATTTTTCTTAACCTCAAATATATTCTTCGAGCTTCAACCAGACATTCTGCTAAGTTCTTGGATTATCACAATAGACATGTTTAGTTTTTACGGACAGGAAGCATTGTTTAATAATTTTCTACAGCTAAAATTTAACTAAAAACAGCCAATTTAAAGGGGGAAAAGCCGTATACACTAGTTATAAAAACCTAGTAACTTTTCAATTCTTCAAATCAACTGTTCTAAAATAATTTTTATGATACTCATTTTTTAATGTTTGTACTCTTATTGTCAGATACATGTTTTCTTTGTGTTATGAGGTTATGACAATATAAAATTGAAATTAAGCAGTTATAGATATTTCGGGTATTTGTTGCCATAATTGTCAATTTAATTATCTTTGTTTGTACTAATTTACGTATGGTATTATTTTGTTAAATACGTGTTGCGAATTTAAAAATGGTTTCATGAATAAAGCAACTTTAAATGTGAGAATCGTGTATTTATTTTTGTCCATGCCTTTCTTCTAGTTACTTCTACGTCAATAACATAATAGCATTTTTGTTATAAGATGACAAACGAGCAAACAGCAACTGGAATTCGCCAAAATAGCGAAATGACCAATGCTCAAGCTATATGACATTGATAATCAAAATTACGCGCAACCTTGGTCAATTTAATTCAAAATTACTCATTTGAATCTCAGAAATTTAATTTTATCAATAATTATTTTGTTGTTAATCTATATCTATACTAATATATACTATTATACTTACCTATACCTATTACCTACATTACTTATCTATACTCTATATACTATATACTATTATTTTTTTTTATTACTATAGTCAAGCGTAAACACACTACTTCGTGGCGTAAGATGTCAACAAACATAGCATGTTTTTGAATTATTATTTCTTTAATTAAAAGCCCTACACTTACGACACGCTTTAGGCTATATATTTTCACGTTATTAAACTTAGAGCATATATAAATTAGCAAAAATGCCTTCATGTGGGAAAGGTATCATAAACTACAAGCTGACAACATCAAGGATGCAAGGTTTCTATGGTTTGTCATCAAGTCATGTCATTTTGACATTGCATTTGAGAATTTGACAAATGTAAACAACAAAATAAAATTATTATAATTTCATACAGATGAAGCCGCATGACAATAACTAGTATCATGTAAAACTACATGTATCAGCGTGCTTTTTGTGGAATTTCGATTTTATAACAATGGCGACATTGACACGTGTAGTTGCCGCCTCCTCATTGGTCAAAATATGACTGTTTCAATATGACATTGTTAGTTCACAAAATTGCCAACGCCAACTGCCATATGACCCTTTTAAATCTATAAATATCACTATAAGTTTTTATTATTTATACAAAGGAAATTGCTTTGTTTGTCCGTCTTCTTTTCAATAACTATTAAATATATCCGTTTGTTAGTAATAAAATAACAAACATTATCATTGGTTATTTCCATTTTCAAATACGTGTTTTGTTTTTCTACCGATAGATGGCGTTCAAACTTTTTTTTAAATATGTAGATTGCGATGTAAAGGATCACGCGGACTGAGTGACTTTCGTCGTGTGGACAAATTTCGTTATCGCTTCTCGGCCTTTTGGCTAAGATCAAAGTGTAGTATCTGTTCTTTTCAGCTTAATATCTGAAAGTTCCCGCACTGCGGGACCAGTATATTAAACTGATTTTTGTAAAACGACGGGATGTTCGGGGCTCGCTCCACTCCCGTCACGGGTCGGCCCGGCATTGCAGTGCCGCCGGGATCGGCCCACATATTAATCCTACACAAAAACAACACCTGGCACCTGGCTAAAAATAGGCAGTGGTACTGGCCTGGCATGGATTTGATTGACAAAACTGGCGCCAGTAAGTAAATGTTAATTTAATCGTTTACTTTATTGTAACGAAAAAATTGTTGTGTGTCATTACTGGCTTTGCCATTTTATCCTGGTACCACAATAAATAGCAATAGCCATGTATAATATATATAGTTACTATGGTAACGGTAACGGTAATTTTGACATTTCCAATTGAAAATATGACAAATATAAACGAAAAAAATAACGTCTTTATAATTTCATGCGGATGAATCCGCACGGGAACAGCTACTAGCTGTCAGCTAGTAATTTATAAATATCCTTGTGTACATTTTGCGTTATCTCTCGTAGAAAAGCTTAGGCTATTTATAATTTGTTTCATTCATTAATAGATAGCGTTAGTTTTGATTGGGATTTTGACTATCGGACCTCAGGTAACGTGAGATTATGTGAAAATATTTCAAGCGAAGTGTCAACTACTACTCTATATATTTTTTGAATCTCTTTGGTCTTATTACATTTTTATATCGATTTAACATTTTTCTAGGTAAGGGAGAGTTGACTGCTTTTTAAAAATAAAACAACATCAATGTCAATAACATATTCTTAAATTATAAGTTACAATATACGTAAAAATTCACTGCATAAGTTTATACATATTGACATTTCTTTCCTTCTCTTGGACAGGAGAAAGAGACAGATATAAGTTTACAAGTGTCACTGCAATCGAATTTTAAGTTTGATAAAAATGCTATGTATCCATATTGGATTTTGTTGAAATATCAACATTATTCGTATCGTCGTTAGGTTCAGTTTTGTTTGACTGCGGCTCTGTGACGTCATCAGTTTTCGTTCCATCGGGCACGTCGGACGCCTTCTTGAATTTGTTCACGTCTGGAATTAAAGAAATAATCTATATCTATACTAATATAATAAAGTGTAAACACACTTCTTTGTTATTTAGGATGCAACAGCGTATTGTTGGATAATTCTTTTTTAATAAAAAGTCCCAATATTATTAAACTTTGGAAGAAAATAATTTGAACAAATGTAAGCAAAAAAGGAAAATTTTCATAATTTCATGCGGGTGAAGCCGCACGGGAACAGCTACTAGCTGTCAGCTAGTAATTTATAAATATCCTTGTGTACATTTTGCGTTATCTCTCGTAGAAAAGCTTAGGCTATTTATAATTTGTTTCATTCATTAATAGATAGCGTTAGTTTTGATTGTGATTTTGACTATCGGACCTCAGGTAACGTGAGATTATGTGAAAATATATTTTTTTATATTTCTATATATTTTTTTATATTTCTATATATTTTTTGAATCTCTTTGTTCTTATTACATTTTTATATCGATTTAACATTTTTCTAGGTAAGGGAGAGTTGACTGCTTTTTAAAAATAAAACAACACCACCAATGTCAATAACATATTCTTAAATTATAAGTTACAATATACGTAAAAATTCACTGCATAAGTTTATACATATTGACATTTCTTTCCTTCTCTTGGACAGGAGAAAGAGACAGATATAAGTTTACAAGTGTCACTGCAATCGAATTTTAAGTTTGATAAAAATGCTATGTATCCATATTGGATTTTGTTGAAATATCAATATTATTCGTATCGTCGTTAGGTTCAGTTTTGTTTGACTGCGGCTCTGTGACGTCATCAGTTTTCGTTCCATCGGGCACGTCGGACGCCTTCTTGAATTTGTTCACGTCTGGAATTAAAGAAATAATCTATATCTATACTAATATAAAGAGATATATTTTTGTATGTATTGAAATGACTCAAAAACTATTTGATTGATTTCAAAAGTTCTTTCACCATTATAAAGCTATGTCAGTGAGTAACATGGGCTATTTTTTTTTATATTTCTATATATTTTTTGAATCTCTTTGTTCTTATTACATTTTTATATCGATTTAACATTTTTCTAGGTAAGGGAGAGTTGACTGCTTTTTAAAAATAAAACAACACCATCAATGTCAATAACATATTCTTAAATTATAAGTTACAATATACGTAAAAATTCACTGCATAAGTTTATACATATTGACATTTCTTTCCTTCTCTTGGACAGGAGAAAGAGACAGATATAAGTTTACAAGTGTCACTGCAATCGAATTTTAAGTTTGATAAAAATGCTATGTATCCATATTGGATTTTGTTGAAATATCAACATTATTCGTATCGTCGTTAGGTTCAGTTTTGTTTGACTGCGGCTCTGTGACGTCATCAGTTTTCGTTCCATCGGGCACGTCGGACGCCTTCTTGAATTTGTTCACGTCTGGAATTAAAGAAATAATCTATATCTATACTAATATAAAGAGATATATTTTTGTATGTATTGAAATGACTCAAAAACTATTTGATTGATTTCAAAAGTTCTTTCACCATTATAAAGCTATGTCAGTGAGTAACATGGGCTATTTTTTTTTATATTTGTTAGAGTTTGTAGCCTAAACTGCTGGATCGATCTTAATGAAATTTGAATGTAGAGAATAGTCTAGAAGAATACATAGTCTCACTTTTCTTTTTTTATTTCACGCGGACGGAGTCGAGGGCGAAAGCTAGTATACAACTCGAATTCTTTAACATAAGACAACAAACAATTAAAAACAGTACAACTAGAAAGACACTTACCTAAATCTTTAACCAAACTCTGTGTATGTTCGGAGAATAATTTAATATCAGGTGGGTTACTCGGATTGTCATTCTGCAGCACAAGGATAAGATCCTCTTTTAAAATATTCACTTTCCGAGCAGATCCTATATACTGTAATATACTGTGTAAACCTTCTTGTGATAATCTGTAATTAAAAGTTTGAACCTTTGCAATTCATCATCCACTTGCCCTCGTCCCTTATGGAGGGTCGGCACAGTATGTGCTCTTCCATACATCTCTATCAGCCGTCATATCTGAATCCACTCCTTTCTTAAGCATATCCTCTTTCACACAATCCATACTTTCTTCGGTCTTCCTCTTCCTTTGTAGCCATCCACATTCAATCTTAACACTTTCTGGTTTATGTCCCTATCGTTTTGAACCTTTGCTTAATTATCTATACTAATATTATAAAGAGGAAAGATTTGTATTTTTGTATGTATTTGATTCACGCAAAAACTACTGGGCCGATTTTAAAAATTCTTTCACCATCAGAAAGGTAATTTATCTGTGAGTAACATAGGCTATATTTTATTATTACTAATGTTTAGGAACTATTATTATTGAATAACTAGGAAAAAACAGAATTAATGTATCCCACGGGAACTGTAAATATATCCAGGATCAAAAGCCTATGTTTTCCAGACTATTCTCTACATTTGTGGTAAATTTCATCGAGATCTGGTCAGTTTAGACTACAAACTCTAACAAACATCCATCCATCCAAACTTTCACGTTTACATTAGTAAGAAGTAAAATCTTCAAACATAATCATTAAGCATTTACTATAGAATAAGTTAACAGAATTACATTGATAAAGCAAATGTACAATATTGGATGGATGGATGGATGGATGTTTTTTTTTCATATTTCTTAAACAGCTTAACTGATGTCTATGAAATTTGTCACAAGTAAAGTAGTCTGAAAGAACACATACTGAGTTTTTTTTAAATATTTATTTAAAGAGAATAACTACTACTATAAAATTTAAGTCCATCTATAGCTAAATAATCTAGATCTTTAGCCTTACCTGAAAGGGCAGGTCATATTCTTATTATCACATCTAACAAACGTCTTTACTCCAGTATTAATTATTTTCAAACTACCCTCATTCTTCTGCACAATATCTTTCACTATATTTGACACTAAATATATATTCTTCTTTTTCCCAACATGACATCTAGTTAAAAGACATTTAGAATCAAAATCTTCTTTCAAATCGTAATACTCTTTGATAGAAGGAAATACATCTTCATCATCACCGGAGAAGAATACAAAAGGATCCTCTCTATATCCACCCATTCTTCTTCTCTTTATCGGTGGTTCTTTTTTATTTTCTTTAATCTCTGTGTCGGTCTTTTCTTCGACGGTCTTCTCCCACGGGAGTAGACCCGTCTTCTCAAATACAGCAACGAAGAATCCACCCGTATCTTGGTGATGAGGTAATATTCTTATACTGGAAATAAAAACATTTAATTAATAGTTGGATTCTATAGAAATAAGGAATTATGTGTACATACTAGCTTTCGCCCGCGTCACCGACCGCGTGGAATTAAAAAAAAAAACTTATACATATGTGAAAAATGTTACCGAGATCTATATAGTAACAAATATTATCCATCCATTCATCTAAACTTTCGCATTTATAATTTAGTAAAAGTAATGTTTACTTTGGAAAGATTTTGGGTTTAAATTAAGTTTTTTTTAAATCTGTAATTAAAGCGTTTTAAGGTAAAATGGTTTAGGTATGCATGTTGTAACCAGCTTTTGCCCGCAACTCTGCGTGGAATTAGAAAAACTAAAGTAAGTTGCCTTTGTGTTCTTAAAGACCTATACCATATTTCAATAAAATCCATTTAGCAGTTTATGCTACAAACTCTAACAAACATCCATCCATCCAAATTTTCATATTTATAAAAGTAAGATTTCTCATTTCTATTGATTATAGCGGGGACGCACAAAAAGGATATTTCTCCTTATGAATTCTCCTGACAAATCTCCTTCCCCTTCCCATTTCCTTGTAACCAACATCACACAAATTTTACAAGTATTTGACTGTTTTTCATAATAAAAACGAGATTATTTATGCGTTGGGCAGAATAAAAGGTTTTTCGTAACTCACTAATTTATCCACTATTTTAATTATACACATCTTTCTTGCCGTCTTCTCATCCCTCCTTTTCCTTCTCATACATCCATCTCCTTCTATCAAATTCACCTAAAATTCTTTTTCGTTTAGAAACCACAGATCTACAATTGAATTCTTACCATTTGTCCAAATTATATTTCTCCAGATCTTCAGGTTTTGGTGGGAACATTTGCGGTCTGACCACGGTCTGCCATTTCTCTGGCACATCTTCATATTTATCATAAAATACCATATCCTTTGAAGCTGGTCTCCAATGTGTCATACCTTGAATTACCATTAAAATTTAAAATAAATTTGTACGGCCAAGTGAAACGGATCTTGTTTTGTGAGTTTACAATCTGACAGATGGAAATTTAATGGAATTTCGAGTATAAATGTGGCCGTATTATTTACACGCTGTTAAATGTCGATTCGGCAGATTTATTTACGAAACTGAGAATTATTACAAAATTAGTTCCAATACCATAAAATTTGGATGTAGTTTTACCAATTTTTTTTTATAAATGTTCAATGAAATTTACAGATAGTCAAATCTCTACATCTTACTAATAATATAAATGCTAAAGTTTAGATGGATGGATGGATGTTTGTTAGAGTTTGTAGCCTAAACGGCTGAACGGATGTAGATTAAATTTGGCGTACATAGAACATAGTCTGGGACGAACACATAGGCTACTTTTTTTTAAATTCCACTCGGACTGAGTCGCAGGCAAAAGCTAGTTTAGTAATATCTGTAAATTGTAAAAATATTAGATTAGCTTTTGTCCGCGATGTTGTCTGGAATAAAAAAAATCAGCCCATGTGTTCTTCCAGACTATGTTGTATGTATGACAAATGTCATTGATATCTGTTAACCCATTTTGAACATACATGTAACAAATATTTATCCATCTAAACTTTCGCATATATAAAATTAGAAAGAGAATAAGGCTAAACTTGATCAACTCATTAAGTCACTCACCCTTATGGAACTTCAATCCTGGCAGCATATCGGAGACATCCACCAGTCGAACACTGTCTCCAGTCTCCTGCAGCAGACGGTGCACCACAGCCTCATTCTCCACAGGGTTGAAGGAGCACGTGGAGTAGACCAGCCTACCTCCTACCTCCAGCAGTTCACAGCCACGACGGAGAACACGGTACTGGATACTGGTGAAAAATGTACAGTCAAGGAAATCCACAGTGATATATTTACAAATTGCCTTGTAACGATAAACGTTGCACAAAGGGATATTAGTAAAAAACAATTAGCTGTGTATTCCTACTTATTGTTCCCGCGTCATCTAAATGTGAACAAAACGTTCAAAGAACTCGATATTAAAGTTAACCACCGCCATATTCCCAAATTGTACATAAAACATTGGTAAGGGTTGAACCTGGGCATGTACAATATAAAAGTTTTTAGAATAAACTAGCTGTTCCCTTGCGACTTCATCCGCATGAATTTATGAAAAGTTTATTTTATTGTTTACATTTATCAAATTATTAATTGCAAATGTCGAAATGACATGATATGATGACAAACCATAGCAACCTTGTTTCCTTGATGTTGGCAGCAACTTATGGTCTCTTTCCCACATTAGGGTTTTTATCCAAAATATTTACCCCCTAAGTTTAATGGCGTGAAAATATATAGCCTAAAGCGTGTCGTAAGTGTAGGGCTTTTTTTAAAAAAAAGAATTATTCAAAAATATGCTGTGATTGCTGACATCTTAGGCAACAAAGAAGTGTGTGTTTACGCTTTATTATATTAGTATAGAGTATAGATAAAAGAAAAATTGTGTATGATTTTTTTTTCACTAAAATTTGTAAATATCCTCAGTTTATATTATTAATTATTATTATATAATCTATACTAATAGTATAAAGAGGAAAGATTTATATTTTTGTTTATATTGAAATAACTCAAAAACTACTGGGCCAATTTCAAAAATTCTTTCACCATTAACAGCTACGTTATCAGTGAGTATCATAGGATATTTATTATCTCACGCGAACTAAGTAGCGTGAAACAATTAGTAAAGACAGATAAGTCAAAAACATACCCATGTAGATTATTCCCATTTCCGGTGGACCATTTGAGCCAAATATCCGGGTTCTTGCGGAGAGTCGCGTCTCCTGAACACGGCACATCACATAGAATACGGTCGAATTTTAAAGGCTTTGTTTTCGTAGGATCCTAGAATGAAAATTACATACATCTTACTAATATTATAAATGCGAAAGTTTAGATGGACGGATGTTGGTTAGTTCGTAGCCTAAACGGCTGACCGAATCTCGACGAAAATCGGCATAGACGTAGAGGATAGTCTGGAAGAACACATAGACTACTCACTTTTTTTTAAATTTCAACGGACGAAGTCGCGGGCGAACGCTAGTAATAACATAAATGGATATAAATGGATTTATGAGATTTATCTTTTTTTAAGAGTAATGTTAAATTCCATCACATCTAAAACAACAATTTCAAAAGTTTTGATATGGTGAATTTGGTGATGATTGCTACCTTATCGTCAGTGGTGATGAGAGCCGGCATCAGTGCGGAGTCGTGGTTGGTGATGAGTATGCAGGGGGAGTTGAGCCGCTTGGCCTGGTGCACCAGCATGTAGCATCTACTATTGTCTACATCATTCGCCATCACAAAACCTGTAATCACCAATATTCATCATAATATGAATATCATCAATAGAAAAAAAATCAAAATTTTCGGAAAATTTGATTATTACCAAAAGAGCCAGAAAAGTCAACAATACTTTTATATGGATGATGAAAATGATATATAACACTTCTGTGTAAATTTAAAACTTTAAAGGAATAAATAATTTAAGTGAATTTAAAAACTTTAAATTCTTGTCTTGTAAAAAATGTACATTTTGAATACTGACATTTTTCTATTTAACTGATGTTGCAGGAGAAAAGTACAATCAAGGAATCTGGCGATGTATCTGAAAAGCTACTCGCTTGAACGTTTTGTAGGCATTGAGATGACACGGAACTAATAGGATTTTTTTTTTATCCGAGGGGAATCCTTATGCATACTGCCGTCCCCGGGGGGGGGGCGCTGCATTTATGTGGGATTCTCCTCTGCGAGGCATACCCACCAAAACCCTCGGTTCCTCCAACGCATTAGGTCGGGGCCACGGGCACGCTATTGCTTACGTCCGCGACCCCGCCTGCGTCAGCTGCCATTGGCAGCACCCTCTACAATTAATAGGATGGAGTTTTTAAAAGTGTGTAATAAAAAGGTCGGTCAATACTACACAGATAATTGCTTTTTATTATTATCCCGTCATATGAAGAGGCGGATTTTATCTCATTGTAAGATACAACAATATTTCTGTAAATGAAACACTGGATTTCCGCGACTGTATGGAATAATCTATACTATTATAATAAAGCGTAAACACACACTTCTTTGTTGCCTAAGATGTCAGCAATTACAGCATATTTTTAAATAATTACTTTTTTAATAAAGAGCCCTACATTTGCGTCACGCTTCAGGCTACATATTTTAACGCCATTAAACTTAGGGGGTAAATATTTTGGATAAAAACCTTAATGTTGGAATGACACCATAAGTTGCTGCCAACATCAAGGAAGCAAGGTTGTCATCATGTCATGTCATTTTGACATTTGTAATTGATAATTTGACAAATGTAAACAATAAAATAAAATTTTCATAATTTCATGCGGATGAAGTCGCATGGCAACAGCTAGTCATTAAGAAAACAAAAGAACTAACTATACTCTGTTTCCATTAACTTTTTAAACACGGTAGCCTCACTTGCACAAAGTTTAACTTACCACTTGGTACATTATCTTCATCTGCATGTAAAAATTCTATCAGCTGAGCAGTCTTCGACCCTGGCGCTGCACACATATCTAATACCTGGAAGAGATTACAATATGGATTATGAGTAAAAATGTTGAATATTTAAACCTTCATTTGTATAAGGACTTTTATTGTCTTGTCTATCGTCTTGCCAGCTGTTTCCGTGCGGCTAGATCCACATGACATTATAGACACTTTATTTTATTGTTAAAAACTTTCAATTGTCAAAAATCAAATGCACAAATGACAATGAAGGCCTTTGCTACTGGCTAAGGATTAAGGTAACCATGGCTACCATGATTCTTTGCTACTATCGGCTTATACTATTTTGTTCCTTTTCTCACATAGCAATTTTTTACAATTACTTTAGTTTAATCACTTGAAATTATATAGCCTAAAGCCAGCAGTAAGTAGGGCTTGTTATTAAAAATAGGATTATTCAAAAACATGCTGTGATTGCTGACATCCTACATAACAAAAGTGTGTGTTTACACTTTATTATATTGAGTTGTTGCTCGCGACTTGCCCCTCGTGAAATAAAAAACATAGCCTATGTTACTCACAGATAAATTACCGTTCTAGTGGTGAAAAAATTTTTTAAATCCGCTCAGTACATTTTACATGAATACAATACATACAAAAATCCAAAAATACAATTACTTTTTCTTTGTAATATTAGTATAGATAGAGCATAGATAAGTTACTCCAGTGTACTTTAACTATTTTCCATTAAAAGCCTGGTCAAAATCAGATCAGCTAATTTAAAATCAGAATAAACGAGGATTTAACCCTTAAATGCATGATGATGCATTTATACATTAGTCTTTTCTTCCTTACGCAATAGACTATTTTGAAAAATCATTTTTTTTCTTTATTTGTCCCTTATTCTATGTTCAATTTACTACCCGTTTCAATTTATGGTATTTAAAATAAAAAATTTAATTTTCAATTTTAAAAAAAGAACGAAAAAATCGTGCATTTAAGGGTTAAGTGATTTGAAACTACCAATAACTGTCACTCCACAACAAAGTCAAACAGGGTGTAAACTTTACCTTATGATGAGGTTTAACATTGAGTACCACAGGTGGGATCATTGACACCGTCTCCTGTCGTGACACTCCACCAGCCGCTGTCTCCGCTACAAGGAAGTTGTGCAGCTTGTACAATGGTTCATTTCTACGGATATCTGTTCGGGATAGACGAAGTTGCCATGCTATGCCACCGGGATACCTGGTAAGAGAATTTTGGTGTTAAATCACAAGCTATTGAAGTTTAAAAAAATCATGTTTAATCAAAATATATTGAACAAGTTGATGCAGCATTAAAAGACACATAAAAAAGTAATAGACAGGATTTTTTTAATATTATAAGGCATACAAGCGTTTAGAGACCCAAATTCGCAGATAGAGAAATAAATGCTGCCCATAGACATCTGCAAAAGTAGATGCTTTGCCTTCCTTTATGGATAGAGCAGGGGATGCACATATAGAGGATATTTCCTTGTCTATGCATCCCTACCTGTGTCAAATCTACTTTTCCTTTCCATCCTTTCCTTAATAAGAGGATAGGAAAGTAAAGGGGACTAAAATCGGGCCTTCAACACACATTTATTAGATTGTATGCAGAAACGCTTCTATTAGCTACATGTGTTCATTGTGGTTGTGATATTGCACTATTAAAAAGTTCCTAACACATTTTATAATTATGAAATAGTGATTTAATATAAGTGTATACACACCATGGTAAGCTTATAGGTTTAATTTCCTCTTCTACACCTTTCTCCTCATTTTCAATCTTCACATTTAATAATTGTGAGAAATATTCACTTTTTACAATATTCAATAATGCATTCGCCTCAGCTTTAGAGCCGGTTATTCTGAATGCTGTTGGCAAGTTATCTTTTAAACTCTTCATGAATTCCGACCATTCGTCCTCTGGGCATACTTTTTGTGTCTGGAAATACGAAAGTTACAACTTAAAGTAAACATAATTTTTAAATAATATTGTCAATTATATGGCGGCTGACAATATCCCACAAATTCTCCTATAATACGATAATAAATAATAAGGTAAAACCAATAAGAGGTTATAAAATACATCCAGAGTATTTTGAAAAATTTAAATGAAATATACCTTGTAATACTCCTCAAATGCTGCATTTTCTCTTACAATGTCTTCATAATGTTTACGTGTGTCTTCGCCGGGTTTATCTTGAGGATTTTTTGCCTACGCATACAAAATATTGTTTTAAATTCTTGTATACGTTTACAATATACAGGGTTACTAATTTTTTTACCTTTTCCTTTTGATCTCGTTTACGTTGAGCGAATTTATTAACATTGCGGTTTTTTCGTCCCATTTTAATTCAAACTAAAAGGAAAAAGAAAACTGAATTTGTATTTACAAATTAATTTAACTTTTCCATGTGACAATTGATAAGTGAAAGATGTCATGGATTGTCCGTGGGATAGGGATGGGCATTGATTTAACGAACCAAAAAGTATAATAATTGAAGAAAGCGGTTAATATCATTTTTTAACAGAATCTAATTTTATAACTCCTTGGTTTTCAATTACCATTCAACAGTCATACCAAAACAGCTCTTTTCCACGAGTATACACATTCCAGCATCGGAGTTCTATTTTTGATTCCGGCACGTTAAATATTTTTTTTTACATTAGGTAATATTTATATTTGTTATAATAATATTTTAGTTTTAAAACCACAATCTGAAGGAACGGCGGTTGATAATTTCTGAACGCAGCAATACTTTTATGTAACATGTTAAGTATCTCCTCAATAGATGTCGTTGTTTTATCAACCATCAACGTATTTTATTTTTCTAATTACTATAAAAGATTACGAAAATGACTGATCGACATTCTTCGATATGATAAAATATAACGATAAGTAAAGGATTAGAATTTACTGGAAAAATCTACTCATTAACATGAGTCTGACCCAGTTTCATAGCACACGTCAGGGTTTTCGAGAAATTGCTACCAACCGCTAGATGGCCGAAGGAGTATATAAACCGCGCGAACGTGAATATGGCGCGTTATTTGTGAAAACGGAGTGTTCGAGAGAATTTTAGTGCGAAGAAATAATTATTTAAACGCTATTCCCCTGAAGAAATACGCAAAAATGAGATTTTTCGCGAGTTCAGTGTTAGTATCAACGCTTTTGGTTGTCGGAGTTTACGGAGAAGAGAAATGCTCTCAAAAAAACACGATGTTCGAACAAGATTTTGGTTTAGGTTTGTCTGATGATATACTTACGTCTATGGTGAGTCCCTGGATGTTTAACAACTACTTTCGTCCTTGGAGATATTTGGAGTCTCTTACTCGAGACGTTGGATCGACGGTAAAGATTGACAAAGATAAGTTCCATATTAATTTGGATGTACAGCATTTTGCGCCAGAAGAGATAACTGTGAAGACTGCAGATGGTTACGTGATTATTGAAGCTAAGCACGAAGAGAAGAAGGACGAACATGGATTTGTTTCGAGGCAATTCGTTCGGAAATACGCTTTACCAGAAGGTACTGAGTCTGAGGATGTTGTATCACAGTTATCTAGTGATGGGGTCTTGATTATTTCTGCGCCACGTAAAGAAATCGACGCAAAAGGCGAGAGAGTTGTGCCGATAACTAAAACAGGACCACTTAGAGGTGATTCCAGTGAGAAATCAAAGGGATCGTGCACTGGTGATGAAAAATGTGAATTGTAAAAATATTCATGTTCATCATTACCGATTCGCTTTTGCGTATTTATGTTTTTGCTTTTTATGCTTCAACAAGTTTAAAAGTTTATTTTATAAGACTGATTTTTAATAAAATATGTAAACTTAAAACTGTGTTTTATTTATAAATTAAATTACCTTTTGATTATGACCAAAAAGTTATTAAAACTGCAAACGGCACAAAAATGTTACACTATTTATTTTCCTGTAGAATTGCTTTTATTTAACGACAGGGGCGTTTCGTATTATGTCGTTAGAAATGTTTCGGTTTTTCTTTATCAATTTTCAAACAAACATTCTTTATATTTCTATTCTTGTGAAATGCCAGGTAAAATGTGATGCAAAAGGAAAGGGGAGGGAATTCAGAATTACATAATAAATGTTCATCAAATCAAATAGCTATTTAAAATTAGATTTTTATTTATATTTCTATTCTTGTGAAATGCCAGGTAAAATGTGATGCAAAAGGAAAGGGGAGGGAATTCAGAATTACATAATAAATGTTCATCAAATCTAGCTATTTAAAATTAGATTTTTATTTATATTTATTCATTATTCTTTCCACAATCGTCACCATAAACACTAGTTCTTAAAAGAAAACATTATTTTGTTAAAATTCTGGTACTCAGAGATCTTATAAGCAAAATAAATTTATATAAAATATGCACATGATTGTTTATTTAAATTTAAAAATATTCTCTTCTTAACATTAGTGTATTAAAAGCAAATATTGTTACAATACATATGTACTTATTTCTAAAAATGGTAACATTTATTAAGAAAATTTTATTGATGGCACTATTAAATAGTTATTTTAATTTTCTTATTTCTGATTACTTTTACATTTGTATCGACTTTTAGTTAAATTTAATTTTAAAAATATTTTATAGATTATTGTTAACAACATATTTGTAATCTATGTATACTATCTTTTTTAGAAATTAATGTTTATTTTCATACATTACAACAAACATTTCATACATTGTAGTTAAGTAATAACTAATTCTTGTTTTTATAAAGAGTTTCGTTTAAATAATAAAGAAAGTTAGAGAAATACGTTTTTACATATGAAAAATAAGGAATTAATTTCTTTGCTTAATAAAAAGTGATGTAATAAAGCAATATCACCCCAAGGCCAAGATATCAATATTCTTGTTCTATAGTTTATTATGAAGTAAAAAGTTAAGTGATCTAGGTCTAAAGACATTTAGGGCCTGTCCCACCAAATTGTAAAATGTCTGATAACAATCCGTGTAAAATATGTGATGGAAATATCGGATTTTGTTCCCTTGACAGTGACGTCATTTTTAAGCTATCTGAGACTCTATCAGCCAGTGGTGGGACAGGCCTTTATTGTTACTATTTTCTTTAATGCCCGCAATCGATGTTATATTAACGTACACGCGTATTAATTTCTTGTTTTTTATTCTTATTAGATAATTTAAACCAGCCAGCTTTTTTATTCTGATCTTTAGGCATTGATATCGAACGGGAGACTCTTTCATCTCTATTCAACATTTCATTTGATTGACTTTTCTGTCCTTTACGTGTACTTTCGCTGTTTTCTTTGCCGTTTCTTTTATTTCTATATAATGTAGTACTGGAGCTTGTTAATCGATTTTGACTCTGTGGTCTTTTGTTTAATGTCGTTTGACTGTACGATCTGTTCTTCTGTAACGATGGTTCTTCTTTAGTCTTTTTGTAGTTCTGTTTGGTCTTTTTGGGTCTTTGTTCGTAATGTACGTCCTGTTCGTAGTGTTTTGGGGTCCATGGTGCGAATAAGGAGAAGCTTTTAGTTGTGCTGCGGACTTGTATGTTGGATGACATAACGGATGACACATCGTCTCTAGAACGATTGCGTGTTAAACGACCCGGGTCTGGGATATCTCCAACTGTAAATAGTGTCAAGTTAAAACTGGGTTTTAAAACTAGTGATCAGATAAGAAGTTTTTATTAAGATTTAGAGATAGATTTATAGATATCCAGTGATATCTTACTAATATTATAAATGTATAGATAGATAGCTGTTTGTTATAGTTTACCGTATAAACGGCTAAACGGATCTTGATGAAATTTGGCATTTAGTATGGAAGAACATACTTTTATAAATTCCACAGACTAATTCTATGTTGGAATTTCCTTTCTTATCTTTTAGTACTGATCCCAATTTATCAAACGTTAATAATTTTTTGATTAAATACAATCAGTTATCAGTAACAAATATTTATTAGAAAATAATTCAGATAAGTATAGGATTTACTTGGTATAGACGTAGAGGATAGTCTGGAAGAACACATAGACTACTCATTTTTTTTTTTTATTTCTCGCAGACGGGAGTCGCGTGCGAAAGCTAGTTACTAAATAATTGACTAGTACAAGGTGGACATACCAGTAGTTGCGTGCAAATAAACAACGCTGTGTTGACTTTGATGACTGGACTCGCCTTCTGTGCTGCTCTCACCTGAATTGGTTAACGGCGTTCGTCGACGAGCTCTGGACATAAATGTGTTATCTTCTTACCAATATAAATACGAAAATTTGGATGGATGTTTGTTAGAGTTTGTAGCCTAAACTGCTGAATGGATCTCAATGAAATTTAGCATAGATGTAGAGGATAGTCTGGAAGAACACATAGGCTACTTTTTCTTTTAATTCCACATGGATGGTGTCGTGGATGAAAGCTACTATATATCTAATAAGGTATCGAAATAAATCAAAGAAACATGTGTTTTTGATACCAATCGAAAATCGATTGCCAGCGATGTCTTTAGTTAGCTTAAAAGTGAGACTTTTTATTAAGCCTCCATCATAGTAAATTCTTGAATATAAAAGTAAACACGCCTTGATCCAATTTCTTTTTATTTTTTTAAAACAGGCATATCAAATTGTTACTAGTTTTACAAACTACTAGCTGTTACTCGCGACTTCGTCCGCGTTATATTAAAAAATAATAAAAAAATTGTAGCCTAAGTTACTAGCTGATTATGGTGAAAGAATTTTTGAAATCGGCCCAGTAGTTTTTGAGTTATTTCAATACATACAAAAATCCAAAAATACAAATCTTTCTTTTTTATAATATTAGTATAGATATAAATGAACTGCCGCGTATTGGCTTTTATACCTCTATTTTACTTTAATTTAAAAGTGAGTTTTTTTGCTGATAAATCGGACAGCAATATCTCGAGTTACAATAATGAAAATTAAATGATTCAACGTACTTGACATCTCTGCTTATTTCATGTTTACTGCTTCTTAATTCAGAACTGCCTCTATCTTCTCCTCTCGCGTGTCTTTTAATATCATTCTTACTGGCTTTCAAAGTTTTTGAACTGCTGTGACTTCTGGATCTATCATACGGACTGGGAACTGGTATTGGAGGCTTTCCGTTCCTCTTTCTATCAAACTGGCTCTCAGTTTCCGAATTACTTTGTATCTCTGATATGTTCTGAAGATTTCTTTTATAGTATTTTCGAGATTCGTTCACTTCGCCTCTGTGTAAATTCGACATTGAATAGCTTTTGTTGGATAGTTCACAATCCACTTCGTCTAACCCAGTACTAGAATTGGAGATTGTCTTTCTTAGAGTTGTATGGTTTTTCGATTGTGGATGACTTCTAGTTTTTGTGACTGAATGTTTGTTGCTTTCGGATTCTTGATCCGTGTCGCCGAAGAAGCGGAGATTTTTCGCTGGCGAGTTTAAAGGTTTGCTCGGTTTGGACCAGACGCGACGTGATGATTCGTCTTCTGTTGTTATAATGCTGTCTTTCTCAACCTGGAATTTGATAAATGTTTCTTAGAGAATCTGCCAATGTTTCATCCGAGTAGCGGGCGCACACCTTGGACTAAACAATCGCAAAACAGTTATGCGATTGTCGAGTGTTTCGCAGCGTATTCAACTGTTTAGTTGCACAACTAAAAATCGAGTAGTGTGAGCACATAGTTTAGTCAAAGGTGTGCGCGCGCTCTAAATATTTAGCTATTCATGCAGTCAGAACGTAACGTTACGGGAAAATCAGTGAGCATCGAGTCGCTTGATGTGAATAAAACTGGTAACATTACAACTTTCAATCTTTTGACTTGTCCGCATTTTTTGAGCGCGCGCACACCTTTGACTAAACTATCGCACAACTGTTTAGTCTCACTTTGATTCCTATGAGCTTATATGGAGGTGCTCACACTACTCGATTTTTAGTTGTGCAACTAAACAGTTAAATTGGCTGCGAAACAATCGACAATCGCACATCAGTTGTGCGATAGTTTGGTCAAAAATGCTCGCCCCCTCTTAGCAGTAATAACAAAGTATACGTGTATTCCAAACGTCAATTGCTGACGATTTATAGAAGCTGATAGAGTTGATACTTACTCTATTATTCACGCTCTTTTCTCTCTTCTTGCCAATTCTATCAAGAGACTTGAACCAGCTGCCGCTAGCTGGTTGTGGCGCGGGAGGACGCCGGGGAGGGGATGGTGTAGGACTCGGGGTTGCTAGGCGACGTCTCTCGCGGTATCTTTCAGCCTGGAACATGAATGACATTATGAATTAAATAGTGAACACCCAAAACTTCGATACGTTTTTTTAATTCTCTAACAAAGCAAGAGGAGTTTAAAATTAAGATTATTGTATTCTTGGATAGACATTTTCTATTACCCTTTAATACTTATTTATTGTAAGTTATCATGTCCCCGTTCTTATCCTACACCAATTTATCATCCTCTAGATTAAAAAATCTTCCGATATCTCAGTCGGTGTTTACCTTCACAGTAAGAACGTCGGGTAAATGTAAATATGAAATTCGAAAACACATTGTTATATGGCGGAATTCGAACCTAGGACTTGAAGAATACAAATGAAATGCTTAACCTCTGAGCCACTGACGTGCTTCCTTGTAAGCAGATGTTTTAAAAAAATCTTGTATAATACACAAATACAAACTTATAATAATTCTGATAGATGATGTCACCTAATAATCTATACTATTATAATAAAGGGTAAACACACACTTCTTTGTTGCCTAAGATGTCAGCAATTACAGCATATTTTTGAATAACTCTTTTTTTAATAAAAAGCCTTACACTTACGTCACGCTTTAGGCTATATATTTTCACGCTATTAAACTTAGGGGTAAATATTTTGGATAAAAACCCTAATGTGGGAAAGAGACCATAAGTTGCTGCTAACATCAAGAAAGCAAGATTGGTAAGGTTTGTCATGTCATGTCATTTTGACATTTGCTATTGATAATTAGACAAATGTAAACAATAAAATAAAATTTTCATAATTCCACGCGGATGAATCCGCACGCGAACAGCTAGTTATTACTAATTCAATAATATTTAAAGTCCTTCAATAAACAAGCCTTTATGATAAGTATTATTTAAGTTTGAATGAAGTAAATTAGTAAAGTTTTATCGGAACAGTAGTTCAAATTTCATTGATGTGTATACGAGGTCAACTGGTCGGCCATATGGTACGTGACCTTTTGACAGCTACCTCAGTTACACGATTGGTTTGTTCGCGAATTTAAATAAACAATCTGGCTTACAGCCTACAAGATATGACCTTAATTAGGTTCTATCTATATTATATATTACGTCAACAATTCAGATCTATTTTTAGAATTTTCCGCGTGGAATTAAAAAAAAAGTAAGTAGCCTATTTGTTCTTCCAGACTATCCTTTATGACAAATTTAATCGACATCCGTTCAGCAGTTTAAGCTACAAACTTTAACAAACTATCCATCCATTTAAACTTACAGATTTATATAATAATATTATTCTTACTAATATTATAAATGCGAAAGTTTAGATGGATGGATGAATGGATGTTTGTATCCTAAACGGCTCAACGGATCTCGATGAAATTTGGCAAAGACGTAGAGGATAGTCTGGAAGAACACATAAGCTACTCACTTTTGTTTTTTTTTATCCCACGCGGACGGAGTCGCGGGCGAAAGCTAGTAAGATTATAAAATAACATGAGACTATTGTTGTAGTCAAATGACACTACTAATTTCACAGGATTTGTAATAAAATGTTATCTATTAAGTTGAATCATAATAAAAAAATGGGTTACAAAGGTCTATATTCATATTTTTCTATGTCGCTAGATGGATTGTACGAAAGAGAACATTTGTAAGAAGGAAGTGAATTCAGATGACAGCTAATATGGCACTGCTCTGAACTTTAATTTCATAAGAAGTAAATATGGGCAAAGTCATTAATGAAAACTTAAAGTTAAGGATATAACCTTTGTGAAAACGTCAACACGAGCCTGATATCTGAGGTCTTCTTAAGGGCAGGCTGACAGATGTTTATCAGTTAACAAAAATCCGAATTCAGTCAGTGTATGATATGACTAGTGTAATCATTTCAGCGTGGTGATTGATGTAGCAGGACAATAAGTGATATTTAAAACTGTTGAAATTCACAATCTCTCGGTAGCATATTTCCGATTGAGAATGTGCACGTTTTAGGCGTGTCAGAGAACGGGCAAGTTTACACCATTGCTCTATTTGGTATTGAATGCAAGTTGAGGTCTTAATTCGCGTATAACCTTATTTGAACTCGCTTGGGTCTACGACCAAATTGTTTAACTGTCGAAGATTTTGATTGTACCTATTTATTTATTGGTAACTAGCTTTCTCCCGCGACTCCGTCCGCGTGGAATTAGAAAAACCATAACACACATAACAAAAAAAAAAAAACAAAAAAAAAAAAAAACATACGGACGAATTGAGTACCTCCTTCTTTTGGTAAGTCGGTCAAAAAGTGAGTAGCCTATGTGTTCGTCTAGACCAGTGTTTTCAAAGTGGGCGATAACGCCCCCTCGGGGGCGTTTGAAACCTAGAGAGGGGCGTTATAGGGCCCCAGAAAAAAATGGGGGCGTTGATATGGGTTAGGGGCGATGGATAATTTGTAATTTCATTTATTTTATATAGTATTTTTAATTTCACTAAAATTGTATAAAAATGGGGGGCGCTGAAAGATCATTGATTTTGAAAGGGGGCGGTAAAAGTAATAAGTTTGTACACTGGTCTAGACTATCCTCTACGTCTATGCCAAATCTAAACGAGATCCGTTCAGCTGTTTAGGTTACAAACTTTAACAAACCACTATCTAACTTTCGCATTTATAACAGAAAGATTGCGTCACTTTTTAGTATTGTCAATAAAAAGAGCTTTACCAAGAATAATCATCTGTAAATTCAAGTTTTTTTTAACCACAAAGTTAAAGGAGCGATCCGTCACATAAAACGAGTTAACATAAATGTTATAAGGTAAAAGATTATCGCTAATATTATTTTCGAATTGAAAAACAAGATATAATTAATGTCAGGGTACAGTTTAAGAACTTTAGCCTCACATAAAACAATAATTTTATCATAAAAAAGATATTTGTATTTATAATTAAGCTTATCATCTAACTAATATTATAAATGCTAAAGTTTAGACGGATGGATGGATGTTTGTTAGAGTTTGTAGCCTAAACTGCTGAACAGATCTCGATGAAATTTTGGCATAGATGTTGAGGATAGTCTGGAAGAACACATAGGCTACTCACTTTTGTTTTTTTTTTTTTAATTCCACGCGGACGGAGTTGCGGGCAACAGCTAGTAAGACATAAATTCTTCCTTTAAGTTATAACCGTAGTACTTCGTAATCGAAACAAAAATACTGATATCTCACTCAATCTTTTGGAATAATAAGAGACAGTGATATGTTCTTTACGTGTTTCAGTTAGGATATAAATTTGTTGGCCCCTCGGAACTATATTTTTCAAAGCCTACTTACCATTGGGTACAAACAACGTTTTTCATATAAATGCTAATTGATAGTTGAACAGCATTCAGTAGAACCGTTTGTATGTTTGTGTTAAGTTTACAGTTAGATTGGCAATTGTTTTTTTCTACTCGCCATTTGATTTGGCACATCGATAACTATAGTACTCTTCTGTATCACGTGCCAACTTAATAACCGAGTTTGTGTACTTGATATTTGTACAGGATCGATCAGAATAAAGCAATAAATAATTGAGAACTATAAACCGATTGTACTCTGCCAAATTGGTAACGCTAAAAGGCTTTATCGACAACGGTTGGCAACATTGAGTTGTAATTTATAAAGATGGGGACATAATGTAACTCTTTCGGATATTATCTGATGATTTATTTTATTATCAGTCCAAAAAATATGGTGTATCCCAAATATAGGTACGTGTTTAAGATAAAGCGTTGTATAGTTGTATTTTATACTAGCTTTCGCACGCGACTCCGTCCTTGTGGAATTAAAAAAGCGCCTATTTGTTCTTTGATACTATCTCCTATATCTATACCAAATTTAATCGAAATCTGTTCAGCCGTTTAGGCTACAAACTCTAACAAACATCCATCCATCTAAACTTTTGGATTTATAATATTGGTACGATTGGTTTAACAGATTATCAACATAATGTACATCATGATTATCATCGTTCTCTTATTACACTAAGTGAGGTAGGCGCACCAAGTTTTAATACGGTTGGTCTGCTGTCATTTCACTCGTCACATCCTTCTGATCATGTCACCTTTCACGCAATCCATTCTCTACCTCATACATAATTACTATCTGACATTCTCTGCCACAAAAGATCGCTGACAATAGCGTTGAGATTGTCACAATGTCAATAAAAAACAGAAGCACAACTGTCTTTAAAAGTTTTTGCTCTCGAGATGGCATCAAATTATTATGAAGTGTCCTGTCAACGTATATTGTTAGTAAATGACACACAAAGAGGCTGAAGGCGATGTATCGCGTTACACGTATGTATTGCCAAAAAACCTGTAGCGGTCGGTTCAACAGCCTCCGGGTCAATGTCATTGTGTTGACACGGTGACGTCATCTCGACGCCTCCTCGCAGACGTACTAAATTAATTTAGAATTAGCCAAAATACGAACGCGTACGTATAATTTTTTCACATTAAAGTTAACACGTTCACTGCGTAACAGGCCGATATCGGCCTGCCGCGATAGCTGGTGCGGACGAAGAAAACTATGTCCTTCTCACTAGTGCAAAACGATTATCTCAGGTGTATATACATTACATAAAATGTATACATTATGTTTCCACAAAGTTATAGCAATTTAATCTATCCTAGTGATGGAGGGTCTAGAAAGACCTGCCACGAACTGGCGGAAATATCTTTGGGGGCGCATTTTGGCCCGCCGCCGCACCAGCTGAAGAATTATGATTTTATTATACTTGCCGCAGTAAACGTGTTAAAAGATACCTGATACGAAAAGGTATATCAAAAAAATTTACATCAGTAGGTAAAAAAGAGTTCATTCCAGTAGTAAGTTATCTTACTTGTTCGTTGTCGTTTACACAACTAATTTCTTTTGTCTACTCTTCTATACGCTGCTAATTTCTTTCTCATACGATTTTCTTCTCACCTAACATGATAACCTTTTGCATTCATTTTTACATCTGTCTATTATAGGTGCTATTACCCTAATACTCGTAAAAAGTACAGACAGTTATTTTATGTTAAACATTAAAATTTCTGTCATATATTTCTTTAGTCTTCAAATTTTTGTTTATTTATATACGTAACACATATATTTTATCGTCTCACTGATATGCCGCAGATCGTTGGTGGAATGTTAAACACGATCGGGATCTCATCAAAAGCTTTAGAATATCGATGAAGTGCCATCTCTGGAATCCTAATTTAGTACAGTCAGCGACATAAATAGATATAAAGGTAAGTTGGGACTTAGTCTATTGTATTTTACCGCAAACTTTATGAATTCAGGACAGAATTAAAGAACTACTATATGCCTCATTTAGAGCGGGCGCACCTTTGACTAAATTATCGCACTGTAGTGCGATTGTCGATTGTTTCGCAGCCAATTCAACTGTTTAGTTGTACAACTAAAAATCGAGTAGTGTGTACCATATAAGCTCATAGGAATCAAAGCGCTATTAATCAGTTATGCTATAGTTTTTGAACGACTCTGGGTACGGTAGTGTATCTTCAAGAAAATCATACGAGCACACTAGACTAATCACGACGTCTTTATGATGTAAAAAGAAAAAATACTATTCACTTTCTACATTCACTTGTGTCGAAAGAATTTTATTACTTGTCTGTTAAAAAAAGACGAGCGACATTTTTACAACTAAAAAGTCTTACTTTCATTACATTAAAAATAAAAGTAAGAACAACAGACGTCATCTACGTACGTAGTCTTAACCAGTTTGAGGGTTTTTCCCCGTCTATTTTTAATCAATACTTGAAATTATTTATGAGATTGGCACCGTTAACAATTTACCAACTGTACATTGTTAAGGACAACTTCGCTCACGTATTTATGGCGTGCCCAATGAATCAAATACTACGAAAAGCTTGGAATAACCCATATGTCCATTGTTAAATCACATCCTTGACAGAAATTTTAAAAACGGTAGAGCCTGCTTTAATATCTTCGTACGAATAGGCCGTCTTTCTCGGTAATACCATGACCACACAGAAGGCGAGAAACGAGTTAATTTGTTTGGTAAGGCTACGTGCCGGAGGCCTAATTTTAATCCTCTTGCCCTTTACATTTTTTTCGTACAAGGTAAGGGGAAGTGGTTTTGTTTGGCACTAGATAGAGGGAATATCCTCTTTCTGTGCGTCCTCTTCTCTGTTGATTAGAGATAGACAAGGCATCTGCAAATGCAGATCTCTATGGGCAGTGGTTGCATCACTGTTTGGCGAATTCTGGTGTCCACTTGCTCACCTATAATCTTTTTTTTATCTATCTAACTATATTTCATGTAAATAACAATGTTTTTAAAAATACTTTACTTCCTAAGTATTTGCGGTTCGCTCTACGTACAGATACTGATAATGAGTACGGGAATTAATTACAATATAATTAATTAAACATGGTAATGCATATCAAATAGCACGACAGCATTTCCTGCAGGATTGTTAAGTGTTTGAATTATTAGTGGCTGGTACTCGTACCACAGAGTGGCAAAGTATACCAATCGAGGCGATGTTTTTGTAGCTAATGTTACCAGGAATCGAACCCATGATCGGTTATCCGTATTCAGAAATAATGTTTTTTTTCGATTGATTGATTACCATTGAACGTATTTATTTGATAGGTCTTTGTCAAAATTTGACATTTAATTTTAACATGAACTTGGCATTAAAAATGGTAAAAAACAAGCCTATTATATCTAGAATTTATAATCAAATAAGCTGCATCTATTTGAATAGATGACATCAGATACGAGTTTTTACTCTTTACACAAATATAAATAAATCTATAGTACTCGCGGAAGTGTCGACATCTTCGTCATATTTTACGACGAGTTTATTTAGTTTTCGGTATAAGGAATATATTGTTTTTGATTAGAATTATGAATAAGAATTATACGTTCTTTTGTTTTTAGATAGATTTTAGCTTTTTAATAATATTTGCAATTAAAATCATAACACAACATATTTTATGAAAACTCAATTAAATTTTCAATTATCACTTTTCATAACAATTCTATTTGTTATCATTGCAATAAATTTCAATTTACTGCATAAAAAACTTTGAGACTTCCTTGATTTTAACGCGGGAATACTCAACAGAGTATATATTATGGCATTTTTAATCTGTATTAAATTCTTAAGTTATGGTGTATTTAATGCTAATCTTGTAGGCCCTGACATGTTTATTGTTAAGTGAACAGGGTTCAATAACATTTGACGTGCTCTGAAAGACTTCGCTGTTATATGAGCCACATTGTATACAATTGTCTTTAATATAAAAAATGTGTGAATAATATTTTGGGGGCATTAAAATGAAATTAATTTTTCCCTCTAACTACCAAGTTACTTTAAGATATTTCATATTATTGTAATTTGTTACCTTGTAAGAAAAATGCCACACGGGTGGTGCGGCAGCGACCGTTTACATCAACAATGGTACCACGCAATGTCAAATAGATAGTTCGTTATTTTTATAGCAATCGTTTTTATATAGCCATTCAATAACTGTCGCATGTCTTTAAGAGATTTACTTTAACATAATAAATGTTTATTAAATACTAGCATTAGCCCGCGACTCCGTCCGCGTGGATTAAAACAAAATGGACTGGAGTGGCCTATGTGTTCTTCCGGACTATCCTCTACATCGATACTAAAATTCATCGAAATCCGTTCAGCGGTTTAGGCTACAAACTCTAACAAACATCCATCCATCTAAACTTGCACATTTATAATATTGGTATGATAACCCATAGGGATCAATTAATGACTCTAAGTGCAGCTAGTGAGGTTATGATTGTGTTGTACGCACAAATCATCGAATAGCATTATCACATTTAATACAACACTGATTGGCGTCATTCTTCACCGCGCTGTAGTGTGGCATCTCCTTAAGACATCTTGAGCGTTAAAATGTTTATTTAGTTTGAACACCTGTCTATTTATTTATTCAATATGCAATAAAATGACGCTTTCGGAATCGACCCACTCGATAGTTGTGAAAATCGCTTCTCGTTATTTTCACAATCCGACAAATTCACACGTGGGTTTTGATATATCGACGATTACGATTTTGGCAATACCAATATCTCCAGCAACGAACTTGTATAGACAAAATTTTATATAAGTTAGTTTCTTTTTAAATTTAGGACAGAACACCCATGTAAATCATGATCTGTTATAATCGCGTATACAGATTATCTAAATCTTACTTTTTTTTTTATAATATAAGGTGGCAAACGAGCTAGCGGCCACCTGAATCTACCTAAATGGAAAGCGACCGCTGCCCATAAACATCCGCAATTGCAGATGCGTTGCCACCCTTAATTACTTACTGATATTATAAATGCGAAAGTTTACACGGATGGATGTTTGTTAGAGTTTGCCGCCTAAACGACTGAACGGATCTCGATGAAATTTGACATAGATGTAAAGCATAGCCTGGACACATAGGCTACTTACTTTTCTTTTCCATAATTCCACGCAGACGGAGTCGCAGGCGACATCAAGTATTTTAACACATTTATCTGTTACAACTACAGCTTTCTAGGAAAGAAAGATATTTCTATCACTATTTAATGTTTAAATAAATAGGGGGACTATTTGTGCAAATGTTTCGCCAGTGGAAACCCACGTTTACAATATAAAGAATCTTCAATTAGATTAATTTATTCACAGCACGAAGCTATACAAACAAAAGCAAACAGTATATTGACACTGACATTTTAAGAACAACGCGGAAATGGTAAAGTGTGTAATCCCGGCGAGGCTGTATCGACTAGTGCGTTTTGACTTTCACTTTTGTTGCAACAGGTGCAAGTTAACGATGGACAGCGGTCGAAGGAACTTGTGATGCCGTTGAAGTCTTTTGTATGAAAATACTGCGAGGAAGGATTTTTAAAATGTTGAAGGAACAAGAATGAATGTATTTACGTTAACTGTATTTTAACTTTGTATGTCAGTAGAAAATCGTAGGTAAATTTTAAGTGTGTTTCTTTTGATCAAGTAGTTTTAGATTTTTTAGCTTTCGCCCACGAAAGCTCCTTCGTTTGCGCGGAATTAAAAGCTAAGTAAGTAGTTTACGAGTTCTTTCAGTCGTGTTTTAAATCTGTGCTAAATTTTATCGTGATCCTTTTTTTAATTGTATTTCTAATATTAGTGACAAAGTATAAGTAAGTAATATTAAGGTTTGCTTGACGAATCGAAGAACGAATGTGGTACAATAAATCCGCGAAATCCTATCACTTGATGCCATAAAAAAATGACAATCAGTCCAAACAAACAGACTTTTTAGTGCATTCTTTTGAAATTAATATACATATGTAGTTACATATTGTGTTACAATAGGAACTTACGTATGCCTTTTTACTTTGGGAGTATTGATAAAGGTTTTTCTTTGAAATACTAAAATTGAAAATTGTTTTAGAGGATTTATAAATATAATCTTACTAATAATATAAATACGAAAGTTTAGATGGATGTTTATTAGAGTTTGTAGCCTAAACTGCTGGGTGGATCTCAATGAAATTTGGCATAGTTGTAGAGGATATCCTAGAAGAACACATAGGCTACTTAATTTAGTTTTTTTTACACGGACGGAGTCGCGGGCGAAAGCTAGGCATTTATAATTGGTATATCTTAAAAATCTAAACGTGGTAAAACTAATTTATGTAAAAAAAGCAACGGAAATCCGCTGTAAGATTTAAAAGTCTATCATCGCTAATGATAATCATGAATCATTAGTTATTATCAATTCGTATTTCTTATTAATGATATTAGACGTTAAAATTCTGTTAATTAACATTATGGTATGGTTTAAAATGTGCTTGATAAGTGCACGATCAATTTACAACTTTATTGTTACAAATTATCTACACGTACTGACAATTTAAATTGTAAGGCATTGCGTTACTTTGACCTTTGGAACGAATTCTTCGATAGGTTAGAAGTGATTGTAACGGATCATCATGAGGCAAATGAAGTTTCAAGTTATAAATTACATTTAAGGCTTAATCGATAAAAAAATAATACTACCTATACATTTTTAATTTTACGAGAAAAGTATGAGAATAACTTTTATATAGAGAACTCTAATAAATTAGAGCTTAAATAGGTTATGGTCGAATTTTAATTGGTGACTTATACATAAAAATCTTACTAATATTATAAATGCGAAAGTTTAGATGGATGGATGGATGGATGGATGGATGGATGTTTGTTAGAGTTTGTAGCCTAAACGGCTGAACGGATCTCGATGAAATTTAGCATAGACGTAGATGATAGTTTGGAAGAACACAAAGGCAACTCACTTTTGTTTTTTTTAATTCCAAGCGGACGGAGTCGCGGGCGAAAGCTAGTCTATACTAATATTATAAAGAGGAAAACTTTGTATTTTTGTATTTTTGTATGTATTGAAATAACTCAAAAACTACTGCGCCGATTTTAAAAATTCTTTCACCATCAGAAAGGTAATTTATCTGTGAGTAACATAGGCTATATTTTATTATTACTAATGTTCAGGAACTATTAATAAACAGCGTATTTCTGGACGCCGGCGTTAAAAACTCACTAAACTTTAACTTTTCTCGGCTTACGCTGCCTAAACCGTTAGAGGTATATAAAAATGATGTATGAAAGAATTGTAGATCTTAAAAAGTTCTACAGAAAAGTGCGCGATAGCATATATCTATCTTTAACGGTTTTCTTACAATAACCACTTTTGTGTTTACAAAATGAATTAAAAATCCAACGCTATTTGCAGCGTTCTTTTATTGGTTTCAATATTAATCCTTATCCAAATAAATGTGTTTGTTATCAGGAGAATTTAATGTAGAATAAAATTGTCATTTACAGTATTAAAATTGGACTAATAGTTTAGAAGATATCGCGAACACAAACAATAAGGGTAACCGAAAAATCAGCTTACAAGCTACCGGACTTAGAAATTTGGAATCTTGCATCGGTAGATTTCTGTTATTACGTAGATTACTACTAAGTTAATACTTTTGGTAATAGGTTGAAAAAAAGGACGAACGTAATAGGTTATATTGTAATTTCACGCGGGCGAAGTCGCGAGCAACGGCTCGTAATATTATAAAGAGGAAAGATTTGTATTTTTGTATATTGAAATAACTCTAAAACTACTGGACCGATTTTAAAACTTCGTTCACCGTTAAAAAGCTACGTTATCAGTGAGTAACATAGGGTACGTTTTTTTATCATTTTTTAATTTCACGCGGGCGAAGGCGCGAGCAACAGCTAGTACATAAAAACGTTTTTATTTGAAGCTAGGTTTCCAGTCAGTTTGTAGTCTATCCTGTTAATTTAGTCTATTAGTTATCTAGTTTTAATTTTGAATATTTTATTAATTCTTACATTAAAATCTACATTTTTAATTTTCTTGTGATATAAGTCTTGTATATTTTACTGCAATTGTTATCAAATTTGTAGTCGTATTCAGTACAAGTTTAGTCTAAATAACGTTTAGTTAGGAAACCTAGTCGGTAGGCTAGCGTTTAATTTACGAACAAGTTTGTCCCAAGTTGCGATAACTTAAGTTCGTTGGTCTACATTTGAACGTCGATTGCATTTTAAATAACTTTGAATGTTACTATTGCATTTATTTTAGTTGTTGTCCTAAATTTGGATAAATACTTGAGGTTCTTTTTTTAAAATTACCGTAGAATGAAGTTTTTAGCGTTTGACCTTGAATTATCCTGATTTTATTCGTCTTGTGTAATTTGTGAAATCTTGTTTTATATTTGTATAAAAAATCTAGTACAAGTAATCTTGAAGTAGAATAGACATGAGGAAATTAATTATTTTTTTGTAAAGGAAATTTGAACAGTTTCTCTCGATGCGACTCTACAGACCTGCTCCGATTTTAAGTACCGTGGTTCTCTAGTCCAGTACGACGATGTTGGCGTTCGTAAAAAGCCGAATAAATGCAGGTTAGATAAAATGACGACAGGTTACTGGTCGACAAGAGCTGGTGATTACAATGTAAAGAAAATTGGCTATCTTTGGCCATATACAAAAACATAAACTCACCAAAGCAGGAGAATCAAGTGGTCCAGCAGTTCTTGATCTAGTTTTTCTTCTGTCACTCTCAATATCAGATGGTCTTGATTGGCGATCACTCTCCCTGTCTGACGAGTTATACCGTCTCTTTTCTTCTTCGTGATTCTTATATCTTCTGTCTCCTTTTAGTGTTCTGTCATACCTATAAAAAGATTTGAAGATTTTGACAAATATTTTCAATAGTTAACTTTTCTATGATAAATTTGAGGTTCTTACCTTCCGTCATACTCTGTGTTTCTGTACTTTTTTTCATTATTCTCTCGAGGTTCACTTCTAGTATATTTATCTAGATCTTCCCTAGAATTTTTGTATCTTCTTTCTATTTCTTTAGGTTCATAGTCCCGCTTCCTTACATCTATATCACTCGGTTCAGGGTCAGTGTACCTGAAGGAAAGTTTAATTGTAATTTGTAATAAAAATCAATTAAAACATAAAAAGTAAAAGTTAGTAGTGCCATACCTTCTATACTCGGAATCGTCTCTGGCAAGATGTTCAGGGCTCTTGAGTACCCGAGTGCGGCTCTTTGGCTGGACTACTTCTTTCTCTTTCTTGCTCTTCTTCGAAGAGTCGCGAGAGAACAGTTGCTTAACCTGAAAAATAATTAAATTCAACATTTAGTAATTCATATTATAATATTTTTACTTAAACTTAAACCATATATAACACGTACTTTTTCAAGTCCAGAAAGCTTCTTTGTAGCTTTAGGTGGTTTCGCACTGACTTTTTCGCCGTGTCTACTGGGGCTTTTCTCATATCTGTTATGTTTCGGTTCAAAATTGGAACCATCGTCACCGCTGCGTTCTCTAGACACATACTCTTTTCTATCCGGTTTATATTCTTTGAAAGAAGCCAGATATTCTCCATTAGCGTAAATCTGCTCACTTGGATAATTATCCTCGGTATGTCGTCTTTCACTTGCCAAGAACAATGATGTGTTGTGAACATCTTCATCACTTTCGTGTCTCCTGTGCCTTCTATGTATTTCTCCGCTGGAATCCTTTCGGAAGTCGTTTTCGATACCTGAATCGACTAATCGATTATCAAAGTCGAATCTACGAGGTGATCGTTCTTCTCTATAATAGTCTCGGCTATCTCCGGAATCATGACGACGTATTCCGAAGTCCTCTTTATATTGTTTGTCTTTGTTTTTAACGCGACGTAAAGAGTTGTGATATGAATCACTATTTTTTCCATTGTATCGAAGATTTGCATAATCGTCATCACGCTCTTGAGCTATTTCTGGATTTGACGCATAATGTCCTTTCCTTTTACCGAACCATTCCTCTTTACCTTTGTATTTTTGTCCAGTTTGTAAAAGATCATGACTAGAAGTGAAATGTTTTTTAGCTCGGTACTTTTTCTCAATGTATTCATCAGGTGAATGTATTGGTTTACGAGGGTTTGATTCAAGACTGGGTGGTTCATATTCCGGCTCCGGTGGGAACACTTTTCTCTCTTCTTTGTACTTTGGTTCGGGACTTCTGTCAAACGCATGTCGGTCGACACCTTTGTGAGATTTTTGAACAGTTCTACTTTCCGTGTTGTACTTAATGTTATGCTTATCTGAATCATATTTATTGAAATCTTCAGTAACATTGCTTTCTACGTAACCATCTCTCTCTAATGTATGCCGATAATATCTGGCTGTCTCGTTTACATATTTTTCTGTCGCTTTCATGCGCTTTTCCGCTTCATATATGGGATCATTTTCCATAATGAATTTAGTAAAAGTTTCGTCTGTGTTCACTTTTCCACGATCTAACCGCCTAGCGTTCAAACGTGATTCTAAAAGTTGTCGACGGTGACTGAGTTCGTTGAAGTCCAAATCGACTTTAGTAAGTTCGGGTTCGGTCTGTTTTCGCTTAGTGTCCATGCCATCACCTCTACCTCTATAACTGTCGAAATTATTTTGTACATCTTTACTGGTATATTCATTTGCATAAGTTGGCTCGGGTTCTTCAAAGTTTGTTAATTTATATTCCCTATATCTGGGTGTGGATGTTACTATGTTATCATTATCATTATTTTTGTATTTATAGTCGTAGCTGCGATCCAATGAATATTTGTATCTTTCTTCGTAACCCAAGCCCTCATCCTCGTCTGAGTAACTGCCATGTTTCTCCACTCGAGGAGAGTATACCTTTGCTTTACCAAAGGTTGGCATTGTTTCTTTTGTGTCTTTTACAACTTGTGCATAGACTATACTTTTTTCCGCTGTGTTAACGGGAGTTGGTACTCTGTCAGGACTTGTAGTTCTTACAAATAGATTAGGGTCAGGACTTGCACTGGGCTTAGTATAGGAAAATGGTTGGTTTATATTGCTTCCGTTAACCGGTGCTATCAAGTGTGCTTTCGGTGGTGGAGAATCCTGATCCTCCTTTAAAATCTTTACAAGTTGATCGACAGTTTGACCTCGTGTTAGTGGCGGTTTTTCCGGTGGTTGTTGACTACTATGTTTCATTTCCTTCTCACCATTGATGCTCACATCAATGTTTTGTGTCGAAGTGTTTTTATTAGTTTGCTCTTTTGTTTCTTTCTGATTGATATCCTGCTTTTTCGAGGAATCAACTTCGTCAAATAATGTGGTCTTTTTAATTTCAGTTTTACGTTTTGGTGTGTCTGTTATAATAGGAGAAGTACCTTTTTCAATCGATTTTCCCTTCTTTAATTTAGATGACGGTTTTAAATCTGGTTTTTCAGGAGTTTTATACCTTGGCGGTTTTTCTACAGGGTTAACTTTTTTAATATCTGTGGTAATATTTTTCTGTCGCTTTCATGCGCTTTTCCGCTTCATATATGGGATCATTTTCCATAATGAATTTAGTAAAAGTTTCGTCTGTGTTCACTTTTCCACGATCTAACCGCCTAGCGTTCAAACGTGATTCTAAAAGTTGTCGACGGTGACTGAGTTCGTTGAAGTCCAAATCGACTTTAGTAAGTTCGGGTTCGGTTTGTTTTCGCTTAGTGTCCATGCCATCACCTCTACCTCTATAACTGTCGAAATTATTTTGTACATCTTTACTGGTATATTCATTTGCATAAGTTGGCTCGGGTTCTTCAAAGTTTGTTAATTTATATTCCCTATATCTGGGTGTGGATGTTACTATGTTATCATTATCATTATTTTTGTATTTATAGTCGTAGCTGCGATCCAATGAATATTTGTATCTTTCTTCGTAACCCAAGCCCTCATCCTCGTCTGAGTAACTGCCATGTTTCTCCACTCGAGGAGAGTATACCTTTGCTTTACCAAAGGTTGGCATTGTTTCTTTTGTGTCTTTTACAACTTGTGCATAGACTATACTTTTTTCCGCTGTGTTAACGGGAGTTGGTACTCTGTCAGGACTTGTAGTTCTTACAAATAGATTAGGGTCAGGACTTGCACTGGGCTTAGTATAGGAAAATGGTTGGTTTATATTGCTTCCGTTAACCGGTGCTATCAAGTGTGCTTTCGGTGGTGGAGAATCCTGATCCTCCTTTAAAATCTTTACAAGTTGATCGACAGTTTGACCTCGAGTTAGTGGCGGTTTTTCCGGTGGTTGTTGACTACTATGTTTCATTTCCTTCTCACCATTGATGCTCACATCAATGTTTTGTGTCGAAGTGTTTTTATTAGTTTGCTCTTTTGTTTCTTTCTGATTGATATCCTGCTTTTTCGAGGAATCAACTTCGTCAAATAATGTGGTCTTTTTAATTTCAGTTTTACGTTTTGGTGTGTCTGTTATAATAGGAGAAGTACCTTTTTCAATCGATTTTCCCTTCTTTAATTTAGATGACGGTTTTAAATCTGGTTTTTCAGGAGTTTTATACCTTGGCGGTTTTTCTACAGGGTTAACTTTTTTAATATCTGTGGTAATATTTTTCTGATCTTCGGATTTACTAGAGTTCTTTTGTTTTAATTTTTCTTTTTGAAAAACCTCTAAAGGCGGTGTCTTTTTGAAATAGTCTTCTCTCGGCGAACTTTCAATAATGGGTGACAGTTGCGTCTTTTTATTTCTTAAGGATTTCAGAAATTCTTCAGTTTCGCTGCCAGACCTTTTCCGAATAGGTTTATTCTGACTATTCAAAGTCGTGTTCGATTTTAAATCAGATACGTCGCTTTTGCTACGTTTTACTACAACCACTGGCTTCGTAGTAACAACAACTGGTGCATCTGGGCTTTTATTTCTTTGTGCTCTTCTAAAGAGAGTGGAAAGTGAGGTTCGTTCTTTTCTTTTCTTTGCTGTTACATCACTTGTTGATCTTCCAAGAGGTGATTTGACTGTACCCTCTGGTGATCCTGCGTCGTCACTATTCCTTCTGCCAGATCTTTCTTCTTTAAATTTCCTTCTGTATGGTAGAGAGAAGAATTTTTCTGGTGATTGATCAGTAGTGCATGTAACGCTTTTAGCTTGAGCGAGTACTCTATTAGCTTCTTCTATAAGTTCTTTTTCAGAAAGATGAGTGAATGGTTCTTTTCGAATAGACGGTGATTGATGTTCGGATGAGGCACCCCGCTCACGGGGTTTACCTGTAAAAGAAAGGTTATTGTAATTAACTGTTATTTCCTGATTAGAAAATATTTTTGACATAAGTTATTTCTAGATAAGTTCAATGAGAGATTTTCTAAACAGATTAAAAAGAGAGGAAGTTAAAGAAAAGGTTTTTACTACTACTACCATGTTTTGTAATGAAAAATTAAATTAACAATTAGTTTTTTAACGTTAATTGCAGATGTTAAATAATTTTAGTTTAAAATGTAGGTTTTTGTTAAAAGTTTACATAAATGAAACTATAGGTTGAGCTACGTACGGCCATAATTATCGTGGATAACAGAGATGACATATAAGTCTGTGTTCTTTTCATAGAGAATGAAAGAGATGAAAATAATTTTTTACAGGTATTTTTGTAGTGGAAACGTAACACTATGTACTCCTCGTACACTCCAATAAGAACGTTTGCACGTGGGTTTTTAATCCAACGAATTAATGCTATGCAAAAAGTTAGAATGATGTTTAGAAATACGAAAAAAATGTTCATTAGTGATACCGGGTAAGGCAACATTAATCATAATGTCAAAATATGTTTTTGTAGCTTGTGTCGTTTGTAAAGATTCTGGTTGTTATAGAAAAACATGATATATTTTTGTGTACTTTTTTAACTTGCTTTGAATATTTGAAATATGACGCGATGTCGTCATTTGTTTTTAAAACGATCTTGACTGCTTTCCACATCTCTACAAAAACACATATCATCCCTTTCTTTTTCAATTTTCAGAGAGAGATAGCTTGTTATTTTACATGAATTTCAGCAGTGCAAATCCACAGTGACGTCAGGACTGACAGCCGTATTAGTTATGATTATTAATCATTTTATAACATAAAATTACGTGCACTTAATATCCTAGTAGTGATTGCTTATAAATATGCTGGACATATTTAGTTAACAATCTAAGTTTAACGGATTCTGTGACTTTTTGTGATGTCGTTAGAACACGTCATTTTAATTCAATCATCTTTATTTTCGGCTCGCGTTTCGGAGAATTTATTATATATTTTATTTTTATCATATCTTTTCTTTTAATATTGTAAAAGATTGTTAGGTAGCTTGTTTAATCTATAATCGTTATAGAAAGATTTGCATTTTAGTATTTTTGTATATATTGATATAACTCAAAAACTACTGGGCCGATTTCCATTCTTTCACTGTTACAAAGATATATTGTCACTGACTCACATAGGCTATATTTACTATTATTTTTACACTAGCTTTCGCTCGCGACTCCGTCCGCGTGGAATTAAAAAAAAAACAAAAGTGAATAGCCTATGTGTTCTTCCAGACTATCTTCTACATGTATACCAAATTTCATCGAAATCCGTTCAGCCGTTTAGGCTACAAACTCTAACAAACATCCATCCATCCATCTAAACTTTCGCATTTATAATATTAGTAAGAAGTAAGATTACCACGCGGACGAAGTCTTAAACAGCTAGTTTTTGATACATTTGTTTAAATTGTTCGTGTGTTAGTTTTATCGAGTATAATGTTATAAACAGTTAAGCGTATCGAGTTAACGATCCATATCTATACCGTAGGAATAGTTTTCCGTTAAAGTTTTTCTTTAAGATTTTACGTTAAATTTATTTTCTTTTACATATCGGATCTTAACACGTTCCCTGCTACTATGAAATTGAACTCACCAGGCGCGTCTGTTGTGTGCAGTGTTAAATCTGGATTATCTATACATACTCGTATAATAAAATTGGTGTGTCTGTTTGTAATATTAAAAGAAAAGTTCCAGATTTCGGGAAGATGATGTATTTGCTTTGTAGATAACGAAAATCCCATTAAAAAAATTGTCTGTCTGTCTGTTCGCAAGCTGCGTTTGTTCCGGGTAATCTCCGAAACGGCTGGGCCGATTTCGACCGGACTTTCACTGAAGTTTAGCTGACATAGGCGGGCATATTATAAGTTTTTTTTATCTTAATATTGCGTGGTCGAAGTTGCGGGCAACAGCTAGTTTTGTAAATAAAGTCCTCCACGACAATCTGAGATCTGGTTCTGAGACAAGTTTAAACGGAAGCCTTCGTTAATTACATCGTTAGGATCAATTCGTTGGTCTTGTTTTGCAATGTTGTAAATTATAGGATGTAAAATCAACTGCGCAGGATGTTGACGCAAGCATTAATATTCTTATGATTTTATCCTCTTAATGAGGTAAGTGCGAGTTACTGATTTACGAAGAAATAACTATAAATAGTACCGTTTATATTAACTTGATTTAATTAAAAATTCTCAATTACATGTTAAAGTGACAAATTTTAACAAACTACCCAACGTATTATCTGGGTTTATTATTTTGATAATATATTTTAATTAGTAAAAAGAAAAGGATCTCAGATTGATTAATTTGTTTTTATATTTTTTTACACAAGATGCAAAAACTATTTAACTACGTCGTAGTCTCTGACTCCAAAAATCAAACAAAAAGATGGGACCCACCTGCAAACACTACCTTACGGATAAAAAAAGAATTATCAAAATCGGTCCACTAGCGGCGGAGTTATGCCGTAACACACATAAAAAAACATACAGACGAATTGAGTACCTCCTTCTTTTGGGAAGTCGGTCAACAAAAATGTAATAACTACGTCGTAGTAAATTATAGTCTATATCACTGGAAGTCAATGTAATATTTTACGTTATTACTAGCTGTTCCCTTGCGACTTCATCCGCGTGTAATTATAAAAACTTTATTTTATTGTTTACATTTGTCAAATTATCAATAGCAAATGTCAAAATGACATGACATGACATGACAAACCTTAGCAATCTCTCTTTCTTGATGTTGGCAGCAATTTATGGTATGGTCTCTTTCCCACATTAGGGTTTTTATCCAAAATATTTACCCCCTAAGTTTAATGGCGTGAAAATGTATAGCCTAAAGCGTGACGTAAGTGTAGGGGTTTTTATTAAAAAAAGAATTATTCAAAAATATGCTGTAATTGCTGACATCTTAGGCAACAAAGAAGTGTGTGTTTACGCTTTATTATAATAAAGTATAAGTATAGATAGTATAGATTAATTAAATGCATAAACTCTATAACATAATTATTCTCGTATGTAATGCATAAATACACAAGTTTATATGTAAGATTACTAATCGAATGATGACTTCATACAATGGTCAGGACACCAGTTTTTTTGGCTTCAAGTGTATTGACTTTTGGTCTCGGGGTGATTAACACGAGTGGGTGGGATTGGATCTGTATTAAATGTGAATTTATGATTGTTATAACAGGTTTCTGTAACAATGTACTATTAATTTTTTAAACTTTGATTAGTATGGGCCAGTCCCGCCAAATTGTAAATTGTCTGATAACAATCGAACGTGTAAAATATATGATGGAAATATCGGATTTTGTTCCCTCATCTGACAGTGACGTCATTTTTAAGATATCTGAGCATCTATAGCCAGTGGTGGGACAGGCCCTTGAAGTCCAAAACGATGGGGTCAGGTCCAAAGCGCCTGATAATTGTTTAAAGAAGCCTGTATTGCCTACTAGCTTTTGCCTGCGACTCCGTCCGCGTGGGATTAAAAACAAAAAGCAAATAGCCTATGTGATCCAGACTATCCTCTACATCTATGCCAAATTTCACCGAGATCCGTTTATCAGTTTAGGCTACACACTAACAATCATCCATCCATCTAAACTTTCGCATTTATATTATTAGTAAGATTGATGAGTTCTAGTGTACGACTTACTATTCCTAATATTACCGTTTAAACTAAGAAATCCAATTAATTCTAAAGCAAATGGTAGCGATGTTTCCTATAACTGTATTAAAAATACACGTTACGTAAATATGGCGAGTTTCATAGAATTCATTATCGTTAACATATTGTCAAACATTTTAACACTGACTGGTACAGTTAGGATCCGGTTGGGTGGTCGGAATTTGAATAAAAAAATATTATAATGAGAAATGTGATTGCTTAGTAGGCGAGCACGTGACTCTACGGAGTATATAATTCTCAATAATTACAATAAGGTTACTAAAAATAGTCAATAAGCTATAATTAGTGAGTTTATACATCTATATGGTATGACATTTTAATCTTACTAATGTGTGTTAAAGTGTTAAGAATGAATGTGGATGGCTACAAAGGAAGAGGAAGACCGAAGAAAGTATGGATGGATTGTGTGAAAGAGGATATGCTTAAGAAAGGAGTGGATTCAGATATGACGGCTGATAGAGATGTATGGAAGAGCAGCACATACTGTGCCGACCCTCCATAAGGGATAAGGGCAAGTTGATGATGATGATTTTAATCTTACTAATATTATAAATGCGAAAGTTTCGATGGATGAATGTTTCTTTATAGCCCTGAACGGGTCTCGGTGATTATAGAGACGAAGAGCATAGTCTGTAAGAACACCCTATGTGTTGTACTTACTTTTGTTTTTTAATTCTACGCAGAGGAACGCGGGCGAAAGCTATTCTTAATAATGAATAATTATTAACTGTATCCCTGATATCTATCTGATATCTATCAACTCTATTAATAAAAAAATATTTAAAAAATAGTATAATGTGACATATATTTTTCTACTTATAAAATAAAGCTAGTTAGTTGAACATACTAATTACAGTTACTAAAACTACGCATATATCCGCCTTAGAGCGTGCGCAGACATTGAACTAAACTGTCGCACAACTGTTTAGTCCCGCTTTGATTCCTATGAGCTTATATGGAGGTGGTCACACTACTCGATTTTTAGTTGTGCAACTAAACAGTTGAATTTGCTCCGAAACAATCGACAATCGCACAACATTCCGATAATTTAGTTAAAGGCGCACCCCCTCTTACTTTAAAGTAGTCCATTTCATGCCTCCATATGTATGTAAATCAAACATTTTCTGTTTACAAGTACCTGTGTACAGTCACAAACAAAAATGGTATATTTGCAGTAACAGACTTGTAAGGCTTTGCCACACTTGTGCAAACAAGACTTGTGAAACGATGACGTCAACCGAGACTTAATATTCCGGTGTATTGGGTGGTAATGTATCGAGATTAAGTAATGCGGGGCGCGACTGCAAGCGAATGGCGTAATGAAAGAAAAAAGTGTAATCAGGATTTAGTAGCATGGAATACTAAGTAACACATCATTTACAATATAACTATCGCCAATAACCTAGAGGGGTAGACAGAAATCGCCATTGGCTACAATCCAGCCACACCTAATTCTAAACCAGGCCTAATTTTAGTCCCATTCCCTTCCTACAATTTTCTTATACGGAGAGGATGGGTAGAAAGTGGATTCGACGGTGGAGGACACCCATAGGAAGGGGAAATATCCTCTTTATGTGCGTCTCCTCCGTTGATTAAGGGCAGGCAACGCATCTGCAATTGCGAATGTATATAGGCAACGATCGCTTCGCTTTCTCGGCGAATTCAGGTGGTCGCTCGCTCGTTTGCCACCTTGTAATATAAAAAAATCCAACTTGAACTGCTCTAAAGTAGTATCATAACTTTGAGATCTATACTTTGCTCTACCTTATACACTATATCCGCACCCTTATGTTCTGACAGCCGTTAGCAGTTTCCTTGTATTCATTAGTGAACAGTCCAGAGCGCTAACTGGACGTGGGGCGGACCGAGACGTTACTCATTTGTTAACACCACTGGACCTTGACAGCTTCCGTGCTACGTTATGTGGAAAACATTTTTACATGGTATATTGTTGTTTTTAGTTGTTACTGTATCTAATGGTAGACAAAACGACAGATCGAGTTCTGTTGTCTAGATTGTAGGGAATTAGCGACGGTATGGCATGTTTTATGCTAATGTTTAGACAATGCAAACGCTAATAGTTATCATTTAATGCTCAATTTAATAGTAAAGTTCAATAAATTATCAACTACTAGCTAAATGGTATTCCAAAAGTATTATAATTAATTTTAATATTTAACTTTTGGCTGTGATTGTACAGAATGATGTTACAGTATGATCTAATAAAAGTACAGATGACCATTGTATTGCGTAACAAAGAAAGGAAATTCAACTTTATATCTATAGCATAAGTTGCATATTTCTAGAAATTCTAAACAAGTCGGAAAAATACGCCATACATAACTTTTCGCCAAAGATATGTATAAATAGACAGGCGATTTTTTTTTAATTTCAGCATTTGCAACGTTCCGAATTAAATACGTGTCTTGATTTATTAGCAACCAACTTCAATCATCAGCGACAAAAATCAAATAGGCAAATAATACAGTTTAGAGCATGTCCATTTATAGAGGTCAGTGCTTTTTGCACATTTGAAACAAGGCATTGTTGGAGAGTTCGAAATTCAAACCAGTTGTGAAGGTCAATGCAAGAGAATTCATGTGGGACGAATGTCATATCAGAATGGCGGGAATCGTTGACTGACGTGTCGCATAATCTTGGGGATATGCAGCCAGTTGCAGAGATAGAAAACCTTTTTTTATTTTTAATCATAACCAGGAAATTACTAAAAAAATAATTAGGACTTTGTAAAATTGATTACACCTTTTTAATATTTCTTGGACTTAAGTTTCGAAAAAGGTTCATATAACATATTAGTTGTTGCTCGCGACTTCGTCCGTGTGAAATTAAAAAATTATAAAAATTTAGCCTATCTTACTTACTAATAACGTACCTTTTTATTGGTGTAAGAATTTTTAAAATCGGCCCAGTAGTTTTTGAGTTATTTCAATACATACAAAAATCAATTCTTTCCACTTTATAATATTGGTATAGATTATAGATTTTTTTATTTACATTGCACCATATAAGTTTATATCTTTGTTTCTGTCCTATACCTAATAAAAGACCTGTATTTGTTTGGAAGTTAAGACTAACACCTGGCGTCCACCTACACTATTGCCTGTACAAAACAAGAAACAATTCGATTTTGGAATTTTGTACCTAAAATCTTTAGACATAAAGTTGATAATAAGTTATATATTTTACATATGCAAGGCATGTCTGACATTTGAATGGACAGATTAATTATGTCATTACTTACGTACTCGTAAGACATAAGAAAATATGTGTGGTGTTAAAAGAATTGCAATTAAACTTATATACTAAGAAATACTGTATTAAACACGCATTAGTTTAAGGTAAATTCTATTTCTACTCGCTTTTAAAGTGTTTAAACAAAGTAGTACAAGATCGGTCCTTTTTTTTTCATAAGTAACTTAAATCAGTAAACAAGAAAAGAGAAAAAAGACCAAAAAAATAACATTAAGAAAATAAACTAATTCACAATTGAATGTCAACACCGAAAATGTTATACACAACTGTATTTAAGTTAGAAAAAAATAATTTATACAATATACCTGTTCGTTGCAGAGATCGTAAACAGTTGGCGAGATGTCGTGACGTGTATATGCAAATAGAAATGCAGGATGATTCGTACAATAACAAAGCGAAAACAGTATTTGTTGTTCATGTACATAAATGTAGTAAGTAAATACACACGGTACTTAACAAGGACCAGTTTCCGTTTTCAAGTTTTAAGATATGCTATTCTATACTAATATTATAAAGAGGAAAGATTTGTATTTTTCTATGTATTCAATTTACTTATCGAACCAAAATCACTATGAGCGGGCGTACCTTTGAATAATCTATCGCACAACTGTTGTGTGATTGTCGATTGTTTCGAGGCCAATTCAACTGTTTAGTTCCACAACTAAAAATCGAGTAGTGTGCGCACCTGCATATATGTAAGCTCATAGGAATCAAAACGCAACTAATCAGTTGTGCGATAGTTTAGTCATAGGTGTGCGTTACGAATGGTTAAATGTAGCTGGGAAACTGTTTGTCAATGAAGGTCTTTATTAACGGTTGTAAAAGTGTGTAACATCTGTCCTCAGATTCTCGTTTTCCGTCATAAGCCACCTTAATGGTATTGACATAACGATTTTTATCGCTGACAAGTGTTTGATTAAGCCGGCAAATAACATTAACATTTAAATTAGTTTCGAGCCAACAAACGTTCGAAATCAATTATGATTAACATATAGGTGTGGCGCTGAACTATATAAAGCTTTCGAAAGAGTCTACCACATATGGTCGAGGTGTTCAGGTCATTGCCGACTTAGAATCGATCCATATGTCTTATTCGTCAGTGATGACCTTTTTAGGATCGTCTGAACAACGTCTGATTAAAATCAGCTCGCCTCCGCTTATGTTTTGTTAGGAATGCCTCAGGGTGTTATCCTTGGACCACTATTAGACGAAACATTTGATAAACGTTGTCTAACAATACATTTAAGAATCTATAAAGAAGATATGCAAATTATGATAATTGAGTTGTTGATCTTTATATTCGACATATAATTAGATATGTTTTAAATGTTATACTCATATAGGTTATTTTTACTGAATCAATGTGCATTACAATTAATTTACTGAGTTGTAAAGTAGTTCTATTTTAATATTCAAATTGTAGAGCAACAAGTTACATTTGATAGATAAGAAGTGAAGGGGCTTTAAGTTATTGATAATTTTCCAAGGCGTTTCAATAAAAATAGATTTGAAATGATATAAAAAGTGTCATTGTCATTCGTTAGTTATATTTATTGAACGAAATGTTTTAAATATTTCCACGTTTTATTGTGAACTAGCTGTTGCCCGCGACTTAGTCCACGCAATATTAAAATAAAAAAGTAGTCTACAATATGATCGTCTATGTCAGCTACCCTTCAGTGAAAGTCCGGTCGAAATTGGCCCAGCCGTGTCAGAGACTATCCGGAACAAACGCGGCTTGCGGACAGAAAGACAGACAGACAAAAAAAATTTAAATGCGAATTTCGTATCAGCAACGCAAATACATCATCTTCCCGAAATCTGGAATTTTTCTTTTGATATCACAAACAGCCACTCCAATTTTATTATATGAATAGAATAGAAGATAGATAGATAGAGAAGAATCTATGTTCTTAAAAAAAACTTCGTTTAACACGTGTATATAAATGCTATCTTTGTAAATCATACATAATTTATGTTGTCTTGGGCAATCTCAGAAGGCCTCATGTTTATACTATATTTTCTTGTGATTTCGTCTATTAATATTAACACGATTTCTACTAAGTTTTACGACCTTAAAATTTACGACTTCATACATATTTTTACTTAATTTTACAATTCAAAAATGAGTTTGGAGAATTTTAGTATTGGTGTGATTTGAGAGTCAAATTTTAATAATATCAATGGCAAAATACACAAATTACAGTCAGTTTTTTAATATATTTCCTTTGATTAAATGAAGCTCTATAAACTGCATTTCTTTATTTGGAGGATGGGACGATAGGAAGGGCAAATATCCTCTGTCTGGTTCCCCTACTCCGTCGATTGATGGTAGGCTATCATCGTATACAATTCCAGATATCTAAGATCAGAAACGAATCCAGATGGCCGCTTGTCTTCTTGATGATTATAAAATGTCAATGCTCTTAAATTGATTCACAAAAATTGTTTAATTAGTGGTCAAATATACGAAGATGACAACCCGAAGAATTCTAACTTTTATATAAATTTCCAAACCAATACGACTTAGGGTCCTTCAAGAAACTAGCCTACAATTTCCTAAAAGGCCGGCAACGCATTTGTAGTTCCTCTGGTGTTGCGGATGTCCATGCGCGTCGTCGACCACCTCTGTGTTCCCGCCGCTCGTTTGCCCCCTTCTCTTATAAAAAAAATATAACTATTTTAAACTAACTTTTAACGAATGCTAATCAAAATTTTCTACTAAGTTCTTGTCTGAATTCACTTCAAATAATGTAAGTCTCACGATTTAAATATTGTATTGTTGTTTTTGTTGCGGCAAAAACTTCACGTTCCGGATTAAGTTGTTTAACTTTGATTAAGTACGGGTGGAGTTTAAAAAAACATGGATTTATTGTCTTTGAGATTTAATTCAGTTTTTTTCTGTGCAAAGTCTATCTATAAGTAAGAATTGTTTGTCAATGTTATGAACAAAGTTATCTCAGTCAAATCTTATTTGATTTTTTATAAGAATAGCTAAAAAATAAGTCAATTTTGTAGGCAAACTAGCTTTCGCCCGCGACTCCGTCCGCGTGGAATTCAAAAAACACAAACGTAAGTAGCCTATGTGTTCTTCCAGACTATGCTCTACAACTATGGCAAGTTTCATCGAGATCCGTTCAGCCGTTTAGGCTACAAACTCTAACATCCATCCATCCATCCATCTAAACTTTCGCATTTATAACATGAGTATGAAGTATGATATGACATGATGTATTATATGAAGTATGATTAGAGATTAAGAAGTTTTTTTAATAACATGTTTTTTTTTTTAAATATTGTGCTACTGGCTGGAAATTATCTGTTAAAGATATCAATCATTCAGATTCGGTTCGGTAAAATTTTGCGTTTTAAAACCGATTAGCATGTACTGAGTGATATTGACCTCAATTGTTTAAATTGATCGATGGTCATGGATTATTAACAAAAATCAATTATAAATGGTATGACGTTTTAGCAGTAATAAACACTATTTTATGCCTATTATCTTCACTTGCTGATTTAGTGTTTTTAGTGAATTCAAGAAGCACTACTGAATGAAGTCGGTTAAATGAATCGACAATGATATACGCTTTAATAATAATACACTTTAGGGTTTTAAATCAGGAGAATATTTTTGAAAGATACCCTTCCTTCTCAAAGTGGGCGATAACGGCCCCTCGGGGGCTTTTGAAACATAGAGAGGGGCGTTATAGGGCCCCAGAAAAAAATTTTGCGGCGTTGATATGGGTTAGGGGGGCGATGCATAATTTGTAATTTCATTTATTTTATTTAGTGTTTTAAATTTCACTGAAATTGTATAAAAATGGGGGGCGCTGAAAGATTATTGATCTTGAGTTTGATATACACTGAAAGAAGATTTTCTATACACTGGTCTACAGGAAAGTCATGTGGGTGTTTTTCGTACTATAACCTCGGAGGCTAGTGAGAATAGAAGAGTGATTTCAGAGGAACGCACCTGAACCCCCCGATATTACACAAGACAGAACTACGCCTGTTGCTCACCGTCTTCTAGGGAACATTTTGGTGGCTGATCAGGACCTCCACCGAAATAGCCGATGGTCCTAAATGCAAGTGTAAACATGACTACCAGTTTCCGAAACCTCTAAGTGAGCAAACTGTTAGGTAATGGACAATATTTCCGATATCAAGGCATGTGTGCACAAAAAGTTTCGGTAGCTCTGCGTGATTGACGAATGAATGTGATTTTCCTTTCTCCTACAATTGTAATTCAAGATCCGACCATCGACAACGTAACAATAGCCTCCATATAAAGTATCTTTCGAACGGCATTGATCCCTACAATGAACGATTATGTTTTACGCTATTTATATGTAAGCCTTTGTATCGTGGACATCTTGACCTTCAGATCCATCATTCATTGTCACCATTTGAATAACAAATTGCAATTTTTGATGCGGTATATTTACATTGTTAGCAACGTGTCAGAAAATATTATCCTTAAGTTTGTGCTAAACATTTTTTACTTAGAACACTAAAGTCCGCTGATTTTAGACTAGCTTTCGCCCTCGACTCCGTCTGCTCGGAATTTTAAAAAAATAGGTAAGTAGCCTATGCGTTCTTCCAGACTAACCACCACATCTTTGCCAAATTTCTTTAAGATCCATCCAACTTTCGCTTTTATAATATTATAATAGTAAGGTTCGTCTGCAGGTACTACTAGGTATTCTATGACGCTATGTAATATGAGTAGAAGCTTTTTATGAACATTTTTGTCATTATTCTATGTTTTAAAGTTCCTCGAATTAATAATGAATCTACGGTCTAGGTTGAGGATTAAACTCCGGTTGTAAATGTACTGTAAAATTAAAGCTTGAAACCCGGATGCTAGATTTATTGAAATCTTAGTATTGTGTTGTTAAACAAAAAAACATTATCTTTTATTATCTATACTATATTATAATAAAGCGTAAACACACACTTCTTTGTTGCCTAAGATGTCAGCAATTACAGCATAGTTTTGAATAATTCTTTTTTTAATAAAAAGCCCTACACTTACGTCATGCTTTAGGCTATATATTTTCACTTACTACTTACAACACCATTAAACTTAGGGGGTAAATATTTTGGATAAAAACCCTAATGTGGGAAAGAGACCATAATTTGCTGCCAACATCAAGAAAGGAAGATTGCTAAGGTTTGTCATGTCATGTCATGTTATTTTGACTTCTTTGGTTCAATTTGGGAGGATTGTTTACGATCAGAAGAATACTTAACAACGCAACGAAGATATCCCTAAAAAAGGTATGAAGTAAGTAACGTAATCAATAGGAAATTGCAATTCAGTTATATTAATATCTAAAAAGACGGAAAAACATTGATCACTACAAGCTATAGATAAAGCGGAAAAAGATATACACAAGAATATAGAAAAAGATAAATTGCCAACATTACGGTCAGGGCCATCTATCGTTGAGATTGTGCAACATAAAAATGGATACAAGAGAGATTTCTGTTAGAATTAGTCACGAATCGGTCATAGTTAGTCATTACAGAAGATACCAAGAAGATGCTACTATGAGACGGTAGTCATTTGTTATTTCTACATCTGTTACAGCGAATTTTCACTATAAAACTTGCAATATCGCCATCTCTTTCATTCCCTTTAGAATAAACAGAGATAGAAATATTTCTCCAAGAATCACGTGTGAAATTCACGTCTGTTAACCACTCCAATATGCGTGGTTATTTGATGATTAGTTAGTTACAAAACAACCATTTTAACATTTTATTATATTTGGCTGTAGCATATTATAGGTTATGCTGATGCGGCCCATGCTTTTTAGTAGCATAACCTAATATGAAGCTCAGTGAAGGAGAAATTTATGAATTTCGTACCAATTATCAACAATTAGCAACACATATTTTGCAACTATTGCGATATTATTTGTAAAAATTATTTCTTTTTGAAAACTTTAAAGCATTTTAAAATATATTCAATTTAATTCACCTTTACACGTTTTTGATATTGACTTTAACTTTAAATGATTTAGGGCCTGTCCCACCACTGGCTGATAGAGGCTCAGATAGCTTAAAAATCACGTCACTGTCAGATAAGAGCACAAAATCCGATATTTCCATCACATATTTTACACGTTGGATTGTTATCAGACAATTTATAATTTGGTGGGACAGGTCCTTATTCATATTTTGTTTTTAACCGATTTCCCAAAAGAAAGAGGTTATCAATTCGTCTGATTTAGCTAATAGTTAAAATACTGTTATTTAAAATACACTATTTCCTATCTTATTTTACAATCTACGAAAATAGAGTTAAGCCAGAATTATTTGGCTCTTGTACTAATGCAATATGGTCTGAATTGGACGAAATCCATAAAAATAATCCTAATGAGCATGGACTCACCAAATCTTTTAACGTGTACGTCTCTATTAAAAGAAACAGATCTCTGTTTACTCTCTTTTGGTTCCTTCGTTTCGGTATCGTTTCTTTGTTCAATAGTTACTTTATCACCGTCATTGGCGTTGTCTGCCTTGGTACCAATTTCATCTGACATCGGATGGTGAGGTACCCGAATGATGGTACCTCGAGTTCGGATTCGCTAAGTCAACTCGGCGCTTTTGATTTCATCGATAACTTTATCTGGAAATATTTCATTGACTATGATATAGTATATCTTCTACTCTTTATCTATATTCTATTAGTATATATTTAAAGTAAACTAGTTGATATTGTGCTTTAGATGGGTGTATTTTCTTCTTTTTAACAATGTTATTGTAGGTGCGAATTAATTTGTATAAGAATCTCTGGCAATTTCAACTATTGTTTCTAATATCAAAGTCTGTTCTTGTATGAAATCTACAATTTTAAATCTATTTCTTGTATCATTAAGAGCGTGCGGACACCTGAGACAACTATCGCACAACTGTTTAGTCGCACTTTGATTCATATGAGCTTACATGGAGTTGCGTACTCGATTTTTAGTTGAGAAACGAAACAGTTGAATTTTTGACAATTGTGCGATAGTTTAATCAAAGGTGTGTGCCCGTTCTCAATGCAACACAGTTTATTGAATGAATAGTGCAAATGTATGTATAATATATGCATAAATACAGCATTAATTTGACCCATTGTTCTCCATGGTCAATATTTTAGCCGCACTAAAGTGATTACCAGGAAGTCTCTGTACGTTTTAATGACCAAAGATCTTATCTCTTACCGGTATACAATATCCTGTTATTATTCTTAGAAGTAGAAAAGGTTTGATTTACTAACCTCCTAACACTCTTCATAAACATCACTCCGGCTATACTTTCGATTTTAATGTTATTGTGGACACGGACGCATTTTGTTCTGAAACAAAAGAAACACAAATATAATTAACGTCAACTTTCTGGGCCTTATCATACTTAGACAGTGTTTTAATAAAAAAAAATAGTTCATTAACTTTCCCCTTGGGCAGGGGACTGGTGTCCAAGCTAGGGTGGTGCCCTGTGTAATGGATCACCAGGCCCCCGCCCCACAGACCACAGTGAATCTTACAATAACAAACTTAAAAATAAACAGATATATTATAGTACTTAGTACTCGTAAAGCTTTAATAGCGGGCGCACACGTTTGACTAAACAATCGCACAACAGTTTGTATGTTCGATTGTTTTGCAGACAATTCAACGTTGCACAACCAAAAATCGAGTAGTGTGCGCACCTCCATATAAGCTCATAGGAATCAAAGCGAGACCAAACAGTTATGAGATAGTCGATTGTTTTATAGCCAATGTGTAAATAGATGAATTAAAACCTATACCTCATATTTATCCTATTTATCTTAGGTAAAGATTATTGTAACTTTTAATAAAATTATCTTTGTCATTTGGAAATTATAGTAAATTATCTATTAACACGCTCACTACGTAACGGGCCGATATCGGCCTGATACGGTATTTAACCCGGAGCGGACGTAGAAAACTATGTCCCTCTATGCGAAACGATTATCTCAGGTGTGTACATTACATAAATTGTATACATTATGTTTCCACAAAGTTATAGCAATTTAATCTATCCTAGTGCAAGTGGGTCTAAAACGACCTGCCACGCACTGGCGGATATATCATCGGGGGTGCATTTTGGGCCCGCACCAGATGAATTATGCTTTTACTTGCCGCAATAAACGTGTTAAACAGCAAAAAGTGACATCGACAGGAAAGTAGAAACTTTACAAAAGAAGTGAAGAAGACGATGAAAAACGAGTTATTTAGAAGTAGAATTAATTCCAACTAATATGAGTTGTTGAACTTACTGGCATGTATCACTTACGTAAGACTTTTGCAAAAAATGTTGTTCAGTTTTGTAACAAGTGGGGACAAGAAACCCAGTTAACAGGTAATGAGATTTCGAACGGTACTACGATCAATCGTGACGGAATATTCGACATGAACAAATTAATTAAACGTATAGATTGAGATGAATTTAAATTCGTTCCCAGCAATTATGTTGTAAAGGACCTTACAACCAGTACGTACCGGTTTTGAATTGATTGTTGTCGCTTTATTTTATAGTTTTCTTAATTAATATACACGATAGATTAGAAATAAAATGTGTGATTTATGGCACCGTTTATACGTATGAAAAAGGAGCTTTGTTAAGCTCGCTACACACCTTCCGTTTTATCTGAACAGTCGTACTGTACAGTTAAAACGGATGTGTATAGGGCTTTACGTCAGTTTTGACAAAGCTAGGATTTAAAGAAATCGAACAAACGAATTCTAAAATAAGAAACATTTAAAAAATGCATTAAAAATGTGCAAAACATATTCAAGCTGAAAAAGTAAAAATCATCATCATCATGAACTTGCCCTTATCCCTTATGGAGGGTCGGCACAGTATGTGCTGCTCTTCCATACATCTCTATCAGCCGTCATATCTAAATCTACTCCTTTCTTAAGCATATCTTCTTTCACACAATCCATCCATACTTTCTTCGGTCTTCCTCTTCCTTTGTAGCCATCCACATTCATTCTTAACACATTCTGGTTTATGTCCCCATCGTCTCGGCGCATAACATGTCCATACCACGCTAACCTTTTGCTTTTTAATTTAAGCTTCAATCTGAAAAAGTAAAAATAACTTAAGGAAAAAAATTACGAATACCAGACTTATACCTCGCCACAAAGAATAAATGGATACGGTAAAAATAATCGATATTAAAATAACGTTACAGAAAAATCATAAAATGTTTTCCTGATAAACAGAACTTTAACAATCAAAGAAAAAAAAATGTATCAACACGTTTATATTTTTACACTCTTTATTTTGCTAATATAACCTTGATATAATTATTAATTTGTATAATATCGTAAGTCGGCACAGACTAAAAAACGAATTAATTTCCTTCACTATTCTTCATTATGGCCAGTAATAACACATTAATCATTTACATTATAATAACCGCTTATGCCACCAACACACCTTCAGTTATAATACTCGCACTGTTCACTGAAAATGCGTGTAAAACTTAGAATTGTTCAGTAATTCAAGCACTTTTTGACGGATATTTCGCGGAATTTCGTATCGTCAGATATATTCGCAATAGGTCAATATGAAGTTTTTTCTTAAAGTTTCTTTACACTGCACAAATCTTATATCATACTTTGCCACCTTACGTTCAAAAAAAAATTTTTTTGTTACTTTACAAAATACAAGTTTTAAAGTACATTCCGATTCGGTTAAAACCGAAGGTGTGCAGCGGACTTTAGTATTTCTTAAAAGACCGTCTTGCGTGTCTTTAGCCTTTCGTATTAAAGATATGAATCTAAAAACATTAATAAACCATTAATGTTTCGATCGATATTTTAAGTTTTTATTTGCAAATTCGCTCGCATTTGTACACTCCGATATTTCTTGGTCACAATTCATAACCTTCGGTTTTCATAGATATTGTAACCGTTAAGATCTGTTTATTTAGTTTTATTTACATTCATCTATACTAATATTATAAAGAGGAAATATTTGTATTTTTGTATGTATTCGATTCACGCAAAAATTGAAAAAATTCATTCACCATCATAATTTAATTTATCTGTAAGTAATATTGGCTATGTTTTTTGTTATTTTTTTAATTTCACGCAGGTAAAGTCGCGAGCAACAGTTAGTGTTTTATAAATCTATTATATTAGTTACACTATTATTATTGCTCTAGTTTATTTTTGTTTGGAGTTAAAATGTCCTCGTTTTTTCGACCTTTAAAATGATCACCTTACTTCTAACATTGTAAATGCGAGAGTTTAGTTTTTAGTTAGTTTAGTTTAGAGATTTTAGATGAATGGATGTTTGTGACAGTTTGTAGCATAAACGGCTGAACGGATCGAGATGAAATTTGGCATAGATGTAGACGATAGACGAAATCGCGGGCTAAAGTTACATACATAAATGATAAAAAGCACAAGTAGCTCGTTAATCTGTCTATTTATTAAGTTTTTTACAAGCTTTTGTAACCCTATCATACTAATATTATAAATGCGAAAGTTTAGATGGATGGATGGATGGATGGATGGATGGATAGATAGATGTTTGTTAGAGTTTGTAGCCTAAACGGCTAAAGGGATTTCAATGAAATTTAGTATAGATGTAGAGAATAGTCTGGAAGAGCACATAGGCTACTCGCTTTTGTTTTTTTTTTAATTACACGCGGACGGAGTCGCGGGCGAAAGCTAGTTCAATATAAAGTGAAATATTACAGAGCAATGTACCGACAGTATCGTCAGGTGCTTAGTTGTATTGCGTCAAATCAGCGAATGTGGTCGAACGCTGGACCGTTTGCGAAACGGTGCGGCTAAAGTTGTTTTAAGTTGTATGGTGCAAGTTATACGCGGAGCGATTTAGTTTATTGAAGTTTATAAAGTGGTCATTGAAAACTTACTAATTAAATACAAGTGCCGTAATAAAAATAGCTTTTAATATGACAAAATGTATTCTTAAAGGACAAATACTTAAAACTTTTGATGAGAAGGACAACTATGAGTTGTCAATAATGTCAACAATCAATCAATATAAAAAAAATACAGCAGTATAAGGTAATGTGGAAATGGCACTGGATTATTTGGCAAAAAAAATTAAATTATTTTTCAAATGTCAAGTACCTACAGTTATTTAGAAAATTATGAAACCGCTGATCGCTATTCACTTGCACCGCTCCATACCACTTTTACTCGACCGAACATATCATTACGGGGCTGACATTTTGTTGCCTATTTTACGTTCGGCTTTTTGCGGTTCCCATGTAAATATTGCTTCGGTGTTTTATGTCTTGTGTTTGTATATTAAATAAATAATGTAATTGATTTTATTGCTCTAGTTTATTTTTGTTTGGAGTTAAAATGTCCTCGTTTTTTCGACCTTTAAAATGATTACCTTACTTCTAACATTGTAAATGCGAGAGTTTAGTTTTTAGTTAGTTTAGTTTAGAGATTTTAGATGAATGGATGTTTGTGACAGTTTATAGCATAAACGGCTGAACGGATCGAAATGAAATTTGGCATAGATGTAGACGATCGACGAAATCGCGGGCTAAAGTTACATAAATAAATGATAAAAAGCACAAGTAGCTCGTTAATCTGTCTATTTATTAAGTTTTTTACAAGCTTTTGTAACCCTATCATACTAATATTATAAATACGAATGTTTAGATGGATGGATGGATGGATAGATAGATGTTTGTTAGACTTTGTAGCCTAAACGGCTAAACGGATTTCAATGAAATTTAGTATAGATGTAGAGAATAGTCTGGAAGAGCACATAGGCTACTCGCTTTTGTTTTTTTTTTTTTTTTTTTTTTGTTTTTTGTTATTTTTTTAATTTCACGCAGGTAAAGTCGCGAGCAACAGTTAGTGTTTTATAAATCTATTATATTAGTTACACTATTATTATTGCTCTAGTTTATTTTTGTTTGGAGTTAAAATGTCCTCGTTTTTTCGACCTTTAAAATGATCACCTTACTTCTAACATTGTAAATGCGAGAGTTTAGTTTTTAGTTAGTTTAGTTTAGAGATTTTAAATGAATGGATGTTTGTGACAGTTTATAGCATAAACGGCTGAACGGATCGAGATGAAATTTGGCATAGATGTAGACGATCGACGAAATCGCGGGCTAAAGTTACATACATAAATGATAAAAAGCACAAGTAGCTCGTTAATCTGTCTATTTATTAAGTTTTTTACAAGCTTTTGTAACCCTATCATACTAATATTATAAATGCGAAAGTTTAGATGGATGGATGGGTGGATGGATGGATGGATGGATGGATGGATGGATGGATGGATGGATGGATGGATGGATTGCGTGAAAGGTGACATGATCAAGAAGGGAGTGATGACTGAGATGACGGATGATAGAGTGCTTTGGAGGACGAAAACCTGGTGCGCCGACCCTACGGGAGTAGGATAAGGCAGGGGAGATGATGATGACACTTTGATAAATAAATGTTTCTTCTGTAAATAAACGTCTATTATCCATTTCGTTCATCGCTCACTAACTAAAATAAACGATCGCAACTGTTTAGTCTCGCTTTGATTCCTATGAGCTTATATGGAGTGGTGCACACTACTCGATTTTAGTTGTGCAATTAAACAGTTGAATTGGCTGCGAAACAATCGACAATCACACAACAGTTGTACGATAGTTTAGTTAAAGGTGTGCGCCCGTTATTAAGGAATTCTACCTGTCGACTTCCTAAATTCGATGCTACTATCAAATGTCCTTCTATAATAGACCTTATGGAGTTTTTTATAAAACTTTTGTTTCAATTAGGTCAGAATAAAAGTAAAAAGTTACACCGTGAACTTTCAAAAGTGACCGCATGTAACAAAAGGCACATAACTCCATGTATGGTCGCGTCAGTCCAGATGACGTTTTCGAATTGACGTCATTCTGGCATCATGGCTTACAAGGATCTAATTAGTCACATCTACCCACTTGGAAGTAGTGACAAATTACAACGTACAGTTTTGGGTCTCAGGAAAAAACTAAAGTTCCTTGATTTCAAATTTATTCCTTAGAATACGTTAGAATACTAATAACAAGGAAAAGAAAAATAATAAGTTTATATGGATGTATTGATGGATGGATGTTTGTTAAAGTAGTCTTAACCGCTGAACAGATCTCGACGAAATTTGGCGTAGATGTAGAAGAAAGTCTCTAAGAATAGGCTACTTACTTTTTTTTGTAAGTCCACGCGGTTGGAGTAGCGGGCAAAAGCTAGTTATGTATAACTTAGCGTAGTCAGTAATTTTATGTCGTGTTTCTATTTCTTGGAAACTGTCTTGCTCCTAATTGGTAAAGATTGATAGATTAGAACGTATACCAGGTAGTTAAATTAGTTGTACCAGAATGTATGTTCATTTAGATAAACATGATGTGATACGTAGGTTCATTTAGATTAAGTTACGTTTTAATTAAAATTAATAATTGAATAATTTATTTTATGTAAAACTAGCTGTTCTCGTGCGGCTTCATCCGCATGAAATTATAAAAAAAATATTTTATTATTTACATTTGTCAAATTATCAATAGCAACTGTCAAAATGACATGACATGACAAACCTTAGCAATCATGCTTTCTTGATATTGGCAGCAACTTATGGTCTTTTTCCCACATTAGGGTTTTTATCCAAAATATTTACCCCCTAAGGTTAATGGCGTGAAAATATATAGCCTAAAGAATGACGTAAGTGTGGGCTTTTATTAAAAAAGAATTATTCAAAAATATGCTGTAATTGCTGACATCTTAGGCAACAAAGAAGTGTGTGTTTACGCTTTATTATAATAGTATAGATATAGATATAAATGTTAGACTTTTTTTGTTTTCCTATATTTTGAAAATGTAAATAACAATTCAGAACAATCGAACTGTTGAGTTGAACTAAGTTAAAGTTTAAATAGGTATAGTTTTTGACCAAATTCCCAAAAGAAGGAGGTACTCAATTCGTCTGTATGTTTTTTTTGTGTGTTACGGCATAAAACCGCCGCTAGTGGACCGCTTTTGATAATTTTTTTTTATCCGAAATTAGTGCTTGCAAGTGAGTCCCATATTTTTATTGATTTTTGGAGTCAAAGATTACGGAGTATTGAAATATGAGGAAACGGCACGAATTTCATTGCCACTGGCGTTTTCTTTGTCTTTTTTATTTTGGCGAAAGGTTTACGTTCGAATTATGTCAGAAAATACATTTAATTCCACCAAACCATAACGTAATTCAGGTTTTTTTTTTCATTTAAAATATCGGTATAATTTATTGTTAAAATGTAACATAAATTTTTATTTTAATATCATCACTAAACATGCAATCTTTAACGAGGCGAGGTTTGCAAAATCGACACCCAAAGTGTCGCTTTTTAAGTTATTACAAAAGCAACATGGCGGACCATTAAAATTCAGCATTTTTATTCAACCTTTTCCGATTGCATTCGACAGGAATTTATGAAGTAATAATATTTTATCACAAAAAGTTATTACGAAGTATTGAAATATGAGGAAACGGCACGAATTTCATTGCCACTGGCGTTTTCTTTGTCTTTTTTATTTTGGCGAAAGGTTTACGTTCGAATTATGTCAGAAAATACATTTAATTCCACCAAACCATAACGTAATTCAGGTTTTTTTTTTCATTTAAAATATCGGTATAATTTATTGTTAAAATGTAACATAAATTTTTATTTTAATATCATCACTAAACATGCAATCTTTAACGAGGCGAGGTTTGCAAAATCGACACCCAAAGTGTCGCTTTTTAAGTTATTACAAAAGCAACATGGCGGACCATTAAAATTCAGATCCCCGTCGCGACATTAAAATATCGACAAGTTTTATTTTGGAACTCGTTCGGTTCCAATTTAGGCAAAGTTTGGGAAGTTTGTTGAAGAAAAAATAACAGGACGCCTGAGAAATCCAGATTCTTTGGTTGTGTAGACTTCGAGAAATGTTACAGTTAAATTCTGAATAGATATTTTCTCAAACTCCTTTTATATTCACTTAAAGATTTCTTAGAGTCAGTCAGATTTAAACCCTTGGCTGTATCCACTATTGGCCAAAAAAATGCGACGAAATATTAAACGACAAAACACTGCATAATTTAAACATTCAGCATTTTTATTCAACTTTTTCCGATTGCATTCGAAAGGAATTTATGAAGTAATAATATTTTATCACAAAAAGTTATTACGAAGTATTGAAATATGAGGAAACGGCACGAATTTCATTGCCACTGGCGTTTTCTTTGTCTTTTTTATTTTGGCGAAAGGTTTACGTTCAATTAGGTTTTTTTTTCTCAGAACCAATACATTTAATTCCACCAAACCATAACGTAATTCAGGTTTTTTTTTTTCATTTAAATATACATTTTTTAGCTACAAATGAAACTTTGCTTTGTACGTTTATGGGCGTCGCTAGCCGTTGATTCAGAAGGCAGGCCTATGATCAAGGAGGAGGTGGTAGTAGTAAAAATATGTTTTTTTATTCCAAAGTGAATGCTTACCATGTTTCAGTATATCTAGAGCTATAGTGTGGGTCTATAGATATTAAAGGCATTTGCGTAGTATTCTATTTGTTTACATTTTTGGTTTCTCTAGGGGAGTAGCTTTTCACCCCCTTTCCCCGCATGGCGACGATGTATATTTACACTTTAGTATTGAATATACTCGTAGTTATTTGTCACGTACATTACTTACCATATTTTATTAATAAAAAAAGTCTACAATGTTTAAATACTTAAAACTTTAACTCAGAGAATGTATGTATGCAATTATTGAAAAAGTCACATACTTAAGTTTGGCACTCGTCCCAAAATGGCGATACAAGGTCCAAAGACCCATTATACGTCGACGCGATCACCTTGTCATTTCTCTGCTAAGGAAGTTGCCTGTAAAACTTGTCGATTTCTTATAACAAATATAATAAAATTTTATTAATTGCTAACTATCGCCCGCGACTCCATCCACGTGAAGTTAAAAAACCAAAAGTGTAGCCTATGTGTTCTTCCAGACTTACCTCTACATCTATACCAAATTTCAGCCGCTAAGGCTACACTCTTAATAACATCAATCCATCCATCTAAACTTTCGCATTTATAATATAAGTAAGAAATACGATTAATTTTATTTTCCTTTATCTATAGGATATGCGCCCCTCCCCCATCAATTTCACTTCCCCTTTCTACCATCTACTTACAAGGAAAGGATGAAAATGTAGCCTACGGTATCTAACAAAACACGCAATCACTTCCATATCAGGCATGTCTTGTGTGGACCAATTCGTGCAAATTGACACTTTACTTAGTTGTTGATTTCATTTCGTAGCCCTATTCTTGTCAATACTATTACCGCCCTTAGTTTTCATTCATTCATCACCAGCTCACTATACGTCCTCACAGAGGGGCTCGGAGCCTACCCTAAGTTAGGGTGACTAGGCCATAGACAACCACGCTGACCCAGTGCGGGTTGGTTGACTTCACACATATCTTTGAATTTTTTCGCCGATATGTGCAGGTTGCATCACGATGTTTTCCTTCACCGTAAGAACGTCGGGTAAATTATGTACATATGAAAATTCGAAAAATCGAAAATCACCTTGGTATATGGCGGGATTCGAACCCAAGACCTGTAGATTACAAGTCAAGTGCTTAAACCACTGAGCCACCGATGCTCTTAGTAATAATTGTTTATTGGGTGCAGTGCATCGATTATAATAGATTCTGTAACGCTAGCCGCCGCTGCACGTACCGGGCAGCTCACCTTGACCGTACACGCTCGATTGACAGCCAGGGTGACTAGCGTGATGTTATATTATTAAGAAGTTTATATTATAAATTACACGCTGGTAGGGTTCTCTCTCTCTCTCTCTCTCTCTGGATCGTTTCCTCATTCCTGAGGGTCGCGACCACTCTCCTTGACCATCTCACGAAGGGTGTTTCTCCATTCTGTGGGATTCTCTGTGACGTGGATGGCTTTATGAATAATAGTATCGAGTGGGACATATCTGGTCTGGTCCCAGGTGACGGTATATACATACTCTACAGATAATCTTAAAAGAAAACAATTAATGAAGTAGCAGGAAAATAAGGTAGAACAGGGATTGCTTTCTCTGCTTTCACAGCAGAATTGCCAGGTAGATTGTTAAATCTTATTAATATTAAAAATGCGAAAGTTTAGATAGATGGATGTTTGATGGAGTTTGTAGCCTAAAATCCTGAAAGGATCGCTATGAAATTTAGCATAGATGTACATCGTACTTAAAGTAATGCTAAAACTTCCATACAAACACCCAACTAATGACTTATATAAAAGGACAAAATTTTAAGTATTCGCAAAACATATATATTTGAATGTATAAACGATTACATAAAAACAAAATGAATGTTACACTACTGCAAAGTACAAGAGTTAATAAATTTCATCTCCCAGTAGCTAAAAGTTCCCTCGCTGTAAGACAATTTAAATTCAGGCCCCCATTTATACAATACTGTTGATAGAAAACATAAGATAAGAGGTTTGAAAATATTTCATATGCGGAAAATAATTAAAAAATGGTTAGAAGAAATGGATTATAACACATGTGAATCAATAATAATATCTAATGATTAATATTTATAGTATAAATACATTATTATATACACACTCCTAACATTCATCCAAATAATCAACCACCCACCATACAAACATACACACATGCCTACACACAAACACACATATTCTAACACATGCACACACCTATACCTACATACTTACCTAACTAACTACATACAAAAAAAAAATATGTAAACTCAATTTTTTTCTTATTTTCTTTTCTTTTTTATTATCTTTTTGGAATAATGGCGAAGTATATAATTAATAATAGTAATTGTTTTTGTGAATTTTGTGAACGATATGATGATTATCGATGATAACGAAGTAAGGAAGTCATTGGCTCCTTTAATACAGGGTATCAACCTAGTAAAGGAGCCAAAGATATATAACTAAAAAAATGAAGATGTATAATTTGTCTGTATATGTGACAGAATCTTGATGAATGGCAATTAATATTATTATTTGCTTAATAATTGATATCTCTTGTCATGTACTACAAAGCGTTAGTTATAAGATAAACAGCAATTTTAAGGCTCAATAAAGAATTTATTATTATTATTATTATTATTATTATTATTATTATTATTATTATTATTATTATTATTATTATTATTATTATTCCATATATCTTTAATTACTTATTTTTATATATAATATATTTTACATGATTGTTATAAAAATAAATAAAACATATTATATAAAAAAATAGAACTCCACCGGCTGCGGAATCCGATGACTCGAGCAACCAGTGGTCAGGGCTGCAGAGACAGGAACCTCCTCACAATACGTGCGGTTTCCAAAATAACCGCCTTTTGTATCGGGCCCCTGAATCCAACCGTCTAGCGAGAGCTTCTTGAGATGTTGGTCGAAGCTCTTCGCTATTAGCCCGTGCACCGAAACGACTATCGGAATAATGGTAGTCGATTCATACGCCACATGGCGGTAACCTCGTGAGCCAGATCCAATATTTTTAATAATTTTTCTTTTTCGGCTTTCACGAGATTCTCGTCATGTGGGATAGTGATATCAACTAACATTACACAACTCTCAGACCGATCTATTATTACTATATCAGGTCTATTGGCAACAATAGTCCTGTCCGTAATAATAGATCGATCCCAGTAGAGCGTGATACGGCTATTTTCCAGAACTGGTGAAGGCTGATATGGTAATATGGTACCTCAGATTCCACAAGAGCATATTTAAGGGCAAGTTGCTGATGGATAATCTTGGCCACTTGGTTATGTCTATGCAAGTATGCACCGTCCGCAAGGCGAGAACAACCGGAAACGATATGTCTAATAGACTCACCGGGCCGACGACATGCCCGACAAATGTCAGTCGTACCATCCTTTAGGATATGTTTCCGGTAGTTATTCGTTACGATGACTTCGTCCATGATTGCAAAGACAAAACCTTCAGTCTCCCAAAGAGGTTACTGAAGCGTAGCCAAGCCACGGAGGATAATTGGTCCACATCAGGACCAGTTAAGGCCCGATGGAACCTACCGTGTAGCTCCTTACTCTTCCATACACTTATGCGGTCTGAGACACTTAAAACCTCCAACCTCTCCAGTTCGGGTAGCAGGGAAAGCGGCTGTTAAGTCCTTTGTCTATGGCTACAACATCCTGATACATCTCCACGTTAACCTTAAGGAAATATTCCCTAAGATTGTACACCTCGCGGTTATGGAGAGTCTTGGCATTTAAGTAGCCACGACCCCCATGTTTCCGCGGGATGTACAACCTCATTACAGATGAACGTGGATGATGCATCCGGTATGCTGTCAGCAATCGACGGACTTGTCTATCCAAGGCATCCAGCTCTGTTTGAGACCATCTCAGTATGCCGAAAGAATAGGTTAAGACTGCATGACCCAACTGTTAAAGCACGGCATTTGTTGCCGCCTGATAAAAGGCTTTTCAGTACTTTTTTCAGGCGACCAAAGAACCGTTCTTTTAGCAGCTGTTTCATGCTTTTGTCATTAATGCCTAATGCTTCCGACATACCGAGATATTTGTAGTTTTCATTCTCGGAGAGAGACACAAGAGACACATCCTGAGTAAGCTGTAAATTCTCTGAATTTACAACCTCCCCCTTTGTACATTGATGACCGCACACTTGTCAACTCCAAACGCCATCCCAATGGCTCTGCTAAAATCGTCGGTATTTTAAGCAAAGTCATTAGGTCAACCTTGTTGGATGCGTACAATTTGAGATCATCCATGTACAAAAGGTGCGATATGACCTCGCCCCCTCTCCGTAAACGATACCTAGCTCTGAACTCTTTAGCAATGTGCTTAAAGGATTCAGAGCTAAGCAAAACCACAATGGACTCAGGCTGTCACCTTGGAAGATGCCACGCCGAATTCCAATTCGGTCAGAGGAGGCAGAAAGGCTTCCCTGACCTAGATTGGGAAAGCCTGTGTTCCACTGCCCCATGCATGTGTCAGAAAAGAGCGTAGAGTAGGATGTATTTTATACAACTCTAACACCCTCCTTAACCACCCATGGGGCACCGAATCATAAGCTTCTTGTAATCAATCCAGGCCATAGAAATGTTCTTTTTACCTCGTCTGACCTGCTGGCAAATAGCCATATCAATGAGGAGACAATCTTTAGTACCACGGGACCCAGCCTTACATCCATTCTGAGTGTTGCCAAAATGTTATTTTCACAAATATGTGCTTCAATTTTGCTTCTCAGAATGGATGTTAGGAGCTTGTAGATGGTAGGCAAGCAAGTAATTGGTCGATAATTCTTAGGATCCGTAGTACATCCAGATTTATAGATCAGGTGTGTGATACCTGATGTCATGAAATCTGGGAGCGTACCCAATTCAATTGCAGTTTGGAATTGGGCTGCCAGCCGCTCATGCGAACTGCGGAACCACTTAAGCCAAAAGTTCTGCAGTCCGTCCGGTCCTGGGCTTTTCCAATTAGGGACCGAACGAACTGCACACCACTTATGTCGGCGCCGGTGATAGTTACAGGTTCCATTTCAGTGACCGATTCGCATGCGCGACTGACAACATTAAACCACTCACCTTCACTGTGCTCAATGGCACCGACCAAATACCGCTCCAAAACGTAGTAGTCGCGGCAGAATCTGGTCGGTGCAAATCGACCACCTGGCTTCGTGGTTGCTCCCAGCTACGGTAGACACACCTCTGATCTCTCTGAAACATACGATTTTGAAGAAATCTCTCAGATCTTTCTCTGTACCTTCTTATGCGATTAGCCCATGCGTAAACTTTTGTTTCCAGAAATCTATGCGTTCCGTGACTCTAGACATAAATTCACTGGGTCTAATGCTAGTTCCAGCAAACGCTTGAGTCACGAAACGCATAACCCCTTGGTCTCTATTCCCCGCCTGGAAACATAGAAGTTTCGCTATGAGTCTTCTAGCTACATTTATGCGCCGCTCAATCCTGCACTGCCAGACCGGGCTAGTTACTCCACGTCGAGGATCTGGATTGGGATTTAAAAACCCCACTCCAGCCACTCGACATGCAGTCAGTGCCCCGCAGTACAAAATTGAATGGGTATCGCATAAATCTAGACTAGAATCCACATATGGTGATAACAAGCGGTCTACAGCATTTACAATGCAAATATTCCGCTTGTTAACAGGCAATCGCGGTAAGCGAGGACGTTCACTGATTGATAAGGATCTATACTTCAAAATCATATCCTCCAAAGTGCTCCTCAAACGCTCAATATCCTGATCACTAACACATACCTCTTCACAAGGTTGTTCCGTTAGCACGTCTGCGGACGCAGAGACCACAGGTGCAACACTACGTACTTCAACATCATTGTGAAGGAGTCGCGCTTCGTGACGGAGTTGCTCAAGTGCAGAGTCATCCAACAGATGGCTCCGTTGTATGACCCGCACCTGATCCGACAAGCGTTGGGCAGTCACAGACACGTTGGGTTAAGGGTCTGAAACAAGGCAAGCATTTTAGAACCGATACGCCGTGAGGTTGGTTCCCCCCTCTGTCGCCCGAAGTAGGCCCGCATGACACTTTCATTTAAATTTTTCCATCTCATGCGGCGCACTACACCACTGGTTGCGGGAGTCATCGACGGGGGATTAATCCCCGCAGACCCCAAGCGAGCCGGTGGTGGGCGTCGTCCCCCCGAAGGTCTTGGTGAGGTGGACGACGAAGGCGACCCGTCGTTGGCTGCGTCACTAGATGTCAGCAGGGGCGGGGGCATACCACCAGCCACCGCTGGTGCCTCGTCCCCCGACGTGGCGCAGACTGATGCAGGTCGAGAAGGTGTATGGCGTGCGTATGTGTCATTGCCAACGCGACATTTTCTTATTGGGTTCTGACGGCGACTCATTGTTTATTTATTTATTTACATTTTTGTTTTACATTCTTATTAATAAATTTTGTAGTATACATTTTCCAGACCATTTTTCGTTTAACTGTTTCACTTTTTGAACTTAAAAAAAAAAAAAAAAAACATTAATTTATACCATTTTCTGAAAAATTTTAAATAAATTCACAGTGTCACTGTCAATGTCTCGTTGACTTTTTTTATTATTATTATTATTATAGTCTGGAAGAACTCATAGGTTACTTACTTTTGTATTTCCTTTAATTCCACACGGACGGAGGCGCAGGCGAAAGCTAGTGTTATATAGTTTACTCAGGCGTTATAAAACGTGATCATATTCATATATACTTATAGCATTAGTTACAGTACAGTCTTCATCGTAATTAATGATGCTTGGCGTGACAAATCGCTTGTGACGTGACACGAAGTAACATCAGTCATTTGTAAATGAAGGTTGTCTTGTTGTGAGTTTACACTGACAAAACACATGCAAACATCCTTTACGTTTTGAATAATAACAAGAGGGATGAAAATATATTTTAGTACATGGAAAAAATTTGTCAATAATTCAATGTGGACTTGAATCTATACTAATGTAATAAAGAGAAAAGATTTGTATTTTTGTATTTATTAATTAACTCAAAAACTACTGGACCTATTTCAAAAATTCTTGCACCATTATAAAGCTATGCTGTCATTAACGTAGTCTCTTTTTACTATTTTTTTTTAATTTCACGAGCGTGAAGTCGCGAGCAACAGCTAGTTAAATAATAAAAAATACATGCATCGTAAATAAAAACTCGTTCCACAAATGCAAATGTCAGAATTTAAATAGATTAATCTATAAACAAGTTATCAGTGAAGAATGCTACCGGCAAATCTGAGTTTACGATCACATCTCGTAATGACATTGACAGAATACCCTCACATGTTAAAAACAATTTAAATACAAGCAATCTATCTTCATCAGAATTACCAGACTACCTATAATGGACGGTTTCCGAACTACTTTTAACCATTCGATAGTGCTTATGGTTCGATGAATTCATAAAAGATTCCGACTCGAGTGTTACTCCGTTGAAACTTAGGTTAACCTTTTTTTTTGTGTCGGGGGGGGGGGGAATCTTCCAAAGATACCTTGCCCTCGCTGGGAAGGCAGGGTTATGTAGGATTTGACCCACTAACACCCTCGGTGGCTATCCTCAAGGGACATAGTCTAAGGATCTCTAAGGAACACACCGGAACCTTCGACACTTAAACTAACCATGACTAATAAATAACTAGGTAATGATAAAATAAATTGAAACTTCAGAAATCCAGCATAAGACATGCAAGACAAAACAATTGAAATAAGTAATGAAATGAACATTCAAAAACATTTTTACAGTGGTACTCGGCAACTACAGAAGATACGCGGCAACTGGAAATCATACCGCGTACACTCTGGTGAATATATATGCTGGAGGTCTAATTTTAGTCCATTTTCCTTGTGTCTTCTCTTATAAGGATGGGAAAATGGAATTGGATTTGACGGTGGAGGGGAGACATAGGTAGGGTAAATGTCCTATTTATGTGCGTCCTCTCAACCTTAGGAGTAAGGTAGGCAACGCCTCTTATCCTTGCTCAGCGGTATTACTAGTAAAGTTACTAATTATTATGTAAATAATTCTCCCTACTCTAAAAATCCTAACGTCATATTTGAATTAAAACACTAAAGCTTGCAATTAAAGCTTTAAAAAACCCAAATTACTCAACATTCGATATTTGTCTTGACTTATATTGGCTATTGTGAATTAAAAATATATTATGCTGTAACACACATAAAAAAAACATACAGACGAATTGAGTACCTCATTCTTTTGGGAAGTCGGTCAAAAAGTCATTTGTCACAAATTGTGTCCAATCGAGGGGTCATATCGAAACAGTTTCTGCGTGGGTCTGAAAGCATTCTGACGGAATGTTCCCTCGCTTATCGATGTAAAGAGAACTCAGTATTTAAATGCGTAATACCTTACAACTTGCCCATAGAGTTCCGTTAAATGCACTGTTATACCATCGAGATAGTGGCTTGTTTATAATACAAATAAATGTAATTGTCTCTGGTTTATTCCCTATTTTTTATTTTATTCTGTTTGAAAATATCTCAGACTAGCTATTGCTCGCGACTTCGACGAAAAATATAGCCTATGTTATTCACAGATAAATCATCTTTCTAAAGGTGAAAGAATTTTTAAAATCGGCCAATAGTTTTTGAGTTATTTCAATACATACAAAAATACAAATCTTTCCTCTTTATAATATTAGTATGGATATAGATAAAAAGTTTTTTTGATTTCACATACGACCTTTTGAAACCTTTTTGTAAATGCTAGAATAAGATCGGGCGCACACTATTGACTTAACTATCGCACAATTGTGCGATTGTCGATTGTTTCGCGGCCAATTCAACTGTTTAGCACAACTAAAAATTGAGTAGTGTGCGCACCTCCATATAAGCTCATAGAAATCAAAGCGCGACTAAACAGTTGTGCGATAATTTAGTCACAGGTGTGCGCGCGCTCTTAAGCTTTAGTTTAAGGTTTGCTTTTGTCACAATTTTTTAAATCAATATTTAAGAAGTACGTAACCTAGAAATAAAATCAGTTAACACAAACATTATTTTAATCTACGGCAATATTCAAAATGGCGGTCCATTAGCGCGGCAAAATGTTCGAATTCTATTATACGGGGCACGACATTTCTGTTTCACGTTTACTCATTAGTTTTGATTTGAAACTTCGACTATAGATACACGGACTAGGCAAAGAGCCGTTTTTGTTGATAGTCGCTCACGTGCATATTGTGCTCACACTTACGTAATATACTGAGTATAAAATGTACATATACAAAACGAGCAAGCTCCTTAAGAGCTTATTTTTAATTGTAATTGGATAGAAGAGAAAGCGCGCTTTACAGATCCTGTCTCTTAATAGTCAAAGGTTCAGAATTAGTTTCGATAAAGTCTATGATATTATACCAAGGCCGTTCATTTAATTGATATGCAGATAGAGATAAAATGTAATAAAAAAATATATTAAGCTCTTTCATTGATTGTTATTGTTACAAAATTTGTTATTGTTAGTTTGTAAAAACGTGATTTTACTATACCGAAGGTTGAAATGGACTTTCGTTTTTTATATTTGTTTTTAATGACTCAAAAACAGTACAAAAGATGGTGAAACACAAAGATAAATTTATCACCGTTGTTGAATATATTCCTTTCTCTATTTTTACAAAGAGATTGAAAGGAATGGATATATGATTTTACACAAATACTTCGACAACAACCACATAATTAATAGAGAATCTCAGGAAGAATGTTAGCTAAAAATGACTATTAAAGTCATATCTAATATTAAAGAAAGAAAAAAAGTGATCGAAGTAATCAAATATTTTTGTCCAAAATCTTATTTTTTTTTATATGAACGGGCAACGAGCACGGCATCGATCGATCTTATTTTTTATTGTAAAATTTATAATACAGTGACAGGTATAACACCTGTTCATTGCACTCACAAAATGTACCGATAATGAGTCAGTAGTGAAGGCGAGACTAGTCGTGCGACCTTGCTCCGCTCGGCCGCTCCAAATCGCCCGTGTTCACATGTTAATATTAAAACAATTTATTAAGACAACACCGCTCGATATCATTGATTGTCAATTGTTGCCAGTTAGCATGTTATATATTATTTACACTTGACACTTTTAATTAAAGGTTAAATGGGAATGGTAATTCGTTCTAAAAATTTGTTTTCAATGTTACTTGAAGTTATTGCTATCTCTTTTACACATATACTAAAAGGGATAATAATGTTTTGCCGTGTTTCGGTCTGTTGCATTTTTAAAAGTTTGCAGTTTTTAAAGTTTGTATTTACTAATGGCCATTATTAATTACTAGCTGACGCTGGCAACTACGCCCGCGTGAAATTAAAAAAAAAAATTATAGCCTATGTTACTCACAGAAAAATTACTTTTCTAATGGTGAAAGAATTTTAAAAATCGGCCCAGTAGTTTGAGCGTGAATCAAATATATACAAAAATACAAATATACAAAGTTTTCCTCTTTATAATATTAGTATAGAAAGTATATACTAACTTTCGCTCGAAACTCCGTCCGTGTGGAATTAAAAAAAATGAGTAGCCTATCTGTTCTTCCAGACTATCCTCTACATCTATGCCAAATTTCATCGAGATCCGTTCAGGCTACAAATACTAACAAACATCCATCCATTTAAACTTACGCATTTATAATATTAGTAAGAAGTAAAATTACGAACAGCGATTTCATACAATCGTATTTCTAAATCCGTTTTTTTTTTGTTACAAATCATAAATCTTATATCCGTTTGGTTTATTTTTCTGTTTGTCATAATTTCTACAATATGGGTTTTCCGACATGTAATTTATCGTTAGATATATTTATAGACATTTTGGCCAGTCACTAATTTTAACAAGATTAACTGGCCAAATACCTTTTATCAACTAAATACTTTTTAAAATTACATTTGTTCCTGACTTCTAATATACCAAAGACCAAAAAAATGCTTTGTCTACTTTTAGAAATACTATCAAGCGAATTGCTTTGTTTCTTAGCAAAACTAAAAAGTATAGCCTCTATTATAAAACTTTTTGCAACCTGTTTCGGTACTTATTACCAGGATACAACCTTTTTTAAGCTCTTAGAGTACTTAAAATTATCTTTGCGTTTCCAAAAACCCGGCGACCCAGTGTGACCTTGAACCGAGACAAGCTTGTCACGAAGGAGTTTATGCGAAGTGACACCACTCTACAAGGTCGTCTAATCTGGTCGTGTTTTTAACGCCCGCCATCTTGTTTTTTCTTTACGCGTTTGACAGAAGCTGTCAATTGATTGTTTTTTTTTTGTTTTCGTTTAGGATTTAACCTGTTTAATTTCCGTAATAAAAGTTGAATAACCCACTTACGATAAAAAGTTGGTTTCTGAATGGTTAAATTATTTGTGATTTTATATTATTGTAATGAAAATGCCTTTGAGGATTTTTTTGTTAAAATCAACAAAAGGCAAATAAAGCTGAAGTTTTACAGGTTTTTATTTAAAAATATAAGTTGAATAAAGGTAAATACTTTTTAATTTATGTAATTACATTGTCAAGTGGTTTAAAATTAAATTAAGAATACTTTAGACTCAAAAATTGGATAAACCCAAAGAATTTTCAACGTTTAAAACCGCGGGAAATATCGTTAGCTCGTATTTACGTCTTAACTACATGAAACTAAGTTAAAACACTTGTGACAATAACAGTCTCGTACCGTGCGACCTTGTGTCAACCATTTAAATGTATGTACATACAAAGCCTTTGCTATATTTTCCTTCAATGGTCACTTTACTATGCAATGAGATAAGCGCTTTGTTCTTCATATACTTTTATAGACTTAAAGGAAATAACAAGGGTTATTAATAGAATGAGGCTTTACAGGTTACGTTTAACATGTTTACTTGTTTTTATTTTTATTTTACGTGTGATAGATTACCATGTGATTGTTTTAATGTTAACTCTGTGGTTAATAATTTAATCAATAACTGATAATATTTTTCCGATATTTATTTACTTATATTTATCCCATTAGAAAGTTACGTTATCACCAAGTAACATAGGCTACACTTATTACTAATTTTTTTTAACTCCACGTAGACTAAGTAAGGAGCTAAAGCTAGTAATTGATAAATGTGTAAATTCAATCGCAATAGAATTTGGCCCTTGTTTTTTTTTTTAACCCATATTTAAGTTATTCCTACTCTATGTATGTTAAGATTGTAACTTTAAACTAAGCCATTAAATTCAGAATGTGTTTATCCTTATTCACGTATCCGTTAGTCCCACGGTTACCTAGGTTACCGAAGGCTATGGATGACGTCATCCCACCTCGCTGCACCCACGTGCGATAACCTGCTCTCGAATAAACGCCTTCAATCGCCACTGCACTCAACGCCTTGTCATTTACACGTAAGTGGACATAATAAGAATTTTAAAATATCACATCGTAAGGACTGGATATACTTGAAGTTACAAATGTGTTTTTATATGAGACTAGCTTTCGCCCGCGACTCCGTCCGCGTGGAATTAAAAAAACAGAACTGAGTAGCCTATGTGTTCTTCCAGACTATCCTCTACGTCTATGCCAAATTTCATCGGAATCCATTCAGCCGTTTAGGTTACAAACTCTAACAAACATCCATCCATCCATCCATCCATCCATCCATCCATCCATCCATCTAAACTTTCGCATCTATACTATTATAATAAAGCGTAAACACACACTTCTTTGTTGCCTAAGATTTCAGCAATTACAGAATATTTTTGAATAATCCTTTTTTTAATAAAAAGCCCTACACTTACGTCACGCTTTAGGCTATATATTTTCACGCCATTAAACTTAGGGGGTAAATATTTTGGATAAAAACCCTAATGTGGGAAAGAGACCATAAGTTGCTGCCAACATCAAGAAAGAAAGATTGCTAAGGTTTGTCATGTCATGTCATGTCATGTCATATCATGTCATTTTGACATTTGCTATTGATAATATGACAAATGTAAACAATAAAAAAAAGTTTTTATAATTTCACGCGGATGAATCTGCACGCGAACAGCTAGTTTATAATATTATAATATTAGTATGAAGTATGATAGCAAACGAGCAGCGGGAACACCGATGTAGATTGTCCAGACATCAGTAATACCAGATGAACTGCAGATGCGTTGCTTTTGAGAAGGTGATACCCTCGCTTCTTGAACGACCCTGAGATGTAGCGTAACTATTGCTATCTCTATTACTCTGATTGAAATAACAGAGACAACGAATATATTTTTGTACAGATGTTAAAGTAGTGGAAGTTTACGGTGAAAGAATCATATTATTGTTTTCTTGAGTAGTAGTTGACATTTACGTAATATGAGGAAAAATGTAGCAAGAAAATACATTGACAAAGGCAAAAGTAAATACAAAAAGATTTTTTTCTTGTGAGCTTCTTATTAAACGTAATATTATATACATTAGGTAGAAAATCAAATAGTTTTGACATCACAGAATTCCGATTAAATATTGTCTTTGAACAATCGAACCCACGCGGTTAAATCTTCAAACATTACAATAACAACTATTATACTATGTAATTTGTAAATACGCTTCCTACGATAGTAAAAAAGGTGAAATATATGCAAAAAATAAGCAAACAATGTTTCTTGTGTAGGTTCAACAAGGTTGACACAGTCCACCAATCGCTGTCCTGTATCACTCTGACGTCACAAATATGGCGCCCGTGCATTACTCAGTTACACAGTTTTACGTAATATTTTACATCTTTACAATAAATGTTACATAGCAAAAAGTTACATAAATATTATCGACATTGTCAAGATAACTTGCAACCTATAATATGGCTAGGTTTTAAAAATCCTAAATTAGACCTAGGCCTGTCTAAACGTTTATTTAGTCTATCAATGAATATAGTTCCTTCAAGATAACTTTAGCTGTTAAGAAGTCGGTCAAAAAGTGAACAAGAATTTTTTTTATTTGTATCTGTCATGTAGACATAGATAAGCTGTGGCGAGTCTAATAAAAATCAATTAATTAAACTCTACGTTGTAAATAAGAATTATCGCAATATATTGTAAAGAACTCTATCAAATAAAATTGAATGAAATACAGCACCAAAAACGTGTTCAAAACTATAACTAATACAACAATTTGTCTCAAGATCATTTCTATAATTCCGGAATGTAAGCTTGTTTAAACATTTATTGAAATCCTCTAAAAAACAAGTAACAGTTACACAATAACAACTAGGGCAAAGCTTTAGGCCATGGTCATGTAGCCTTATCTATACCACAAAAGAAATTGCCATGCACTCGTTATACCCCAATGTGAAGTGCAGGGTTGTCAATGCACACATAAACTTAAAAGAATAAAAAACTAAATTTCACGTACGTTTTGCAATTTATACCGTGACTGGCGCCTGACGCGAGTTTTTGATAAATTTTGGTTATTGAAATATTACTCGTAGATTTGTGGAATGGAAACTTGACTAAACTGTACTAATATTATAAAGAGGAAATATTTGCATTTTTGTATGTATTGAAATAACTCAAAAACTACTGTGCCGATTTTGAAAATGCACCATAAGAAAGGTAATTTGTCTGTGAGTAACATCGGCTATATTTTTCATTATTTTCTAATTTAACGCGGGCGAAGTCGCGAGCAACAGCTATGTTAAATATGTTTATAGAATGATTAAACGATAAAATGCCCCAGTCATTGTTATTAAATGGTCACGGAGGGAGTTCTTAATTGTTAATTATCAAATTTAATCTATACTAAGGTAGACAGGAGTATACTTACTGTAAAGCAACATAATCGAACTTTTTTTGTTTATAAATTAAGATAGTAAAAGTGACAACCCTGACAGAACAAGAACCCTCAAACATGTCAAACAGTACACAGTCCGTTTGCACGATTATCGCCTTTGTGTTAAAGGATTTCAGTGCATAATGCTGTAAAGTCATTTTGAAATGTAACGAGCAATTATACGGTTATTTGTATTCGGAAATAAATAGCGAAATCGTGATGGTGGCACAATATACGCTAGAGTGGAAGCGAGTGATCTATCCAGGGTTGCTACACCAATCAACTATTACGAAACAGCCATAGGAAAAAGGATAATATGAACTTTATGTTCTATCAAATATCGAATTCTTTTGTTTGTTGTAAGATCTTGTATAATACTAGGTTTCGCCCGCAATTCCGTCAGCGTAGAATTTAAAAAAAATAAAACTTAGTAGCTCATGTGTTCTTCCAGACTATCCTCTACATCCATGCCAAATTTCATCGAGATCCGTTCTGTAGTTTAGTCTACAAACTCTAACAAACATCCATCCATCCATTTGGACTTTAGCATTTATAATATTAGTAAGATTGTCATCTCACTCACTATATATGAAGAATATAGAGAAAACAACACATTTTTGTAGATGTCTTTAAGCAGTGGACCTCGTAGATAACATTTGTAACATAACTTACAAATTAAATTGTGTATACTTTAAAATTTAAAAACGGCTTAACTCACGTTTTTACCAAACGGTGACGGCACCGACTAGTTTCAGACCCTTCGGCGGTCCTTTTTCAGGGCGAGTATTAGTTAGCTTTTGTTCGCGGTCACGTCGCGCCTTAAGTTGAAAGTTGACAAAACCCGACTTCACAAATTAAAAAAAATCTTCACTTTATAAAGAACTTGCTGTTGCTCGCGACTTCGCCCACGTGAAATTAAAAAATATAGCCTATGTTACTCACTGATAACGTATCTTTTTAATGATGAAAGAATGTTTGAAATCGTCCCAGTAGTTTTTGAGTTATTTTAATACATACAAAAATGCAAAAATGCCAATCTTCTCCTTCGCTCTTTATAATATTAGGGATAGATATAAATAAAAATGAATTTTAAATAGAGTTTAAGCCTTCTTACCTACTCAACTTTATTACTCATATATGCGATCCGTTGACATACATAAATAACTTAGAAGTTATTTTGAAATGTAACGAGCAATTATACGGTTATTTGTATTCGGAAATAAATAGCGAAATCGTGATGGTGGCACAATATACGCTAGAGTGGAAGCGAGTGATCTATCCAGGGTTGCTACACCAATCAACTATTACGAAACAGCCATAGGAAAAAGGATAATATGAACTTTATGTTCTATCAAATATCGAATTCTTTTGTTTTTTTTTTTTTTTTTTTTTTTTTTTTTTTTTTTTTTTTTTTTTTTTTTTTTTTTTTTTTTTTTTTTTTTTTTTTTTTTTTTTTTTTTTTTTTTTTTTTTTTTTTTTTTTTTTTTTTTTTTTTTTTTTTTTTTTTTTTTTTTTTTTTTTTTTTTTTTTTTTTTTTTTTTTTTTTTTTTTTTTTTTTTTTTTTTTTTTTTTTTTTTTTTTTTTTTTTTTTTTTTTTTTTTTTTTTTTTTTTTTTTTTTTTTTTTTTTTTTTTTTTTTTTTTTTTTTTTTTTTTTTTTTTTTTTTTTTTTTTTTTTTTTTTTTTTTTTTTTTTTTTTTTTTTTTTTTTTTTTTTTTTTTTTTTTTTTTTTTTTTTTTTTTTTTTTTTTTTTTTTTTTTTTTTTTTTTTTTTTTTTTTTTTTTTTTTTTTTTTTTTTTTTTTTTTTTTTTTTTTTTTTTTTTTTTTTTTTTTTTTTTTTTTTTTTTTTTTTTTTTTTTTTTTTTTTTTTTTTTTTTTTTTTTTTTTTTTTTTTTTTTTTTTTTTTTTTTTTTTTTTTTTTTTTTTTTTAATTCCACGCGGACGGAGTCGCGGGCAAAGTCTAGTATTAGTATATATATAAAGAAAAATGGGATTTAATAGACCTTAAGCCTTCTTACCTACTCAACTTTATTACTCATATATGCGATCCGTTGACATACATAAATAACTTAGAACTTATTGCATACAATGACGTAATAGTAAGATGTCTGACAAGTTGGTTGAAATTCCGTCACGGTAACCCTATACAAGTAGGTCTAGTTGCATAAAGTGTCAATATAATTATATACCTAGATACACTATTACTGGTAACTAGAAAACATTAATAGAAAAAGAACTTTTTCAAATCTTACACACTTTTTAAAGGAACTTTTTATAATATAAGGTGGCAAACGAGCAAGCGACCTGAATCTGCCTAAATGGAGACCGCTGCCTATAGACATCCGCAATTGCAGATGCGTTGCCTACCCTTAATCGACAGAGGAGACGCACATAATGAGGATATTTCCCCTTCCTATGCATCTCCTCCGCCGTCAAATCCACTTTCCCATCCTATCCTTTCCTTATAAGAAAAGGGTGGAACGGGAAAGGGATTAAAATTGGGTCTCGGCACCACACTTATCAGACGAAACGCGGAATTGCTTCCACTTCACACCTGTCTTCTGTGAGGTCGTGGTATTACACCGGGCGAGCCGACCTATTCGATAAGACAAGGGTGGTAAGAGAGGGACTTTAATGCCTGAACTAAAATAGCCTTTTAACTTATTCCTGTACACGTACAAATGTTAATAAGTTACTGAGACTTAAGTGAGACAAGTAAAGCACCTGTTAAGTTAATCGAAGGTCAATTCGCGCGGACGGTGCGCTCTACATTCTACGTTGGGCAACTTCAAAACCGTTTTGGTATAAGCTCCAGCTTTGGTACAAATTATGGCCACGTATTAGTCATGCCACACCAACAAAACAACCTTAAATAGTAGCCATTTATTCTTCAATTGTAAGGTTAGATTACTGCAAAATCATACTAATATTATAAATGCGAACGTTTAGATGGATGGATGTTTGTTAGAGTTGGTAGCCTAAACGGCTGAACCGATTTCGATGAAATTTGGTATAGATGTAGACGACATTCTGGAAGAACACAAAGGGTACTTACTTTTGTCTTTTTTAATTCCACGCGGACGAAGTCGCGGGCGAAAGCTAGTCTTTACATATTTATCAGAACAATATTTATGAAATTTAATGTACCTTGATGGCTACAACTGGTGCTATAAACCCTCCGATTATACAAAGCTATAGGAAGAAAAACATTGAAGGGTGTGATTTAGACATGGCTGATCAATACATCCTTGCATATTATGCCGACACTCTATAGAGAAAAAGGTAACAATATACATATTCAGAATAAACTATTTAACTACGTCTTAGTCTTAATCTCCAAAAATCAAACAAAAAAATGGGACCCACCTGCAAGCATTACTTTTCGGATAAAAAAAAGAATTATCATAATTGGTCCACTAGCAGCGGAGTTATGCCGTAACACACATATAAAAAATTAAAAAAAAAAGACGAATTGAGTACCTCCTTCTTTTGGGAAGTCGGTCAAAAAGAAAAGCCCATAAACTATAAACATTTTAATATAGAGGTAAAATAAGGTATGCCATAATCGTGCTATATGGAAATACGTAAGCACGCATTTCTATAACCCATTTATATTTTTTCCTACTAGATTAGCGTGTTTTTAGAACCTCTTTAATAATAAAAAAATACGATTAAGCGGCTACATTCATAGGAGCATGAAGTAATTTACTCTGATTTATGGAAGTAGACATTTAAAGCGTGCGCACACCTTTGACTAAAATATCGCACAACTGTGTAGTCTCGCTTTGATTCCTATGAGCTTATACGGAAAGGCGCACACTGCTCGATTTTAGTTGTGGAACTAAACATCAATTGGCTGCAAAACAACCGACAATCGCACAATTGTTTTGCGATAGTTTAGTCAAAGGTGTGCGCACGCTCTAATAAAGGATAGAGTCGTGACTGCGTCATAGATTTAGGTCATAGTTACAGACCTAAGTAGAAATCGTTATTTTAATTCAGAGACCTTAATGCGTTCACGGTGGGCAACCACCGTATAGCTCTGACAGGTATAAAATTGCAGGAAGAATTTTTAACCATACATAAGCTTAACATATTGAATGGTACTTTGATTTTACATACAGTCGAGGAATCTGTCGGTGCCCAACATTAAAAACTAGTAGTAGCTTGAACGCTATAAAACTACGTCGCGGAACATTAACCAATAGAACGTAACTTTTAAATTTGTTAGTACGAAAAGAGCTCGGTCAGCATACGGTTAAACGTTTTTTTTATAACTATCCATCGTCCGACCAACTCACTGCGATCTAATTGGTTATTCCCAACAGTCACCCCGCTCTGTCCCCACGTGAGAATAAAAAGTTTCATCCGTCCCACCTTTTAGTCCCACTATCACCAATAAGGTGACAAATGGAACGGTTATGAAATAAAATAAGTTCCAACCGTCCCCTCGTCGCAAAAGGTGACGGATGAAACTTTTTATTCTCATCTGTCTCTACGTGGGGACAGAGCGGGGTGACGGTTGGGAATAATCCATTTGTAAGAGGCGGAGTTTGTCTCATTGTAAGATACAGGGAAACGTTTTTGTAAGTGGAATACAGCCATTTTGAGCGACTGTACTTACTCGTAAAGTGAGTCGGTGGCACTTAACGTGTTAACAAACTTCACTATAGACTATAGCAATAAATTGACGTAATTATAGAGTGATTTTATAGAGTGGAAGTTTTAAAGTACATTTTTAAGGCTCAGTAATATTAACAGTCTTTGACAGAAGTATGCTTAAAAGAAATACGTAGGTACTACAAAGTTGCCGCCCATGCTTAATCATCACTTAAATACCACTTGTTTAAATAACAATAGTTTAAAAAAAACATTAGTAATATATCATTAAAATGTATTAATTATATGAATCCGCGCGGGTGGAGTGTAGGCAGCAAGGTAGTCGCGCTGTCCATGACGTCATTATACCTAGGAGTTACTTAGTTTGACCAAATGAATAAAGTAGCGCTCAAAGTTAACTTTACTTGAAGAACCTATGTCCTTGATAAGTACTCTTGATGTCCTACATTTTAAAGTGTTACTATAGGGTATTTACAGTAGATATATTAACTAATATTATAAATGCGAATGTTTGTTACCATGAAACGCCTAAACGGATCTCAAAATAGTGTGGAAGAACACATAGAATAATTGCTAAGTTTTTTTTTAATTCCCCCACCTTTACGGCCAAAGGCTGGTCATAATTGAAATTATTGCCATGCAAACGTCCGACGGTGGGGACCCACCCTTTGCAATATTGTTTATTGATATTTACACAAAAGTCCCAGCATTTGTCGCCTTGACTCGCGTTACGAGGAACTCCTTTGACGTTGACGAGGTCTTGAAATATTACATTACATAGTATATAGTGGGGAAGTAATACATACCTTGTACATATAGAAATGAGTTCCTGGTTTTATGTTTGCACTATGCAAGTCCGTACAAAAACATATTTTTTTATATATTAAACATAGTACTATAAACGTTTAGATGAATGGATGTTTGTAAATAAGTTATTACATATGTTCAGAAAGTGTCAATGGATATCGCCAAAAAAATAAATTACACAGGTAATCAGCCCACCACCACCCATGGTCCCACCGACCCTCGGGTCATACGGACCGAATCGCGGGAGGGGCGAGCGGTTTCTTTCAAAATCCTGTTAACTAACTTTTAACCATTCCAAGTAAAGTTGATGTTTACGCTAGGATTTACAATAGTCATATGGCGGGATTGGAACTCCGACTCTATATTTGAGTTTATGTTATATTAGCATAGATTTCGCCCGCGTCTCCGTCCGCGTGGAATTAAAAAAAACAAAAGTGAGTAGCCTATATATTCTTCTAGATTATCCTCTATATCTATACCAAATTTCATCGAAATCCCTTCAGCCGTTTAGGCTACAAACTCTAACAAACATCCATCCATCTAAACTTTCGCATTTATAATATTAGTATGATCTTTTCAAGTAGCATGAGAGATGGCAATATTCTTATCCGAATTCAGTACAGTTAAAAACAAAAGACTTTTATTATAAATTACATAACCTACGAATCCACCATGCCAATTGGTTACAAAACAAAAAGTCACATAAACAAGGATCCAAGTATGCCGAGCATGTATGCTGTTACGTAACCTGCCTCCGGCTGTAGAGCGAGGTTTCGAAGACTATCAGAGTATCCAATGAGTCAGAAAACTTAAGGGTCGCTATACACGGACCTATATATTTTTTTTATAATATAAGGTGGCAAACGAGCAAGCGGCCACTTGAGTGCACCGAAATGGAAAGCGACCGCTGCCCATAAACATCCGCAATTGCAGATGCGTTGCCTACCCTTAATTGCCGGAGGATGAGACGCACATAAAGAGGACATTTCCCCTTCCTATGCGTCTCTTCCACCGTCAAATCCACTTTTCCTTCCCATCCTTTCCTGTTAAGAAAAGGGTGGAAAGGGAAAGGGACTAAAATTAGGCCTCCGGCTCTTAAAGTTGTCTGTATACAAAGGCATTTATAATATTAATAAGATAAGTAAGATTGGTCAATACTTGGTGTAGTTTTTGTATAAAATTCGTTAAATCTATATACACGTTAATACTGTTAGTAGAACTAAGAGAGATGGCATACTTGTTGAACGGCTCGTTGTGGCCCTTTAGTGGCCCCTTTCTCGTCTAACTTTCTGTCACTAATCGTTTCTCTCGTGGCTTATTGAATCTATTAAATAATACAATCAAAGATTAACTGCCCTGACCACTTTCGACTTTCATGTTTGAAAGATATTCTAGTTTTGAAATTTAATTATAATAAATTAACAGGCAATGAAATAGAACGGAAAAGCATGCATTAAAATAAAATACACCACTAGCTTTTGCCTTCGATTCCGTCCGCGTGGAAATAAAAGTAACAAAAGTAAGTAGTCTATGTGTTTTTCCAGACTATCCTCAACATCTTTGCTAAATTTCATCGAAATCCGTTCAGCAGTTTAGGCTACAAACTCTAACAAACATGCATCAATAACAAGAATATTTGACCACATTTTCGATAGATTTTACGTACATTTGTTTGACGCATCCATCTTCATCAGATGAGTCAAGTAACTCCTTACTTCAGGTTTTCTAAGCGTAGATCTCCACTGTCAACACGCCAGTACTAATATTAGAAATGTGAAAGTTTAGATGGATGGATGGATGTATGGATGTTTTTTAGAGTTTGTAGCCTAAACGGCTGAACGGATTTCGATGAAATTTGGCATAGATGTAGAAGATAGTAAGAACACATAGGCTATTCACTTTTGTTTTTTTCAATTCCACGCGGACGGAGTCGCAGGCGAAAGCTAGTCGGTTATAAAGATATTCTGCTAATTTTATTCATTTAATACTAATATAGATAAAAAATAATAATCTAATGATGTTACGTTTTGTTTACCCGCATGGTTACATATTCATTATAAAATATCAATTAAAATTATGTGCAAATTGTTTGCGCGCGATAAATAAAATGGCGGTGTATATAAAATTTTCAAATCTTCATTTATTAGTCTCGTAAAGTAAAAGTTTATGACGTAAAAAAATAAATATGCCATTTACGCGTCAGATATCCTTTTTAAGTCACTTTTTCCAAACCCTGAGGGTTTTGTCTCCCTAAGACAGAATATTAGGCTACAAAATTGATGAAAAAAAATGATTAGTAAGATTAGAATAGAGAATATTTTATAAATGAGACACAAACTATCTAATTATGCGAAATAATTTTATATGATTAATATCTTTTTACTTGCAATCTTGTGATTTATCTTAAAGTTGCAATTCTTACTTTCAAACGATCTGAAAAGGTTAACCTGTCAGCGAGAGTGAACCTAATAGCCAGTTATTGTAGATTGTGTAATTTACGATGAAATTATTAGATTACCTATTAAAAACTGTCAGAAATTACGGAACTATAAAGTGTAGTTAACAATAACATATTCTTATTTAAAACAAAATTTATTACAAGCAATAATCGGAATCAAACCGGTTTTAAATATAAGCAGAAATGATGCTCGATTTATTTATGCATAATTATAAAACCAAAAGTATTAAAACCTTAACTAAAACAATAGTTTCCGTGAGAATTTATACAATTTGATTGAAAAAAACTTACAAAAACAAATGCATCCGCAATACCGGCGATAGTTCGAATGATTTAAAAATTTAAAAACTTGAAAAAATACACTCAAAACACAAAACACATCCAAAAAATTAACGTTTCTTTTTACACAGAATACTAAAATATATCACAAGTATTTAAAAAGATCACGATTCACTATTAAAAAAATAAATTAAATCACTGCACTACCGCGTAGTTTGACATTAAAAACAAAATGGCGCCCAGAGCGCCCGCTCTCGTCCACAATCCGAGGTCGACTGAATGATTGGTTTTAAAAAATTAAATTGGCGAGAGGCAAGAGATCGGTTGCGTTGTCTAAAAAGGCTCTACCGCAAGGAATTAAACCGAAGGCGTTTTGAAGGAAAACGACTTGAAGTTGTTATTTTTTAAATATTGCATTCAATTAGTCCACAGTGAATGTGAATGACGAATTAATAAATGACAACATTGTCTTACCACATTGAAACAATATCTGTTAACTAGTTTATGTAACTTTGTTTAGACTTCCTGTATTGACTAGCAATGGACAGAGTAAGAGTAATTAATTGCTTTATTCTGTGCAATTAATTTAACAGTTAGCTTACAGTATAACTGTATTATATCAGTCATCTACTTTTGCAACAATTACGAGAATTATTTTTTTAAATACCCCTTGCAAGCCACGTACAGCCATCGCAAATAATTTGTTGTTTATAATTAAATTATCACCAACTCCCTATTATGTCCTTCTGAGGGCCTCGTAGTCTACACTAAGCTATGGATGAAACAGTAATTAAAATATATTAACTATAAAACATTTCTTGATTTACATTCTGCCTTATAATGAGACAAAGTAAAAAAATATAAACAAAATAATGGCGCCAAATGACAAAAAGTTTTGTGCTGTGGTTTGGCGGCAATTTTGACATTACAATTTCTATGCGTTAACAAAGTCCGTTTGAGGAAAGGTAAATGTTCCGTAGCTATCATGATTTAGCGGGACATGGCGACAGGATTTGCGATAACAGTGGCTTTTTGCCAAATCGAGCAACCGTTCACGAGCACATTGGCTCGACTTCAAGTCTGACGCAATACAATTACTGTAATAATATACTGTGATTTAAGAAATAATCTACCATTTCCCTTCATTTTAAGGATGTGTTCAAAACATATATTCTAAGATTATTTTAATTGTTCGTATGCCAAATACATACATAATAACAACAAAAAGTTTAATGTCATTTGTATGTTTTGAACCCTATGTTAGCACCGAAGCGAGGGAAATTATCAATATTAGAAAAAACAATTTTTTTTATTGTGGTATGGGAGAAAACTTAGGAACAATACTCGATGTTGAAACCACGCTAAAAAGGTTGAAATAGGAAGGTCTTGACGTGAGTTAATAACATGATTTTTCACATAGATTTTTTCTGAATAGAAATATTACATAGAAATATCACAGGCGAAATCACTACGAAGAAATAATTAAGATTAAGTTTCTATGTAACTTGGTATAGAGACATCTAGTGTCCGGTAGCTAAAACTAGAACTGTCATCGCATCTGGTCAAATTTGTCACGCGCGATCCGCTCGCGCATTACGCTGCAAATTTTAAATGAAACTATTTTATAGTAAACCAGAACATGCTTCCTATCTAAAAATTTAGTCGTTTTATATTTAATAGCTTGCTATGGCCGCATTGACATTTTGCGTATTCAATAATTTCGACAAAATAAAAATGAAAGCACCAAATGTGACATGTTGACCTGTTTATAAAATCAGTGTTTTATTTTTAGATTCCCAGGGTACATTTTAAGCAATAATATTTTTTTACAATGTTAAAATATTTCATTGATTAAAGTATTTATTTTTAAGTGCTTTCGTTACATTGTGTTATGTGTGTTGGTAATTTTAATGTTGATTAATTTCATTATTGTGTGATAATTGTGAATTAAACATAGTTGTAATCAAAAGGTTGTTTTGTTAAGTATAGTTTTTATGAAACAAATATACAAAAGAATAATTATTTACCTACGTTGACGTTTACTATATTTTTCTAGTTCTAAAGTACTTGTTTTAATAATGTCTATCGTGAAATGTTGTTTTGAAGCGGGAGAAGGGCATGATTTTTTGGATTCATTTGTTCAAAAATGCACGGACCCAGGATGTAAGTAAATATTATATAAGATTTTATTCATAAAAATCATTAATTTTAACGCCGTTCATTAAAGTGTTAACTTTTATGACGGTATTATCTTTGTTTAATCAAATTTATTTTTTATTGATCGATAAGATTCTCTTTTAAGTTTCCCGCTTCCAGCTTCGTTCTGTTTCATCATTTTAACAAAAAAAAAACTTCAGTTACATAAAACAATTTTTGGCACAATGGAAATAAATTGTTGTTCCGATTATTTTGTTACAAATATAAATGAAGCATTCCTAAAGTTAAATGAAAAAATATGATTTTAGCCTCAATCAAAGACTGCAATGAAATTTTTTTAGCAAAACAGAACGCACTAATGTCAAAAACAAAATATAATTGTGTTGATTTGTGTGACTCATTTAAAAATCAACGCCTAGTTTTAGTTAAAAAGTGCTATTGATTCGTATTTTATCGAGGTTATAGATAATTTGGACAATGGCCCATGGTAAGTCTTGTTTTCAGTAATTTTTGATTTTTACGTGAGTAGCAAATACCTAAACCACCTTGACATCTGTTAAGTTTTGTGGCGCCATCTTGGCTTCCTCGCCTGTCATTTTCGTTCGTCGATAGCATTTTTGAGATTTGTGTCGTGTAATTTTACAATAATTAATAGCTAAAATGTAATATGAAGTGTACAGAAAAGTTTGAATATCACTACAATTGATGTTATATGTGTTTCTTTGTAATATAAGTTAAAGTATAAACGAAACCAACATGTCGATTACAACAGTACAGAACCAAACAAAAACGAATAATGGAACAGCAACGAAGCCTCAGAAGGCCTATGGCAAGATTGTGCTCACCCTCCACAACTGTCTTTTACCTGAATCCATTTTTAAACAGACACCATCACAAGTCGATGGACTTGACATTGAAACCGAAACGGACCTACGAATTTTAGGTTGCGAAATGATTCAAACTGCAGGTATCTTACTTAAATTACCCCAAGTAGCGATGGCTACTGGTCAAATGTACTTACAAAGGTTCTATTACTCGAAATCTTTCGTTAGATATCCAATGGAGACTACAGCTATGGGTAGTATATATTTGGCTTCAAAAGTCGAGGAGAAACCATGCAGAATACGTGATGTGATTAATGTTTTCCATCATATAAAACAAGTGAGGGCGCAGAAAAACATTTCACCTTTGATAGTTGATCAAAATTACATAGAACTGAAGAATCAGGTAATTAAAGCGGAGAGGCGGATACTAAAAGAATTGGGCTTTTGTGTACATGTAAAACATCCACATAAACTTATCGTTGTTTATCTCCAGCTACTAAAGTATGAAAAGAATAGACAACTCATGCAATTAGCATGGAACTACATGAACGATGCACTCCGAACTGATGTGTTCATGAGATTTGCTCCCGAAACTATTGCCTGTGCTTGCATATATCTGACAGCCCGTAAAATTGGTCTTCCATTACCGAATAATCCCCACTGGTTTCTTCTATTCAATGTACCCGAAGAGGATATTAGAGAAGTGTCTTTAAGAATTTTACAATTGTACAAGCGACTTAAAGTGAATCCTGAAGAATTAGAAAACAAAGTGGATGCTTTAAAGAAAATCTATCAAGCTAACAAATACATACAAGCGCAGAAAGAGCGAGAAGCGAAGGCAGAAGAGAAGAAGGCTGATTCTCCAGCTGCATCAACTTCTAAAGACAGTAAACGGGATATTAAAAAAGAGAAGTCTCCAAAAACTCCGCCATTATCAAAGTATCACAGTAGTGGTCATAAGAAACGTGAACGGAGGTCTCGATCACCTTATGATCGTAAACGAGACTATTCAAGTAAACGGCATAAGTCTCGTTCAAGGGATAGGGAGTTAGATCGTTCCCGGGAAAGAAGAATGGATGATAAGAGAAGTCGGATGATGTCAAGGAAGTATGACGATTATGACCGTGCTAAATCAAGTCGGGATGGACGCGACAGTAGAGATGAAAAGCGGAAACATTAATTGTAAATCACTTTTATTAAATGCATATTACATGAATACATGACCTTAGAATTCATAGCTTTTTTTAATGCCCTTTATCTCTTAAGCAATTACTGTTAAACTTGTTTAATAAGCTACTCATATATGGAGGAAGGCTGAAATAGAGTAGTTTACTATTGTTGAGATAAGTAAAATCCTATACAACAGTTTATCATACTGGACTTTATGCTTGCACCCTTTAATCATCTCATATTTTACAAATAAGTAATAATAATTTGTAAACACAGTTATGTATTCAAGAACTATAAAAACTTACTACAAATGTTAGTTTTTTACTATGTTGATATATTTTGTTTTTCATTAAAAAATTTAAATGTACAACCTAAATTGTGCCCCTTTCGGTTCTGAACGTGACATAATTATGTACATATTTAACAAACAAATAGTCTTGTATAGGATTAATAACTATTGTAAAGTTTGAATTACTAAATCGTCACTCAAGTGTGCAGGGGGCCTTAGGCTAGTAGCACACCGCCGTGAAAGCGAGTCAAAGCGAAGCGAAGATATGAAAACGAAGCGAAAATGGAATGTTTTGGTCTACGTTGTATATAAAATATAGGTTTCGTTTCCAATCTATTGAAAAAATAAATATTAGAACGAATTAAATATATGCTATATTTTTAACAATTGCAAACGCACCTGTTACCTCATGTTTCGTCTATCTAATGATCGTAAAAGATAATCAAGTAATAATAATTGTATTTTCTTTGTATCGATATATAAATATTTTAAGTCGCGGTCGCGTGTAGGATTTATAAAACATACTTTTCGCGTCGGTTCCGCTTCGCATCGCCTGCAGTGTGCTACGGGCCTACACGGGGATGGGTTTGCCCTTTCCAGCGTCTATTTCAGCCGGGCTGGCTTAGTTTATATTTAGCACCGCGACACGACACTCGTCTCCGAAGTTCATTGTTTTTGACGAATATTGCCTAGTGAATTTGAAGTGGTATTTTGTCTGTGACCTTATTTTATTATTATTACATTATTAATTGTTTAATAGTAATGTTTTTGTGAATTAATAATACTAAGAAGGAAAATGGACTTATTTAATTATTAGTTGTTGATTTATGTTAAATTTTAATCATATTATAATATTTATTTAATAACGAATTATTACATCATGACCACGTATCAAGATATTCTTCTTATTTGGCACGTTTATTATTATTTTCTAAACTATTACGAAATAAGAACTTTATCTTATAGTGTTTTTTGGTTTTAACGTTCGAACATGAGTGCCGTTTTCACTAAGTCATTTGAGACAATAAATTATCAAAAGACGTCTTTTTCTAGCATCAATTAAATAGTACTTAAGGTCGTTAATAGGACACTAAAAGGAGATGCTTAGTATAGTTTGAGTATGAGGTAAACGCAATAAATAATTGTAGTAATGTACGAAAAAGTAACGGCCGCTTACTGAAACGAATTTTTAATAAAGATCGGAGTACTTGGATGACAACGGTAGAAGAAGACCGAAGAAAGTATGGATGGATTGTGTGAAAGAGGATATGCTTAAGAAAAGAGTGGATTCAGATATGACGGCTGATAGAGATGTATGGAAGAACAGCACATACTGTGCCGACCCTCCGTAAGGGATAAGGGCAGGTTGATGATGACAGCTCGGTTCACACTGGTGCCAGTTAGGGTTTATATTGCCAGTGGTTTGGCAGTCCAATTGAGCGCTACTAACTGTACTGGCTAAGTATGAACCGCGTATAACTTGTGAGTCACAGGACAGATACTATTTACGCGTTTCGCGTGTTATCAGCGTGATATCTCTGCGTGACATAGTTGCGAGTGACGTGACGCGGGACGGACGTGTCGATTGTGCTGTGTCAATCAGTGATGTGTATAGTTTTAGTTTTAGAGCGGGCGCTTTGACTAAACTATCGCACAACGGTTTAGTTGTACAAAAATCGAGTAGAGTGCGCATCTCCATATGAGTTTAGGAATCAAAGCGAGACTAAACAGTTGTGTGATTGTTTTCTCTAAAACATGTTCCACCCACGTTGTGTGTAGACAAGCTTGTTTGAATATTTGTTTTGGTATATAATGCATGTGAAAATAATCGTATGCCAGTTTGATAAAAAATATCATAATTCAATAAAAAATTTAAGTACTGTAATAACGAATTGTGTTATTTTTTTACCGCAAACAGGAAAGGTTTTGTAATATTTTATGGTATTCCAGTTATACTTATCTATACTAATATTATAAAGAGGAAAGATTTGTATTTTTGTATGTATTTGATTAACGCAAAAACTACTGTGCCGTTTTTAAAAATTCTTTCACCATCAGAAAGGTAATTTATCTGTAACATGGCTATATTTTATTATTACTAATGTTTAGGAACTATTAATAAACAGCGTGTTTCTGGACGCCGGCGTTAGAAATTCAATAAACTTTAACTTTTCTCGGCTTACGCTGCCTAAACCGTTAGAGGTATATAAAAATGATGTGTGAAAGAATTGTAGATCTCAAAAAGATCTACAGAAAAGTCTGCGGTAGCATATATCTATCTTTAACGGTTTTCTTACAATAACATTAAATAAGTTCATATATCCTTAAAGGCATTATATTAATTAACTCATTGTTACTTTCATAAATAAATTATTTTAAACAATAGGCATAAATGATTAAATAGCGCATGTAGTTAACAAGTGATCCAATTAAGTTATGCGATAGCTTAATTAAGTGAAAAGTTTAAGTTGAAAATGCTGCCGATGCGTAAAGTGGCCCATAGAGCATGTTTCATCGTAAGCAGAACTGTCTATATGACATGTAAGTTATGTACCATAGATAGATATAACTTAACTTTACACTTATTGAAATGCAGTATTTTTAACCGACTTCCTAAAAGGTGGTTATTTCAGTGAAAGTCCGGTCGAAATCGGTCCAGCCGTTTCAGAGATTACCCAGAATAAATGCGGATAGACGGACAGACAGACGAAAACATTTTAATTGCGATTTTCGTTATTAGCAACACAAATACATCATTTTCCCGAATTCTGGAATTTTTCTTTTGATATTACCAACAGACACTCCACTTTTATTATATGTATAGATATAGTAATGAAATTTTATTTTAGAGTCTTCAAATTTGATGTAAATAACCACATTTCGGGTTTATAGTGTAATAAACAAATAATTAACGAGGTGGTTTAGCTTTAAATTCGGAGAGACAGTTTGTGTTGAAATCTTAAACTGCACAAGGATAAAGTCGCAGGGAACAGCTAGCACTCTAATCTAACTGATATTATATGTACATGCGAAAGTTTAGATGGATGGATGGATGTTTGTTACAGTTTGTAGCCTAAACGGCTGAACGGATCTCAATGAAATTTGGCATAGACGTACAGCATAGTCTGGAAGAACACATAGGCTACTTGTTTTTGTTTTTTTAAATTCCACGCGGACGGAGTCGCGGGCGAAAGCTAGTACTATATAAAAGTATTCTTATATAAATTCACCTGTGTGAAGCCATCGCTTGTAAAATAGTAACATACGATCTTTGTGAGAAAGGAAATCAATTTCCCCTTCCACGTTCGATTGGAAAACTAAGACACTATCGCATATTCATATGTGTTCTTTATTCAATAGTTTTTTTACGTTTTACAATTCAAGTCATACTGAGAAGCCTTGCATAGTTATTAATTTTAAACCAATTTGCTTGTAAATAATTCATGTGTTTCTTCCATTATGTAATGTGTACATCTGGATTATTGAGAACATTCACTACAAAGTTAAAACAAAGACATCTCTCGCTGTCTGTCTGTATGTATGCGTAGATTTTTTAAACTACGCAAAGAATTTTGGTGGAGTTTTTTTATTAGATAGAGGGTTCACGACGAAGGTTTATGTTTATTATAGTAGAGAGATAGTGATAATTTTAGAGGTTTCTAATCTATACTAATATTATAAAGAGGAAAGATTTGTATTTATGTATGTATTGAAATAACTTAAAAACTATTGGGCCGATTTTAAAGTAATTTATCTGTGAGTAACATAGGCTACATTTTTTATTATTTTATAATTACACGCGGGCGAAGTCGCGAGCAACAGCTAGTGTGATGTAAATAAACACATTTTTATATCACCGTCCGTATGAATCCGGGCGGGTCGCTAGTCCTCTATTATTTTATTTTTAATACATATTTATATTGTCTAACCTTCAGGTTGTTGCGGGTGTTGCTCCGCTCTAAGGCCGCGGTACAAGCGGTTAGTGGACAACATCTTTCCTGCTTCTCCCCAGGATGGACTGGTTAAATCCAATATGGAGAAGCTTACATTCTACTCCCTCTCCAGCCCGGAGAAGCTGGACAGGATCGGGGAGTACCTATTCCAGAAGGCCTCGAGGGATATATACAGGAGGCGTCATGGGTAAGAAATATTTATAACACTACTAGCTGTTAACGACTCCGTTCGCGTGACTTAAAAAAATAAATTAGCCTATGTTTTTCAGATTATGTTCTACATCTGAGATTTTTAGCGATATCCGTTAAGCTGCTTTGGAAATTTAGTTACAAACATACTTTCATCTAAACTGTTGCATATTTGTTACTTAAAATACTCACTATTAACTGCTATATCACTTAGGGTGTATCAAATTACCTCACATTAGTTAAAATCTCTTCAATCGCTTAGGCTACTTGATGTATGCTCTTGTCAATTGGGAAATGCTCCTTACAGATGTAAAGAATCGCTTTGTATATCTTGAGTCAACTTAATTTATCTGGAAAGATGTCTAATAACGATGTTAGTTTTAATTGTTTATCTATAATTCTTATATTACTATTTATAATTCGTTAGACAGGAGATTGTTCTTAGGTGAAACTTGTAAACAATTCTATTCTTTATATAGAAACTAAACAATTCTTTTCTTCCCACCGCATACCTTTACCATTGTTAAAATAAAGTCTAAACTAAAACAATTTCTAATCACGTGAAGCGTTTAGCATTTCATGGGTTATACTAACATATTCCTGTATTCCCGCTATGCTCTAGTGAGAACGCACCCTTATGCTCTGATTGGCATGACTCGACTTGAGTTTCCACTCTCGAAGCATCTTGTCAAATACTGCCAACATGCAAGCAACACAGGTGTTATTGATTTGTTTTTTACTTGCTGTTGCTCGCGATTTCACTTGCGTAAAAATAAAAAAAATATAGCCTATGTTAGTCACTGATAACATAGCTTTTTTATGGTATAAGAATTTTTGAAATCGGCCAAGTAGTTTTTGAGTTATTTCAATACATACAAAAATATTTGTATTTTTGTATGTGAGGGAAGATTGTCTTCCCTCTTTGTAATATTAGTATACATTTAACACTTAATGCCCATAAATTACAAACGTTCTACTAAAACTAAGCTTATCAACTACAAAATTGATTTATGATGGCTTTTTAATTCCCTTTGTTAAAACAGAAATGATAGTACGAGTATGTATACATTTTTTTTTATATTTGTTAAGCAAGCGCTTGACCACGATCCCACCTGAAGGATACTATTAGATTACTAGATTTCGCCTGTGACTCCGTCCGTATGGAATTAAAAGAAAAAGTATGTATGTATGTAGCTATCATACATTTCCGGTATGTTACCGAAAATGTATGAAATCCGTAATTGTACACAATTTCTAGGATATATTTAACAATTAGTTTCTAATATTTATAACTAGCTTACGCCCGCCACTCCATCTGAGTGGAATTTAAAAACAACTAAAGTAAGTAGCCTATGTTTTCCAGACTATGCTCTACATCTATACCAAATTTCGTCCAGATCCGTTCAGCCGTTTAGGCTACAAACTCTAACATCCATCTAAACTTTCGCATTTATAATTTTAGTAAGATTAGTTAGATGTAAAATATCAACAGTCAACTTTGAATTGAACCATACAATGATCACTTGAGATAAATTTTATCTTGAACCACTTATAGTAATATCTTAACTGCACATAGAACGTGTCTACTAGTTTACCAACGTTTCAAGGGCGTTATCGGACGATAATAAGAAAACATCACTGTGTGTTATTTCCTACTAGCGGTCTAACCCTGCTTTTCTCGTGTGAATTTTTTTTTTAATATAATACTGAATACAGCCAATATTACTCAGTTGTCTTGCGTCTTACTAATATACATGCGAAAGTTTAGATGGATGAATGGATGGATTGATAGATGTTTTTTAGAGTTTGTAGCCTAAACGGATTCCGATTAAATTTGATAGAGATGTAGAGGATAGTTTGGAAGAACATATAGTCTACTCACTTTTTTTTAAATTCCACGCGGACGGAGTCGCGGGAAAAGGATGGTCGTGTTTATAATTGCGAATATTGACTTTTATATTATTAAGATTTTGCTTTAATATATACGAGTATGTTACAGTTTCGTGATAATCGCAATGGAAGCGATGGACCAATTACTACTGGCGTGCCACTCGCAGACCCTCAATCTATTCGTCGAGAGCTTCCTCAAGATGGTGCAGAAGCTTCTAGAATCTACGGATCCTCAGTTACAGATATTAGCAACACAGAGCGTAAGTTCATCAGGATACCAAAAACAAGACATGTAACTTTTCGAGCCTGTCCCACCACTGGCTGATAGAGGCTCAGATAGCTTAAAAATGACGTCACTGTCAGATAAGTGAACAAAATCCGATATTACCATCATATTTTACACGTTCGATTGTTATCAGACAATTTACAATTTGGTGGGACTGGCCCTTTTTATTTTTTTTTTATTTATTTATTTATCTATTTATTTATTGTAATCTTTTCCTAGTTTGTCCGTTTCGCGAACATAGAAGAGGATACTCCATCTTACCATCGGCGGTACGACTTCTTCGTGTCGAAGTTCTCCGCCATGTGCCACAGCAACCACGGCGACAAGCCCACCAGGGATAAGATCAGACTCGCCGGGATACAGGGCTTGCAGGTATTTTACTAGCTTTAGCACGTGACTATTCGCGTATAATTAAAATTGTTGCATGTATTCCAAACTATGTTCTACATCTATATATCATTCTATATATATTTCAACCAGGTCAGGAAAGTCTGTCAACTTTAGGCTACAAAATCTAACAAAAACCCATACATCCAAACTTTTGCATTTGTAATATTAGTAAGATTTACTAGCGTTTGTCCGTGTGGAATTAAAAAAATAAAGTCAGTAGCTTATGTGTTTTTACATACTGTGTCAAATTTCATCGAGATCCATTCAGCTGGTTATGTTGAAAACTCTAAGAAACATCCATACATCCATATTTTCGCAGATAATATTAGTAAGATTGCCAACAGAATATGTTACTATAGATATATATACAAATACGAACACGTACGATATTTCGATATTCTAAAGTCTGTTGTCGATATTTGCGTAGCTAAATTACAAATGGCCGATATGGTAAATTGTCGATGCGTCCTGTTACCTATACCAATGAGTTGGCACGTCGTGCAAAAGATAACCCTTGTTATCGACGTGCCAAATCAAACTACATATGCATTTCTTTATTTATTTACAGGGTGTGATAAGAAAAACCGTGTCCGATGATCTTGTGGAAAATATCTGGGAAGCGCAACATATGGACAAAATTGTACCGTCTTTGTTATACAATATGCAGGTAAAGTTTACTATTTTACTTCTTATTCTTACTTATATAATAAACTAGCTGTTCCCGTGCGGCTTCGTCCGCAATTATAAAGACATTATTTTATTTATATTTGTGAAATTTGCCGTAAATGTCAAAATTCAAATGCATAAATGACAACGAAGGCCTGACATTGGATAAAAATTATCATTACCATGGCAACCTTGCTTCTTTACTGCTGTTGGTTTGTAGTTTTTGTCCCTTTCTCACATGTTTTTTTTCAATATATCTACAGCTTAAATTAAATACCGTGAAAATGTATAGTCTATGGCATGTTTTAAGTGTAGGGCTTTTTATTAAAAAAAGAGTTATTCAAAAATATACTGTGATTGCTGACATCATACATAACTAAATAGTGTGTGTGTGTAATAAAGTGTAATTATTTACATATATCTTAACTTATGATGTGTATAAAAGAAAAATAAAACATATACACTTTACGTTTTATTACATTACTAGTTTTCGCCTGCGACTTCGTCCGCGTGGAATAAAAAAAACAAAAGTGAGTAGCCTATGTGTTCTTCCAGACTACCCTCTACATCTATATCAAATTTATCGAGATCCGTTTAGCCGTTTAGGCTACAAACTCTAACAAACATCCATCCGTCTATCAATCTATTTTATAATATTAGTAAGATTAGTAAGTATAAATAGATTGTAACCTAGATGGTTAATTTTTTAGGTTAGTTATGTTCCATAGGCAGGGTTGTTGTCCACTGTCGGTGTCGCAGGTGGCGGAGAAGTACGAGACGGTGTCCTGCATGGAGAGCGAGGCCCGCGACGGCGCGGAGGAGGACCCGACGCGGCTGGCGGAGGCCTGCCTGCGCGAGCTGGTCGGCAGAGCCTCCTTCGGACATATACGTAGTGTGCTGCGACCCGTGCTCACGTGAGTTCTAAACTTATTTATTGCTAGCTGTTGCTCGCTACTTTAACCGCGTGGAATTAAAAAAATAATAAAAAATATAGCCTCTGTTCATCATCTCCAGCTATATGTCCCCACCGAGGGGCTCGGAGCCTACCCTAAGTTAGTGACTAGGCCTTAGTCAACCATGCTGCACTGCGGGTTGGTTGACTTCACAAATATCTTTGAATTTCTTCGCCGATATGTGCAGGCATCACGATGTTTTCCTTCACCGTAAGAATGTCGGGTAAATTATGTACATATGAAAATTCCCAAAATCTAGAATCACATTGGTACATGGCGGGATTCGAACCCAAGACCTGTAGATTACAAATCAAGTGCTTAAACCACTGAGCCACCGACACTCTTAGCCTCTGTTACTCAGTGATAACATAGCATTTTAATGGTGAAAGAATTTTTGATATCGACCCATTAGTTTTGGAGTTATTTCAATATATACAAAAATACAAATCTTTCCTCTTTATAATGTTAGTGTTGATATCAGTCTTGCTTTGATTCCTATGAGCTTATATGCGCACACTACTCTTTAGTCGTGCAACTAAATAGTTGTAGCTGCGAAACAATCTATAATCGCACAACTGTTGTGCGATAGTTTAGTCAAAATTGTACCCGCTCTTACTATTATATGTTACTATCTGTTGCTCGCGTCTTCGTCCGCGCGGAGAAAGTTTTAATATTGTTATTTAGTGATAACGTAGCTTAGTGAAAGAATTTTTGGAATCGGCCCAGTAGTTTTAGAGTTATTTCAATACAAATCTTTCATCTATATAATAAAAATAACCAAGGCAACCTTATCTTTGCTGTATGGCTTGTACTGATGTCCCTTTCTCGCAGATAATCTTGCATTCATGTAAAAAGTATATAAATAGACTATGTATTTACAGAAATACTATGTTTTCCAGACATTTCGACCGACACGAGCTATGGGTGCCGAACGACTTCGCCGTGCACACTTTCAAGATTATCATGTTCTCTATACAGGTAAAGTCAAAAATAATCTAATTTAAATAATTAAATACAACAAACTATTGTAATTTTCATATAAAATATATAAAAATCGGAGAAGAAAAGGATTTTTTTAAATATTTTTTTTTAAATATTTTGCTCTCAAACGATAGCTATTGAGGTCTATCTTCACAAAGTAACATAGGCTATATTTATTATTATTACTAGCTTTAGCCCGCGACTCCGACAGCGTGGAATTAAAAAAAAAACAAAAGTGAATAGCCTATGTGTTCTTCCAGACTATCCTCTACATCTATGCCAAATTTCATCGAAATCCGTTTAGCCGTTTAGGTTACAAACTCTAACAAACATCCATCCATCCATCTAAACTTTCGCATTTATAATATTAGTAAGAAGCAAGCCTTAACGGCTGAACGGATTTCGATGAAATTTGGTATGAATGAAGAGGATAGTCTGGACGAACATATAAGCTACTTACTTTTTTTTTATTCCACGCGTACGGAGTCGCGGGCGAAAGCTAGTAATTAAATAAAAGCGTCCTTAAACCCAATTGCGGGTTTGTAGACACTTTGGGTACTAAGCTATAAAAAGTAACAGTAGGTAAGATTAGATTTTTAATTTTTTACAATAACTATAGAGTTATTTGGAGGACAAAAACCCGGTGCGCTCTACAGGAGTAGGATAAGGTAGGGGAGATGACGGACGAAGCCGTGGGTAATAGCTAGTTATTAATGAACTAGCTGTTCGCGTGCGGATTCATCCGCGTGAAATTATAAAAACTTTATTTTATTGTTTACATTTGTCAAATTATCAATAGCAAATGTCAAAATGACATGACATGACAAACCTTAGCAATCTTTCTTTCTTGATGTTGGCATTAACTTATGGTCTCTTTCCCACATTAGGGTTTTCTTATATTTACCCCCTAAGTTTAATGGCGTGAAAATATATAGCTTAAAGCGTGACGTAAGTGTAGGTCTTTTTATTAAAAAAAGAGTTATTCAAAAATATGCTGTAATTGCTGAGATCTTAGGCAACAAAGAAGTGTGTGTTTACGCTTTATTATATTAGTATAGAAGTATAGATTAATGAATGTAATTGTTCAGGCTCAGTACTCGTACAGCGTGGTGGAGGCGTTAATGCAGCACTTGGACGCGGGCCCCGGCGGCGGCGCGCGCACGCTGGTGCGGGCAGCACGCGCCTCCGTGCTCAGTAATATCGTCGCTATCGCAGCTGCTGATAGCGTTGGTAAGTTATTGATATATCTCTATCTCTCTATCTCTATCTCTAGGTATCATCATCACCAACTCACTATATGTCCCCACCGAGGGGCTCGAAACCTATAACGCCCGGCAAACTTCTTGAACAAAAAGCGGCGTAGTGGGGGAAGGTTCGCGCACGTACACTTTTAGACAAAATAATTGACATATTTTAAGTATTTGTATTAATTGGGAATGAAAAGATATAATTTTAAAATTTAAAAAAATATGACAGACATGCATAAACAGCTTGTGCTGTTCTTTGTAATACTTCAATTCCTTTAAATGATTCTTGTTTTATGAAACTATATATATATATATCATATACCATTTTTCTGGCTTGTCTTTTTAGAACAATGTGACTTTTTGTGGCATACTCAACACAAAAAGTAAAAATTGTTATTTACAATCAAATAAAACTTAACAATAATAAACAGATAAGACTCAATAATAACAAGAACAGAAAAAATCTACAAACAATTATTACCGAAAACAAGTAACAGCGAAGTGGGTCAACAAAATTGGAGATAAGTGTACTCGGGAATAAACGGAACGTGGGGAAAGAAGCGGGACGCAAAGGCCCACTGATTAACCAATAGCAAGCGAGCGCGCTCTCGCGTCCCCCCTTGCCCCGCCAAAAAGACCCTAAAATCGACTTCTGCGCAACTAAATGTGTTGTTCAAGATGTTTGCCGGGCACTATACCCTAAGTTAGGGTGACTAGGCCTTAGTCAACCACGCTGCCCTGCGGGTTGGTTGACTTCATACATATCTTTGAATTTCTTTACTTGTGCAGGCATCACGATGTTTTCTTTCACAGTAAGAACGTCGGGTAAATTATGTACATGTGAAAATTCGTAAAACGAAAATGACATTGGTACATGGCGGGATTCGAACCTAAGAGCTGTAGATTACAAGTCAAGTGCTTAAACCACTGAGCCACGGACGCTCTATCAGGTATACCCGTATGAGCGTTTTTTGTATGAAAATAAAACACTAATTATTGGAAAGTAAAAAACATTTCATTCAAAGTATTGGCCATTGTTTTCTACACATTTTGACTACCTTTCTGGCAATTTGTGGATACCACGCCAGTGACTTCGTCCGCGTAGAATTAAAAAAAACAAAAGCAGGTAGCCTATGTGTTCTTCTAGACTATCTTCTAAATCTATGAAAAATTTCACGGAGATATGTTCACCAGTTTAGACTACAAAATCTAACAAATATCCATCTAAAACTACGGATTAATAATATTACTATACTTTGTTACAAATTTGTTTTAATTATTTGTATTTTGTGTTTTTAATTATGTGTAATTTGTATTTTACAGGACCATCAGTATTGGAAATCATCAATAATCTTCTAACCAACTTGAGGGCGTCTGTGGCTAGAGATTCTGAGGTAATTTATCTATCTCTTTTTCTCCTATATAAAGAGAGAAAAAGGTATAACAATACGCTACTATTCATAATGCTATCTCTCTATATTGTATATAAATAGAGCAAGACGAAACTATACCAGTACTTTACTATTCATATGTCTATCTCCCTCTATTGTTTAGAAAAAGAGCGAGATGAAGCTATCCCAGAGCTACAAGTAATAGTGCTAGATCTTTCTTTCGTATATAAATAAAGCGAGATGAAACTATAACAGTACTTCATTAATCATATTGTTGTCTCCCTCTTTAGTATAGAAAGAGAGCGAGACAAAATTATATCAGTGCTTCACTAATCAGATTGCTATCTCTTGTTCAGAAAGAGAGCGAGACAAAATTATATCAGTGCTTCACTAATCATATTGCTATCTCTTGTTCAGAAAGAGAGCAAGACAAAATTATATCAGTGCTTCACTAATCATATTGCTATCTCTTGTTCAGAAAGAGAGCGAGGAGAAGCTATACCAGGATGCGCTGATCAACGCGCTGGGAGAGTTCGCGGACCACCTGCCCGACTTCCAGAAGATAGACATCATGATGTTCATCGTCAGCAAGATCCCGAGCGGCCAGCGCGCCGGCAAGCCAGCCAAGCCTGACCTGATGCTGCACAGCATACTGCTCAAGTCACTCCTCAAGGTAACCAACACGCACTAACACTAGTATCTTACAGAAGAATCTTTTAATTGCACTAGAGGCGTTTCTGAGTGTAGATTAAAGACTAAGGGATTATTAAGTAACCATTTTGTTGAATGAAAATGTACTCAGAAACATAATAGTTAAGAGTAGCTGAGATATTTCGTTGATGGAAGTTGAATAATAATAAAACGACTCTAAGTTTAACAGTTACCGTTAACGAGAATTATTTGTCACAGAAAGAATCCCTTAATGATATCATAAAAAAATCTACACTAAGGGTCCGCCTATGTGATCATTGTGTAATTAGTTTCAACTGACTTTATAACACGTAGAATTTCAATCGAAAGATACCTCAATCATACTTAACCAAGAAAAAAATAGAAGACCTCAACAAAAAAAACACTAAAATAGTATAAATATCATTATTATATTACCAGAATTCGAATTAATTTTCAGGTTGGAACCACATATAAAACGACAGAGTTAAGCAAGGCTTTCCCAGCTGCGTTCTTAGAGGCGTTACTGCGTTTATCGAGTGCTGGAGAGCCTTGCACCCGAGCCTTACTGCAGCGCATCCTGCACACGCTGCTCGACAGGCGTGGAAACGCTGCTTTACTTGCTGTACCCACGTAAGTTTACTGCATATTAATATTCACTCGACCTTATTGTATCTTATTGCAAATTAATGTTTCCTTGACTTTACTATAGCTAACTGCAAATCAATGTTTACTCGACTTTACTGTTTTTGACTGCAAATTAATGTTAACTCGACCTTACTGTATCTTACTGCAAACCAATGTTTGCTCGACCTTACTGTATCTTATAGAAAACCAATGTTTACTCGACCTTACTGTATCTTACTGCAAATTAATGTTTACTCGACTTTACTGTTTTTGACTGCAAATTAATGTTAACTCGACCTTACTGTATCTTACTGCAAACCAATGTTTGCTTGATCTTACTGTATCTTATAGAAAAACAATGTTTACTCGACCTTACTGTATCTTACTGCAAATTAATGTTTACTCGACTTTACTGTATCTTGCTGCAAATTAATATACACTCGACCTTACAGTATCTTACTGCAAATTTTATAATCACTCAACCTTACTGCAAATTAATATTTACTCGACTTTACCCAATATTAATATTGTCGACTTACTGTATACTATTCCTACCGTATTGTATACTGTATGTGCTGTCAATAATTAGCCCTTATCGTGTATTTTACCAGTATATTTGTAAATTTCAGCGTGGATTATGCGGAACTAGGTCTGACTGTGGAGAAATGTTCCCGACCTGATCTGATCTTCATCAGCAAGCATGGATATGCCATCTTCAGCTCCTTATATGATGGTAATTTATAAATTATTTTAAATAATTCAAATAATAAGCGCCAATAGCCTAATGGTTTGGGGTACGGACTACCGATCTTGCGGTCGAGGGTTTGAATCCCGCCATTCGACTATTCTAAACCATATCTAGCACAGCCTAATTAATTGGAACGGTTAAAGGAAATATTAGTAAATTAACAAAAATCTGCTAATATTTTTATATAAAAAAATAATTATATTTCTTCAGGTCTCCAGTTAGAATCGAACACGGTGGAGAATGTGGAGGCTATCTACACCACATTGTCTCTACTCTGCGTGGAGCTGGCGGCGGAGGAGACGGTGCCGGATATGCTGCAGCTGATACTGGCGTAACATACATTTATATTTTTTTATACTAGCTGTTGCCCGCGACTTCGTCCACGCAATATTAGATTAAAAAATGCCCGTCTATGTCACCTAACCTTCATTGATATTCCGATCGAAATCGGCCCAGCCGTTTCGGAGATTACCCGGAACAAACGCGGCTTGCGGACAGACAGACAGACAAAAAAAAATGCGATTTTCGTTATCAGCAACGCAAATACATCATCTTCCCGAAATCTGGAATTTTGCTTTTGATATAGATTACAAGGTGGCAAATGAGCAAGCGACTACCTGAATTCGCCGAAATAACTAAGCGACCGCTGCCTATAGACATTCGCAATTGAAGATGCGTTGCCTACCCTTCATCGACGGAGGAGACGCACATAAACAGGATATTTCCCCTTCCTATGCGTCTCCTCTACCGTCAAATTTCCTTTTCCTTCCCATCCTTTCCTCTTAAGAAAAGGGTGGAAAGGAAAGGCACTAAAATTAGGCCTACTATGCTACATAACGGTACAACGGATCTCAATGAAATAAGTCTAGAAGAAATGAATATTCCTCGCGGACGGAGTTATTGTTTTTCTTTTACAAAATAATAGCTTTTGCCCACGACTCTGTCCGCGTGAAATTAAAAAAAAACCTTATATTTATGTTCTTCCAGACTATCCTCTACAAGCAGTTTAGGCTACAAACTCTAACAAACATATATCTAAACTTTCGCAATTTTTATATTAGTAAGATTATTCTATAATATTTAATTATTTCCAGTATCCAGCAATCAGCGTTAAACAACCCGGTGTTGTCAACCGCACAGCAATGCCGGCTGCACGCGGTGGCGTTGTCACTATGCGCTTTACCAGCACATGTGTTAGTGTTGCCAGCACTCAAAGACTACGTATCCAAGGTAACCAGTTATACTAGAACCCTGAAATAATAGACTTAAGTAAGTAATGAAAAGACTTGTATATGGGCATAACCACTTTTAGAAGAACCCTGTGTTCACATAACTTCTTACCGGCAATGGCTCTTGGGTTAATGGATATAATTGTAGCTATATGTACTGCGGTCCTAGATATTCTAGAACCTACGAATAGTAGACTTTAGTATGAACCAGCAGGTCTAAAGTAAATTGTCTTGACATTGACCAGTTTAGAAAGCTCTCTGTACACGTAGAATTTACCTATGGGCAGCAGGTCTTGTAAAAGTGGTTGTGCGTCAAACATCATTTTCGAAAGACTCAATAGGTCTTGCGTTAATGGATAACTTTTTATGCCAGAAGCACCAGTCACACTAGAATCCTGAATTAATAGACTTTAGTTGATATAAGCAGTTCATACAAAAATGGTTTTCCAACAACCAGTTTAGAAATATCTTTATTAAAGCAGAACTTATTTAGAAGCTGTGAGCCATTTTCAATAGAACCCTGTACTTATTAAACCTTCTAAGATACAATGGGTCTTAAATAAGTGGTTACTAAGAAGCTATTTCTTTTAAAGATAGTAGAAGCTCGTCGTGAGGAGGCACCTCATCTTCTGCCCCCACTTCTAGAAGATTATGACAACTTATCGCCGTCGAAAATGCCATCTAAGATGCCGTATCTGATGATTGATCAGGTCAGTCAAATATTTTTATGTAAAATCACAATAAAAGAGGGAACGCATGCTTGATTGTATCATAGTTAAATTATACATTTGTCCCTTGTGTTCAAATATACACTTCTATGTTATGTAAGATATTTCAAAAACATGCTGATATTTTAGATAGAGAGAAATAGAGATTTATTAGCTGTTCCCATGCGGCTTCGTCCGCATGCAATTATAAACAATTTATTTGTTGTTTACCTTTGTAAAACTTTCAATTGCAAATCTCAAAATTCAGATGCACAAATGACAATGAAGGCTTTTACCTGTAATATTCAGTTTTAGAATAAATATAAGTATTGTTTAGTTGGCGTTGTGCGAGTGTATAAAGGCGTGCGGTATCGAGAGCAGCCGGCTGCAGTCGCCGCTGCCGTACGCCGGCGGCGCGCCCAGCCTCGCGCACAGACACAGCTGGGTAGAGGCAGGTCGGTACCTCACCATCTCACCACCTCACTGCTCTCACTACCTCACTACATATTGCCCTCACCACCTCATCACCTCACCACCTCACTACATATTGCCCTCACCATCTCACCACCTCACTACATACTGCTCTCACCACCTCACTACATACTGCTCTCACCACCTCACTGCTCTCACTACCTCACTGCCTCGCTGCCTTACCACCTCACTACATACTGCTCTCACCACCTCACTGCTCTCACTACCTCACTGCCTCGCTGCCTTACCACCTCACTACATATTGCCCTCACCACCTCACAACCTCGCTACCTCACAACCTCACTACCTCACCACCTCACTACATACTGCTCTCACTACCTCACTACCTCACTGCCTCGCTGCCTTACCACCTCACTGCTCTCACTACCTCACTGCCTCGCTGCCTTACCACCTCACTACATATTGCCCGCACCACCTCATCACCTCACCACCTCACTACATACTGCTCTCACCACCTCACTGCTCTCACTACCTCACTGCCTCGCTGCCTTACCACCTCACTACCTTACTGCCTCACTACATATTGCCCTCACCATCTCACCACCTCACTACCTCACTACATATTGCCCTCACCACCTCATCACCTCACCACCTCACCACCTCACCACCTCACTACATACTGCTCTCACCACCTCACTGCTCTCACTACCTCACTGCCTCGCTGCCTTACCGCCTCACTACCTTACTGCCTCACTACATATTGTCCTCACCATCTCACCACCTCACTACCTCACTACATATTGCCCTCACCACCTCACAACCTCACTACCTCACTACCTCACTACATATTGCCCTCACCATCTCACCACCTCACTACCTCACTACATATTGCCCTCACCACCTCACCGCCTCACAACCTCACTACATACTGCTCTCACTACCTCACTACCTCACTACATATTGCCCTCACCACCTCACAACCTCACCACCTCACCGCCTCACTAACTCTCCACAAATTGTACTTTTAATATTAATTTGTATGAAACTGATTCATAATTACTCGCCCGCCGCCTGTTTCAGTCGGAGTTTCACCTTATTTGCGTGTTTTTAAGCAGCGTTATAAAGTTGCATTTCATTAATAAATATTGAATGTGTATGTATGTATGTATGTACAGGTGCAGCACAAGGTCGCGACAGCCTGGCGGACATCGCTGCCGGCCCCTCTGAGCTCGACAGTGCTAACAGCTCGCCCGGCGTTACACGCGTTAGTATTACTATTATAAAATTTACTATAACTAAATACATATACATACTAAATTACTATTATTATAAACAAAAACTTTCTAATAATGTACCGGTTGGATTGATCAAAAATTCTAGAAAAATACAGATTTTTAATACCTAAAATTATTGAAACTTTTGTATAAATGTTTCATTTTTAATTCTCAGTAAACTAAACTGTTTTTTTTAGTAAATTCGTTATTTTGTTAAGTTGGTCCTTCGAGTCAGGATATTAATACTAATTTAGGTGCCATTGTCGTGAAATTTGTACACAAAACAAATTGTAATCTATATTCAAAGAGATAGAGATAGGTAATATGTTTCTATACATGTTATTGTAGTGGAAACTGACCTTAAACGTGTACAGTATGTTCAATGCGACGCACTCGATGAAGAGTACAGATCGTTCGTGGAGAAATACAACAGAAATCCAAGGACTGTGATGCTGAAATTCGGAATATATGTAAATATATACATTATAATTGTAGTTTTTGATGTCATTTTGTATAATTAGGAATTGTATAAACAAATTGTCTAAGCAGTTTTTTTAACTGCTCCCGTTCTTACTTCTTTATTAATATTACTAGTTGTTCGCGTGCGGATTCATCCGCGTGAAATTATAAAAACTTTATTTGATAGTATACATTCCAGTAAGTTCTATAATGTATACTTCTGGATAGTATACATCCCAGTAAGATGTTGAATGAATACTTCTGGATAGTATACATTCCAGTAAGTTCTATAATGTATACTTCTGGATAGTATACATTCCAGTAAGTTCTATAATGTATACTTCTGGATAGTATACATTCCAGTAAGTTCTATAATGTATACTTCTGGATAGTATACATTCCAGTAAGTTCTATAATGTATACTTCTGGATAGTATACATTCCAGTAAGTTCTATAATGTATACTTCTGGATAGTATACATTCCAGTAAGTTCTATAATGTATACTTCTGGATAGTATACATTCCAGTAAGTTCTATAATGTATACTTCTGGATAGTATACATTCCAGTAAGTTCTATAATGTATACTTCTGGATAGTATACATTCCAGTAAGTTCTATAATGTATACTTCTGGATAGTATACATTCCAGTAAGTTCTATAATGTATACTTCTGGATAGTATACATTCCAGTAAGTTCTATAATGTATACTTCTGGATAGTATACATCACAGTAAGGTGTTTAATGTATACTTCTGGATAGTATACATTCCAGTAAGTTCTATAATGTATACTTCTGGATAGTATACATTCCAGTAAGTTCTATAATGTATACTTCTGGATAGTATACATTCCAGTAAGTTCTATAATGTATACTTCTGGATAGTATACATTCCAGTAAGTTCTATAATGTATACTTCTGGATAGTATACATCACAGTAAGGTGTTTAATGTATACTTCTGGATAGTATACATTCCAGTAAGTTCTATAATGTATACTTCTGGATAGTATACATTCCAGTAAGTTCTATAATGTATACTTCTGGATAGTATACATTCCAGTAAGTTCTATAATGTATACTTCTGGATAGTATACATTCCAGTAAGTTCTATAATGTATACTTCTGGATAGTATACATCCCAGTAAGATGTTGAATGAATACTTCTGGATAGTATACATTCCAGTAAGTTCTATAATGTATACTTCTGGATAGTATACATCACAGTAAGGTGTTTAATGTATACTTCTGGATAGTATACATTCCAGTAAGTTCTATAATGTATACTTCTGGATAGTATACATTCCAGTAAGTTCTATAATGTATACTTCTGGATAGTATACATTCCAGTAAGTTCTATAATGTATACTTCTGGATAGTATACATTCCAGTAAGTTCTATAATGTATACTTCTGGATAGTATACATTCCAGTAAGTTCTATAATGTATACTTCTGGATAGTATACATCACAGTAAGGTGTTTAATGTATACTTCTGGATAGTATACATCCCAGTAAGATGTTGAATGAATACTTCTGGATAGTATACATTCCAGTAAGTTCTATAATGTATACTTCTGGATAGTATACATCACAGTAAGGTGTTTAATGTATACTTCTGGATAGTATACATTCCAGTAAGTTCTATAATGTATACTTCTGGATAGTATACATTCCAGTAAGTTCTATAATGTATACTTCTGGATAGTATACATTCCAGTAAGTTCTATAATGTATACTTCTGGATAGTATACATCACAGTAAGGTGTTTAATGTATACTTCTGGATAGTATACATCCCAGTAAGATGTTGAATGAATACTTCTGGATAGTATACATTCCAGTAAGTTCTATAATGTATACTTCTGGATAGTATACATCACAGTAAGGTGTTTAATGTATACTTCTGGATAGTATACATTCCAGTAAGTTCTATAATGTATACTTCTGGATAGTATACATTCCAGTAAGTTCTATAATGTATACTTCTGGATAGTATACATTCCAGTAAGTTCTATAATGTATACTTCTGGATAGTATACATTCCAGTAAGTTCTATAATGTATACTTCTGGATAGTATACATTCCAGTAAGTTCTATAATGTATACTTCTGGATAGTATACATTCCAGTAAGTTCTATAATGTATACTTCTGGATAGTATACATTCCAGTAAGTTCTATAATGTATACTTCTGGATAGTATACATTCCAGTAAGTTCTATAATGTAAACTTCTAGATAGTATACATCACAGTAAGGTGTTTAATGTAAACTTCTAGATAGTATACATCACAGTAAGGTATTTAATGTATACTTCTGGATAGTATACATTCCAGTAAGATGTTGAATGAATACTTCTGGATAGTATACATCCCAGTAAGATGTTGCATGTATACTTCCGGGTAGTATACATTCCAGTAAGTTCTATAATGTATACTTCTGGACAGTATACATCCAAGTAAGATTTTTGTATACTTGTCGACAGCATACGACTCAGTCGGACAGCGTGAGCCTAGAGGCACTACGTCGAGCTGCCAATGGACCCAGCGAGGCTGAGAAGCGGGAAGCTGAACGGAAGAAGGCTTCACTTAACAACACATTCAGGACCGCGCCATTTGATTACTTACTGCATCTCACACAGCCAAAGGTATGGAATACTTAAACTTTCATTTATGAAATATTCGATATCTGTTATGTCTTATTTGTTTATTACTTACTTAATCTACTACTCTAAAATTTACACGGAAAGTTCTCCGTTGGATCTGAAACTAGTTACTACTTACAGTGCACGCATGAATTGAGTCGGTATTTAAATATTTATTAGTTAAATTCATAAACAAATCTCAAATATTTCCTTACGTAAGCGCATACAATTTGTCAGACGTCAAAATATGCGTAGATGTGTAAAAGTAGAAGCGAGAGAAATGTCACGATCGAAGTAAATGTAGGTTCTTGTTCTGTCTACCCCTCTAGGTTACAGTCGTGAGTAATATTATTTATGTTATTATATTGTGTATTGCAGTACGAGATCCAGGACAAGCTGCAGGAGATATTTTCCTCGCTGTCGCAGGAGCCGCTGCTGGCGGGCGGTTCGCCCAGCGCCAAGCTGCGCCGCGACCACCACCATGCGCTGCCAGACCTCTTCCTCTGCTGAACTCTGCTCACTCACAGGTATACTCTGAAGTATACTTACTCTGATGTATATTTACTCTGTTGTATATAATAACTGAGGGGTATGGTACTGTGTAATATGCGCCGATATTTCGGGGTTGAATGGATTCTATCAGATTATGATACTTTGAATGTTTATTATGAAGTTATTTACTTTCCGAAACGTTTGTTTTGCTATACAAATTAATAAGAGAATCGTGTGCAATTAATTATAACTTAACTATACTTATTTTCAGATGTCAGAGGGCGCTGCAATTTAGCTTTAGCACACTAACAGCTATTGTATACAATATTGCCACAATGTTGTATACAAGTGTCACTATTGTATACAATGTTGCCACAATATTGTATACAAGTGTGGCTGTATATGGTTAATGTTTATTTAACTATGAATACAAAAGTTTTTCGACTATATACTGCCTTTAGTGTAGCCTAAATAGAAATCTTTTTGACAATCTATTTGACATGAAATGTGTGAAAGTTTTCAGTATTATTGTTTTTTTATATACTTTTTTTCAGATGTCAGAGGGCGCTGCAATTTAGCTTTAGCACACTAACAGCTATTGTATAATTTTATAACGTTTAACTATTTCATGTATTAACCACGCTTCCATGACTTAAACTGTTTGAGTCTCATATAAGCTTCCACTGTCGACACTTGTATAAAACTTAATCTCGTCGTTCTTATTGTTTTTGCATTAGCAGAATAACGATAATGTCGAATTTAATAGAAAAGAGAAATTATAATCTATCCAAAAATAAAACTTTTATAAGGCTGTCTAGACTTATTAAAAACAAACCTTTTCTATCATCAATTTAAACACTGAAATGGTCCAAAAGAAAAGCTAGTAGATAATAAATTACATTGTCAATATAATAAGTGTACATAATTTCTCATTTCCATTAAATTCGACAATGTTTAAGTCAAGTTCAATTATAAAATGTATGAAAACGGTTATTTGAAGTTTATGTTATGGACTTTCCAATTTCTTGTTAGTGTCAAATGAAAATAATATATTTTAATGTTAAATGGTTGGATAAAAATTGACTTATTTTATATAATTAAATCGCCGTGACAATTGTATACAATGTCGCTACAATGTTGTATACAAGTGTCACTATTGTATACAAGTGTCAATATTTTATACAATGTTGCCACAATGTTGTATACAAGTGTCACTATTGTATACAAGTGTCGCTGTTGTATACAATGTTGCCACAATGTTGTATACAAGTGTCACTATTGTATACAATGTTGCCACAATATTGTATACAAGTGTGGCTGTATATGGTTAATGTTTATTTAACTATGAATACAAAAGTTTTTCGACTATATACTGCCTTTAGTGTAGCCTAAATAGAAATCTTTTTGACAATCTATTTGACATGAAATGTGTGAAAGTTTTCAGTATTATTGTTTTTTTTTATACTTTTTTATCAGTACAGTTGTACTTTTACCCCTTGATATTTTCTTGTACATTCCAGTGATATTTTTAGATTATTATGGGTTATAAGAACATAAAATGCGTTTATAATTTCATTATTGTTTTGTTTTTGTAACATTTTTCTATATCTAATGAATTAACTTCTCATAGACATTTTCTAGATTTCTGAGCAATATTATTTTAGTATAAATTAGTCCTAAAATAATATGTTATACTGTTATAATATTTTTTTAATAAAGAAAATGGACTTTTCTATGGCTCCTATATAGACAATCTATAGTGTGTCTAAATAAGATAGATTAGTTTGATAAATGACGCATATGAAGTATCGAATTCAATTTGTATGATGACAAATGCCGTACTTAATAGACAGGTATCGTAGTGACGAAACAAACACGCAGCGAACAATTATGAACTATCGATATTCGGTTTAAATAATTGTAGAACTCAACTAAAATTTTTATTTTCTTATTAACTAATTTAGAGAACAATTCTAGTATTGATTATGGTGTAGAGAATTTAGCGATGACAGAAATAATAGCGAAATCCAATTCGATTACGTACGGCTGTAGTAGTAATAAACATTTATTTACTCTCATTATTTGTTATGGTGATTATTAATTTGAGGAAATAGTGTTTTCTTTTAAATTCATTAGTTATAACTATGAATCTATCGATTCCAACTTCTATAAGAATAAAAATCGAAAGTCGATAATATTCATCACTCATTTTATACAACCCAACCCTACTAAATTTGAAATGAATTGTCAAACTAATCTAAATTATTTAGACAAACTATAGCGATTAATACAACTTTGTTTTTTTTTTAAAAATAATTTGCTGATTTTCTGTATAAATTTGAAAGTTAGGCTTTTTAGAACTGTAAAATTACGCTGTCTATCGTATGTTTACGTTTGATGCATAATTAAAGGGTAAAAATGTAAACACGTTTTAGTCAATTTTTTTTTAAACTAACTAACCAAATTGTTGCTAACAAGCATTAAACATAATGAACTACAATTAAATATACTTAGTTTAGAAAATGAAGAAATTTTCCTAGCCTGAAAAAATATTTTATCCCTTAATTGTTTGTATATATGTTACAAGTTTAGTTTGGAAAAATTTGCGTTTCAAACATACGATAGTTTACGTAGGAGCTATAATTTAGGAATAACATTGTGAAAAATTATGTATTCAACGCCATCTAGCGGCGGATTAAAGGAACGTTTTATTGATCAGTATTTATAGTCAATATTGTATGGCTAGTTTTTCGTAGTTTTGTCGATTATTGGTGTTATTGCATGGATATAGTAAGGTTGTGTTAATATATGCGGTTCAAAGTACATTATGTGTTTCATTTTATCCCAAAAACTACATTTTTATCGCTACAGTAATTTTTGGTCTATTCTTGTGCTTTTTATCCACAAGTACAATATCAAATTAAATTGAAATTTACACCATTGAAATAAGGTTTAATTTTACTTCACAAGTCTTGCTCTTGCTCTTAACTACGTACGTAACGTAAAATCAAAATGATTCAAAAAATATAGAGTTGATAGTTGACACTTCACTTGGTACATTTTTCACATTATCTCACTAACACTAAGATGGAGCTTATTATAATTTTGTAAAATGTTTTATTACATGTCAATACAACACGAGGTAGCAGTAAACTTGAAAACTGAAATAGTACCTTTCAGAGAAAGTACCGGTGAAAAAAAATTGTTTACTGCCACCATCTATATATTTCTTAAATGGCAGTCAAATCACATTATAATCAAAACAAAACAAAACACATATAATTTTATTTTTATTAGCGATTATAATGTGACCAGCTACGATAAACGTGTGAACGGACCCTAAGGATCTTTTAAAATAACAGACAGTTGTAATAAAAACATTTATTTCAAAATAATCTTATCTACTTACATATGATTAGGATTTTTTAATTTCTATGTACATTACTGGCTTTAGGTAACTGGTAATTTTTATTTAAATATACATTTAGCACCTAAACCCTTAGTCAATGCACACGAATAAATGTAACAAAAATGTTCAGTTCATTTTCAATATTTCAGAATTAAACTCAATGCTTGTAAATATTTGATTTGAATATTTTATCGTCGTATATAAAAAAAATCCAAATACAAGTGAAAACAAACAGTTTTTCGCGAAAAAAATCATCGCCAATTTTCTCAATTCTCAGTTAGATCAGTAAAAATCCTCCTTAATTATTCATGTGCAAAAGACTTATTGTTACATTTATGTTACAAATTATAATATTGTTACATTTGTTACAAATTATAATATTGTTACATTTATGTTACAAATTATAATATTGTTACATTTTTGTTACAAATTTTAATTTTGTTACAATTTAAAATAATTTTACATTTACATGGCGTTTGTATAACTATGTACAGATCTGTATAGTAACATTGTGTTTAACAGTCTTTGATCACAACTGATTTTGGACATTTAAAAAGTATTTAAAAAACTATACATTTTACAAAATTGAATATAGTAAGAAATAGTAATGAACAATATTTATATTTTTTTTATAAACAAGGCAATTTAATGCCTAAACATAATACATTTGAAAACAATGATTTTATCATAAATATTTTTCAAATAAAAAATATCAGAATTTAATTTCATTGTGATGATGCATTTAAATTATTTCTTTGGTTATTTGTTAATTAAATGATATTTACAAAAATTATTTTGTGCCGCATTTATTCAAGTTAAAAAACAAGAAACTTTTGTGCTTCATTGTTTCTTTGTATAAATTTAACAAAAATATAATTTAAAAAAATCAGTATAAATACAAATCAAGCAACAACCACCTTAAGTTAAACTAAAATTAAATATTCGTATGCAATTTAGAAGTTAAGTAAAGGTTAAATAATGTAGAGAATAGATTTAACAGAAATTGGAAGTATTTTTTACTAGGTGACTTATGTAAGGTTTTGTTAAGACATTTTGAAAATAAGAATATAAATGTATATAAGTATATGTAATAGATAAATTTTACAGAATAACGAAAAGCGACAATTTGTATAATTCGATTACTTAGATTCTTATTTATATTACAATTGCAAATCGTGAAGAAATAAATAATAAAAATTGATTTCACTAAACACTTATAAAATAAAAACAATTAGGCTAATTCGTTTCGATATTTTATTATAGACCTCCAACTTGATGGAACGATGTTTGGTTACTTATCATTTACACCGACGGTCAAAGTTACCGAAATCACTAGGTCCGATGGTCAAAGTTACTAAAATAACTAGGACCGAAGGTCAAAGTTACTAAACAAACTAGGACCGATGGTCAAAGTTACTAAAATAACTAGGACCGAAGGTCAAAGTTACTAAAATAACTAGGACCGAAGGTCAAAGTTACTAAAATAACTAGGACCGAAGGTCACTAAAATAACTTGGACCAAAGGTCAAAGTTACTAAAATAACTTGGACCAAAGGTCAAAGTTACTAAAATAACAAGGACCGATGGTCAAAATTACTTAAAGTCACATGATTCATGCAGACTTTTCTGATCTTAGAGATCTTATAAGAGATGTGTATTTTTTAGAACGTTCTCTTCTGTTCTGTTCTTTAAGAACAGTTAGGGGAACCTAATGACCGTGGTGCCGACAGCGTCGTCGCTGCAGGCGTGCGCTAACGCCTCCTCGAAGTCTTGGGGTAGGTACACCTGGAAATGTTTAATTAAAATTTACATACAATAACAAGAACAATATTGAGTATTTAATACAATTTCATCTCAGGTGAATTTAGAATCTAACCTTAAAAAAATAATAGAATTTTAGTTTTAAGAACTTTAAGCAAAATGTGATATTGTATCTTATTAGAAGAAATAAAGGGAAGTTTAAGAAATTAAAAAAACGGTTCGTTTTGTTGATGCTTTGCTTGTGGCTTTTAATTTTTTTCCCTTACCCGCATAACATTTTTTCAAATTCATTCACACCCTAAATTAAATAGCGAGAAAACACATCGTTTTGTGTATTATAAATGTGGGGTTTCTTTTAAGAAAATAATTATGTAAAAATATGCAACAATATCTAACAACCTACATAACAAAGTGTGTGTTTTATATTAGTATACCTTGTCCAATGCTGGCGTGAGTTGACCGCAGTCTACTAGCGCGGCGAGCTGTTCCAGCGCTGGCGTCAGCTGGCTTCTGCGTTCAAGCCAGTCGGCGTGCGTACCCAGTCCCAATATACACTAGAACAGATATAGTTGATTGTTATTCTAGTAATACTTCCAAATAGACTAATATTATAAATGCGAAGGTTTAGATGGATGGATGTATGGATGTATGTTAGAGTTTGTAGCCTAAACTGTTGAACGGATATCGATGAGTGTCATAGATGTAAAGGATAGTCTGGAATAACATATAGTCTATTTTCTTTGTTTAATTTCACGCGTTGAGAACGCGGGCGAAAGCTAGTTTTAATTTATGTCATAATAGTAAGTATCTTATGTGTTCTCTCATTTTTTTCTACATTTATGACAGTCATCGATATCCGTTAAGTAATTTAGGCTACAAACTTTAACAAACATCCATCCATCCACACTTTCGCGTTTATAATACTAGTGAGATTTAGAAAATAGGACATTTTATATAACATAAAACTTACTCTTAGAACTCTATAAGTATAGAAGGAAGCACAGAAGAGGAGCCAGAGTGGGGTAGGCAGACGATCGGTTATCAGCGCGTTCGGACGCAAGTCTATAAATGCGCGTTTCGGCGCCGTCGATCTGAAAAACATAAAATACTTTAAAACTCGGTCATCAAATGACAGTTGTATGTATGAATGTGATGTATGAATGTATGTGTTGTATGAATGTATGTGTTGCATGTTTTTTTTTATAGAGGGAAATATGCTTTACAGCACCGTCAGACATGGGAGCTACATGCCTGGTGTGTCGGGCTCAGGCTCATTAGTATTCACCTAACCTAGCATGAGTCCCGTTACCGACTAAACAACCATCTCTATGGACTTTTTGTGCCCCCACGGAACTACCGTCAAGTATTACATCGTGGGGGCGGTCTCAGCAATTATGCTTTTCCTTCTTGCAATCTGCGCTTTAGCTCCTTAGTCCATTTCGTTGGCTCTTCGCCGTATTTGTTCAACACGCCGAACTTTCTTTTGTATTATAGCGGCGTATTCGCTTACTTTGTCCCATGCTTCTTGTGTTTGAAGTATGAATGTGTTGCATGTATGAATGTATGCGTGTGTTGTATGTATGTGTGTGTACGTACTTGAGTACGGCGGCGAGGTGCGCGGGCGCGGCGCGCGGCGCGTGGTGCGCGGGGCAGCAGAAGAGCGCGTCCCACAGGCCCGCGCGCACCGCGGCCGCCTCCAGCCCCGCCCACGACACGCCCTCCGTCTCTATTAACTCCGCACTACCTGATATACAATTAATGTTAATTTCTCGCGATTTTACATGTGTGGGATTAAAAAAGTATAGGCTATAACACTCAGTGATAACCTAGGTTTTTAATGGTGAAAGATTTTTTAAATTCTGTTAAGTAGTTTTTGAGTTTTTTCAATACATACAAACATACAAATCTTTATAATATTAGTATAGATCTATAGATATAATAAAATTAGAATGAATATATTATAGAAAAAAAAAATCAAATCTCGGGAAGATGTATTTGCGTTGCTGATAACAAAAATGGCATTTAAAAATGTTTTGTCTGTCTGTCTGTCCGCAAGCCGCATTTGTTCCGGGCAATCTCCGAAACGGCTGGACCGATTTCCATCGGACTTTCACCGATGGGTAGCTGACGTAGGCAGGCATATTATAGGCTACTTTTTTATCTTAATATTGCGTGGACGAAGTCGCGGGGAACAGCTAGTATGTAATAGTTTACCGAAGTCAATGAGCGTGTTGCGGTGCCGCGCGGGCGCGCTGCAGCAGACGCGCGCTCCCCGCCGGCTCAGCAGCTGCAGCAGCGCCAGCCCACAGCCTGATGTAGCTCCGATTATAGCCACACTGTAACAATAATAAAATAAAAGTTTGTTATTAAAAAAAATCTTCTCTTGTAAGTGCTGTGTACACCTGTCTATGGGGTCATCTGCTATTTTTTTGTTTTTTGTCTATAGTATACTTAATTTGGTTGTGAATTTTGAACATGCAATTGGTGTACCTTATAAATAAATAAATAACATATAAAAATAAACCAATTATCTACCTACAACTTTACAGTAACTTTAAAGTCAATAAGATAAGACAAGCCTTTATTCTCTGGCATTTTTCTACATAGATTTAACTCAATTTATTATTATAAATGCGAAAGTTTGGATGGATGGATGGAAGTTTGCTAGAGTTGGAAGCTTAAACGGCTCAACAGATCTCGATGAAATTTGGCATAGATGTAGATGATAGTATGGAAGAACACATAGGCTACTTAATTTTTTTTTAATTCCACGCGGACGGAGTCGCGGGCGAAAGCTAGTATGTGATATTTACAGAAAAAATAAAGAGTAGAAAACATTCAAAAATCAATATGTATACATTTTCAGCTTCCAGTGGCTTTGTCAAGTTGTCCACTTTAAATGTCTATCTCAACGACTTCGACTGTAACGACATCTATTACTAAAGTATAATATAAATTAATAATAGCGACATCTATTACCTCTTAGAGTAAAATGAAAATAAAAATGCTTTATCGTTCAACAAAATTTCACAATTCTATGGGAACTCTGCCTCCTGTATGTATGTTACAGGTGTTCAAAATATTAGTACGTTTAGGGCCTGTCCCACCAAATTGTAAATTGTCTGATAACATCCAATGTGTAAAAGTAATGGAAATATCGGATTTTGTCCCTTATGTGACAGTGACGTCATTTTTAAGCTATCTGAGCCTCTATCAGCAAGTGGTGGGACAGGCCCTTTACTACTGACCGTTTTCCCTTCCATCCTTCAAGTCCATAAGGAGCTTTATCCAGTGCTTCTAACGCCAGAGTCCCCGCCCAGGGTAGAGACGCTGCGGCATCCGCTGCCAACCCTCGAGGACGTTTGCTGACACGTGTACTGTAATAAATACATTATATAATGACACGCATTGAACGAAAGATGGCGCTGTATTTAATTTTTAAATTATTATCAGAATTAAGAGAATTTGTAAATTGGTGGTGACTAACCTTCTAATAGTTAGCAGCTCGGTGGCAGCACCTCCACTCCACTCACTAACGCACCCCCATACTTCATCCCCTAGCTCTAACGACACCCCCGGGCCTGCGTCTAATACTACACCTAGAAATAATAAAGTAACAACTATATGAAGAAATCTTTATGCCAATTAGTGTTGATGACTAAAGCTATTTTGACTATTTCGATTAAAAACAAACAAAGTGAATTACGATCGAGAACAAATAGTAGAAAATAATTCGAGTGAGTTAAATGAAAGTTCCGAATATAATCCCTATTTGTTAATTGTTATGGGTTTGTAATTTTTGTCCTTTTCTCGCATGTCAATTGTTACCAATTTATTTACTTTCTCAATTAAATTGTGTAAAAATATAGCCTACAGTGTCTTGCGTGTTGGGACTTTTCATTAATAAACTAGCTGTTCCCTTGCGACTTCATCCGCATGAAATTATGAGAAGTTTATTTTATTGTTTACATTTATCAAATTATCAATATCAAATGTCAAAATGACATGACATGATGTCAAACCATGGCAACCTTGCTTCCTTGATGTTGGCAGCAACTTATGGTCTCTTTCCCACATTAGGGTTTTTATCCAAAATATTTACCCCCTAAGTTTAATGGCGTGAAAATATATAGCCAAAAGCGTGACGTAAGTGTAGGGCTTTTTATCAAAAAGAGAATTATTAAAAATATGCTGTAATTGCTGACATCTTGGGTAACAAAGTAGTGTGTGTTTACGCTTTATTATAATAGTATAGATATAGATGATTGCTGACATCTTATATAACAAAGTGTAAGCTTTATTATGACGTAGTATATTCTCACCAGCGAATCCCCGTCCGATAGTAAGCGGTGAGCGTGTAACGAGCGGGCGCAGTGCGGCGGCGCGCCCGCGGAGCACCGCGCGGTCACACGCACACACACTGAACGCCTGCACGCGTATCAGTACCTCGCCCGGACCCGCCCCTTTGTACATAAGTTATCAGTTAATACGAAATATTACAATATATTCTAATAAATAAAGCTAGAATTTTATCCCGTGAAAGCTAGGGAAAATAATCAGAAATATCAATAACGTAAAAGTATAAGGCTATAAAAGTATAGTGGTGATTATTAATTACATTTAGTAAATATTAAAAAGTTAAATCAAGAACCAGAAATAGTTATGAAAAATGCATACAATATAATATACAATCGAGAAGAAATAGCAACAAGTGAGTACAAAATGAGATACAATCGAGAACAATTAGTAGTGGCTAAATAAAAAGAACTCTAAGTCAGTAGCTATTTTAGGTTAAAAATATTCACAACTAGCTGTTGCGTGCGACTTCGTCCGCGTCAAATTAAAAAATAGATAAAAACATAGTCTATGTTACCCACCGATAACATAGCTTTTTAATAGTGAAAAAGTTTTTGAAATCAGTCCAGTAGTTTTTGAGTTATTTCAATATATACAAAAATACAATTTTATCTCTTTATAAAATTAGTATAGATTAGTATAGATAGAGCTATAGGGTGTATAGAGAGTCCAAACCTGGTGTTACCGCGTCATCTACGAGCAGCACCGTTCTATCGGGCTGTGCGAGCAGTGCGCGGGCATGCGGCCCCGCAGGCGAGCGGCCCGCCGCCCGCAGCCCCAGCGCCAGCCCCGCGCCCCCGCCCACCAGCGCGCCGCACGCGAACAGAGCCACGCTACGACGCCACACTACACCGAAATATACCTAATAATACCCATAACCCTTGTGGCGATTGCTTTTTTGGGAGAAAAGATAAAAATTGAACAATTATAACCCTTGACTTTTCCAAGGGAGGCCCTGGAGATCCCACTCAGTACAAGAGGCAGGCATAAACAGGGTGTTAAGTGGCTGCCGACAAGAAGGTAACCGAGCCTAGATCAAAGCCGAGGTAGACCAAGCTGGTCCAAATTGCTGACCCACTTCAGAGACATAGGACAGTAAGTCAAGTCCGTAATTTGTAACTCTAATCAGTACCAACATTCAGAAAAAAATTAGAACTACAAATGTCAAAATTGTAATGTTCAAATGCCTTGCCATGGCTGAAAGTTTAAGTAACATTGGCAACCTTGCTTCTTAGATTAATTTTGTCCCTTTTTTAATTTTAAATTACTAACCCCAAAGTTTAATAAGTTGATATCCTAAAGCAATTCATAAAAAGATGACATTCAAAAACATGCTGTGATTGCTGTCTTTTTACATAACAAAGAAGTGTGTGTTTCTGCATTATTATATTAGTAGATATATAAATTCAAACTCACTTCTATCTTTAAATAAAGCCACCAGTTCTTCATATAACAATACGGGTGACAGGGGAGGGGCGCCATCTTTGATCCGTTGCACTGCATCCTTCGTCCACACAAGTACTCGTTCTCTACTCTCTACAAACAACTCATTCTGCCATAACTCTTGAAACGCTTCACGTATCTGAAAATCATTGAATTAAAAAGACTACAAAATTAGCACAGGTTCCGGCTCGAAGGACCACTGAATGCACTGAACATGATGAATAAAATAAAATTATGCTAATATTATAAATACGAAAGTTTAGATGGACGGATGTTTGTTTGAGTGTGTAGCCTAAACGGCTGAACGGAACAGAGATGTAAATGATAGTGTCTAGTTCTTTATTTATTCCACGAGGACGGAATCTCGGGCAAAAGCTAGTTAATAATAAAATTATGCTAATATTATAAATACGAAAGTTTAGATGGACGGATGTTTGTTTGAGTGTGTAGCCTAAACGGCTGAACGGAACAGAGATGTAAATGATAGTGTCTAGTTCTTTATTTATTCCACGAGGACGGAATCTCGGGCAAAAGCTAGTTAATAATAAAATTTTAAATACAAGAACGTCAAAATTTGTATGACAAAAGTAAGAATAATGTTTTTATAAAAATCTGTAATAAGACAACAAAAAGAAAGAAAAACAACCCCAGGGCTGGTGTTGCCATAACATAACCTATGAAAAGGCTTTGTTTAAAAGAATTTTGTAAGTCAATATTGGTAGTGACCACAGTGGCATTAGCATGTATGAATGGTCCATACAACACTATAGTACTTGCACCATGACCACAGAAGACAGGTATAAATAATTAAATTAGTGTTTTTTCTAATCAGTGATAACCCTAAACACCTAGGTACAGTAACAGCTTGGCCAAAGCAATTGGCCCAGCGTAACTCTAAACTAAGTCAAGGATCTTAGATTGAAATCAAGCCAATAAAACAAAACTAGACAAAATGATCATTTGAGATGCTGTTATATATTAAAAATGTATTTAGAATATTGATGCAATTTATCTTACCCTCCGTACAAGTTCAGTTGTTTGTGAAGCGACATCCTGTACTCTATTCTTTCCTCCATTTGCCGCTGCTTTAGCTGCCTCCTGAAATATATTAGAACAGTAGAAATAACTTAATATAAATTGGTTAATAACATGATATTAATAAAAAAATAGACTAAAACCAGAAAACATGAAGAATATTAAAAAGTCAGTGACTTTTTTTTGTCAGACTTCCCAAAAGAAAAAGGTACTCAATTCGTCTGTATGTTTTTTTTGTGTGTGTTACGGCATAACTCCGCCACTAGTGGACCGATTTTGATAATTCTTTTTATATCCGAAAGGTAGTGCTTGCAGGTGGAAAGACTACGACGTAGTTAAATAGTTTAGCTCAAAATCGCGCGACGAAATTTGGGGTCTTTTTTGCTTTCTTTGCTTATGTAGCCTAAACTATAAGACTTACATAAAAATGATGTATGGCAGAATTGTAGCCCGTTAAATTTGCTAAATAAAAGTCCGCGACAGCATATATCTATCTATTAAGGTTGTCGCACAATAACCACTTTATTAATAAAAAATTCTTATGTCCACTGTGGGTATTTTATGCTGATGTAATATAGGCTATGACACTCCAGAGAAGACAAATCAAATGACACCAGACTCATCATAATGGAATTAACATACAAACAAACCCACATACATAAAAACAAATGGACATATACACAAAAAACACTACACTCTTTGTCAGGCGGGTAATAAAGATAAATATTTAAATTTCCTTCCAAAATTTCATTTGGTTAAAGATCTAGTTTAGGACAGTAAATAGAATCACCCGTTTCATTAGTGAGAATTAAAAAGCTATCATCATCATCATCATCTCCCCTGCCTTATCTTACTCCCGTAGGGTCGGCGCACCAGGTTTTCGTCCTCCAAAGCAATTAAAAATTAAAAAGCTATCATATAGGGAAATTCTAAAAAGTTATACTTAAGAAGGGAGTTAATTCAGATATTATGGCTGATAGAAATGTACGGACAAGCACATACTGTGCCGACCCTCCATAGGAACAAGGACATGTTGATGTTGATAGGCAAATACTAAAGATTTTTACTACAAGTTTGTGTACAACCATAATGAAGGAAATTATCATTAAAATTGAATGAAAACAAACAAAAAACAATAATCCATTGGTATTTATAATTATAAAGAATCTTTAAGATTGAGTGCACAAATTAGTTACATAAGTTTCATGGTCATTTCTTTGCAACTAGGCAAATGTCATTGAATTAATAACAAAACAAATAAATACAATACACTAAATTATCCAAAAATACAAGTAAAAACAGCTTCAAGACGAATTTACGAAGAAATGTATGGTTCTATTCCTTTTTTTCGATAAGCTTGATGTGTTTAAGAAAAGTTGAAATTAAACTTACGTGAAGTGCATCGAATTTCTCCCCAGCTCGAAATTTAAATTCGTCCATGTCAGTAGCACGTTAGGCGGGAACTTCTTTTCCCGAATGGATTTAACTCATGCCCAAAACCTTAACCTTTGGACGGAACCCAACCAAATTTTTGCATTCTCAAAATAGATCATAATCCCCATTATACACCCTCGATATACTTTAACATGCGTTAAAGTCTCTGTAGGAACTTCATTATTTTATATTTAAATATAAATTAATATATTACATTGTTTCATATTAGAATTATTTGTTTTATGAAAACATAACCCCTCTTATACAAACATCTGTAAAAAATTGACAAAATTGACATTGGCAGTTGATTGGCAGTTGGTCAACTTGTGACTTTACGTTCCTAATCATGCAATGATCAAAACCAAAAGTGTTAAAGTAGATTTTCAGCTTCCATTATTTATAAAAAAAATGAGGAGAAGAAAAAAACAACTTTACAATAATAAAATAGCTTATATTTGTAAGATACAATTTACTTAATCTGTATTAATAATATCTAGGGGTATTTCATTTTCGCCGCTGTCAGCGCTCTCATACGGCTCCGGTTTACCGTTTAGTATTTTCTCAATCCATGTTCTGCTGAAGGATACCTGGAAAATATATTTGTATTCACTATTTTAGTAATAAACAAGATAATTTTCATGACCAATATCACCCATCAAAATTAAGGAACGGTGTTACCAGATCGAAGCAAAATTTACCTTGGCAAATATTCCTGGTTTAGATTTGTAGGCACATTCCTCTGTGCCGGAGAAGAGTGCAATCCCATACAATGTGCCAGCACGGTTCATGCCACTAAAATGTACAGCTGGATCTCCAGTATCGCCCTGCAGAAAATACGAATGTCAGTGATATCAAAGTCTAGATATTTCGTTAGCATCTATTTTGCTACCAACCGAATATGAATATCGTCATTTTACAACCGAGAGGAGGTATTTTATAAAGTGCAAAATTCTAAATTAGCAGAAGTTTATGGGCAGCAATTAATTTCTAGCGATGTCAGAAAGCCGCCTTCTTGTTTGCCTTTTACTATTAAAAAAAATACTAACAGCGCACAAAGCGACCCCTCTAGTGACGCTCTGCAGACAAATGTGGTCGTGCTGCAAATGGTAGTCGTTGCCGTACATCAGCCGGCACTCCGCCCGCGGTACTTCCCTCACTATCATACGTCGAAGCTCCTGGTTCTCACCTTCTCTGATTTGACCTGTCACCTGTATAAAGATAGGTTAAATTAAAATCCAGGGCCGGCGTCAGCTTAGGGCTTAATTGGGTGACTGCCCAGGTCGCTTGCCCAAAGGCCTCCAAAAGTCTTCGAATTACATAACTCTTATGTATTATTAAAGCGGACGCACAACTTTGACTAAACAATCGCAAAACAGTTGTGCGATTGTCGATTGTTTCGCAGCCAATTCAATAAAAATCGAGTAGTGCGCACCTCCATATAAACTCATAGGAATCAAAGCGAGACTAATCAGTTGTGCGATAGTTTAGTTTCAGGTGTTCCACGCTCTTATGTTTTTGAAATAATAAAAAATACTTACAACAGAGCCGTATCCAGTAACAATTGTCTCGCCAAACATGAACGGTAGAGATGTTTCTGCAAGCGGTAGAGTCACCGCTTGTATTCTGTTGTTGTACGTGATTGGGGCGTTTACCTGTAGACATATTTTTATGCAAGTATATAAAACAGATTAGCCAATAGCCTAATGGTTTGGGGTACGGACTACCGATCTTGAGGTCGAGGGTTCGAATCCCGCCATTCGACTATTGTCGTAAACAATAACCTAGCACAAGCCTAGAGCTTAGTTGGAATGGTTAAAGGAAATATTAGTAAATTAACAAAAAATCTACTAATATTTTTAAATTAAAAAAAAATTAAAAGGATGTTATTAAAAGCTGCGGCCATCTGGATTCATCGAAATTACGAAACGACAGCTGCCCATAGACATCTGCAACTGCTGATGAGATCTTTAATCGAACTAGGAGACGCTCATAAAGAGGATATTTCCCCTTCCTACGCGTTCTCTCCTTCGTCTAATGCACTATAACGAAAGGGTGGGACGGGAAAGTGGATTATTAGGCCTTCGGGATGAACACTCGTCAGAGTGTACGCGGAATATCCAGTTGCTACGTGTGTTCTGTGTGGTCATGGTATACCACCAGGCTAGCGTGTTCCACCGAGCAAAACCTGGATTACAGACTTGTTACTCTCTATACCCTAGATTATTTAATATCACAGATAATACATTACTATACTAGTAAACACTAGTAAAATCCTTATTCATAATATTCAGTCGAAGGAACCCCATCTGGTGTTGCCATTTGTTTATTTAATTTACCGTTTAATGCTGTTTTATTGTATTTGATGTATTTAACTACGAAATTCGTATCATGACAAAGTATTATATTTTCAGTACTTAAAAGATTACTCAAGCTTATTCTACGTCGAAAGAAAAATGTGTATCATGCAATCTTCTTTTCCCAAAATGCAAGGAAAAATCCAAGATGGCCGCCTTCACAAAATGACAGATGACAAAAAATAACCTAAAATAACAATTAATGCTAAAAATAGGAATCAACTTGATCCTTATTATTTAACTAGTTATTTCTTAGTCACTATTAAGTAAATAAGAACTTTGTTTTTTGTATTTACAAATTTAATCATACATTTTCTCACGTAACGTAGGAACAGTTCTTACCTTGACCATGGCAAGGTTGTGTTCAGGATAGTATTGATCCATCTTGTAATCTGGGTGTCTTTCGACATTAGTTACAGCGAGAATACGGCCTCCGAAGTCACGGAACACGGAGCCCATGCGCACCGTCACCTCTTCTTTTGATACGCTAAATATAAAGATAGGTTTAATGTTAGAGAAAAATTAGCTTTGTTATTATACATATTACAGAAACACGCTGTTTATTAATAGTTCCTAAACATTAGTAATAATAAAATATACAAAAATACGAAATTTTCCTCTTTATAATATCAGTATAGACATAGATATAGATAACCTTTTTTCACGAATTTTCCAGAATTTTTTGCAACTTTTAGACCTCTTTTCCATTAAATAGTTGCTTATGCGCAAGTTGCCGCGCGTTCTATTCGGTAAAACTATTACGGTCGCGCGGGTTAGTGGAAAATTTAAAATAGCGGTAAGTTAGTGTAAAATAGGTCTTAGATTATATCCTTGCAGCGATATCGCGCATATTACGATCAATATAAAATAATAATTACTTACTAATCAAAACACTGCGCTGCCGTGAGAACCCACTGCTTCCCTACAATTGCACCTCCACACCAGTGTTTGCCGTGCAATCTGTACACATAAGCAATGTTTATACTTGCACAGATATTTAATAAAATAAATGAATATCCTCTATTGATGATATTTCAAAGAGAAAGAATATTTCGTAGTTCAAATTCAGGCAAGAACCAGATAAACCCATCCAGTCGCCAAACCTTTAGAGCGCGAGGATTATCTAATTTTATCGTTAAAGAAAAGAATTTAACCTATAAATCTCTTCTTAAATCGGAAAGAGAATATTTATTTGTGTACTCAGAAATGTAATAACATTATGTATACAAGAGATAACGCGGCTTTTTATAGAATGCTTGTTTATTTGTTTAACAAAGATTTTATTTCTTCTATTAAGAGGAATTAATGAATTTTCTTCTTTTCCTTCTCAGCTATTACCACAGACAATAAAATACTTTACTGGCATTACCATCGGTTATAGAGCAGAAGCTCCTACTGTGTTTACATTATAGAAATAACAGCTTTTGCTCGTGGAATTCTTGTGGAATTGAAAAAAAAAATACCAAGCTTGTGTGCCTTCAGTGACATTTGTTGAGTAGTTTAGAGATACTCTTTAAGAAACATCCATCCATACATCTAAACGTACTAATTTATATTAGTAAATGATCTAAACTAAAACATAAACATTATAAACAATGCTTTTGCTAATTTTACGTTAAATATTTTCAGAAAAGACCTGTTTCGCGTAACCATTAGCTGTCCAAAAAAAAAGTTATTATTATATAACTTAGTGTAATGGGGGCCATGGAATTTGACGATGCTTACATTATGCCAGCGGTGGTTTACAACAGGCTTAATGTTAACACTACCTGGCGTAATTAGCATACAGTCTATGCCAGGCCTTTGCTACTGTCTGACTATAATAGCTAAATGTAAACGAAGCATAAGGTTAATTTTGTACATGAATACATATTCCATAGTTTTTATTGCCGTCTAACCTAAACGTAACATTGTTTTATTCATTCTTAGTACACTGTTGTTATCTGAAGTTCAAACATTTGCGAAATTACCTAACAAGACAATTGAAAGTCGACAAAGTTAACAAGCAATGTTTATAAACAAAGTCACTGTAAGGAGATTTAGATGTTTCGCAAGCAATGTGAAACAAGATTGTTATGCCTAGTTTTCATTCCAGTATAGCGATCGCATACAGCGCGGGATTAGTGAAAAATCTCACTGAAATCTCACTGCAAAAAATTCTCCCACTGTCATCGATGATTGGACTGGAATAATGTAAACTGGGAATTGGTTCATACAGGGAGCGGTTCACCCTCCTTTTAATTATGTAAATGTTAATACTGGCTCGTAATTACGTATATAAATGGAGGCATGTGGGTGGACAACATCGTACTCATCATATCGCCGCAAATCTTGTTTAAAAAAAATAACGACAGTCATGGAAGCCAGCCTTTTGGCTCAATAATCCGCAATATCACTATTGTATCTGTACTAATATAATAAAGCGTAAACACACACTACTTTGTGGCGTAAGATGTCAGAAATCACAGCATATTTTTGAATAATCTTTTCTTTAATAAAAAGCCCTACACTTTAGACTATATACTTTCACGCTATTAAACTTAGGAGGTAAATAAATTGGATAAAAACTCCAATGTGGGAAAGGGACCATAAGCTACAAGCTGCCAACAACAAGCAAGTAAGATTGCCATGGTTTGTCATCATGTCATGTCATTTTGACATTTGCAATTGATAATTTGACAAATGAAAACAATAATATAAAATTTTCATAAATTCATGTGGATGAAGTCGCACGGGAACAGCTAGTTATTAATAAATAGAGAGTAAATTGTAGAACCTTATTGATACTGTGTACGGATAATCTTCTAAGCAGACAAGTCCTGTTTCCGTTGTTAATCTTTTTCTTCTCACATGTGTTAGATCTTCCTCCATTTTTGGCGGGAATTCGCATTCTAAATCCGCTTTTAGTGTCGATGCTGTGAAGAATAATAGGACATATGCAGTAATATTTTTTTCAGTTATAAGATAACCAGAAAAATAAAATGATAATCATTGAGTAAAAAAACAAAAGAAAAATATAACTAGTTAAATTGGAAAATTCAACTAGTCACATTTTTCTTTTGTTTTTTTACTCAAAAGTATGTAAATCAATTCATATTAATAAGATTAATAGCTACAGTATTCATGAGAAAAGAATTTTTAGTGCGTCAATCGGAACCACAAAATCTATCGATTTAATATACTGAAACTATTCAAAATAATTATTATATAAACTAAATATTAAATACACTCTTTGATACTTGACTGTTTATTTTAATTTTTATAATTTTAGTAGACGTATATTGGAAATAAATACACAATTCACTTACCGGTTTCAACTTCCAAATAAGTGTTATAAAAGGAAACTATAAAGAACACAACTAATCTAAACCGAAGATCCATTTTATTTTATATTTTACATATTAAATGTAATAGAACTTCACGTTTGAACGATAAGCTCGGTAGCGGAGCAATTGCATTTCTACAGTTTTACGCAATACGATGTTTGTACAAGGAACAATGGTCAGGTATAATAAAGCTAGTTATAGTTTCATCTAGTTTTTTAAACACCATCGTGTATTGTACACAGTATGAGTATACTCATAGACGTAGCTATCGCCAGTGGCATTATTCCTTTTCCCGGTAATCTTACTAATATTATAAACGTAAATGAATGAGATAGACTCGTTCATGAAAAATTGAATGTGTTTTGTTTTTATTACGTTTTTAATTGTAAAGATAAATCATACTTCAATGGCTAATACGATCTGTGTTTTTTTAGTTAGTTTTCGTTCTATAATTAAATTACTAATGCATTAAAAGAAAAATCTCATTATTATATCGATCTTTGAAAAGAATAGAGCTTTATGAATTTTAACTTTTCATCGTAAAATTAAATAATGAGCAAGTAATTCTTGCTGTGGTCACTGTTTCATGTTTGCTATCTCTTTCTAGCATGAACAAATTAGCCAAGAAGGAAGAGTATCGACTCATTTAACGAAATCCAACCTTTTAAAGTGTTTAATAGAAGTTAGATTTGCATTAGTTACCAAGAACAGTATCGGAGTGGAAAATATTCGTCGAAAGATAGTAAAGTTTATTGTATATTTACACATTAATATGACATTTACTCAATCGAGTCGTATGTAATAAATAATTCACGTAGTAAGCCCCTTTATTTGTGTACTATTTCCGTCCGCTCACGAGACTTGACATATCAACATACAGGGTGATGTGATTATCTGTTGCTGAATTTATTAACAAAATAATGACTGTAAGTTTTACTATAATTTGTGATGTGTTTCGGCTCATAAGTCTGGTCTTAATTAAGAGAATAGTGTTAGGAGAACTGTATATCAGAAGCCTAGACTAAGACTTAGTATCCAAAAAAAAAATCTGACATTACATGAAATAAAAAATTACTAATAAAGTTGTCTACTTTTTCAATTTTTTTATAACAAGAATCTGCAGAGGTAAGTAAGAAGAGAAGAGTATAAAGTTTGAAGTATAACCTAAAAATATATCTATTCTACAATTTTTGCAACAGCCGTGAACTTACGAAATTTTGCATAACCACTAGATCTATATAAAAGTAAACAGGGCCAATGTTTAAACAACTAAAGTAGTTCAAACAATTATAATGTTTAACCAGAAAAAAATATATCTTTCTCAAAATCAACCTGTCACATATATTTGTACGGATTTGTGTTTGACGTCAAAAATTGCGTTATTACAGCTATAAACTAAATTTAGAATAATCACGATACGATGTTTGGTGTTCTAAAAATCGCGTTTACATTTTTCGTGTTTAAATTATTTGTTTGGCGATTTTAAAAGGATTCGATGGTGTTATTTATTTTGATCTGAATAATTTTTATCTGTATTTTTAATTCAATATTTATTGTTTTCGTGTCGATATATACACGTTGTCTCGTTGGACATGTTATGCGACGAGACGATGGGGACATAAACCAGAAAGTGTTAATTAGCTACAAAGGTAGAGGAAGACTGAAGAAAGTATGGATGGATTGTGTGAAAGAGGATATGAGTAAAATTCAGATGTGACGGCTGATAGAGATGTATGGAAGAGCAGCATACTGTTCCGACCCTCCGTAAGGGATAAAGGCAAGTTGATGATGATATACAATAAGTTGCCTCTGGCTTTATTCATTTAGAAATTTAGATATTCCAAGGAATCAAATTCTACATCGCAGTTACATCTAATCCTCCATAATTATGCAATGGTCATTTTAGTATCAATAAATTTATGTGTATAGAGGATATGCTTAAGAATGGACTGTGCCGACCCTCCGTAGGGACAAAGGCAAAAAGGAAGTGATGACTGAGATGACGTATGATAGTTATGTGGAGGACAAAACACTGTTGCGCAGACTCTACAGGAATAGGATAAGGAGACAGATGATGATGATGATGAGATATTGAATTCAGACCGCGTAGAGGTTTTTGATCTGTCCTTTTAAAATTACGCGGAATATTATGATGTCACAAATTCATGATATTAACGTGACTATATGGCTTGACTTTTAGGCCTAGGGTTGTAATTTTTTATACGCATAATAGAATAGCTTTAAACAACTTTGCATTTAATCTGCTGATCTGTTAGAGATAAAAGATCTTTTCCTTTTCAAATCCACCTGTTCAACGAATCAATCGAAGATTGAGGTTATTATTTGACTTTTTAAGTACATTTTAAATTAGTAACGAATATTTCAGCTCTCCGATTCGTGATGCAGGAATCTGGCATTGCGTCAGCATTAAAATAATAAAATGTAAGCTGAAGTGATTTCGTTTTTCTTGTTCTGTTGAGAAAGTTTTCCATTCGAAGTACTCGTCGACTGATTTCATATCATGTAAATGTGGGATTTTATACTATAATTATAGGATGTTCGTAAGAAAATTTCATGTTAACTCAAACTGGGGCAGTTATAAACTGGGAGTTTAGTGGCGAGGGGCGCCCGGGCGCCGGACCGTGAAAGGCGCCAGCCAATGAACGTACGGCATAAATTACTTTTGGGGCGCCAGACTTGTGTCTTCTGAAAAAAACCCTTAACTATTTCGACTTTACTACTGTTATTCTTACATCTATACTAATATTATAAAAAGGAATGGTTTGTATTTTTTGATTTTTGTATGTATTACCTATAACTGAAAAACTACTAGACCGATTTAAAAAATACATAGGATATATTTTGTTTGATAAAAACGTGTGTTGTTTTACTATAATAAATTTTCCGTAACTAGTAAGTATTGAATCAACTATCATGACGTAAATAATAGGTAATATGTCTTTTTTTTTAGTTTTGCATTTTGTCTAAGATGGAGCATACATCCTAGCTAATTTCTTTATTTTTCTTAAATTAAGCAAATAGTATTGTAACCTATGCAACTTTTTTATATAAAGTGGTAAGGATGTAGAGGGTGGCATAGTCATTATCATTTGACTTACCAATGACTTGACATTTTTCTATAAAATTACCGTTTTTAAATGTTAAGTCAGGGCAATAAATAATTTGACTAAGTAAATTGTTTTTGTGATTTCTTATCGCGACCTATTTGCTTTATAAGGTTAATTATGCAATTTAATCTCTTAATAAATACAACATCCTGTATATAATAAACAACAAATATTATGATTATAAAAGATTGTTATCTCTTGTATGGTGGTTGTTTCAATTATTACGAAACAGGTAACGCGAAATTATACAAGTTATGATTATAATGAAATTTTGCTAGTTATTAATTTTTAAAGACTGATTTAGTTAGAATACAGAGTGTTTTTTTTTGTGTAAAAATGTTAGAAAAAATAGAACAGCCTGTTGAACGTGTAGGACATACAAGAGTGCAATGGATATGGGCTTTAATAGGTAAATTACGAACATAATCATGAATCAATCATCTCTCTTACTTTGAAGAATAAAACAGAGATAGCAATATTAATTTTTTACTCAAAATTCTGCTTCTCGATAACATTGACAATGTGTTGACTCTATGTCGTTTTATTAGCGTAAAATCCAACCATTGTCAACGTGTTGTCCGCACGTTGATATCGTGAAAGTTGATAGCGGTACATAACATGGTGCCGGAGGCCCAACTTTAGTCCCTTTCCTTCCCACCCTTTTTCTTATAAGTAGAGGATGGGAAGGAAACGAGGACTTGACGCTGGAAACGCATAGGAAGGAGAACTATCCTCTTTATGTGTGTTTCCTCCTCCGTCGATTAAGGGCAACGCATCCGCTAATGAATGTCTATGAGCAGCGGTCACTTCGCCATTTTGGCGGATTAGGTGGCGGCTTGCTCGTTTGCCACCTTATGATATAAAAAACAAAACAATAAATTAATGAACACCCTTTATGTTTCACATTCACCATTATCCCCCAGGCCTTATCCGACTCATGGGCAAGGGCGGAACCAGATTTGGCGCCGGGGGGGGGGTCATGACCCCCATGACCCCCACCCCCTTGGTTCCGCCATTGCTCATGGGGATACGTTGCACAAAGTTTTATAGACCTTGAACTAATGCTTCGGCTAACAGCTTAAGAAAAATAAGTTAAAAGTTAAGTGATAACATTCATGTCTAAAGTATTTAACGTTAAAATTTTCAGCGAATTCCACTTTACTGATATATGGCTTAGAAACGGGCTGGATGTCACCTATGACTAGAGTCTTGCAATCTGATCAGTCACCGATCGGAGCACCTCTATCTGATAATTCGATCTCTTTGGTGGCGAGCATTCTATTCATGACTGCTACAATAAGTGTGCCTTTCTATACATACATCTCTGACCGTTTCGGTCGGCAACCTGCGGCAATGTGTGTCACTGCTTTCGAAGGGGTAAGTATTAAATATTTTCCACTTGACAATAAAACGCGCGTCTGTGGCCGAACAACGAATATTTACTGTTTCCACTGGGACGTTCGGGTTCGGCTGGCTAGATGCTAAAACCTTCTATGCTCAGTTCTCTCAGACAAAGTGTTTATTTAAAACGTGTCTAAGCAAAATTTGAACTGCTTAGTTCTTCAGTTAGAACTGAATGTGTGTAGTGAACTTAAGTGGAATTAGGCACTAACACTGATAGCTCCAAAATATTATTTTGATTGCTCGTGAAGATTACATTTTGATGATGCTTCGCTTGAACCGAACTAAAAAAACGTATGAAATAATTTTAGACCAACACCAAGATATGTACAAATATTTGTAGATTAACTATCTTACGCCCGCCACTCTGTCCGCGTGGAATTTAAAAACAAAAGTGAGTAGCCTATGTGTTCTTCCAGACTATCCTCTACATCTGTACCAAATTTTATCGAGATCCGTTCAGCAGTTTAAGCTACAAACTCTAACAAACATCCATCTAAACTTTCGCATTCATAATATTAGTAAGATGTGATTTATCTATTGCAGTTATCATGGATCATCAAACTTTCATCACCGACAAGCGTCGGTTTAATCGTCGCAAGAGCGTTCGCAGGAATCGGAGCATCCGGTTGCTTTCTCGTCATCCCCATATACGTGAAAGAGATCAGTCAGGATAATATCCGTGGTCTTCTCGGATCTCTGCTTATAATGGCGCAGAATTTGGGAGTTCTACTAATGTATACTATGGGAACATTTCTTGATTACTTCACAGTTCTTTGGATAGCGCTATCAATGTCGTTGTTCGTTATTGTTTTGATGTTGAAAGCGCCTGAATCTCCAGCGTTTCTAGTGAAGAAGGGTAAAGTTGAGGTAAGTAGATTACTTTATTTTGGTTCATGATCGTCTTTTATTTAATCGAGCTTAACTTTGCTTTGGCAATTGCTGTCCTTATTAAACAACCAATGGATAAAGACAATCTTGAATAGGAAATATTAACTATTGTCACCAAATCTTTCCACCTCTTATTTCCAATCAAATGACGAGAATTTGTTCTTCATCTAATTAGACAAATCATTCACGTGTTTTTACTTTACTGATTTTCTGATACAATTCCAGGAAGCCGCAAGGACGATAGCTAATCTCCGAGGTTTGGAAGTTGAGAGTGAAATTGTACAGAAAGAAATCGACACAATGAAGAAACAAGAATTATACTATGAATCAGTGCCAAAGATTTCTTTATTATCAATACGTAAGTGGCTTTAATCAATTAAGATTAATAAACAATGTCGTTAATTGCTTGTACAAGGATGAAATAGTGCAAAATATGCTTTGAACAGACGACGAATTTTGATAAAAAAAACGCAGTGTCGGTTGGGGCTTGGTTGAGAAACAGTCCAGGGCGTTAGACAGAAAAGGACGCAACAGATCTGCATATACAGTCTCAAAAAAACATTTAAAAGTGGGTAGTGTAGAAATCTCGCCCGAGGCGCTAGTAGGGCTAAAACCGGCATTGGAATCACGTGATCCTTAAATATATGTAACTATTCTAAAGTTGGTGTCACTGTATATTCTACTAGCTGTTGCTCGCGACTTCGCCCGCGTGAAATAAAAAATAGCCTATGTTATTCGCTGATAACGTAGCTTTTTAATGGTGAAAGATTTTTGGAAATAGGACCAGTAGTTTTTGATTTATTTTAATACATACAAAAATACAAATCTTTCCTCTTTATAATATTAAGGATAGATAGAATGTATGAAAAGAAACAAGCGAGGACCGAGTCGAAGAGAACCCAGTACTCTACGGACCATCTCATAGATAACTGCGTATTTCTATTTTGGTTGTAACAATTTTTTTTTCGACACAGTACGGAATAGCAACTGGCGTCGGATAGTCATTCTGATCCTGTTAATTATAACTGTCCATGCGACTAATGGCGCGGTGTCCGTTATCACGTATGGCGCTAGTACCCTCGCTGCCAGCGGGATCCCATACAGCATCAGCCCCGAACTGCAGTCGCTGAGTTTTCCTGTCATGATGATTATTGGATCATTGGTGTTAATGGCCACTGTTGAGAGGTTTGGACGAAAGGTAAATGTTGGACAGTGAAGGGTTTTTTGTGACTGATTTAATTTGAAGTTAGTATTATTGACTTATATCTCATGATATAGCAGATATTCTTCATAATCTCCCCTACCTTACCCTCCTTCCGTAGGGTCGGCGCGCCGGGGTTTCATATTCCAAATAACTCTATCATCTGTTATCTCAGTCATCACTCCCTTCTTGATCATGTCACCTTTCACGCAATACATCTCTTGCTAGGTCTACCTCTACCGGCGTATCTCCACACTCATAAAGTTCTTCTTGTAACATGTGATTCATCCCTCCTCATAACTTGCCCATACCATCATCATCATCATCTCCTTATCCTACTCCCTTAGGGTCAGCGCAACAGGTTTTTGTCCTCCACATAACTCTATCATGCATCATCTCAGTCACCACTCCCTTTTTGATCATGTCACCTTTTACACAATCCATCCATCTCTTTCTAGGTCTACCTCTACCGATGTACCCTTCCACACTCATAACTAACGTTCTCCTTGTAACATGCGATTCATCCCTCCTCATAACATGCCCATACCATGCTAACCTTTTACTCCTTACCTTCTCTACTACGGGGGCTATTCTCAAACTTCCTCTAATATACTCATTTCGTATCTTATCCATTCGTATTACCCCACACATCCATCTTAACATTCGCATTTCTGCCACATGTAGTCTCCTTTCATCCGTTCCTTTTACTGCCATGCTAACCTTTTAACACAATGTTAATAGTAAAAACTTTATAACTACAATAAAATCTATCACAAACTTCGACTACATATAATTTCTAGAAAGCAAAACAAGATGTTTTCCTTCTACTATAATAATAACAAGTGAAAAGTTGTAAAACTTATGAAGTCATTGGAATTTAAAATATATAAACTTAGCGGAGAAAACTCTTTAAGGAATTTAAAACATTTTAACAAACACAATAGTGTTTATTGTAGCTTAGAAAATACAACGTCTGAATCAATCTAGACTTCTAGACTTTGTAGGTAATAATCTGTGATGATATCACCATAATAAACATAATTATTAGTTATTATAAAGAATTTACATTTAATTCTAACTTTCGTCCGAGACTCCATCCATGCGGAATTTAAAAATAAAAACAAAAGTAAGCAGCCCATGTGTTCTTTCAGACTGTGCTCTATATATTTACCAAATTTTATCGAGATTCATTCAGCTGTTTAGGCTGCAAACTCTAACAAAAATCCATCTTAACATTCACATATTTACAAAAAGAACGTAAGAAGTATGATTATACAATTTGTATTAGAAGTAACTAACTAATTCACCCCGCTTTTCTAAGTATTTTTTTCTTTCAGATCTTTTTCTTCAAACTTTTATTATTTTCTAGAAACAATCTTATCTAATTTGTCTCTTGTCTTCCAGCCGCTGATGGGTTTCTGTTTGATGCTATCCGTGTGCTCTATGGGTGCTCTTGGAGTGGCGCTGCTCCTCCAATCCAGCGGCATCAGTCCGCCCAGCTGGCTACCAGTCCTGGCCATGGTTGGCATCGTCTTCGGATACGCGACGGGTGTCTCGCCTTTGCCTTTTATAATCATGTCAGAGATCTTAAACTTTCAGGTATTTTGTTGTTTTTTTTTTAATTCCATTCTTAATTTAGGAGATTAAGTGACAAGTCTATTTGTCATACCAGCAATTATAATATGATTTGATTTTACATTCTTCGTTATTACGTGTAGCGGAAATAGGAATTGAAGAACAAAAAAAAATACAATTTCATTTGTGATGTGACACATTTCTGTTCTTGTGCGTATTATTTACATCTTATTTATTGATTAAAAAAACTAGTATGCATAGCAACACAAGTATTCGGCTGTGTTTTAAGTGAATTAGGTAACTTAGGTGGAGTCGTGGTCAAGCGCTGGTTTATTTACGTTAAAAAAAAAATTTAGAGTAGGAAAGGATTCCGAAATGATAGATAACTTTCGTGAGACATTGTAAATAGGATTTAGTTATAGACGGCTTAACTCACCTGTACTTGAAGATGGACCCCCGATGGGTCCGAAAGTAGTCGGTGCCAATACCGAATTGTGCTGAGTTAAGCCGTTAATTAATATTGTTCTCATTTAAATCCATATTCTTTCCAGATCCGTGCGAAGGTGATGGGTCTGGTGGTGACATACTCTTGGTTCATGAACTTCATGCAACTCATCCTCTACAGCCAGATATCTATGTACTTAGGATATCACTCCACTTTCTTCTTCTTCGCCGGACTCAATCTCTTCGGTTTCTTCGTGTCTCTCTTCTTACTACCAGAGACAAAAGGGAAGAACGACAAAGAGATAGAAGTTGAAATCAAAATGAAATTCGCTAGGAAATGTTTTTAAATAAAAATTATTTTTTTCTTTCTTTTTTTAAATCATTCTCAACTGTTATAACGTTTTGTGTTACGTAATAAGAATTAATTAATACGGCTATAAAACATGGGCACTCTTAGAGAATTGAAAACACTAAAAGTATTTCGAATAAGACCAGAATATTGGTAGCCACGGTTAGATCTAGCTTAGATCATCGGCTGGCGATGCCCATATTACAAATGAGGAAAATGGGAAAAAATGTATTGCGTAAAAGAGGTTATGCGTAAGAAGGGAGTGAATTCTGATATAACGGCTGTTAGAAGTACTCGTATTATATTTAAAAGAACACAATATCGACCCTATGTAGGAAAAGGTCAGTGGCTCAGTTGTTTGAGCACTTGACTTGTAAGCCACAGGTCCTGGGTTCGAATCCCGCCATGTACCAATGTGCTTTTCGAATTTCATATGTACATAATTTACCCAACGTTCTTAAGGTGAAGAAAAACATCATGATGACTGCATATATCGGTAAAGAAATTCAACGATATGTGTGAAGTCAACCCGCAATGCAGCGTGGTTGACTATGGCCTAGTCACCCCTTACTAGGGTAGGCTCCGAGCCCCTCAGTGGGGACGTATAGCTAGTGATGATGGTAAAGGTCATGCAGATGATAAAAATAGTATTAAAAATATGATATATAACATAGATTATGCGGCGTTAGTTATCAATGATATCACAAGATGGTTATTTACTTAATAATATGCGTCTCTTATCAAAATCGTTGTCTCTAAGCATCCGTTTCTACTTACATTTACGTACTAATTATATTTATCAATTTACATAGCTTCAGCGTATATAAATATTGGTATATGCAATATTAGAATTAGTTATGTCTATATTACGAAGGAAAAATTTGTTGGTAATAGGCAAAGAATGTAATTAGGCAATTTTAATTAATCATACACTGCTATAAAGATTTCCATTTTGGCATATGACGTAACTTTTTTAAACAGACTTAAAAAAGAAAAAGTTCTAAATTCGTCATTTTATCGGAGCAAACTCAGTATGCCATCAGTATTAAACGAAATTAGTTACTGAAGTGACTGACAAATATCTTAGCATCTCGGAAAATCACCGGAGTCGCTGCATCGAATACAATTTTAGTTGGAACGGGGCGTAAAGGGATGCGGGAGTGGGCACTACGCAGATCGCAAATGACCTTGACTTGCCATGTTACTTAAAATTACTTATAATTACTCTAAAATGAATTAAATAGAAGCAAACATTTATTTAAAAGTATATTATTATAGTATATATTTTTTATAATATGAAATGACAAATTAAAAACCTGTTGCGCCGACCCTACGGGAGTAGGATAAGGAGATGATGATGAAATGACAAATTAGAAACTGCCACCAATAATCACGAAAATAGTGAAACGATGTACATAAATCGTCTTTTGCAGAAAAGTTGCCTACCTTTAATCAGCAGAAGGGAGAAGCACAGAAGAGGATATTTCTCTTCCCACGCCAAATCCACTTCTCCTCATCCTTTCCCTGTTCTAAAAGGGGAAGAGAACTAAAATTAGGTCTTCTACACATAAGATCGGAAGTTACAATCCGAACGCCGTATTGCATATTTTTATAATTCTATACTATATATGGTATATCTATATCTATACTATATTATAATAAAGCGTAAACACACACTTCTTTGTTGCCTAAGATGTCAGTAATTACAGCATAGTTATTTTTGAATAATTCTTTCTTTAACGAAAAGCCCTACACTTACGTCACGCTTTAGGCTATATATTTTCACGCGATTAAACTTAGGGGGTAAATATTTTAAATAAAAACCCTAATATGGGAAACAGACCATAAGTTGCTGCCAACATCAAGGAAGCAAGATTGCCAAGATTTGTAATGTCATATCATTTTGTCATTTGCTATTGATAATTTGACAAATGTAAACAAGAAAATAAATTATTATTTCATGCGGATGAAGCCGCACGGGAACAGCTAGTAATATAATATTAAAAGTCAACTGTTTGTTGATAGTCTTTACTAAACAGTGTACCGGTTATTTAGTTAGTTTACGACTGAGTAATATTCGTTTGTTCATTTTCACTCTATCTATATTCCTATGGCTTTACATGTCTGATTTATTATTTAAATATTATATGTTGATTATTTTTTTACAATTGTTTGTATTTCAAGTAAAAAAGCAATATAGTTACGATTGAAATTGAAACTGCATGCGTTTATTTAGAGATTGAATTTTAAACTAAACTTATATATGAAGTTTAGACCCCTAATACAGAACACAGATGGGAAAAGGATAAATTCTTAGTGTCGTTAATAATACAAAATGACGTTTCGAAAGTAGACACTATATTAGAGTATTCACACTACTCGATTTTAGTTGTGCTACTGAACAGATGAATTGGCTTAGAAACAATCGACAATCGCACAACAGTTGTGGGATAGTTTAGTCTAAGGTTCCCCCTCTTAGACGTCAACTTGTATAAAATATTTCATCTAGAGGTTATATTATTATCTATAATAAAGTAGCCTTATGTATTCGAGGGCATTTCTATTATACTATTACCTTTATCCCTTACAGCTAATTATGTAAGGCTCTTGTAAAACTAAATATAGACACACCTAGATGACGCGGTAACGGTAACTATTTCAATTTTTTTTAAACTAGACGAAGTATGTGTTTGTTGTTATCTTAACGCACTTATAGAAAAAATCAAACTAACTAAGCGAAAACAAATGATTAACTAAATTAAAAACACACAAACTAAAGAACATTCATCAATTTGAATTTAGAATTCGCCCGACGCTAGTGGATAAAAGTGGCCAGTTTGAAAAAAATCACTTCATTTTTAAAGACCCAATTTGAAAAAGGACTTACCTGAAAATAGTACTAATGGGTAGACGCCTTAGGTGTGGTTTTCTAAATGTTTGTCTTGCTATTTTTTGCTCCAAGGGCGCTACAGGCGCGTCCCTTTATGTTTAGTATCGTTTCAAGTTTGTATTGCAGTTACAAGACGCCTTGTTAATCTCCCTCAGGGTGTCGATAATGGTAAAATCGACCCTGGCGATGCCCATGTATGGATAAATACTACTTATCTCCGAAACGGTTTAATCGATCTCTATGAAATTTGACACAAATGTAGAACATAGTTCGAAGACCACATGCTTACAATATTTTTTTTCCAACTCCACCCCGACGAAGTCGCGGTCTAAACCTAGTATAGTTATAGGTAATAAATTTTGATATTACCGCATTGTCTTTATTTGACGCAGCAAAAACGTCAGGTGAACGCCCTATTTGCGTCATTTTATTTAAAAAAAACTATAGGAACGGTTTACTTTCTACGTATTTACAAACTTAGTAAATTTCCAGTTACCTAATACATGTAAACTCGCGTTTTATTTACTTACCAAAAATGTCCGAGCTCGTTTGTTTAAACATATAAAAGAAGCTTAGATTGTCACTGTGTGTGTTTGTTTAGCATTTATTTCGACTTGTAATTTTACGTTTAAACAAACATGCTATAATTAAATAATAATAACACAATATAACATTATTGGGGTGTTCCAAAAAACAGTCTCAAAAAATTCGGTACATTTTTATTATTTCGAACAATTCTACAATACTTACTATATTTTGCGAAATAAAAGAAAACGCTATTGAAAGATGATTCTCACTTGTTTATGTCGGCAGAAATAAAAGAATGTGTCTGAGTTTCCACGGTAAAAATTTGTGTCTCTAATTTTTTTTAAAGAATGTAGAAGAAAAAGACAGAATGTAATGTACAAGTTTTTTGCCAGAAGAACTAACCAGTGATGATTTTTTTTTAAAAAAATGAACATACTATATTCAACAAATAAATAGTAAGTGTAAACAACTAATATAAAGCGATGGTATCATGCGTAACATTACATTTGATTTCTCAGTCTAGACTAAACATAAATCGGTTTGAAACCAGTCAGCATAAAATTCAATTTAAATTTTTTAAAGTTTTTTTTTGTTTTTTTAAAGTGTGTATCTTTTTAAAAATGTTGGACACAAGGAATCAAGTTGTACGTTCAGGAAATACGAGGATGCAATGGATTTTCGCTTTAGCTGGTAATTAGTTTTTTTTTAAAGACAACTTTTGTGAAACATTATTTTCAACGCACTAAATGTCGCATTTTCGATCGTTAATTGATTACTAAGAGGGACCCTATAAATAGATTTTTCATATTAAATCTACAATATGTTTTCTTTGTTTTCGTTCATACAAAATCCATACATTCTCAAAACCCTTAACTGACTCCGAGTCTGAATCGCAAATTGACTCGTCTCTCTCTAAGTCGTTAATTGGTCGCTAAAAGAAACCTTTAGAAAACTACAGTTTTTATAACACGTGTGTATAAAAAGGCATTGTTATAATAAAAGTTATTTAAGTAATTGTTAAACTGCAAAGTTTTCAAAAAGTTATTTATTTTGTCTTTAATAAGTATACACATGCTGCAGTGCTTTTAGACTTAGATCAGCGATATATAAGCTTTAAGCGCTGATGCTATGTAAAAGAGCTGTACAAAACACAGTGTTTGATTTTTTTAATTCATCATCATCTTCCTCCTTATCCTACTCCCGTAGCGGCGCAACAGGTTTTTGACCTCTACAAAACTCTATCATACGACAACTCAGTCATCACTCCCTTCATCATGTCACCTTTCACGCAATCCATCCATCTCTTTCTAGGTCTACTTCTACCGATGTACCTCCACACTTTTTTTTAAATTATGGGATGTAATTATATTTCAGCAAACCTTGCCTTAATGTTATACGGTTTGGAAACTGGCTGGATGTCACCTATCACGAGGACGCTACAATCCGATCAATCTCCCATTGGAGTACCACTAACAGATAATGAAGTGTCCTTAGTGGCTAGCATTCTGTGTGTATTTGCTGCGATCAGCGCGCCGTTCTATTCATACATCGCTGATATTTATGGAAGGAAATTCGCTGTCATAGCTGTGCCTACTTTTGAAACGGTAACCTTTTCTGCTCTCAAATCTCAGCGATGCAACTGTCGCCCTTATTTTAAACTTTATGCCTAAACACTAAAGTCTACTTTAACATGATGTACCTTTTATCTATATCTATACTATATAATAAAGTGTAAACACACACTTCTTTGTTGCCTTAGATGTCAGCAATTACAGCATATTTTTGAATAACTCTTTTTTTAATAAAAAGCCCTACACTAACGTCACGCTTTAGGCTATATATTTTCACGCCATTAAACTTAGGGGTAAATATTTTGGATAAAAACCCTAATCTGGGAAAGAGACCATAAGTTGCTGCCAACATCAAGGAAGCAAGGTTGACAAGGTTTGACATCATATCATGTCATTTTGACATTCGCAATTGATAATTTGACAAATGTAAACAATAAAATGATTTTTTTTTAATTATATGCGGATGAAGTCGTATGGGAACAGCTAGTTAGTGGATACAAAAAATATCACCCGTGAATTTCTACTAATCAACATATAGCTATCTCTGTTTTTGTCATAGAGACGTGAGAGAGGAGTGCATGGTTATTTGCAGTTTTCTGACCGTTGATAAAATTAGATTTGAGTGATTTGATTTTGAAGAATTTTAGTAACTATTAGAATTGTAATATTCTCTGCTTTTCAGGTGTCATGGATTATAAGATTATCGTTTCCATCTACTGTGGGTTTGGTGGTAGCACGAGCATTTGCTGGCCTTGCATCTGGAGGGTCTTTCATCGTAGTCCCAATGTACGTGAAAGAAATCAGCCAGGACGACATCAGAGGTCTTCTAGGTTCACTCCTAGTGATGGCATTGAATTTCGGCATACTCTTCATGTATATTATTGGAGCATATCTGGATTACTTCGTCGTACTTTGGATGGTTCTATCGCTGTGTATATTAACGATTGTTCTAATGATCAAGATGCCTGAATCTCCAAGCTTTCTTATCAAGAAAGGGAATATTGAAGTGAGTATTTTTTATACTATTCGTGTGCAATAACACGATAATTCCGTAATGCGAGAGTACGTGGTAGAGTGGTAGAGTTTGCAGCATTAGCTGCATGAATGACCCGCTTTGGTGCAATGCCACAACCACACAGAAGACACGTTTAGACAAGATTTCAGTTCCCTTCCTTTCCTACCATTTTCTTACAAGTAGAAGGGAAAAACTCTGCTTATCTCCTGTTATGGTGCACTTAAAAAATTTAATTTTTTTCTTTCATGTAAGTAGTCAGAATAAATAATTAATTGAATTTTAAATGTTGCTTATATTAGGTACAGCGCAATAAATTTATTCCATCGAGTTGGTTCCGGCTATAAGAGTGATGTTATTTCAGGAAGCGACAAAGACCGTCGCCTTTCTCAGAGGCCTGGACGTTGACAACGAATCAGTTAAAAGAGAAATTGACATAATGAAGAAGCAACAGCTTTATTTCGAATCTTTACCCAAAACTTCCTTGGTCGCTATATGTAAGTGGTAATCTCGACTAACTTAAATTTAAAGTTAAATTTAAACTTAAAGTTTGTAGCCTAAACGTCTGAACGGCATCGATTAAATTTGGTATAGATCTATGGGATAGTCTGAAAGAACATATAGCCTACTTACTTTTTTTTATTCATGCGGACGGAATCGCGGGCAAAAGCCAGTCCTTATAAAAGTACTTACGTGGAAGATTCTATACATTTACTTTTAGAAATTAAATCTTCTATAATACTAATCATCCAAATAAGAAGAAATAACAAACTAATCCAATATTGAAGCTGATGATGGTTGGGATTACTTTTACCTCTTCCACAGTTTACTAGATAATGTTACATTAAAACTGATACTGTATTTGGTAAGTCAAAAATAAAATACGAGATATTTTCAGTCAAGAATAAGAACTGGCGCGGTCTGGTCATCCTAGCGCTCCTTATCATCACTGTCCACGCCACTAACGGCACGTACGCCATCATCAACTACGGCTCCAGCATCCTCGCATCAAGCGGTGTCCAGTCCAGCATCAGCCCGGAACTACAGGCGCTGAGCTTCCCTATTATGTTGATCATAGGCTCTTTAGTGTCGATGGGCTGTGTCGAAAGGTTTGGACGTAAAGTAAGTTTCATAATATTCATAGATATTTACGAGTAAGTCTGATAAACGAAAACATCACGATGCAATAATCGACACATATCTATTAAATTCAAGAATATGAATTCAACCCGCATTGGGCCAGCGTGGTTGACTATGGCCTAGTCACCCCTAAATTAGGATGGACTTCGAGTCCCTCAGGATTAGCTGTCTACGATATATTGGATAATATTTGGCTTTAATTGATAGTATCTTATAATTACTTCTTTTTTGATTTCAATAGTCTTTTAGGAAAATAATTTGGATATTAATTTTCTATTCTTTCAGCCATTATTGGTAGGCTGTTTGTTATTATCTGCGTTCGCGACCGGCACTATGGGCTGCGGAATGCTCCTCCAAGAGAACGGCATTAGCCCGCCGAGCTGGTTACCTGTATTGGCTATGGTCTGCTCGATCTTCGGATACGCTGCTGGCATTTGCCCGTTACCTTTCATCATCATGTCGGAAATGCTCAATTTCCAGGTAAGGATCATAGTTCCTTTTGATTTGATAAAGGATAAATCTAAGGTCTACCTTTAATATGGTCTATTATGAAGGAGTTTTTATCTCTATTTTACCTTTTTCGATTCTCTAGGCGAATCGAAGAATGTGAATGTATGTAAATGTATCGAAATGCATGGTCCTGATTATTCCTCACATTCCAAAGTACATTCAAACACGGTTATGGGTACTCAAAGCCGTTAAGTGGTCACTAAGAGTGGGCGCACACCTTTGACTAAACTATCGCACAACATTTGTGCGATTGTCGATTGTTTCGCAGCCCATTCAATTGCTTAATTGCACTAAAAATCGAGTAGTGTGCGCACCTCCATATAAGCAATAGGAATCAAAGCAACATTAAATAATTGTGCGATAGTCCGATGGTTTGTGCGCGCTCTAAGAGAGACACTAGAGTACATTTCTCTTACTAAATCTATCTCAAGAGAGACCACATTACTCAGTGCAATAGTCCCTGTCTTTTTTTAATTTGCGTCTATTAACAATGTTTTTATGTTTCAGATACGAGCTACTGTAATGGGATTAGTCCTGATGCATTCTTGGGTGATGTCCTTCTTGCAACTGATGCTCTACGCACCTATCACTGCGGCCCTGGGCATGTATACCACGTTCTTCTGCTTCGCTGGTATCAACATAATAGGTTTCTTTGTCACAATAATTTTATTACCAGAAACAAAAGGGAAGAGCGACGAACAGATTGAAGAAGAGTATAGGAAGAAATAGATGATATACGGAATGATTTCTTTTAATTAAGAAAGACTTAATGCATGAAATTTTGGAAAAAGATTATGCTGGCTATCTCTGAATGAGAGAATACAATTTGTATGTGCCAAGACATTGTATTAATCGATTCGTTACTTCGAATATTTGAGTTTTACTCAGGTGTTAGAGGAATTTTCTGCCAAGTTGTTTGACTGTTTGGATCATGAAGTCCTTTTGTCTAGTGATGGTAGGCTTTAATTTGTATTACAAATCTTTATGAAAAGGAGTAAACACGCAACAGATTATTTGCGTTTGGTCAATTACAAAATGCTTTAAACTTGTCAATCGTCTGAAGATAATGAAATTACTACGATAAATAGGTGTACATGATTATTTTTAAATTATCTTTCTTTTACATTTTACACCTTGATTTTGACTTACCTTATAGATTCCACCAATTGTCGCTATCCCTAAGTGATATTTACTGTATAGAATTCCTTTTTGTTTTGGTTATTTTTCACGTTGCTAACTGCTTGAAACCTTTTAGCAACTTTTAATATTTAATACTAAACTTTTAATTTAATTTCTGCTGTTCATTTTTTAACTGTTAATTCATTTGCGTCATAATACTTTTTTGTTATTTCTTTTTTATTTGAATATACGTGTTTGAGGATTTATGGAATAGAAATCAAATGTCTACGCAACCTACAGCTAAAATTAATTACCAAAAACTGTGAAGAAATATGTTTACATTTTGTGTTTCGTTGGGTATTGATGTAAATAAAGATTTGTACGATGTAAAAATCATAATTAAGATTGAGAATATAATAAAATCATAAAAATATACTTTGTAGTTTTTGTTTTAACTTCGCTTACTAACAAACTTACCTTCGTGTAACTTCTTTTTACTCTCGAAACTTCTCTTCAAATATCTGCGGTTGAAGGTATACGTGTGAAAGATTGAAGAAAATAAAAATAAAAACAAAATCAAATTTGTATAAAAATTTATATACAATCTTCATTTACCCTTTTTTTACACATGACATTATATTTTGCCCCATTATTTAAGAAACAAACTAAAACTTACTTTTAGATCGTACTCACCTTTGACTAAACTATCGTACAACTGTTTAGTCGCGCTTTGATTCCTATGAGCTAAGGAGGTGCGCACACTACTCGATTTTTAGTTGTGCAACAGTTGAATTGGCTGCGAAATAATCGACAATCTCACAACAGTTGTGCGATTGTTTAGTCAAAGGTGTGCGCCCGGTCTTGTAGTCTTTGATCAACAATACATCTTTGGGCACGGCAAAAATTCGTCTCAATAACAGCTCACTTGTAAAATGAGCTCTTATTTTGTTTAGTTTTTAACCGCAGTCAACATACACATGTCTTACAACGCCGTAGTAAGAGTTATTGTTGACCAAAGGTCTTAGTAAGTTATTTCTTTGTAGGTATTTTACATTGGTAGGTACTTTGTGATCACAGTTTCAAGTAAACTATTAGTTTCTTATTTAAATTAATAGTTTAAATACTCGAATTATTTGACAATTGACAAACAAAACCCCTTTAAATTGTAGCCCATAGAATGTTTTCGAAGTAGTAGTAGACTATCAAATGTCGGTCAGTTGGGAGTCTAGCCAGGCCCGCACCACTGGCGAGGAGACCCGCGTGAAGATAGTAGGGCTGGGGTTGCCGAGACAGTTGTCTGATGTCCAACCAGAGGTGATACCCCACAGGCCATCGTCAGCGGTCACTGGCGCCCCCGCGTCAGGCTATAGCGAAAGTGTATCCGTTTAAACGCCATATTAAAATAACATTTTTTTATTTTATCTAAAATTTTGTGATATAGATAATACAGTAAATTTTGCGTGAGTTAAGCCGTGTTTTATAATTAATATGTATGTAGTGATACAATTTTTTGTTATGTAGGATGTCAGCAATCATGTACTAATATTATAAATGCGAAGGTTTAGATGGATGGATGTTTGTTAGAGTTTGTAGCCTAAACGGCTGAACGGATTTCGATGAAATTTGGTATAGATGTAGAGGATAGTCTGGAAGAACACATCAGCTACTCACTTTTTTTTATTCCACGCGAACTGAGTCTTTGGCGAAAACTAATCACAATATATTTTTTAATAAAAAAAGCCCTACACTTACCTTACGCTTTAGGCTATATATTTTCACGCCAATAAACTTGGGGGGTAAATATTTTGGATAAAAACCCTAATGTGGGAAAGAGACCATAAGTTGCTGCCAACATCAAGAAGGAAAGATTGCTAAGGTTTGTCATGTCATGTCATGTCATTTTGACATTTGCTATTGATAATTTGACAAATGTAAACAATAAAATTAAGTTTTTATAATTTCACGCGGATGAATCCGCACGCGAGCAGCTAGTAGTCTATAAAATTTCATGCTATTAAACTTTGGGGGTAAGTAAATTGGAAAAAAGGTCATGCGTGAAAGGGACAAAAACTACAAACCAATAGCAGCAAAGAAGCGAGATTGCCATAGTAATTGTTAGCCAATGGCAAAAGCCTTCGTTGTCATTTAAGCATTTGAATTTCGACATTTGCAATTGAAAGTTTTATGATTTGTACACAGTAATATAAAGTTAGTGTTCATTCTCTGAGTGTGATATATTCAATCAAAAATCTGTATTCAAGTGTAAAATCAGTTTAACTTACCAGGCACAAACTGTGATGTGACATGATAGGATCTAGACATAGACTGGACTCATCCAGGGTATGGTTCAACGTGGACATGAGACTCTGACACCAGCTCCAAGGTATCATCTTTTGTGTGGACACCCGCATGCTATTGGGTTGGACGCGCTCTTGCGCTGTTGATGGGAGCACTTGCCCTCTAACCTAATATTAAAAAACTATTAGTTACACCCTATTGTTATTAAATAGTTTAGTTACTGTAAGTTAAAACGGAATAATGCCAATGAAATGGGGTAGCTGGCAATCCAGCTACACACATGTACCTCCAACTGGCACAGTACATGCCAGCGATGTCAACGAAATCGTATAAGACGAGACCAAGGGCTGATCCAGCTTTGGCGCCAGGGGGGAGGGGGGTCACATGGTCAAGTCAAGAGCTTGACAAAATATGTAAATATATTTTCTCAAGCTCTTAATCAGCCAGCTCAGGGGGGGGGGGGTCATGACCCCCTGGACACCCCCCCTGGATCCGCCCTTGGACGAGACATGTAAAATGTACATTCATGAGAGATCCTGGCATGCAAGTATGCCAGCTACTAGCATGTGTATCCCGGCCTTGTTTTATTTGTTAGTGTCTGTTTTATTGTTTAAGAATCTAGGCAATTATAAACAATGGTTAATCATCGTCTAAGTCATTATTATTATTTCCGTTTGCTTTTAATAAATAATCTAAAAGTGCGTATTGATCGACGTTATGCGTTGTAATACGTGTAACACGTTTACTGCGGCAAGTAAAATCATAATTCTTCATCTGGTGCGGCGGCGGGCCAAAATGCACCCCCAATGATATTTCCGTCAGTGCGTGGCAGGTCTTTCTAGACCCACCAACACTAGAATAGATTAAATTGCTATAATAATTGTAGAAACATAATTTATACATTTTATGTAATGTAAGGAATTCATCTGAAATAATAGTTTTGCACTAGTGAGAGGGACTAATTTTCTTCGTTCACACCAGCTTAAGTACCGCGGCAGGCCGATATCGGCCTGTTACTGAACGTGTTAAATGCGATTCACCTCGTAACATTACACCGCGTAACGTCAGTACACACTTTTAGGTTCCAAATTTAAAATTACATACTTACTATTAACCGTGGCCAATATGTTGCCAGGAATTTCGCGCTCAGTACTTTTCCTTTGATTCTAGTCAAAGGAATCGCTTTCAAAGCCTCGTTATATTCAGCGGGAACCGCTAGACGGAGTAACGCGACGTCGTACGTTGGGTTCTTGTAGGAATAAGCTGGGTGAATCTCTACACCCTTGATAGGTAGTAACGCACCTCCTTTCTTACAATTCACCGTACCTAATCTCACCCTGAAGAATTTTATCGATTCCCTTACACTGTAAATAATACTGAAAACTTAAAAATAATGTTTTAAAGAAGACTAGTTGCTCACGACTTCGTCCGAGAAATTGAAAAAAAAAATATAGCCAATGTCACTCAGTGATAACGTAGCTTTTAATAGATGAAAGAATTTTTTAAATTGGCCCACAATTTTGACTTATTTCAAAACATACAAAAATCTAAAATACAAATCTTTTCTATTTATAATATTAGTATAGATATCTGTAAGTAACGGCTAACTTTTTGGTAGATTGTACAAAAATATATTTTTTTTAAAGAGAGAGAACAAATGTTTGTAGTCCCGGCGTTATATTAAGGCGCTATTAGGCGATAAAGGCTGGACATAAAGGGGCGCTACAGTTCCGTGAATTAACAGTCTCACTTAACTCTGTTAACTTAACTATCATACTAATCATACTAATATTATAAATGCGAAAGTATAGACGGATGGATGGATGGATGTTTGTTAGAGTTTGTAGCGTAAACGGCTGAACGGATTTCGATGGAATTTGGCATAGACGTAGAGGATAGTCTGGAAGAACATATAGGCTACTAAGCTTTGTTTTTTTTAATTCAACGCGGACGGAGTCGCGGGCGAAAGCTAGTGGTAAATAAAGATGGCATCGTAAAAAGATCAAACAGGCAATGTATCTCTTTAGTAGAGGTAACTCAAGGGTTTCGAGCGGGTGCACACCTTTGACTAAACTATCACACAACTGTTGCGCGATTGTCGATTGTTTCGCAGTCTCAACTGTTTAGTTACACAACCAAAAATCGAGTAGTGTGCGCACCTCCATATAAGCTCATAGGAATCATAGCGAGATTAAACAGTTGTGTGATAGTTTCATGCACGCTCTTAGAACTCTAGAATAAATCAACAAGCACTCATTTAGATTCTCCTTAAAGCAGGGGCAGAAAGATTGTAATATTAAAATCATCATATTAATATGTAAAACGACGACTTTGGTGCCTTTTTTAAGGAAATTGCGCAAACATAAAACGTGAAATTCGGTACATTTAAAGTTAACCTAAAAACGAGTGCATAAAGATGTTTTTAAATTAATTTAGATAGTTTAGTATATGTAATGTGTGAAAGACTTACTTATAAAATTCTCCCGCGACTGTGAGCACCCATTTCTTCTCAATTAGGGCTCCGGTTGCGTAATGCGTCCCCTTTCTTTGTACGGATACTGAGAATGGATATCTTTGGGATCCATTTCGTACTTTGTAAGCTTTTTCACCTTTTTTGTTCTTATCTGTTAACATTTTAAGAATTGAATAAAAAAGGTTTTTTATAGTTTGTGATTATTTTAAAAATTATTTCTCAAGCAATCGTTGTAATGATTAGATTTAAAGAAGGTAAAGGCAATCTAACAATGATATTAGTATAAAAATGTGAATTATTGGTACTTTACAATAGAACAAATAATTATAGGCCTTAGAATTTTTTTAAATACATTTATGTTCGTATTATGCCCTTCGTTTCTTGACTACTAAAAAGATTTTAACGTTACTAAACTAGAATGTTCTAAAGTTTTTTTTTTGTCCAATAAAGAGTTTTTTTTAAAGAGGATAGAGGAGGTTTGTGCCCTAAAAATTTACAAATACATAAAAACGTTTTTAGTTTTTAATTAAATATTTAGCTTGTGTAGATTTTTAACTAATGAAATAGTAAAACTATGTGGAGGAGACTAATAAGAGAAGATAACTTCACAATAATATGCGTAGTTAGAGAGGAAGAAATAGAAAAAGAAAGAACAAAGAGAGCTTTTCACTTTGGCTTTGGTATTGCAATATTTAGATTTACTAAACTAACTACGACTTTACTTAAATAAAATTACTATTTTAAATGTTCTTACCTTTTGTGCCAGTTCTTCTTGTTCCGTTAACACTTTTTACATGTGCACTAACTTTTTTTTTCGAAAACCCTTTAGGTCCTTCGGGAAAGAACTCCGTGCTGTCAGACCCTAACGATGAACTCTCCAAGCTATCGAAATGATCATCGCGTTTGTGGTATTTACCGTACACAATAACTATACAAATTGAAAAGAAACTAATTAAAACAAACCTATGCCCCATGTTTGAGGTATTTAAAAATAAAAATATGAATTAACAAAACATTCGCATGTTTAAGGTAAGGACACCAAAGTAAATGTCAATGGTGTGAACAAAATATCTTTAATCCAGATGTTAAATACACAGAATGGTGTTGGAAACTAAAATAAATTAAAAAGGTACATTTGAATGGCAGCTCAATAAGGAATTAAAAAAGAAAATCTAACGAACAATGGACACGGTTGATGCATTATATCGGTATGTTTTGAATGGATAAAAGAAATAGAGTTACAATTTCTTTTTTTTTATTTTTATGAATCATTTGTTTATGCATTCATCCTTCACATATTTATTTTGATATTATGATGTTATATAACTATTATTTTATGACTCTTACATGCCGTAATAATTATAGTGCTTATTAATTAACGTACAATAATCAGCTTGTTATTATAAAGTTATGAATATACGTTTTAAATTCTAATTGGGATGTAGCTTTAATGTGACGATTTTGAAATTGGTTAAAAATACATTCGGAATAATATCGCGTACTATCAAATGCAAATTATTTGAGAACGTTTGGTTGTGTTTAGAGATATAATAGCTATCTTTAATGATTAATCTTAAAAAACAATATATTTTTTTACCCCATTGCTGAAAAATTCACGTGAAAGTGTTGTGATTTAAGTTTGAATAATGTTTCGAAACCAGAAAAGTTTCGTTTGGAAACCTATTTAATCTAACGAGATTTTAGTGTTTAGACATCAGTTTGATGAATTCTAGTTTACTATAGAAAGTGCATATTGGTATACCAAGGTTTATTTCTATAAAACATTTCTTAATTTTTGCATGGTCTCACAGGTGCCAGTTAGTTACATTCACATCATGCCAGTTAAATGCTAGTCACGTTTTTGAGCACTGCTGACCAACTGTACTGGCCAAGTGTGAACCACGTATTCGCGCATTCATTTCCGAACGTAATTGTCAATGTCATCTGTCAATTGATTAACGTTATATTTTTGTTTCTGAATTAATGTTTATCAATTGATGATTTAAGAGATTTATGTGAATACTCTGACTATTTTTAACTATGTTTTAGGAGAACAATATAACTTACATATTTCTTACGTTATCTAAGTTAACATGGGGCTATTATCAGATCCGGAGTATGGGTCGGCGAAATGGGTTAAGATTCTACGAAAAATTCAAGGGCCGTTATGTCTTCTGTTTTATATTGGAGCTATTGGATGGTTTCTGATGCTTGGAAATCGGGACTTCAACAATGAGACGTATTTCTCAGAGAATGCTTTACTCCCGGGTTTAGTTGCCAAGGAGTTTAACGCTGAATCCAGTGCAAACAGGTTCTATAGTGAACTTGTGCAAGAGATGGAGGTTTGTAGTGTATTATTGATTTGAAGCTATTGATTGGAACCACTGAAATCAAAATTTTATTGAAATTGAAGTAGACTTTCATACTTTTCTCATAAATGTAACTAATGTTCTCCTATTACAATATTCACACTATATTATGCCTAATGTTTTGATATGTTGTAACAACCATCCATCCATTCATCTAAACTTTTACATATATAATATATAACTACTATTTTCTTTTTGTCTCAGGAGAAGTATGAAGAAACAGGTGAAATGCCAGTATCCTGGCTAGTTGGTAAAATGTCTCAGTTGCATTTGGAAGTTTACACTCACAACTTCACCCTCAATTATCCAATGGGACAGGGCCAGGTACTATAAATCTTTATTTTGACATAATTAAGTAGTTTACTTTATCCCTGTTACTTAACTGTTAAACCTATGATTTCTAAGTAAATACTTGCAGTATTTTATCTGTTTTTTTATACACAGGTAATAATGAATACTGCAATATCAAGCTAATAAAAAAAATAAATTAAACTTTGCGTTACAATTATTTACTTAAGAACCATACATGTAATGTGTTTGTCCTCTAGCATGAAACACTAGCTTTCGCCCTCGACTCTGTCTGTGTAGACTTAAAGAAAAACAAAATTAATGTATACTCCCAGAGTATGCTCTACATCTATGCCAAATTTAAAGATCTATTCAGCCATTAAGGCAGTATACTCTAACAAACATCCTTCTATCAGTCCAATTATACTGGACCTGATAATCCATTACACAGGGTACCACCCTAGTTTGGATACCAGTCCCATACCCAAAGGGGGAATTAATAGAAAAAAATTATAAAAAAACAAATGATTCCAAACAAAATACACTAAAAACAAATTATTCTCAAAAAAACAATACATTAAAAGTAACGAAATAATTCCTTGAATATGTAAGCCTCCCTTATTGTAGCTGTTATGTCTATATTGTACAATTATTATTACTTCGTAGTCGGTGTCAGTCAAGGCAACATTTTTACAGGTGTACAAAGGTACTAATGTGTATGGTATACTCAGAGCTGCAAGAACCCCTTCTCTTGAAGCATTGGTTGTATCAGCTCCGTTCCGATACATGTCCACACATCAGAAGGGAACTGCTGCTGGGATTGCATTGATGTTATCATTCGCACAATTTGCTAGACGTAAGTATTACTTATAAAGTAACAAACAGTTCCTATGTGGATAAAAACTTTATTTTATTGTTTACATTCTAAAAAATTAAATGGAAATAACAAAATTATAATGCTTATGACAACAAAGGCCTTTACTATTAGCTAACAATTACTGTTACCATGGCAATCTTGCTTCTTTGCTGTTATTGGCTTGACAATTTTGTCCGTATCTTTCAATCATTTCCAATTTATTTACTCTCTAAATGAAATAGCGTGAAAATGTATAGCCTATCGCGTGCCGTAAGTGTAGGGTTTTTTTATTTATAATATTAAAAAAAGTATTATTCAGAAATATGCTGTTATTGCTGACATCCACCATAACTAAGAAGTGTGTATTAACATTGTGTTATGTAAACAAAGGAAATAATTTTTATAGTAACATTCATCCATCCACATCTATACTTATGCCAATGTTATAAAGAGGAAAGATTTGTATTTTTGTATGTATTGAAGTATCTCAAAAACTACTGGGCCGATTTAAAAAAATCTTTTACCCTTAGAAAGCTATGTTAAGTAACATAGGCTATATTTTTAGATTTCACGTGGACGAAATCGCGTGCTACAGCTAGCTTATAATTAAATTTTAATTTGTTTCAGCTCAAAAATATTGGGCCAAGGATATAATATTCCTTGTGACTGAATATGAACAACTAGGAATGCAGGCTTGGCTCGAAGCATACCATGGACTTAACAATGAACCTGGAAACTTCTACTCAAGTCTAGGAAGTTTCTGGAAACAAGATCTACCTTTGTTAGATCTAGCTAAGTTTACATCGCCTATAGATTGGGGTGAGGAGGCACAAAGTCTTAATCCAGGCAAATTGCAAGGCAGATCTGGATCTATACAGGCAGCTATCAATTTGGAATTTGATTCGCCTAAATTTAGTAAGTTTTTTTTATTATATATTCAGAATACTTCAAAGAAATTTTATCGTGTACTTTTAAGGAATGAATTTGAACCCCTTTCGCGTCATACGCCTTACAAATATTAATAGCAATTCTTTTGGTAAGCAATGTTTTTGGTGGTTATTAAGAAAACTGCAGTAAGGGACCATTGTTTAAATAGATTATTAAACAATAAATGATTGACGGCTGAGTACTGAAACGATTTTTAAACACATTGGTAAATAAGCGCCGTTTACAATCTGACATACGTCATAATAGATTTTGCAGTTTATTTGTGTTCTTATCATTTAAGATGCTATTAATATATCAGTATTGAGTTGTATGTTATACTTATTTTGTGTTAAAGAAAAGTGGTGTTTATTTACAGAGTACATAGAGGTGAAAATTGAAGGATTAAACGGACAACTACCTAATCTGGACCTTGTGAACTTAGTTCATAAACTATGTGTGAAATCTGGTATACATCACTCTTATAAGAACAGGTAACATAATGCATTAAGTCAAAAACTTGTACTATCAGGGAATTCAGCGGTGTTCAACTTTTAAATTTATAGTTGTTTGAAGATTTTCTATGCATTGAGACGACGCGAAAGAATAACTAAGACGGAGCATTTAAATATATCTGAACGAAATAATGTCGATCTATTGGTTATCTGTGAGACGTGGCGGAGATCCTGAGGTCTAATTTTAGTTCTCTTTCCTTGTCTTACAAAATAGGGATGGAAAAGGGAAGTGGATTAGACATAGGAAGGGGAAATATTCACTTTTTGTGCATCTTCTTTTCCATTAATTAAAGGTAGGCAGTGTATCTGCAATGGGCATGTTGCCTAATTTTTGGAATTGCTTTTATTTTGTAGATAATCCATATCTAAACACGAAAAAAATGTAACAAAATCATATACGCATCATTTCATTACAAAAACACTTAACTAAAAACAACTTCTCGAAAGACCGCGAATACGCCTCATGACGTCACTTTTTCTGGTAACAAACCTCGCGTCGCGTTCTGTCAAAGTCATGCTAAAACAGACATCTTGAATTTTGATAGTTATTAAAAATTCTTTACATGTTTCACAACTCCGGTACAAGTAAATACTTGTTTCTAGTAAAATAACTTGTCACCAACAAAAAATCTATTTTCGTTAAGTTTCTTTGATGAATCCAGTTTCCATTATGTTAAATCTTTTATCAATAACACGAAATTTTGAAGAGAAGGTTATACTTTCAACATATTATATTTTTTTGTTGCTTATTTATGGCAAAGAACATTTAAAGTATAAATTATGTTTACAAAAATATCACTTTATAAAATGTAACTGTAATTATGATTATAAAATTGTGACAAATACTGACGACAGCTGATTCAATGTGACCAGATGCAAATTGAATTAGCTACTCAAATAGGTTTTACTATTTTTTTTCGTCATATTGATCGAAACATTTGCTCGTAAAATATGTCTTAAAGATAAAAACACTTAATAATGGAGTCCTCATAATATAACACACGAAAACTCAATTATTATAATCATTTAGACAAAAATTATAACTACAAAATGCACTGACATTCACTGAAGCAGGCCACACTGCCATGTTGTTTGAGAAGAAGCGACGTCACCGAGCTCTGATTGGTGTTTGAGATCGAGTAATGGAGGGTAAAAAATAATGCAGCGTTTTTAATTTATATTTCAATTGAGACAAACATTCAATGTCTCCAAATATCATTATAGGTTTTAAAATACTGTCTTTAAAATATTAAACATAACTTTATTTGAATTTGTAACATTAGGAAACATCCCCATTACGGATGTATATGGGCGATGGTTTTCGCTATTTCGGCGAATTCAGGTAGTCGTTTGCTCGTTCGCCACCTTTGTTGTCATTCCAAGAATCAAAAGACGTTTGCTGAAAGTGGAACACCGTGAAGTGCCCTGACTGTACATTTGTGTAAAATCATACCTGTTATGGACGTTTTTAATTGGGAAGTGAATTTAATTCCTTGACTACAAGTTTCTAAGTGGAAATTTACTGTTAAAAGTGTATAATGTTTGGTTTAAGTTATTCATGGATTCGTCGTAACAAGATGGACGAATGGGTGAATGGTATTTGGACGATGCTCGGTATGGTGAACACACAATTCCCTGGGGTAAGATACAAGAAATCATGCACAAAATAGTTAAATTAACATAGTATTACAGATATAAGAGAAAACATTGTATGTATTGAAATCGACATACAATGCACCATCTACCTAAATTATTTTTTTATTTTATTTACAAGATAAATTTTGCACACCATGCAAATATCACATATAACAAACATAATATAACATTGTTTCTTAATTACTATTTCTGTTTTATGCAATAATTACTTCTTTTATATAGAAATATATTTTATTCCTATGATAGTTATTCTAAAAATACCACACTAATGTTAATACTAGAATTAAAAACAATAAAAACGGATGAATACTGAAACGACATTTAAATATGTAACAGCGTACATTCCTTCCAAATTATGACGTATTATTGTTAGCAGCGCTTACAAAGCGAATTAACTAAGATTCGTTTCAATATTTGGCCGCTAGACTTAAATACACGAAGGGACCTTTGCAACACTTTATTTAATTTTAGGTACCAAATGGTAATCACGGATTATTCCATCGTTTCGGAATCGAAGCTGTGACTTTAGAAGGTAGAGATGCAAACGACCCGGCGGGGATTCCGCCCAAAGTTAACTCTATACCTACAGCTAGCTTCTACAAGCTCGGCACAGCTTTAGAAAGTATAATACGATCGTTGAATAACTTGCTAGAGAGATTTCATCAGAGTTACTTCTTTTATCTTCTTGCTTCTACTAATAGATTTATTTCTATCGGTAAGTATGAAAACACTCGATACATGGATTCATTCATTCAATAAATTCATTCGCTCGCTCATTCATCTCATAAAATGTAATTCGTTGAGATCTAAAAATATTTAATTTCCGTAAACAACTTCTATATTCGTTCAGTAATTCAGTTTTAAGATATAATTTAATTATTCAATTTCCACCTTATAATAAAAATTGACATAATCTAACGTTGATTTTCTTTTTAAATTTGTTTTTTAATTAATTTATAATACTCCTTTAGGACAATATATGCCATCACTCTGCTTACTCTGTGCGGCTATGTTAATACGCGCATTATCATTATGGGTTAATATACAAGATGACGAAACTGACGTACAAAACGATACAGCAAAAGGTAAAGATACAAAAGATAATTCGGAAGAAATAACGGAGAATATTGAAAAGAAATCAGACAAAGTATCCGAAGAAATAAAAGATGAATTAGAAAGTGATGGGAAAACGGATAAAGATGATGTTAAAGAGAATCTAGTATCAAAAGATGAAGGGAAAGGTGATGGATTTAGTGTAGTAAATATAGGAGCTAATTATCTTATGGTACATTTATTGGGATATATGGTGATGAATTCTCCTGTAATCTTCAGTCAAATTGGTATGTATCTTTAGTAGCTTTAGCCCGTGATTATGTCCGTGTCCAATTAAATAAAAAACAAAAGTAAATGGCCTACATGTTCTTCCAGATTAACATCTACATCTATGACAAATTTCATCGAGATCCGTTCATCAGTTTAGGCTACAAACTCTAACAAACAGCCATCCGTCCATCTAAACTTTCACATTTATAATAGTAATGTAGTTGTTACAATAAACTTCAATTTCGTTTGGAATTTTTAACTTTTGCATTTAAATACGAATATTTATTTCATTATTTCTATCAAAATACGATATTTTCTTTTTTAATTTTCTTAGCTGCCTGTAATTTCAAATAGTGTGATATTTCATCGATTTTATCCTCAGGTGCGAAATACTTCGAATATCCGTCAGAGTTCTCTGTTTACTGCGGTTTTATTGGATTGTCAATTATTATAACAATAATATCTCCGTTCCTACCACGACTCTTCAGATCTGGGTCATTAACACGAGAAGAAATGACACTAATGAATATATTGGTTTTAATTGAATTGTCAACCTCTTGTCTTGCTATTGGGATGCATAATTTCTCTCTAGGACTTGTGGTAGCGACAATTTATACCCCATTGTCTTTGGTTGTGGGAGTCATTGACAGTAAGAAACGGTGAGTAACTTTGGTATGTTTTTGTCGGATCATAGTAACTTTGGTATATTTGTGTTGGATCATAGTAACTTTGGTATATTTTGTATTGGATGATAGTAACTTTGGTATATTTGTGTTGGATCATAGTAACTTTGATATATTTCGGATCGGATCATAGTAACTTTGGTATATTTTGTATTGGATGATAGTAACTTTGGTATATTTTGTTCCTGTCCAAACCGCCTAATGTTTATTACTTTCAGATCAATAATGCTACAAGTGAAGCGTATAATTTGCCTTCTTCTTCACCCGCTGTGCTTTATGTCTCTGGCCATGATAAGTTACAGCCGCGTGTTGTTCCCTGAGGAGGGGTTGGGTAACATGATTTCCCGCGGGAAGGACGCCGCTATGCAAGCTGTCATGTTCTCTATTGTGGACTCTATGGTTGGTATATTTTTTTAAGTTAATATTAAAGTGGGCAAAAGAAAGATTTTTAAAAATTTTTGTAATAGGTATCACAATTAATTTTGATGATATATTACGAATTAATATTTTTACAGGTTAATTGAATTTGCTTTTTATTCATTTTACAGATTTATGGCAACTGGTTGTATAATGTTGCTACATGCATACTTCTTCCAACTTGGATCATCTTTTGGCAAATACTATGTAACAAAGTTGAGATTTCTTAGTACAAAACTAATTTATTAGATATAATATAATTAATATTTATTTGTAATTTTCGTGTTCTGTTGATAACTGTGGGAGATTTGTGTAAAACAGTTTTATAAGTTTCAAATGAGATTATAAAACTGGATGAAATGAATGGTTATGTTTTTTTTATTCCAAAGAGAAATAAATGTGTTTGCATTCTTAGTTGTTGTTTACTTTATGCCTTTATTACCTCCGAAATTTATAGACGAATGACTGAGATGCCACTTTTAATGTTGGAAAGGCGGGAATCTACAAGAACGTTGAAAAACCTCCTTAGAGGCCAAGAGGTCTTTAATTCAATTAAGAGAAATTGTAAAATTCTTCTTCTTTAATGAATTGTGGACCAATTGTAAATTGTTTTATTGCATTCTTTTTAAACAAAGATTTTTAAATTCAAATTAAAACATTGTAAATTCTGCGTAATTAGGAACTCACAGCATTACAGGTTATAGGCCATTATGACAGTGACATTGACATTTCAGAAGCATCAATCATCGGCAATAAATATCAACTTTAATGTTTTTTATTTTGTTAAAAAACCGAAACTTTTACACATGACTTAACGATTTACATCTAAAGTGTAATAAAACATGGCCGGTCTTAAAATTTGCCGAATCTGTCTTCGGATTGGGGGTAAATTGTACGGACATGATCAATTTCAATTAAAGATGTACTATGAAAATGTCACTTCGGCAAAAGTAAGTGCAAATGAATTTTATACTTCCATACACTTTTTATAACAAATTCTAAGTAAAAGAAGAATTAAAGAAGTGGTAGTGTATAATTAGGTATTGCAAATTGAATTTTGAGTAAAAATTGGATAACCAAATTAAACAGAAACCTCGGCTTTTTTGTCAACTTTTGGGTTAATTGATGAATGTTTTCTACATTAACGTCTGAAGCTAGCATTATTTTGTATACAGATTGTCAAGATGGATGACGTGCCTCGATATTTCTGCTATGAATGTGCTATGATACTCTACAAGTTTCATAAATTCAAAGAGAAGTGCCAATACAGCCTGAGAAAACTTAAGTCTTTAAAACCAGTAAGTATTGTAAATATATATATAGAAATTACTAAAATTTTTGCATAAATCTCACTATGTAATTCATTATTATTATTTCTTAAAATTTCATTAAAAAAAAATAATTTAACATTGATCATAAAACATAAAATATATATAAGAAAGTAATAAAAAGCAGATTGTTTTCTTATATCTTTATGTATTCTGCTGAAACATTTACTTTAAAAATATGTAATTTTATTGTTATCACACTAAAAGACTGTTCTTTTTAACCGACTTCTCAAAAGAAGGAGGTACTCAATTTGTCTGTATGTTTTTTTTTGTAACCAGTATACATATATTAATTTAAACAAACCACATTACAGATAACATATCAAGCTATAAATAGTATAAAAACCAAGAAAGAAATCTATACAAATCTGTCTATAGCAACGGTTAATAAAAAAGTTAAAACTTACCTTTTTAATGAAATACCAGATGAAATTAAAAAGAAATTTGATGATCAAACAAACAACAGTGATGATGATTTAAATGAAGTTAATATAAAAATTGAATCACCAAGATCAGATTTACCATCACCTAAACATGACACATCAAGTGAATCCGATTTCCCTCAAGAGGTAACAGAAGTATTCATTAAAGATGATATATTAAAGACTGAAATATTTAAAATCGAGTGCCCTGAAGTAGAGAAAAAAAAGACAGAAAATATAGAAAAAGGCATAAAAGATAGATGTCTTAGAAAGAGAAAGAAGGCAGATGTTTCAAATAAAGAGACGAATTATAAGTTTACGAGACGGAAAAGATATTTAGATTCAAATAAATGGAAGAAGATAAGTTTAAATGAAGAAGAAGCGATAAGAGATTTTGAGAAAAGAGCAGTTGATCCCAAGTATGTGCAATCAACTTATAATTGTAAAGACTGTTATAAGTTCTTCTCGAAGGAAGATATTATGTTGCGTCATTTTAAATTACGACATAACACGGTAAGAAAAACATTTTATATGTGACTTTTTTTTTAATGTAAAACAACATCTACAGACTCTTGGCCCATACTCTTTTTTGCACAGTTTATTTTTTAATGTAATGCTTATGTTACATTTATGAGTTCCTAGTACTACTTATGTCTACTTTCGCCCACGACTCCGTCAGCGTGGAATTAAAAAAAAAAACAAAAGTAAGTAGCCTATGTGTTCTTCCAGACTATCCTCTACATCTATACCAAATTTCATCGAAATTGATTCAGCCGTTTAGGCTACAAACTCTAACAAACATCCATCTATCCATCCACCTAAACTTTCCCATTTATAATATTAGTAAGAAGTAAGATTATTATTTATTTCTTTAGTTTTTTTTCCACTGAGGGACTTGGAGCATACCATAAGGAGTGATTACGCCAGAGTCAACCACGCTGCACTGCGGGTTGACTTCACACATATCTTTCTTTCTGCACCAATATGTGCTGGTTGCACCACGATGTTTTCCTTCGCTGTGACTATATTACTCATATTTTTCATTATTTAAAACTAAATGCAGAATATTGGAACAATTTAAATATTTAATTGTGTCTTAAACTCGAAATTCCCGTAAAAAATTGATGTATTTAAGCAATGTTGAGGCAAAGTATATAAATTTCGTTTCAATATTGGGCAGTAAAATATTTATAATTATAATAAGCTTTTAATCAGATATAAAATTATTGTAATTTTTTTTAACTAAAATTAAAGGTATTTAAATCACGTTAAATATCATACGAATGTCTATGGGCAGCGGTCGCTTCGCCATTTTGGCGAATTCAGGTGGCCGCTTGCTCGTTTGCCAACTCATAATATAAAAAAAAATACATTAAAGCTATAGTTATGTTTGATTTTTTTAGTTATTTTCTAATCATTTTAAAATAAAGGTAAGTAGATAATGTTTAAAAAGATTTTTTGTCAAACACATTTTGATATCTTAGTAAAAATTCTAATTTTGTCAATATAGTTATAATTTGGACTTCGTTTATTGAATTTATTTTGATTTTTATATGGATTTTATTGAATTTCAGTTGATTGGTCCATATGAGTGTCGTTTCTGCCACTCCCGTTTCAGACTGGAGTGTCATCTACGCAAGCACATACGTACACACTACACCAAGTATGAATGTTTAGTCTGCAATCTCGTTGTAGCGTTTGAGTGAGTATTTTTAATATAGTTGAGGACTTTAATTTCCTTACCGGGAGATTATTTGACTAACAATCTTACTAATATAACAAACTAGCTTTCGCCAGTGACTGTCCGTGTGGAATTAAAAAAAAGCAAAATCAAGTAGCCTATGTGTTCTTCCAGACTAAACTATACATATATGCCGTTCATCGAGATCCGTTCAGCAGTTTAGGCTACAAACACTAACATCCATCTAAAATATTGCATTTATAATATTAGTAAGATGTGAAAGGATGGATGGATGTTTGTTAGTAGGTATCTCCAAAACAGCTCAACGAATCTTGATGAAATTTGGTGTAGATGTAGAATATGGTCTAGAAAAACACATAGGCTATTTAATTTTTTTTTAATTCTAAAGCTAATGAAACAATTATGCGACAAGCTTATTCAAACTGGTAAGAGAAGCGGTTTTAGTATTTTTTTAACCTTTGTGTTATTCAACATATTTTCAGAACGACAGCCCTAATGCACGAAGAAACGCACGCGGGGGTAACACGAGCATGCAAACATTGCGGGGAACAGTTCAGGTGAGAAAACATCTCTTATAAAACCCTATCTATACTATCTATATCTATACTTCTATACTATTATAATAAAGCGTAAACACTTCTTTGTTGCCTAAGATGTCAGCAATTACAGCATATTTTTGAATAACCCTTTTTTTAATAAAAAGCCCTAACTTACGTCACTCTTTAGGCTATATATTTTAGGGTAAATATTTTGGATAAAAACCCTAATGTGGGAAAGAGACCATAAGTTGCTGCCAACATCAAGGAAGCAAGATTGTCAAGGTTTGTCATGTTATGTCATTTTGACATTTGCTATTGATAATTTGACAAATGTAAACAATAAAATAAAATTTTCATAATTTCATGCGGATGAAGCCGCACGCGAACAGCTAGTAATTAATACATTTTATCTCAATTTCCATTAAATTACATTATTGCAATATAAAGGAGTTCCACTATCCTAATAGGTACAATTTATGCCATATCATTTCGTTAACGCTTTTAAAATTCTTATTTACACAGGCACATGTCGACGTACTACACGCATTTGCGTACGCACCGCAGCCGGCATGTGTGCGCGTTGTGTGGAGCCTCCTTTGTTAGTGCGGCCGGCCTGCACCAGCACAAGCGTGTCACGCATGTTGGTAGACAGGTGAGACATACGACATGACACGACACGACACGACACGACAAGACACGACTCATCACGACACGACACGACACGACACGACAAGACACGACTCATCACGACAGAAAACGACACGACACGACACGACACGACACGACACGACACGACACGATACGACACGACACGATACGACACGACGCGACACGACACGACACGACACGACACGACACGACACTACACGACACGACACGACACGACACGACACGACACGACAAGACACGACACGACACGACACGACACGACACGACACGATACGACACGATACGATACTTATTTATAACACTTAAGCGCTATTTATTTAATTACTATAGCCGTTGCTCGCAACTTCGTCAGTGTGAAATAAAAAAAATATAGCCTTTTTATTTTTTTTAAGTTGGCCCTGTAGCTTGTGTTATTTCAATACATACAAAAATACATATCTTTCCTCTATAATATTAGTATAGATAAGATGTATGTTATGCGACGAGGCGATGGGGACATAAACCAGAAAGTGTTAATTGAATGTGGATGGCTACAAAGGTAGCGGAAGACCGAAGAAAGTATGGATGGATTGTGTGAAAGAGGAAATGCTTAAGGGAGTGGTTTCAGATATGACGGCTGATAGAGATGTATGGAAGAGCACATACTGTGCCGACCCTCAGGGAGAAGGTCAAGTTGATACGATGTATTTAATGTTCCAGGAGTGCGATGTCAGTAGTGAGGACACTTTCTGTTCGCGATGTCAGATCAAGTTCGAGTCCGCGGCCGCGTACACGGAGCACCTGCAGTCCTCGGCGCTGCATGCTGACGTCGAGTAAGTTATATATACTAACTAGATTTCGCCCGCGACTCCATTCGCGTGAAATAAAAATAACAAAACCAAGTAGCCTATGTGTTCTTCCAGACTATCCTCTACATCTATGCCAAATTTCATCGAGATCCGTTCAGCCGTTTAGTATACAAACTCTAACAAACATCCATACATCTAAACTTTTGCACTTATAATATTAGTAAGATATCATTATATACACGTATTCGAGAAACACGTTTCTAAAATATCCATATACTAGCTTTCGCCAGCGACTTCGTCCGCGTAGAATTAAAAAAAAAGTAGCCTATTTGTTCCTCCGGACTATCCTCTACATCTATGCCAAATTCCATCAAGATCCTTACAGCAGTTTAGGCTGCAAACTTTAACAAACATCCATCCATCCAAACTTTCGCATTTATAATAGTAAGATTTAAGCGTATAATTAGCCTACTTTAAAATAATCCATAAAAACAGTTAGTTTATAGGGTGTTTCCCGTTGGACCGATCGACCTATCAATCGTTCGATGGGAACAGAGCCATAAAACTCATTATAGGGGGTTCTTTTACAAATTGTTAGGAATATTCGCGTTATTGGGATACGGAATTCGGATAAGGGAGCGCGTTGTAGGAAGGTTTATTGTGATTCCCAATAAGTGGCTATATGCCGGAGTCCTTTTCTTATAAGGAAAAGATGGGAAGAGAAAGTGGATTTGGCATAGGAAGGGGAAATATCTTCTTGTCGTCGTTTCTGTCAAGGGCAGGTAAAGTGTTCTCTTTTTCGGCGAATTTATGTCTAATTCAATAAATTGCTCGTTTTCGCACATTGTAATATAAAAAATGGGCCGAACGGCCCAACGGGAAACAGTCTTTAATTATTGTATGTTTTATTCAGTAAAGAAGACGACGAAGAGGTACCGGCTCCGAAGCGCCGCTGCAACCGGCTGAGATTCACCTTCACTAGACGTAGGAAACCTATGGACTGCTACCAAGTAATAATTTTATTAAATACTAGCTGTTCGCGTGCGGATTCATCCGCGTGAAATTATAAAAACTTTATTTTATTGTTTACATTTGTCAAATTATCAATAGCAAATGTCAAAATGACATGACATGACAAACCTTAGCAATCTTTCTTTCTTGATGTTGGCAGCAACTTATAGTCTCTTTCCCACATTAGGGTTTTTATCCAAAATATTTACCTCCTAAGTTTAATGGCGTGAAAATATATAGCCTAAAGCGTGACGTAAGTGTAGGGCTTTTTATTAAAAAAAGAATTATTCAAAAATATGCTGTAATTGCTGACATCTTAGGCAACAAAGAAGTGTGTGTTTACGCTTTATTATAATAGTATAGAAAACTACTGGTTTGAAACAATACATCGTTTTTGAAACATTTTGCGTGCAAAATTTGACCAATCTTACTTTATACTAATATTATAAATGTGAAAGTTTAGATGGATGGATATATCTAGCTTTCGCCCGCGACTCCATTCGCGTGAAATAAAAATAACAAAACCAAGTAGCCTATGTGTTCTTCCAGACTATCCTCTACATCTAAGACAATCATCAAGATCCTTTCAGCAATTTAGCCTACAAACTCCAACAAATATCCATCCATCCATCCAAACTTTCGTATTTATAATATAAGTAAGATTAATAAAAACGAAAGTTATTTAATTGTCAGATCTGAATGTTATTTAATATGTTTAATCTATATTAATTGTTGTACGATTTGAATATTTCTCTGGAGTATATTTTCTTATGTTTTTTTTTTATATTCCAGTGTGGTAAACATTTTTCCACACAAATGGAGTGTATGAACCATCATCAGAAGGAGCATCCTGGAACTTCCTTCTGTCCCCCCAGCGAGAGACACATCTGTGAGATATGCGGCGCTTCCTTAGCTGTGAGTATCATTAGCCGCACTCAGAGACGTTCATTAGTCCATCGCAAGTACTCAACACAAATGACACCGAAAGTCTTTGACATTGGATAACAATTTCCGTTACCATGGCAACCTTGCTTCTTAGCGGTTATTGGTTGATTTTTTTCTTTGCGATTTTCTCCAATTTACTCATCCCTTAAGATTAATAGCGTGAAATGTAAATATATGGTGGTAATTAATGTAAATATAAGCGTGGTTTTATTAAAAAAAAAAACAGAATATTGTATTTTTAGGTTAACGGCCTGTCCCACCAAATTGTAAATTGTCTGATAACAATCCAACGTGTAAAATATGATGGTAATATCGGATTTTGTTCCCTTATCTGACAGTGACGTCATTTTAAGCTATCTGAGCCTCTATCAGCCAGTGGTGGGACAGGCCCTAAGTTTTGATATTTGTGATGTTAATGTTTTCAGCCGGGCAGTATAGCGATGCATCAAAACTTACACACGAGGGAGAAAATCTACAACTGCGAGACGTGCGGGAGACAGTTCTATTCCAGTGCTGGCTTGAAGCGACATCGTGTGGTTAGTTGAATTAGTCCAAACTTTCACATCTTACTTCTTAATTAATATTATAAATGCGAAAGTTTAGATGGATGGATGTTTGTTAGCGTTTGTAGCCTAAACGGCTGAATGGATTTTGATGAAATTTGGCATAGATGGAATAGTCTAGAACAACACATAGGCTTTTAATCCCTTGAAACTATTATTCCCGTGGCATTTTTTTTTATATTAACACAATAATTATGCAGACATTTAAAAACTATATAGACGAGGCAGTGAACAAAATTTTTTCACTGGTACTTTCTTTGAAAGGTACTATATCAATTGTCAAATTTAATGCCACCTCATATCCTTGTATTGACATGTAATAAAACATAAGCTACATCTTTTGTTATAAAATACACTAAACAATGCTAGAAAATAAAATTTAAATATTATTTCGTGACCTACCTACATTTTAATACAATATTGACATGGTTTTGTGGATCTATTAATATATAACGTTATTGAGAGTATTTGAAAAATGTTCCAAGTGTCAACTGCCTGCTCTATATATCTTTTTAAAGTCTTTGTAATTCTGCAATAGTTCAACATATTGAAATTCAACAATCGATACGGTTCTCTGAATAATATCAGCTTTCTGAAAGATATGCAGTTTTATTAGTATTTAATACTAGCTGTTCGCGTGCGGATTCATCCGCGTGAAATTATAAAAACTTTATTTTATTGTTTACATTTGTCAAATTATCAATAGCAAATGTCAAAATGACATGACATGACAAACCTTAGCAATCTTTCTTTCTTGATGTTGGCAGCAACTTATGGTCTCTTTCCCACATTAGGGTTTTTATCCAAAATATTTACCTCCTAAGTTTAATGGCGTGAAAATATATAGCCTAAAGCGTGACGTAAGTGTAGGGCTTTTTATTAAAAAAAGAATTATTCAAAAATATGCTGTAATTGCTGACATCTTAGGCAACAAAGAAGTGTGTGTTTACGCTTTATTATAATAGTATAGATTTGTAACTACTCGCACTTCTAATTGTCGAGTGGGTTTATAAAATAAAAAGTAAACCGAAACTACGCAAATCTTCGATCTGTTAGTTTATGTTTGGTTTAACAATTTCTTTAAATATGAAAATAAATATTTAAATATTATTTCGTGACCTACCTACATTTTAATACAATATTGACGTGGTTTTGTGGATCTATTAATATATAACGTTATTGAGATTATGTGAAAAATGTTCCAAGTGTCAACTGCCTGCTCTATATATCTTTTAAAGTCTTTGTAATTCTGCAATAGTTCAACATATTGAAATTCGACAATGGATACGGTTCTCTGAATAATATCAGCTTTCTGAAAGATATGCAGTTTTATTAGTATTTAATACTAGCTGTTCGCGTGCGGATTCATCCGCGTGAAATTATAAAAACTTTATTTTATTGTTTACATTTGTCAAATTATCAATAGCAAATGTCAAAATGACATGACATGACAAACCTTAGCAATCTTTCTTTCTTGATGTTGGCAGCAACTTATGGTCTCTTTCCCACATTAGGGTTTTTATCCAAAATATTTACTCCCTAAGTTTAATGGCGTGAAAATATATAGCCTAAAGCGTGACGTAAGTGTAGGGTTTTTATCCAAAATATTTACCCCCTAAGCTTAATGGCGTGAAAATATATAGCCTAAGGCATGACGTAAGTGTAGGGCTTTTTATTAAAAAAGGGTTATTCAAAAATATGCTGTAATTGCTGACATCTTAGGCAACAAAGAAGTGTGTGTTTACGCTTTATTATAATAGTATAGATTTGTAACTAATAATTATATTTCAGACCCACACTGGAGAGAAACCGTACGAGTGTCCGCTCTGTGAGAAACGTTTCACACAGAATAATAGCATGAAGTTACATTACAGAACAATACACCTGAAACAGCCGTACCCGAAACGGTAATATATTTTAAAGTCTTTGTAATTCTGCAATAGTTCAACATATTGAAATTCGACAATGGATACGGTTCTCTGAATAATATCAGCTTTCTGAAAGATATGTAGTTTTATTAGTATTTAATACTAGCTGTTCGCGTGCGGATTCATCCGCGTGAAATTATAAAAACTTTATTTTATTGTTACACGTACACGGATACAATAAAAACGCACACGTAAACAATATGAACAAAGAACACACAAAGACAAAATGGCGGGCGAGAGAGCGAACGAACGAGGTGTCAGCACAGTGTAGCAGTGCGAGGCGACTGGTTGGCCGGCCGGCGCGGCGGCGCTCTGCAGCGCGTTGAAATTATATATATAAAATGTGGAGTGTGCGTGTCTGTTTGTATGTGTAATGTTTTATGGTATATAAAATATATAAATGAAAATGTGATTGTGTGAACGTGTATGCTGTGAATGCGAGAATGTAGTATAATAAATAAATGATAAATAAATAAATGTAGTGTAATAAATAGATAGATAAATAAATATGTAAATAAGTACACTACAGGTTCTTTATAAAATAAAAAGTAAACCGAAACTACGCAATTCTTCGATCTGTTAGTTTATGTTTGGTTTATCAATTTCTTTAAATATGAAAATAAATACTCATATTAACATTACGAGCTGTCGCCCGCAAACTTCGTTAGCGTAAATTTGGACCACCCGTTACGCCATTTTGACAGCGCGGAATTTAAAAAAGTAGCCTATAATATACCTAACAGACAGACAAAAAATTTTTAAAAGCCATTTCTGGAAGCGAAATCTGGATTTTTTTTTTATATTACAGACACTCCAATTTTATTATATGTATAGATTATATGAATTTGTGGATATATATGATAGGTAGATTAGATTTCATCAATAACGAATTGCTTAGCCTTATCAGCATTAGATCATACGACAAAACCAATTTTAAATATGTGACGGAAATATCGGATTTTGGTACTCTTATCTGAAAGTGGCGTCATTTTTAAGCTATCTGAGCCACTATCCACTAGTGATGGGTATCCCTAAAACTAATTTTTGACCGAATTCCCAAAAGTAGGAGGTACTCAATTCGTCTTTATTTTTTTAAGACGCTGTTATATTAAAATGTTACAGTATTCGTCTATAAACTTCTTTGCGACTCTACAATAATATATTCCGTTCTTTTTTAATCTATGAATTAATTTCGCCCCGTTATATATATTTATTATGTACATGGTGATTCTTAACGGATCACAAGCTTTATGGAGTTAGATGACCTCAATAGCTACCCGAATAACTTAGTTACCAAAATCACCTATAATTTGACTCGTAGCCAGTTATGCGGTTACATATCTCGTCACTGGTGATAGAAGCTAGTGACGTGAAATAACGCTCACGTCTAATTATCTATTACAATTTTATTTTGTATTTTTGTATTTTTGTATTTTTGTATTTTTGTATTTTTGTATTTTTGTATTTTTGTATTTTTGTATTTTTGTATTTTTGTATTTTTGTATTTTTGTATTTTTGTATGTATTGAAATAACTCAAAAACTACTGCGCCGATTTTAAAAATTCTTTCACCATCAGAAAGGTAATTTATCTGTGAGTAACATAGGCTATATTTTATTATTACTAATGTTCAGGAACTATTAATAAACAGCGTGTTTCTGGACGCCGGCGTTAAAAACTCACTAAACTTTAACTTTTCTCGGCTTACGCTGCCTAAACCGTTAGAGGTATATAAAAATGATGTATGAAAGAATTGTAGATCTTAAAAAGTTCTACAGAAAAGTGCGCGATAGCATATATCTATCTTTAACGGTTTTCTTACAATAACCACTTTTGTGTTTACAAATTGAATTAAAAATCCAATGCTATTTGCAGCGTTCTTTTATTGGTTTCAATATTAATCCTTATCCAAATAAATGCGTTTGTTATCAGGAGAATTTAATGTAGAATAAAATTGTCCTTTACAGTATTAAAATTGGACTAATAGTTTAGAAGATATCGCGAACACAAACAATAAGGGTAACCGAAAAATCAGCTTACAAGCTACCGGACTTAGAAATTTGGAATCTTGCATCGGTAGATTTCTGTTATTACGTAGATTACTACTAAGTTAATACTTTTGGTAATAGGTTGAAAAAAAGGGCGAACATAATAGGTTATATTTGTAATATCACGCGGGCGAAGTCGCGAGCAACGGCTCGTTTAAAATAAAATTTTCTTTAACTTTGGTACCTTTTATTAATACTTCCTAACAAAATAACATTAAAAAGTATACTAACACGAAAGTTTGGATGCATGAATGGATGGATGGATGTTACTATATCTCCAGACTGTAACAGATTTCGATGAAATTTGTCACAGATAGTGTAGAGGAACACAATCTTACTAATATTATAAATGCGAAAGTTTAGATGGATGGATGGATGTTTGTTAGAGTTTATAGCCTAAACGGCTGAACGGATCTAGATGAAATTTGGCATAGATGTAGAGCATAGTCTGGAAGAACACATAGGCTACTTACTTTTGTTTTTTTTTAAATTCCAAGTTGACAGAATCGCGGGCGAAAGATAGTATACTTATAAAGTTTTTATGCGCAGACGAAGTCGAGGACAAAAATAAATAAAAAACAAATATCGTTTACATAATTTATTAAATCAACTAAGGAGCTAAATTACGTCGACGTGGTTTAGCAAATAACAATTGTATCGCATCTACGGACAATCCTTTAGTCTCCGGTAGACAGAAGTAACAGAATATAGTAGATACAAAGCAGACCACAGCAAATATGTAGAAAATAGGACCTAATCCTATCGCCGTTACTAACGGATTGAATAAAAACAGGACCACAAATCCACATAAGAGAGACCACTCCACTGATAACATCGATGCAAAACTGCGGATCTGAAATTTAAAGATCAGTTTTAGTGGCCACCAAATACCAGTTCGCGTTAGATTTGGGTAACCGCCCAGGGCAAAAGGCACGCCCCAGATTTTTTTTTTTTATAATATAAGGTGGCAAACGAGCAAGCGGCCACCTGAATCCACCGAAATGGAAAGCGACCGCTACCCATAAACATCCGAAATTGCAGATGCGTTGCCTACCCTTAATCGACGGAGGAGGAGATGCACATCAAGAGGACATTTCCCCTTCCTATGCGTCTCCTCCACCATCAAATCCACGTTGCCTTTCCATCCTATTATTATGAGAAAAAGGGCGGGAAGGAAAAGGGACTGAAGTTAGGCCTCCGGCACCTCACTCATCAAACGAAACGCGGAATTGCTCCCACTTCACGCCTGTCTTCTCCTGTGTGGTCGTGGTATTGCACCGGGCGAGCCGACACATGCGAAGATGTCAAAGCGGGCTCTACCACTGTCGAACTTCTGCCTACTTACCATGAATTATTTAAAACTTACCTCGGGTAAGAATATCTCAGCGCCCATCACAAACGGCACAGTCCCAGCCCCGCAGGAATACACCACGCCATACACGTAAATGATGCACGCGGTTAACCAATGCGGACCCCAATGTAGGTGGATCTGTGTGCCTAGTAGAATGCAACATATACCAGAGCCGAATGTCGCGTACAGCATCAGTGGCTGAAATCAATAAATTAACGTAATTACGAATGGGGCAACAACGGTCGATTACTAAGAGCTGGCACAAGTTTGACTAAACTATAGCATAACTGTTGTGCGATTGTCGATTGTTTGAACTAAATTTGATTGAACTAAAATCGAGTAGTGTGCGCACCTACAAGCTCATAGGAATCAAAGCGAGACTAAACAGTTATGCGATAGTTTAGTTTCTGGTGTGTGTACGTTTTAAACTTCGTCTAAATATGGTTACATCTTAAATGATAAAGCCACGCTTAAACTCCAAATTACATTAAAATGTTGACATCTAGTAAGACAAAATTTGTTTCAGTATACCGCTGTATTACCTTTTATTTTAAATACTAGTGTCTTAGATTGTCTGAGCAACCAAGTAACATATCTCGATTTTAATACTGCATCAGCCTTACAAATAAACGCGGTATAAAGTTAAACTTAGGAATAAACTGAGTATTGTTAAGAAGAAAATTAGTACCGCGCTGTAGAATTGGCGCAACACTAGATTATCGGCATAAACGTCACATCTCTAACTGACAGCTATCAATGTCACTAGAAGGATGGATATTCGCGCGCATCCTGAGTCCTGACGAGAAGTGTTGCTCTGAGTTTAAAGCTACAGTATCAATTAAATAAGTTGTCTAAAACTACTTACAAAAATTATTTAAAACTTACCTCGGGTAAGAATATCTCAGCGCCCATCACAAACGGCACAGTCCCAGCCCCGCAGGAATACACCACGCCATACACGTAAATGATGCAGGCGGTTAACCAATGCGGACCCCAATGTAGGTGGATCTGTGTGCCTAGTAGAATGCAACATATACCAGAGCCGAATGTCGCGTACAGCATCAGTGGCTGAAATCAATAAATTAACGTAATTACGAATGAGGCAACAACGGTCGAATACTAAGAGCTGGCACAAGTTTGACTAAACTATAGCATAACTGTTGTGCGATTGTCGATTGTTTTGCACAACTAAAATCGAGTAGTGTGCGCACCTACAATCTCATAGGAATCAAAGCGAGACTAAACAGTTATGCGATAGTTTAGTTTCAGGTGTGCGTACGTTTTAAACTTCGTCTAAATATGTCACATCTTAAATGATAAAGCCACGCTTAAACTCCAAATTACATTAAAATGTTGACATCTAGTAAGACAAAATTTGTTTCAGTATACCGCTGTATTACCTTTTATTTTAAATACTAGTGTCTTAGATTGTCTGAGCAACCAAGTAACATATCTCGATTTTAATACTGCATCAGCCTTACAAATAAACGCGGTATAAAGTTAAACTTAGGAATAAACTGAGTATTGTTAAGAAGAAAATTAGTACCGCGCTGTAGAATTGGCACAACACTAGATTATTGGCATAAACGTCACATCTCTAACTGACAGCTGTCAATGTCATTAGACGGATTGGTATATTGGCGCGCATTCCTGGCAAGTCTCGAGTGGAGTGTTAAAATTAATATAGCGAGTTAAAATTACATTAATTGTTTAAAAGTATAAACAAATATTAGTAAAACATTTAAGTTTAACTTTATACCACGATTATTTGTAAGGTTGCATAGGTTTATATAAATATCTTACCCTTCTCCCCGCCGTTTCAACAAGATACGCGGCAAAAAATCCAGCGACAACCATAACAACGGCAAAGATAACACTGCAGATTGTTGGTGACATGGTCGGTATGGCTTCCGCGAATAGTGGTTCAGCATACACTTGTACTACCATCAGGCCTTGGAAGATAGACGTCGTATACAGGACTATCAGCACAAATAACGCACGACGAGTTGACCGAGATTTCTCTGTAGAGAATAAAAAGCGTTATTACTCGCGACATCGTCCCCATGGAATTGAAAAATATAGCCTATGTTACTCAGTGAAAACGTAGCTTTTTAATGGTGAAATAATTTTTGAAATCGGCTAAGTAGTTTTTGAGTTATCGCAATACATACGAAAATATAAATCATTCCTCATTATAATATTAACTAGCTGTCCTCATGCGGCTTCATCCGCATGAAATTATGAAAATTTTATTTTATTGTTTACATTTGTCAAATTATCAATAGCAAATATCAAAATGACATGACATGACAAACCTTAGCAATCTTGCTTTCTTGATGTTGGCAGCAACTTATGGTCTCTTTCCCACATTAGGGTTTTTATGCAAAATATCTACCCCCTAAGTTAAATGGTGAGAAAATATATAGCCTTAAGCGTGACGTAAGTGTGAGGCTTTTTATTAAAAAAAAATTATTCAAAAATATACTAAAAAGTATACTTGCTTAGAAAACTCCAGATAGATTCCTTCGGTCTTTCTTTGAGGTCGGCGTTTAACTTCTCTTCCTCGGGCGTCGAAACGTCATCTGCAAAAGAAAATTGAGATATTAATAAAAATAATAATTACCAATTTAGTAAAGAATATCGCTAAAACTATTTTTATTGACAATGTTTTGTTATCACTGGCTGTTTTGTGTAAGAGTTAAGATAGAAAAAAACAAGATGCTAAAAATTCGTATTTTTTTACACCAACTTTTTTCCTCTAATTTTTTTCAAAAACTGCGCCCATGCCTGTAGAATAAAACCAAAAAACCTTTTCGTTTCTTTTTCATGTAAAAAGAACAATTTGAAATACTCGTCGAGGACGACAAGCTCTTGTAACTTTCATACAAAACATTTGAAAATTATTTTTTTCTAAGAAGACAAAAAGCAAAATTTTTAACTTTTTTCATTAAACGTTATTTACCATCTAACGCTGCGTTTAAAGTCATTCTCAACGCTTGTAGTTCCTCTTCAACAATTTTAGAGGTCACCTTCGTTCCTCTATAGAAAGCAATGGCTTGAGCTGCCTCCTGCAAGATTTAAATAATAATTTTAGTTATTGTAAACTGGATATCGCCTGCGACTCCGTTCGCGTGGTATTAAAAAAACAAAGAAGAAATAAAGTTGAATTGTTCTCAAGTCAACTACGGTTTCTGATATTTAGCATTAATTCCATTTTGTTTACAATTTGGTTATGTTTTGGTGCAGATTATGTACAGTCAGCTGCACAAATATGTACACAATTACAAAACTTTGTGTAGGCAAAAATACGTATGCACAAATTCATCCTAGTACCTACGTATGCATAGTTAAAAGTATAGGACCTGATACGTGATTTGTAAAAACCAAAGCGTTGCAAGTTTTGACCAGTAAATTATCAAGTTTGCCGTAGTTACTTTCGTAGTTAGGAATCCGTTTCTACAGAGCAACTAAATCGTATCCAACTAGGCCGGAAGCATGGAGTTTTAACCCATTTTTTTTTATTATAAGGTGGCAAACGAGTAAGCGGCCACCTGAAACCGCCGAAATGGCGTAGCGACCGCTGCCCATAGACATCCGCAATTGCAGATGCGTTGCCTACCTCTAAACGAAGGGAGGAGACGCACATAAAGAGGATATTTCCCCATGCTATGCGTCTCTACCGTCAAATCCGCTTTTCCTTCCCATCCTTACCTCTTAAGAAAAAGTGTGAAAAGGGAAAGAGACTAAAATTGCATGTCCGGTTTCTCAAATCCTTTAGGCATAAACCCATTGAGATGTCATGATAAATTCTCACTCAATAGCTAGAGGCTTCATTACCATTTGGGCATTAAAACTTTAACATTATCAATTGAAATACGAGATATAAACGGTAAAAGTTTCTATAATATATAAAGCGCCAATAGCCTAATGGTTTGGGGTACGGACTACCGATCGTGAGGTCCAGGGTTCGAATCCCGCCATTCGACTATTGTCGTGAACCATATCCTAGCACAAGCCTAGAGCTTGGTTGGAATGGTTAAAGGAAATATTAGTAAATTAACAAAATTCTACTAATATTTTTATTATAAAAAAAATATCATGCTAATGAAGGCAGGGTAACTTGTGTATAAACATTTGCAGTTGACTGTACCTCTGTCGATTGTCATTATGCCTGAACGGCGACAGTTTGACGCTCGTATTTTTCTCTTTAAAGTCTTTATTAAACAAAGATAATCACTATTATCTTTGTCAGCTTTATTTTAGGCACGCGTATTAATGTTATCATAATACTAGATAGCGTTATATTTCGTGTATGTGATTGTAAGGTAAACAGCAGTACTAAATTTGATGAATCTAGTGTCACAATGGGCATTCTTACCCAGAAAGTCATAAAAATATTTATTTCTATATACTTTCGTATAAAATCGTAACACAATAAATGTGTTTTTAAGAGTACTTTCAGTACATGTTATAATATTATATTACAATAGAAGTAAATTCCATGTTAAGAGTTTCATTTAGATTTTCTTCTTTATTTCTTAATTCTCAAACACCGAATTACGACTTTATACTTAGGACTCTATTTGAGAGCTGTTTTAAATGTCTAGACTAGATACTATAAACATCTAAAACTAATACTGGCTTTCGCCCGTGACTCTGTTCGCGTGGATTAAATAAAAAGCAAAAGTACGTAGCCTATGTGTTCTCCCAGACTGTCCTCTACATCTATGCTAAATTTCATTGGGTTCCACTCAGCAATTTAGGCTACAAACTCTAACAAGCATCTTACTTTCGCATCTAAATATACATATGATAAAATTGGAGTGTCTGTTTCTAATATCAATAAAACGAAAATCGCATTTATTTTTTTGTCTGTGTTTGTCTGTCCGCAAGCTGCGTTTCTTTCGGGTAGTCTCAGGCTAAGTCTTCGGGTAAACCGGACATTCACTAAGGGTAGCTGACATAGACGGGCATATTATAGACTACTTTTTATTTTAATATTGCGTGACAAAGTCGCGGGCAACAGCTAGTTTATAATATTAGTAAGTAAGATTTACCTTTTCACGTCCTTTACTCAATAAATAAGTAGGTGAATCCTTTAAGAACAATAGCAGTACAACTCCCAGTATAGTTATAGCCAAGCAAGCGTAGTTCATAGCGTCATAACTCATGTATCCACCCATTAGGTAAGATACCAGCATTCCTAAGCCATAGAAGACCATAGCACCGGAACACATGCTGCCTCGTATCGAGTCCTGGCAAATCTCATTGACGTAAATAGGTACAGCCAATGTCGCACAGCAACAAAATCCAGATAGGACCACTGATGTTAGGACCACTTCGACGGTGTAAAAAAAGGAAACGAGTAGCCATGATATCTGTGGACAATAATTGTTAAATAAATTATCATATTTTAATTAAAAAAATAAATCACAAAACAGTATATAACGTCGCCTCCCGCTTTTTGATCGACTTCCCAAAAGAAGGAGGTACTCAATTCGTCTGTATGTTTTTTTTATGTGTGTTACGGCATAACTCCGCCGCTAGTGGACCGATTTTGATCATTCTTTTTTTATCCGAAAGGTAATACTTGCAGGTGGGTCCCATTCTTTTATCTGTACCTATGTGTGTTTGGATTTTTAAAACTACGGAACAGATTTTGATGCAGTTTTTTTGTGCGATTGTCTATCGTCACGCAGCCGATTCAACTGTTTAGTTGCACAACTAAAAATCGAGTAGTGTGCGCACCTCCATATAAGCTCATAGGAATCAAAGCGAGACTAAATAGTTGTGCGATAGTTTAGTCAAAGGTGTTCGCGCGCTCTTAGGGTAAACTTCACATATTGAGTCTGCAGGTAGAAATTTCCCTGAGTATCTTTTGTTTGTTACGGATAAACTCAAAAACTACTTCACTGTTTTAAACATAACTTTCACCATAAAAAAAAGCTCATTTTTTTTCTTATTAAACTAGTATTTATAACTAGCCTTTGCCCGCGACTACATCTTCGTCATCATCATCATCATCATCTCCCCTGCCTTATCCTACTCCCGTAGGGTCGGCGCACCAGGTTTTCGTCCTCCAAAGCACTCTATCATCCGTCATCTCAGTCATCACTCCCTTCTTGATCATGTCACCTTTCACGCAATCCATCCATCTCTTTCTAGGTCTACCTCTACCGGTGTACCTCCACATTCATAACTAACGTCCGTCTTGTTACATGCGATTCATCCCTTCTCATAACATGCCCATACCACTCTAACCTTTTACTCCTTATTTTCTCAACCACTGGGGCTACTCTCAAACTTCCTCTAATATACTCATTTCGTATCTTATCCAATCGTGTTACCCCACACATCCATCTTAACATTCGCATTTCCGCCACATGTATTCTCCTATGTATGTAATCTTCGTGTTATTAAAAAAACAAAAGCGACTATCCTTTACATCTATGCTAAATTTCATCGAGATCCGTTCAGCACTTTAGGCTACAAACTCTAACAAACATCCATCCACACTTTCAGATTTATAATATTAGTAAGATGTAAAATTAAAATTATTACTTACAACTTGAAGCAATGAAAATATTAGACAGCAATATTTCCTGCCTATAGTATCAAGGATGTAACTGGAGAACGGCGTGCTGACCAGCGCGCTTATGGATGAAAGGCTTCCGAGGAGTGCTATTTCCGTCTCTGTCATCGGCCGGTTGAGCGTCGTATTCGCAGAAGAGAAGAGAACGAGCGTAGAAGATGGCCAGGTGTACATTATCCCCATTGACAAACAGAGATAACTCACTGAAAGAAATATTTAAGAGATCAATAAATTAAAAAAAAAAACACTAAAAATCTACAATAAGGTATCGTTTACGTAAATAAATCACTTAATTTAATCAATCTATTATTTCATTAAGTGGCTGTTGTTCGCGACTTCTCCCTCGTGAAATAAAAAATATAGCCTATGTTACTCACAGATAAATTACCTTTCTAATGGTGAAGGATTTTTTTAAATCAGCCAAGTAGTTTTTACGTGAATCAAATACATACAAGAATACAAAAATCCAAAAATACAAATATTTCCTCTTTATAATATTAGTATAGATAACTTAATAATTGAGAAGAAAAATTCTTATGGTGACTGAAATTTTATAATAGTTTATTTTTAGTTCATCCTGATTAATTCAATGATCAAATATTTCTTAATAAATATCATAAACTAGCTGTTGCTCGCGACTTCGCCCGCGTGAAATTAAAAAATATAGCCTATGTTACTCACAGATAAATTACCTTTCTAACGGTGAAAAAAATTATAAAATCGGCCCTGTAGTTTTTGAGTTATTTCAATACATACAAAAATACAAATGTTTCCTCTTTATAATATTAGTATAGATAAACGCTAATGGTCGTTTTATAAACAAGATAATCTCTATTTATCCTCTCTACGTTAAACCGTATCCAAATCGATTGTTAGTCTAAAAAAAGAATTTTCAAAATCGGTCTACCAGGGGCGGAGTTATGCCGTAACACACATAAAAAAAAAAAAAAATATATATGGACGAATTGAGTACCTCCTTCTTTTGGGAAGTCGGTCAAAAAATATTACAAAAACTTCATACCAACGCCCGTCGCTGCAACTTGATATAATATCGACATATTTATTTTAATATAACAAATATAATATAACGCAACTGTCGTCCACAGAATCCATCTGGTTATAGTAACGAAAATATAGTTTTCTTCACGTTTAACATCTTGTTTGACAAACATTGTTATACGAGGATTATGTTCGTAATCATATTTAAACAAAGACGGAAAAAAGTTATATGAAATTACATTCAAATATAGACATTTGTATGTGTGATGTACGATATGCGTTTTCACCTAACATAATTTCGGAATATTGACAACCCTATTATTGAAACACTAAGAGCGTGCGCACACCTTTGACTAAACTATCGCACAACTGTTTTCTTGCTTTGATTCCTATAAGCTTATATTGATGCGCACACTCGATTTTTTGTTGTGCAACTAAACAGTTGAATTTGCGAAACAATCGACAATCACACAACACTGCGATAGTTTAGTCATAGGTGTGCGCCTGCTTTTAGAGTTAATGTATTCAGAGATACAGGGATTTAATTGGGAATATCTGTATATGCAATTTGTTAGAAATACACAATCGTAATCTTAAAAGTTTTCGGAAGTTTCGATTTCGGCCGAAACAGAGAGCAAGTCCGAAAGTTTAGTTTCGGTTTCGGCTGAAAAACCATTTACGGCCATACACCAGAAATTACAGAAGAATAGTTTCCTCATAGTGCTTATCATGAAAATTCATGAGAACGTTTATCATCGAAAATGTTTATTGTATACATTTATGGATGTACCGGTCATAAAATACACGAACAATTCTCACAGACATTTTCTCGATGACGTTACGAATACGTTCTCACAACTAATATTCGTAATAACCTCAAATGTCAGAGTAGTTGAATACACGTAAGGTGACAGTCAATCGGATTTACGGTTATTATTAATTTATTTATTATTAATAGTAGTAAATTAATAGGTTTATTGCAATAGTAAATAGACTCCTTTCAGCTTGTCACCAACTATTTAACTACATAATATTGTATTTAATCAAAACTTTGTGTTACAAAAGAAATAAGTATAGTAAGTTTTTTAATAACAATACTATTAAATTTAAAAAAAACTCCGTAATTTTACTGACACATCCAAATAATAAAAATAGGGCAATAGGGGTTGTTAAAAAAGACATCTAAAATCATAACAGTTGTCTTGCGCATGGAAATTCCGCAAATATCTTTATGGCAGTATTCTCCGCAGTTTTGTGTAGTTTCAGATTAATTCCTCATCTTATCAAAGTTGTCGTTACACTAAGGCAGGGGTGGCGAACCATTGGCACGCGTATAATGCCACGTGCTATAATATTTTAGGCAAGGCAGTGAAAACTCAGCATGTGGTTGAGATGCGTATGTTAAGATAGATGTGTGGTGTGACAAGAATGGATAAAGTTAAGAATGTGTATATTAGAGGAAGTTTAAAAGTAGCGCCAGTGGTGGAGAAATTGAGAAGCAAAAGGTTAGTGTGGTATGGACATGTTATGCGACGAGATGATGGGGACACAAACCAGAAAGTGTTAATTGAATGTGGATGGCTAAAAAGGTAGAAGAAGACCGAAGAAAGAATGGATGGATTGTGTGAAAGAGGATATGCTTAAGAAGGGAGTGGATTCAGATATGACGGCTGATAGAGATGTATGGAAGAGCAGCACATAGTGTGCCGACCGTAAGGGATAAGGGCAAGTTGATGATGATGATGAGTGAACACTAAATTCATTCGGTATAACGATTAAATATTACGATAAGATGTTATATGAAGAACGCGAATTTAACGCAAAAAATCGAAATAATTTTATGACACCTCATGATTAAATGACAAGTTACGTTAAGGTTTGCCACCCCTGCACTAAGGTATGCTTTTCTTTGTTTAAAGCGCTATTTAACATGTTTATAAGAAACTGTCTTATGTTCGCGCGGAATAACAAAAACTTAGTATCCCGTGTTCTTCCAGACTATGTTCTATATCTGTGCAAATAGCAAGAAGCCGTTCTGAAAACACCTTTGTAATATCCATCCATCTAAACTTTCGCATTTATAATCAGAAGTAAGATTAATTAAATAGAGATTTAGAGCGGGCGCACACCTTTGACTAAACTATTCGTACAACTGTTGTGCGATTGTCGATTGTTTCGCAACCAATTCAACTGTTTTGCACAACTAAAAATCGAGTAGTGTGCGCATTTAAGCTCATAGGAATCAAAGCGAGACTAAACAGTTGTGCGATAATTTAGTTTCAGGTGTGCACACGTTCTTACATTGTCCATTTTACTATTAACTGTACTTTAAAAAATTACTAGTAATTTAAAATACTAATAAGTTAAACTTAATACCATTTTAGACTAGAATACACTTTTAATAATTTAATAATGCCTTTCATAAATACACATATAATTAGAAAATAGTATAAAACGTTTAAACTGGAGTACTTAATCTTAATTTAAGTGTTCTCTAGGTTGAGCCCTATTACCAGTGATAGCGAAGCGAAGTAAAAGCGAAACTACGATGTTATAAGATAAAGCGCCAATGGCGTAATGGCTAAGACCGACTCCGAACAATGTGATCTTGGGTCCTTTATCCGAACTAACAAGAGTCGAATATATTTCTCGTATTCTTAATCAATTATTTTTTATTTTTTTTTAAACGTGAATAGAAAAGTATATCATGGCTGTGTTAAATCAAGCAATTTCTACTGCTATTGGTAAGTTGTGTTTAAAATATTTTTGCAAATTAAATACGGATTTAGCAAATTAGGAGGGTTTTTGAATGTTTAAAGGGATGGATGTGTTGGAAAGAGGATAGCTAAGAAGGGAGTGGATTCAGAGAGGCCGGCTGATAGAGATGTGTGGAAGAGCAAGGGCAAGTTGATGATGATTGATGCGGTGAACACTAAATTCATTCGGTATAACGATTAACGATACGATAAGATATTATATGAAGAACGCGAATTTAACGCAAAAAATCGAAATAATTTTATGACACCTCGATAAATGACAAGTTACGTAAAGGTTTGCCACCCCTGCACTAAGGTATGCTTTTCTTTGTTTAAAGCGCTATTTAACATGTTTATAAGAAACTGTCTTATGTTCGCGCGGAATAACAAAAACTTAGTATCCCGTGTTCTTCCAGACTATGTTCTATATCTGTGCAAATAGCAAGAAGCCGTTCTGAAAACACCTTTGTAATATCCATCCATCTAAACTTTCGCATTTATAATCAGAAGTAAGATTAATTAAATAGAGATTTAGAGCGGGCGCACACCTTTGACTAAACTATTCGTACAACTGTTGTGCGATTGTCGATTGTTTCGAAGCCAATTCAACTGTTTTGCACAACTAAAAATCAAGTAGTGAGCCCATATAAGCTCATAGGAATCAAAGCGAGACTAAACAGTTGTGCGATAGTTTAGTCAACGGTGTGCACGCTCTAAACAGAATTCTTGAGCGAGAAAAATAATTTATAATATACAATATTTGATTTGGCACGCCAAACCATTAATAGTGTTCTGCTGGACGTGCCAAGTCAAAAGTATCATGTTTAACCAATTATTGCCTAGTATGCCCATAGTTAACGTTTTATTCTAGTAAGTTACCTCTGTGCGATGCTTGGTGTGATGTACACATGGCCTTCATCTACTCTGGTTCTGTTCTCTTCTGCGAACACAACCCTGGACCGTCCTATGACAGAAACTGAAGTGGCACTCTTGGGCAGTTTATCTTCTATCAGCGCGTTAATAAGTACACCATTTTCTGGCTATCTTCTTGATACTTTAGGAAGAAAATATTCTTGTATGCTGTTCGCGTTATCGCAAGTGGTAAGTTACCCTTTATGACTTTGTAACAGTTTGTCGCAAAAATGATGTCATAAATGTTTTTTATCTGTACGAGTACAATTCTAAGATTATTTACATGTAGATATTATTACATTGTATATGCGTTAAGATTAAATATCTTTAGTTTTATTATAATTAGCGTTCTACAATGCGTCTGTTTGTTCTTGTTAATATAGATTAACTCACAATAGAGGTAGAAAATCAAAATAATTACACGTCTATTGAGTTTCTAATTATGCGCACAAACCCACGTGATCCAAACCGAATGAGTTTTTGTTGAAATATATTGTCTAAAACTACCTTACAAAAACAAACAAAACAAGGATAGATGGAAAAAAGATTACCTAGATTTTGACGAGTGCACACACCTTTGACTAAACTATCGCACAACTGTTTAGTCTCGCTTTGATTCCTATGAGCTTATATGGAGGTGCGGACTAATCGATTAGTTGTGCAAAACAATCGAATTGGCTGCAAAACAATCGACAATCGACAGTTGTACGATAGTTTTATCAAATTCGTTCTCATGTTATTTAAATACGAACAGCTTGTATAATTCAAGCATCAGAATAATCAAAGCGCCAATAGCCTAATGGTTTGGGGTACGAACTATTGATCTTGCGGTCGAGGGTTCGAATCCCGCCCTTCGACTATTGTCGTGAACCATTTCCTAGCACAAGCCTAGAGCTTAGTTGGAATGGTTAAAGGAAATATTAGTAAATTAACAAAAATTTACTAATATTTTACATTAAAAAAAACTTTTACAAACCATTTTAATTAAACCGGCGCCGACTTACGGGAGTAGGATAAGAAGAAAGATGAATCCATTTTAATTAAATCCATTTTCCACAGCTAGCGTGGGTAACCGTATCCATCTGTTACAACGTTGTAGCTATCCTCACAGCGATATTCATCTCCGGGTTTAGTGGCTGTATGATGTTAGTGGTACCCATTTACGTCAGCGAGATCTGTCAAGAATCCATCCGAGGTACTATGACGTCAGGAGTCATGGTGTTTTATGGATTGGGTATGCTCGCATCATATCTGATGGGTGGATATTTGACTTATGAAGCGATGATCTACGCGTGCCTGTCCATGAGTGTACTTGGTGTTATATTGTTGGTACTCTTGAAGGAATCTCCTATACATCTTATGAGGAAAGGATTAGAAAAGGTTAGTTGTTTTATGTAATTACTAGCTTTCGCCCGCGACTCCGTCCACGTGGAATTAAAAAAAACTAAGTAGCCTATGTGTTCTTCCAGACCATACTCTACCTCTATGCCAAATTTGTTTGAGATCCGTTCAGCCGTTTAGGCTACAAACTCTAACAAACATCCATCCATCTGACCTTTCGCATTTATAATATTAGTAAGAAGTGTAACAGTTTAAAAAATAATTTGTAACGATCACAGAATGTTAGAACTCCGATTGTTTATTGTTTTTAATCTGTCTAGTATTTAATAGCAAATCGAGGAATTAATTAATTACAATATACAGGATGATTTTTTTTCCAATTTAAATAATGAAATATAGATATCTAGTCGTAATGTTTTAGTGTTTTTGTTTGAGTGTGTGTAAACTGCAATACTATATAAATTTGTCTAACTGTATACAGGATGCTGCGAAAGTGATCGCTTACTACAGAGGTGCTAAAGTGACGTCGAAAATTGTCGAAGAAGAGATTCAAATGATACGTAGAGCTATGAATCCTGATCTTGATGGTATGAATAATTATAATATCTTACTAATATTATAAACTAGCTTTCGCCTGTGACTCCGTCCGCGTGGAATTAAAAAATATGAGTAGCCTATGTTCTTCCAGACAATCTTCTACATCTATACCAAATTTCATCCAGATCCCTTCAGCCGTTTAGGCTACAAACTCTAACAAACATCCATCCATCTAAACTTTCACATTTTACTAATATTATAAATGCGAAAGTTTGGATGGATGGATGTTTGTTAGTGTACCGTCATAGATGTAAAGCATAATCTGGAAGAACACATAGGCTACTTGCTTTTGTTTATTTTTAATTCCACGCATTACATATACCATAAGTTCGATGTTATAAAGCGTTGAATGTTTTTTTTTTGCAGATTTGACACCAGAGGTTGAAAAACTACAGCCAGAATTGAAAGACAAACCCAAGATGTCGGCTTGGAAATTCTTTAGTATGTCGTAATTTTATGTTTACATTATAGAATAGAAAATATATACAATTATTTTCAATCATAACTCCATGTTAGCATACCAAGTCATTTTATAGACAAGTCCTTTATAGTTGCGATTGAATCTTTAAATAATGCTAGTTTTTTTTACTATAAAATAAGAAAAATCAAACAATGTTTAGAGCGGGCGCATATCATTGACTAAACTATTGCACAAAAGTAGTGCGATTGTCGTTTGTTTCGCAGCCCATTCAACGGTTTAGTTGCACAACTATCGAGTAGTGTGCTCCATACAAGCTCATAGGAATCAAAGCGAGACTAAACAGTTGTGCGATTTTAAAGGTGTGCGCTCTTAAAGTACATTCGAAACTGAACATCATCTTGCTTTAAAAGTCCTGCTACTTGTAAATACATCGTTCTTTCCACAGAGAAGTCTCGTTCATCCCGTCGAGCACTAATGGTAGCCTTAGTGTTGTACACAGCAGCTATCTTCCAAGGTCTGATGGTGGTACAGGTTTACGCTGAGCCTCTGTTTGCGGAGGCAGTGCCTACAATGTCTCCCACTATATGCAGTGTTATATCCGCCATTTTGACAGTTGTGTCTGGCTTTATTGCTGCCTTCATGATGGAATGGGCTGGGCGAAGGGTACGTATATTTTTAGACCCTTTTCCACTACGATTTTCATTTGTTGCTAGTTTTATAACCATTTTTATGTACCATTCCCACTGGTACGCGTGTGGGTTTTTATCGAGATGAAAAACTTTTATGTTAGTTCAATTTGTTTAACTAACTTTTTAACTGGCGATGACATTTTTGAAAGACTGAAAGATATGAGAACAGAAGGAGATTTTTTCACAATTCTTGGTATACGTTGTTTCTTTGAGATTTATACGCCACCATGTTTATTATGAAGACATTAAATAAAGTTGTGAATACACATATTAAAAGAGAAATGCAAAATAAAAAGATTTATGTAAAAAAAATTGATCTCTGGTGTCATTTCGCGTGCAGGGTCTTAGGGCAGGGCATGGTCGCCCAGAGCGTTGAACAGAAAGGATCACAGGTCTACGAATTAAAGATCCACATATCCATTTACCCCCTAAAACTGCTAAAAAATTTGCGCTGTAGAAATGCCACCCTAGGGCGTTAAACCTGTGCAGGCGGGGTCGCGGATGTAAGCAATAGCGTGCCCGTGGCCCCGACCTAATGCGTTGGAGGAACCGAGGGGTTTAGTGGGTATGCCTCGCAGAGGAGAATCCCACATAACTGCCCCCCCACCCGGGGACGTCAGTATGCATAAAGCATTCCCCTCGGGAAAAAAGGGCGTTAAACCTGTACTGTTCGGGAAATTTGAATGTCACAAATGAATGTATTGAATTTTTATTTCCAGTATCTTATGATCTACGCATCATTAGGCGCATGTGTGAGCTGCGTGGTACTTGGCACTCAGATACATTTGCATTGGGGCCCGCATTGGATCACCGCGATGTTTATGTACCTTTTCGTCATCATGTACACTTGTGGAGCCGGCACTGTACCTTTTGTATTAGTCGCTGAGATATTCCTACCTGAGGTTAGAGTTTTATAGATTAGCTTTTTAAGTTGATGTCCCATTATAGACTTAGTTAAAGAAGTTTAAAAGAAGCGCGTTTGATGGAGAAATTGAGAAGTAAAAGGTTAGAGCGGGCGCACATCTTCGACTAAACAATCGCACAACTGTTGTACGATTGTCGATTATTTCGCAGCCCACTCAACTGTTTAGTTGCACAACTAAAAATCGAGTAGTGTGCGCACCTCCATATAAGCTTATAGGAATCAATGCGATACTAAACAGTTGTGCGACAGTTTAGTGAAAGATCTGCACGTGCTCTTAGCGAGATATCGACATTTGTGGTGAGATGATGAGGACATGTAAAAAGTACTAAGATCGAAAGTGGATGGCTACAAAGGTATGTAGATGAAGACCGAAGAAAGTATGTATTGTGTGCAAGAGGATATGCTTAAGGGAGTGAATGCAGATATGACGGCTGATAGAGATGTATGGAAGAGCAGCACATACTGTGTGGACCCTTTGTCGAGTCTAAAGAAAGACATGTGACATTTAAAGGTGGTATTGAATAAAAAAAGATTAATTTACTATATCTGTTAATCATATCATACTAATATTATAAATGCGAAAGTTTAGATGGATGAATGGATGGATGTTTGTTAGAGTTTGTAGCCTAAACAGTTGAACGGATCTCGATGAAATTTGGTACAGATGTAGAGAATAGTCTGGAAGAATATATAGACTACTAACTTTTGTTTTTGTTAATTCTACGCAGACGAAGTCGCGGGCGAAAGCTAGTGACTAAATATTGCCTTTCTTCTTTTAACTTATTTTTTTTTTATATTTCAGATCCGAAGTATAGCGTCAATGATCGCAGTGGAATGGTGCCTTATTTGCAGTTTTGTAGTCCTCTTCGTGTTCAATCCTTTAGTGACTGCTATAGGCTTAGGCCCCGTGTTTTACTTCTTTGCGACCGTCTGCTTACTCTCTGCTGTGTTTTCCTACTTCTTTGTCCCGGAAACTAAAGGATTAACGGTCGATGTTATACAAAATCTATTTGTTGGCCCTAGAAAATGATAATTATGTTAAAATGTACGTAATCGTGAGTTCACACTACACACGTAGTTTTTATGCGTTTTATAGCTTAATACTGAAACGAAAAACACTTTGGTTTGTAAACGTCGATTTTCAGGACGTCAAAGTTTTAATGGATTTTAAATGTGGCCTTTCAGTATTTGGCAGTTGTGCAAAGCGTTGGTTTCCATTGTATAAGCCCCGTCATACTCTACCTGTCTAAACAATTAAACCTTTATAAGGCTGTTAACAGAAACGTTTGTACAAATTTAAATACTAATATTTTCTAAAATAAATCCATCGACAATAAATGACATTATCAGCTAGTGACTGGATTTCATTTCTCATTATTTAGCATACAAGTGATGTGACAGTTTTTTTAAGTGTACCTGATTTTATAAAATGCTGATTCTAAATAAATGCGATAATTATATTTGTTTATATTTTTTTTACTGTTACCTTATTATTTTTATTGTCATATTTCTTTGGGCAAGAGGCTAAAAAAAAATTAAAAAAAACATACAGACAAATTGCGTACCTCCTTCTTTTGGGAAGTCGGTCAAAAATGGGGTTTGATGGCACAAAATCTTTGCCGAGTCAAATGTATTATGAGTAAAGTTACTATATAAGTAGAAGTAGTAATAATGGGTGTCTCTATGGGGGAGGGGAAGTTTATCATCGGCCAGCAACTCACATGGTATGGCAGATCAACAAGCAATAATTATTTAATATAAAATTTTCTTTACAAGTTGTAAATATTTAAATTTTATTTTTACTGTACAGATTGGAATAGGGATGGGATATAGGAAAATAGTTATAACAAAAAAATATATCTGTCTTTCTTTATTTATTATTTAATATTTGGGATAACATGCTAATAATTACAGTAGTCATTTATATAAAAAAAAGTAATTAAACTACAATAAATGTTAGTAAACAAAATTCTTTCATTCTGAAATCATCATCATCATCATCTCCTTATCCTACTCACGTAGGGTCGGCGCAACAGGTTTTTGTCCTCCACATAACTCTATCATACATCATCTCAGTCATCACTCCCTTTTTGATCATGTCACCTTTTACACAATCCATCCATCTCTTTCTAGGTCTACCTCTACCGATGTACCCTTCCACACTCATAACTAACATTCTCCTTGTTACATGCGATTCATCCTCCTCATAACATGCCCATACCATGCTAACCTTTTACTCCTTACCTTCTCTACTATGGGGGCTACTCTCAAACTTCCTCTAATATACTCATTTCGTATCTTTCCGATTTCTTTCTTCTGAAAATAATCAATAAAAAAAAATATAGCTTAAGAAGTTTGCTTAAAATAAACATACAAAAATGTGATGTAAAAGATTTTACACAATTATAAAAAATATATTTTCTATGAAAATAAATGTCAAATCTTCACTTTATTAGAATGTAAATACTTAACCAAAAGTAATAATAAAATTAAAAAAGACGAGTTACAAGCTTAATTTTTTACCGTTTTTACAATATGTCAATATATCTTATTATCTAACAATCATTAGTTTACTTTGTCTAATATTTTTCAAAAAAAGTTGTTACCTCTTCCTTTAATTTTCTTAATTTTGGTTAAAAAGTATGGATAAACAAACACACGAAAATTTTTATTTCAACATTTTGAACAAAAAAAAATCAATATCACACGATAAATCACTTCTTAAACATCTATAAATAATTCTTATTAAATACAAACAATATAGATTTTCTCTTGTAAATAAAAACACGAAAAAAAATCAAAGCTCCAATCTAGCATTAGGAAATCACTAGTACAGTTTTTTTACCTATAAAATAATTTTTAAAATTAGTTTATATAAAACAGTCAAATAAAAATTTTCTCAGCATAATTTCCAGTCATTATCTCTTAAAGTCAAAAACTTACTAACAAATAATATAAAGTATATAATATCAATATCTGTTTAAAGGTTTCACACTACTTAGTAGTTTAGCATTTTTATTAGCCCAGGGCAAAAAATTACTTTTTGTAGCAATAACACATTCCAATAATAAAATACAATCAACTTCTGCCCTATGTGTATTAATAGGTTCTTTTTGTAATAACCTTCTATACAAATTTGATAAAGTATAACTTATTTTTTCTTTGGCTGTATGCCCTTTGTTGCTTTTGCTTTTCCCACCCGATGTGATCTCATCCTCTTCACATGACATACTGGCCATTGACAGTGACATTTCATCAATTTCCCTCCATTCTTCATAACTAATATTTAATTCTGGCCATTCATCTTCATCATCTGTCATAATACTTTCAATTGTCCTCTTTGGTGAACTTACACTAAGAGGTTTATTTTTTTCTATATAATTGTTTATGGTTTTATTTTTTTTATCCAACTGTCTAAATCCAGTAATAGAATCAACACAGAGAAGGTCTCGAGGGAATTCAGCCTTTGCATCTTTATATTCTGCGGTAAGGATTTTAAAATCAAACCGGTTACCATTATGAGCAACTAAACATACAGGTTTAGGTAATTCTTCTAAAAATGAATTGAGAGTTTGAACTCTTTCTTTAAATAGTGGCTGTTTTGTTAACAATGTCTCTGATAATCCAGTCATATTTGCTGCTCCTATACTTATATCTCTTTCAGGGTTAAAAAATAATGATAACTTATTTACCAATGGTATTTCACCTACCGGCGTTAGCTCGATGTCTTTCGCTGAAACCGCTAAGAAAGTTAATTCAATGATTTTAGTTTGGTTTCTCTCCTCTTGGGGTAAACCTGTTGTTTCTATGTCGAAGAATACGAAAGTTGATATATCCATTTTTCTTAATAATAAATCAACTTGGACTTATGATGTAACGGTGTCCTGGTGATGGACGGTAGTAGAATGGATCGTCGCACTGCACAAATTACATGAATTATTATGTTTATAGCTGTATTTGATGCAATGAATACATGCACCATGAAATTAAAACTTTGAACGAATTATCATTTTATTTTATTGAGAAAATGATTAAAGATTGACAAGATGTAGACAAAATTATGAAAAAAACAAACAACCCAAAACAACCCAAAATGACTCACCGTCAAAATGTCAAGTGTCAGGTTGACATTTAGGCGTTCCGTTTCAAGGTTTTAGATTTAACCTTAAAATACATTAAATTATTTTAACTTTGATATATTAGAAGTTTCATGAAATACTTTTACTTACTTATGTTAAGTATAATTTTTACATGTTTAAAATACAAACTGTTAACGTTTTAATGTAAAATACAGAAAACAGTAGGGGTTTGCTGATTTCGCACAATATACAAATCCATTCTTTAACTCTGCTTACCCCTAAAGTTTACGTCGATAGTTATTATGTTCAAAATGGCCACACTTAATGCACTTAACTATATATTTTCATTTCAGTCACCTGTATAGTGTCTCGTTTGTGTCGTCACAAAGTATTTTAAAAGAAAATTATTTTTTTTCGCACAATCTCTTGTGTTGTAAAATTGTGGTTTTTACGTCAATAATTCTAACAGCCGTTTAGACGTCAGCGCTTGTCTAAATTCTTATCAGCTTTGATAAAATAAGTTCAACAAGATTTTTTTGATAATCCGTAAAAGCCTTAAATACACAAGAAGTAGTTGCTTTTGTATTACCTAAAGCTAAATAAAGTTGTATTTCCTAGTATGATTGGAAGTATTTTTTTTATATTATACTTAGATGCGTTGAAGAAAAAATATGGGCAAAATTTGCTCGATATTACATCTGACATTTAAATCACCATATTAAAAGGTCTACTTTCAGGATTAAATTACAAATAATAAAGTAGATAGTACAATTAGAGCGTTTTTCAACACTTTTTTTTCGAATATCTACTCTTCACATTTAACAATTAAAAAACGGGTTTCTGACCTGGAAACCTACGTTTATTTATTACTAGCTTTCGCCCGCGACTCTGTCCGCGTGGAATTAAAAAAAAAAAACAAAATTGAGTAGCCTATGTGTTCTTCCAGACTATCCTCTAGATCTGTATCAAATTTCATCGAAATCCGTTCAGCCGTTTAAGCTACAAACTCTAACAAACATCCATCCATCCATCCATCTAAACTTTCACATTTATAATATTAGTTTATAATATTAGTAAGATTAAAATGCAGTGAAGAAAAAACTGAAATCTGTAAGTACATCTCCACTCTAGCTAATTTAAAAAGTGTGCCTAAAAGTGTGTAGGAACCCTAAAAAAGTTGTTTGTTTACGCATTAAAAGTAATCCACTAAACAAAATAAATCAACGCACTAAAGTTTTGTCGTAATAATCTTTTGTTTGTCGAGTATTTGTTGTTCCCATATCAGCGGATAGATAAACCAGGAGTCTAACTTGAGATTCAGTTTAGTCAGTGTGTTGTGAGGAGTGAGGGTTGTCCAAAATGTCCGTACTAAGTCAGATAGGATGTAGTATTGTGGGTGAGTTTACAAAGCCTCAAACTGAAATCGACCATAAAGCACGACAATAAGTATTAATTTAGATTGTTTTCAACTAACAATAAGGAGTATTTTACCATCATAGATAGACCTTAACACGCTCACCGCGTAACAGGCCGATATCGGCCTGCCGCACTTAAGCTGATGCGGAGAAAACTATGTCCCCTTCGTTAGTGCGAAACGATTATCTCATATCACATTACATAAAATGTATACATTATGTTCCCACAAAGTTATAGCCATTTAATCTATTCTAGTGCTAATAATGATAATAATCGAAATTTCATTGGGGGCGCATTTTGGCCCGCCGCCGTACCAGATGAAGAATTATGATTTTACTTGACGCAGTAAACGTGTTAAAGAGAACAGGTGTTAACTTTTAAGCCATTAGAATCGAAACAAATTAACTGCTGGCGTCAGCCGTTAAATGTTCAAACTACCCCTAAACCCTCATTCGCACGGCCGCTTTTTACGCTCACTCTCATACGAACGATTTTAAATCCTGTTTCATTCGCGTAACGCTCAAAATGTCTCATTGCGCGATAAAAAAGCTTTTATATCGGGTTTAAAAAGCACTGCTGTAAGCTTTTAAAGCGCACTAAAGCATTTTTAAGTATCAAGTGTCCAAGAAAGCTGTTAGTTATAATAATACACATTTGTATCATAAAAGCCACTTTTCACTCATATCTATACTAATATTATAGAGAGGAAAGATTTGTATTTTTGTATGTATTGAAAGAACTCAAAAACTACTGGGCTGATTTCAAAAATTCTTTCACGATTAAAAAGTTACGTTATCAGTAAGTAACATAGGCTTTTTATTATTATTTCACGAAGACGAAGTCGCAAGCAACAGTAAGGACCTGTCCCACCAAATTGTAAATTGTGTGATAACAATCCAACTTATTAATATGAGATGGAAATATCGGATTTTGTTCCCTTATCTTACAGTGACGTCATTTTTAAGCTAAGTCTCTATAAGCCAGTGGTGGGACAGGCCCTAAGTCTAGTACAGTTTATGTCTAGTCTAGTATAAGGTTGAGGGCAGTGCTTTGGTCGAAATTGCCAACTACGTCACAGTAAATTGCAAAATACCCACTTATATCAAAACGCAAGTACAGTTTGATTGTTCAAGTCTAGATTATCTTAATTAATGTGTTTATTTTCAGTATGCTACATGTGTCTTAGCATGGGGTTAATGTACGCCTGGCCGTCATGTACTTTGAAGTTATTCTCCTCAAACAATACCACCCTCAACCGACCGATGACGGAAACTGAACTGGCGTTGTTTGGTAGCCTTTCCTCTATTGGTGCACTGATTGGCACACCTCTATCAGGATTCCTACTTGATACCTTCGGTAGGAAATACAGCTGTATTCTGTTCTCTCTGCCGCAAGTGGTGAGTAAAGTTTACTTGTTCTACGGAAGAGATTTCATGTAAATTTAGTTGGGAATACACACAACTTCGAAACGGTTTAAACTTTCTAGTATTTTTATCGAAGTTTTTAAGTTTTGTGTATCGTTTGTTCTATAAATTCCGTTTCAAACTCAATGCATAAATGCAATCACCTCATATTTGAGTAATCGTGCTAAGAACTGGAGAACTCATTTTATTCAACTTCACAGAAGACACGCATCATGTAGAAGCAATTTGGGTTTATTAAGGGAAGGGATAGGAAGGGGACGTGAATAACGTTGATAACGGGATGTATAAGTAAAGGAAAATCCTCTTTCTGTTCGTCCACTCTACTGCCTTTTATATGTAGGCAACACATCTGCAAATGCGGATATCTATGGGCACAGATGGCTTCGATATTTTGGTCAATTATTGTGGCATTTGCCACTTTATACCATAAAAACAATGTAAACCTGTAAATAGTAAAAGCATTATTGTCCTTCATAACAATTACATAAAATTGAACAGAGACAGACTTACCACCCTTAGAAGACAAAATTAATGATTTACTACTTTGATAACTTGTAATTATCCTTCAGTTGTTTATTTGTTTTATTATTTTTGTAAGTTAGCTGTAAGTTATTCATGAATAAATAAAATAAAATAAAAAGTATAGAAGATCGATATAGATCAAGTTTTATTTTCCAGATCTCATGGAGTATTGTGACAGTAAGTTCGAGTGTAGAATTAATATTGGCAGCCATGTTTCTGTCAGGTATCGGTGGATGTGCGTTACTAATAGTACCTGTGTACGTCAGTGAGATCTGCCAGGAGTCTATCAGGGGAATGATGACGTCAGGGGCGATGATATTCTATGGCTTAGGTTTACTTCTGTCGTATTTGTTGGGAGGCTGCCTGGATTATAAGACGATGAATTATGTATGTCTTTTACTGGCTGTTGTCGGAGTGTTAGCTCTCTGGCCGCTTTGGGAGACTCCGATACATCTAATGAAGAAGGGAATGGAAGAGGTAAAGATATTTTTTTCGTATATTGCATACATTAAGGGCGTCGCACAGTGTTTCGCGTTGTATGGGGAGCTTAGCCATAATTATTTATGAATATTTTTTAACAAATTCAGAGATATTTAATTTCTTTTCATAAAAATATGTATAAATTAGTCACTGAATTATTGTATTAACAAAAATATAAAAATTATGTACATACGCTAATCAATAAAAATGCACTTTTACGGTTTTTAGGCTACATTAGTATGGGCGCCGGAAAAGGACACGAAAAATTTAAATGACATCTAAAAGAACACATCCTCAGCTACATTTCTGTAGTACATACTATGGGGTAGAAATGCACAGAAAAAAAATTACAATGCTTGCAAAAGGGTATTTGTAAAATCATATGAAAATCAACGGTTTTTGGGCTATGTTAGTATGGGCGGCCGGAAAAGGACACGCAAAATTTAAATGACGTCCAGAAGAACACATCCTCAGCTACATTTCTGTAGTACATACTAGGGGGTAGAAATGCACAGAAAAAAAATTACAATGCTTGCAAAAGGGTATTTGTAAAATCATATGAAAATCAACGGTTTTTGGGCTATGTTAGTATGGGCGCCGGAAAAGGACACGCAAAATTTAAATGACGTCCAGAAGAACACATCCTCAGCTACATTTCTGTAGTACATACTAGGGGGTAGAAATGCACAGAAAAAAAATTACAATGCTTGCAAAAGGGTATTTGTAAAATCATATGAAAATCAACGGTTTTTGGGCTATGTTAGTATGGGCGCCGGAAAAGGACACGCAAAATTTAAATGACGTCCAGAAGAACACATCCTCAGCTACATTTCTGTAGTACATACTAGGGGGTAGAAATGCACAGAAAAAAAATTACAATGCTTGCAAAAGGGTATTTGTAAAATCATATGAAAATCAACGGTTTTTGGGCTATGTTAGTATGGGCGCCGGAAAAGGACACGCAAAATTTAAATGACGTCCAGAAGAACACATCCTCAGCTACATTTCTGTAGTACATACTAGGGGGTAGAAATGCACAGAAAAAAAATTACAATGCTTGCAAAAGGGTATTTGTAAAATCATATGAAAATCAACGGTTTTTGGGCTATGTTAGTATGGGCGCCGGAAAAGGACACGCAAAATTTAAATGACGTCCAGAAGAACACATCCTCAACTACATTTCTGTAGTACATACTAGGGGGTAGAAATGCACAGAAAACAAATTAAAATGCTTGCAAGATCTAAATGAGCACCTACGGTTTTTTGGCTAAGTCAGTATGGGCGCCGGAAAAAGGCGGAACATTTTTCAATGGAATCCAGAAGAACACATTCTAAGCTATATTTCGGTAGTAGATACTATGGGGTAGAAATACGTAGAACATAAACTAAAATGCTTGTTTACAACAAGATTGTGCCAAGGCTTCATCACAAGTTTCGATACTCTGTGAAAACGTAACACATACACAAAAACACATAATTTTTGGATCTAAATATAATACATGTCATGACGAAATAATATCTATCAAGATTTACCGCACAATTAACTTTTTTAGTGGAATAACACTCTGTTTAAAGTTATCATATTTTCTCGACCAAACCGATGTCCAATAAATGACTAGTTTTACTACGACTATTATGACTAAACGATACAAAGAATATATTTCTTACTTACAAATCTAAATGTGCTATATATCGAGCTATCTTTTGATATTTTAAAAGTTTACAATACTTCAATTTATATTTTGGCATTTTGGCCAACCTCTCCGTACAACGCGAAACACTGTGCGTCGCCAGACAATGATCTACGCCACTTCTAAAGGAGGAAGGGGTTTTTTTTTATGAACTTTTTAATGGAAAAACTATCAAGTAGTCTTTGAGTTATGTCTCTGTCTTCGCATTATTTAAATTCTCTAGGGACGGTGGGGGGTAATTTCCACCCCTAGCTTTCCCTTGGCGACGCCCAATATATGAATGTACACTTCTCTATTCAAAAAAATGTAATAATATTATTTTAAATATGGTGGAGGGAAATATTGGGTAATGATGACGTCATATGTCATGAACGTGTAAACACCGCGTTGTCAGGTGGAAGGACGTTTGTGAAGTATTTTCGTTGATTTGTTATTGGAAAACTATTCAATTATCAAGAACAAATATATTGTATTTTCTAGTAATGTGAATGAACAAATATTTTGATGACTAATAAAGCCACGTGCAATATTATTATAGGTTGGGGTATAATAAACCTATTGATTAAGAGTTTCCACAATCGAAACATTTGTTTAAAAACAATGTCATCCTTTACACAGATAACAATAAATATACCAGTGTTAAGATTATTTTAATAATTCCAGGAAGCAGCGAAAGCTGTTGCCTTTTATAGAAGAGTGAAGGAAACCTCTAAAGAAGTAGCTCAAGAGATAAATAACATGAAAAGGGCTCTCAATCCGGAACTTGATGGTATGTTGAACAAGTCAAAGGTCAAACACAGTTTCAGAGAAAACAGCAAGCAACTAGCCTCTTATTAAAAAGGCTAGTTGACCATTGAACATTTTACATATTTTACATAAACCAGAAAGTGTTAAGAGTGAATGTGGATGGCTACAAAGGTAGAGGAAGACCGAAGATAGTATGGATGGATTGTGTAAAAGAGGATATGCTAAGAAGGGAGTGGATTCAAATATGACGGCTGATAGAGATGTATGGAAGAGCAGCAAATACTGTGCCGACCCTCCGTAAGGACAAGGGCAAGTTGATGATGGCCCTTTCTTAGTCAGGCGAAAAACTATAAAAGGGCTTTTGGGATTATGTGGATTTCTTTATTGATTAGATATGAAATCCTTTTATATCTTACTAATATTATAAATGCGAAAGTTTAGATGGATGGATGGATGGATGAATGTTTGTTAGAGTTTGTAGCCTACACGGCTGAACGGATCTCGATGAAATTTGGCATAGACGTAGAGGATAGTCTGGAAGAACACATAGGCTACTAACTTTAGTTTTTTCTACTTCCACGCGAATGGAGTCGCGGGCGAAAGCTAGTAAAACATAAGGCAAATATGAAGAAATATATTTATTTGGTTACGCGTCATTTAAACATAAACCTAGTATAATTAGTAAACATTATAAAGATTATTTTTGATAACATTTTCATTAAAATGTAATAAAAATTATCTTTTATTATACATTATGTATTTAATTTTTTTACGTCACAGTAAATAAAACTTTTTTTCATAAATCTGTTTATACTCGTATCAACAGAATTATAACCTTGTTTAGGGTGGCTTTAATTTTAGAACATTTTTACGCTTTTTTGTTACCTTACCTGTTTTAAGAATTTACATAGGAATGTAAAATATATAATACATAAAATTATTTACTAATTAGTGTACACTATGTGTTCTTTACAAAATATTTATTTAGTGCATTATAAAAAATTAAAAATATATTATAAAAATCTTTCGTCCGCTACTCAGTTCGCGTGGAAATTTAAAAAACAAAAGTAGCCTATGTGTTCTTCCAGACTATCCTCTACATATGTGCCTTTCATCGAGATCCGTTTAGAAATCTAGGCTAGAAACTCCAACAAACATCCATCCATCTAAACTTTCTCAATCAGTAAGATTAAAATGTAATTTTATTTACAGATCTGACACCGGAAGAAGAAAAATTAAAACCTGAATTGAAAACAGTGGAAAAAATGTCCAAATGGAGGTTTATTAGTGAGTGTCATTGTTTTATCATAATATACATAAATAATACTTATTTTAATGTATAAAATTCACTTTAAAATTCAATATTAAGTCTTGAAAAAAGATTTGTATAACTTAATTTTTTTCAGTAAAATTCATAATGTTACTAATAAACTATTTAAAGCTACCGAGCGACAAAACACTTTTCAAACAAAAGTCGAAACGAATACGGGATAAAGTCAAAAGTCTCTAGTTCAAAAGGTCACGGGTGCTAGGATAAGAATAGTTAGTTCTTTTTGTCATTCAGAATTCTTAAAGAGTCTCATGCCGTTTGAGAGGCAATAAGACATATCTATAAGCGTTACAAGGATGGGGAGATCAACTTCCCCCCCAAAAAAAAAATAAAAAATGCATAAAAGATATAAAAATCGCTTCAAATAAGACCATATCTACACTGATATTATAAAAAGGAAAGATTTGTATTTGTGTGCAATGAAATAACTAAAAAAACTACTGGACGGATTCCAAAAATTCTTTCACCATTTAAAAGCTACGTTATCAGTAACATACGCTACATTTTTTTTACGTGTATGAAGTCGCGAGCAATAGTTGAAAGATAATTGTCCAATAGACCTAGCTTAGGTCGTTTGGACGTCTGTGGATAAAATTATTTTTCCTTACAGAGAAGTCACGTTCATCTCGTCATGCGTTGCTGGTGTCTTTGACGCTGTACCTCACAGCAGTCTTCCAAGGTCTGGTGGTGGTGCAGGTGTATGCAGAACCTCTCTTCGCGGAGGCTCTCCCGAATATCTCCCCAACTGTCTCCAGTGTGCTGCTCGCAGTTATAGCTGTGCTTGCTGGTTGTGTTGCTGCGTATTTGATTGATGTTGTTGGGAGACGGGTGAGGGTTTTTTTAGGTTATTTCCGTCAAAAATCAGATTTTCTCTATAGACAAAAATGTTTCAGTAGTTTTTTGATCTCGAAGATTTAATTTTTCTTTTATAAAATATATGTTTTACCGACTTTAATCATTTTTTGGATTTGATATACACAAGTCACAATATGGCGAAGTTTCACAACTTGCATAATGTGAAATCGTCTACAGTTTTTTAGTTTTTTTTTTTAATACTAAAGTATTATACGAGTATTATAATTATATTATCATAAATGAACGCAATCAATAATTTACATATCATAATTACATATTTTTATTAATATGTGATGATATTTTTTTGGTTTATTGATTTGTTCATTAAAAAAAAATGTTTTTTTGTTTCCAGCCAGTGATGATCTACGCATCTCTCTTAGCGGGCGTATGCTGCTTGGCGCTGGGCAGCCAAATCCAGTTGCAGTGGGGCGCGCACTGGCTTACTGGCGTTTTCATGTACCTCTTCTGCATCACATTCACATTCGGTGCCGGGACTGTGCCTTACGTGCTCTCAGCTGAAGTATTTTTACCTGAGGTTAGATATTTATTTTCTTTATGGATAAAAAATGGACACAAGATAAACGCGGTTCTTTAAAAAAGTAAAAAAAAACGTCGAATTTATCACAGCGCAGAAGATTTTGTGTATTTTTTGACAACACTTTTTGGAGCATAAGCCTTCTCTGGGATTCTTAGAATACCCTAACAAAATTTCGTTATAATCTATTGATTTTTATTTTAATAGATTTGTGATTGCCCATTGATCACGTGGTTAATGAAAGTACAAGGCTCCCGTGCTTTATTTCTAAAAAAAAAAAATAATCTGTGATTGCAAACATCCTACATAACTAAGTAGTGTGTGTTTACGCATTATTATATTAGTAAAGAAGTATAGATAAGTGACAAACATTCAAAAAAATATAGATTTTTTGTTTTTCAGATAAAGAGTTTAGCATCAATGGCGTGCGCACAAACTGCGTGGGCATCAAACTTCGTGATACTTTTCATCTTCAATCCACTAGTGCTGGTCATCGGCTTAGGTCCTGTCTTTTACATATTTGCTGCATTCTGCTTTGCTTCTGCTGTCTTCTGCTTCTTCTTTCTGCCAGAGACGATGGGTCTACCAGTCGATGTGATACAGACTTTGTTCGCACCGAAGAAGGGACAAAATTCATGCTGACATTTAATAAATAATGAAATAAATTTGTTTTTTGTGTTTTCTAATCCTTTCTAAATATGATACGTAATTGCAATATTTCTTTTAATGCAATATGTGTGAAAATTACAAAATTCTATTGCAATAATAAACAATACGTGTAAAAAAATATTTCGTAGATAACCACCTGTGTTAAAGGGGAGGGGGCATATTATTCTACTAATATTATAAATGTGAAAATTTAGATGCACGAATGGATGTTTGTTAGAGTTTGTAGCCTAAACGGCTAAATGGATCTGGATGAAATTTGCAGATGCAGAGCATAGTCTGGAAGAATACATAGGCTACATGCTTTTGTTTTTTTTTTTTAAATTCCTTGCAGATGGAGTCGCGGGCGAAGGCTAGTAATAGATATAAAAACTACTTGGAATAAGTCAAAATTAATAGTACACGCCTCTCTAGAGCATCGGGTGGCGACGTCTTTACCCGTGGATTTTCACGGTAAAGTCACCGTGCAAATGTGCAAATATATAATGTGTCGGCCGACCGCGAAGTAACATACCATGGAAATCCACATTTAACAGACGAAAATAGACAACTAAGCCAAAAACAAACCAAGTGATAATTGTCGTGCGAAATGAAAACAAAAGCCGCTTATTATAATACATTCTGTCGTAAAAATGTTCTTGTCGTTTTTATTTTTATTGAAAAACAGAGACAGCAATTGTTTTAATACAAACATAAGTCCCTATTCTCACGGACGATTTTATAACGCGCGTTAAAAAGTGTCAAAATTGTACAACTGTATTTTCATGTATCTGTTCATGCGGTAGCGCTTTTATAACGCGACGTTGTTTTAACGCGCAGTGTTGCAATTGGATCATAGGCAAACGAAACACGAGTAATTTTAAAGTGTTCGTGAGAGCAAGAGCGTTATAAAAACGCTAACGCAGAACTTTAAAAAAGCGTTCCTGCGAATGAGGGCTAAGTGGATTTTCACGGCAATTAATGCTTTACAAGCGAAGTAATTTTATACTTATTACTGAACTAGTATTATACCTTAGGTTTGCTCGGACAAATAAATAATAAAAAAAAATACGATACCTAAAATAAATTAAAACTATACTTTCTTTGTAACCATTTTTTTTTAGAAATAGCGCTTAGTTTTTGTAAAGAAACAAACGGTTTTATTGGTTTTTTTTTTTAATAAAAGTACGTGAAATAAGCATAAGTAGAAACAAAACAAACTGTTTGTAAACATGTATCGTTTATAATTATAAAATATGCGAAATAGAACAACAAATAGGCAAGATTCCATGCCATTGTTATATTTCATTCTTTGTAACGCAACGAAGTAAGTTTAAGAATTTTCAATGTCGCGAGCAGATTAAATTGTTTATTTATTTAATCTGTCAGTCGTTTAAATCGCTCTCTATTTATTTATGTTGATCTCTGTAATAAATGTGTAGTTTAGTTTAATTTCGTATTAATTAGTGTCTATTCCTCGCAAGTGGAACTTGAGTGAGGATGTCTATACTTTTTCAAGCAGGATGTACTTTTATCGGTAAGTCAATTAAATAAAATAATATTTTTTATTAATTCACGTGTATTTTTGACCGACTTCCCAAAAGAAGGAGGTACTCAATTCGTCTGTATGTTTTTTTTTTATTTTTTTTTATGTGTGTTACGGCATAACTCCGCCCCTGGTAGACCGATTTTGAAAATTCTTTTTTTATCCGAGAGGTAGTGCTTGCAGGTGGGTCCCATTTTTTTGTTTGATTTTTGGAGTCAAAGACTACGGCGTAGTTAAATAGTTTAGCTCAAAATTGCGTGACCAAATTTGGTGTCTTTTTTGCTTTCTATGCGTACGTAGCCTAAACTCGGTAAGTCGGTGTCAGTCATTACTAAAAACGTTACTATACTTTCAATTGTCAATTGTTATGGTAAAAATGTAGAAAACCTTACGTAGAAATATCACTGCATATACCTCGGCTGACACCGACATCAAAGTAATAATAATTGTACAATATAGACATAACAGCTACAATAAGGGAGGTTTACTATTTTCAAGTAATTATTTCGTTACTTTTTAGTGTACTGTTTTTTTGAGAAGATTTTGCTTTTAGTGTATTTTGTTTGGAAGTCGGTTTTGTTTTTTTGTTGCTTGCGACTTCGTCTGTGTGTAATTGATTAAAAATATAGCCTATGTTACTCACTGATAACGTAGCTTTTAATGGTAAGAGAAGAAAGAAAAGCCCAGTAGTTTTTTAGTTTAATGCATAAAAAAATACAAATTTTCCCTCTTTATAATATTAGTATAGATATAGATAAACCAAAGCAACTCTATACTAAACTTTACCGGCGACTTCGTTAGAGCGAAATTAAAGAAATAAATTCTAGATTTCTAGCCTATGTTACTAAGCGATAACGTAACATTCTAAGGACAAAATATTTTTGTAACAGCTCATGTAAGGAGTTTATTCGTTACAAACATACCAAAATTAAGATCAAATATTTATAACTAATCAAGATAAAGACTAAAATCCCATATTAATTTTTATTATCTGTTGCACAGACCGTGAAATAAAATTGTTGTTACAATTTTTTCTGTTTTCTATACTAATATTATAAAGAGATTTGTATTTCTGTATGTATTAAAATAACTCAAAAACTACTGGGCCGATTTCATAAATTATTTCACCATTAAAAAGCTACGTTACCAGTGAGTAACATTGGCTACATCTCTTATTATTTTTTAAGTAGCGGGCGAAGTCTTTAATAGTAAAATATATTTCTTTTTCTATTTCAGTTTGTTATTCTTGTTTAACAATGTCTTTGATGTACGCCTGGCCCTCATCCACTATTAAATTATTTTTATCCGCCAACACTACATTGAATCGTCCAATGGACGATAATGAAATAGCGTTATTTGGAAGTTTCTCTTCTATGAGTGCTATATTTGTTACGCCATTTTCGGGATATCTTCTTGATAAAATTGGCAGAAAGAATTGCTGTATTTTATTCTCTTTGCCACAAGTGGTAAGTTACGTTGATATTAAGAGCGCGCGACTTTAAACTATCGCACAATTGTTTAGTCTATTATTACTAATAATATAAATGCGAAAGTTTAGATAGGTGGATGGATATTTGTTAGAGTTTTTAGCCTACACTGCTGAACGAATCTCGATGAAATTTGCCATAGATGTAGGGGTATAATCTGGAAGTACGCATAGGCTACTTATACTTTGTTTTTTTTTTAATTCGGACGGAGTCGCGGGCCAAAGCTAGTCAAAAAATAAACACAAAATCTGTGATTATGAATTACGACTTTTATCGACCAACGTGCCCGCACTTGTAATAATAATTATCTTAAACGATCATAAAATAAAATAAAACTAATAGAAATAAATGATAAAATGTAAATATAATTTACCTAGCTATTAATTTTTTTTTCTTATCTAATTTAATAATATTAATCCAACCTCTTTTGTTTTGGACAAAAGATTTTTTTTAGTTTAATTTAGAATTAAACCGTTTTTTTCAGATCGCATGGCTCATAGTATCAATTAGTCTAAGAGTTGAGGCGATTCTCGGTGCTATGTTTATATCTGGGTTTGGTGGTTGCATATTACTGCTAGCTCCGGTCTACGTTAGTGAGTTCTGTCAGGAATCAGTGAGGGGAATGATGTCGTCAGTTTCCATGATATTGTATGGCCTTGGTATCTTAGTATCGTATCTATTAGGAGGATGCTTGGAGTATCAGACGATGACGTACGTCTGCTTGTCGATGTCTGTGCTTGGTATATTAATACTGTGGCCTCTGAAGGAATCGCCGTTGCATTTAATGAAACAGAACAATGAGGAGGTAAGATTACTGTATGTCAGTACAAACCTTCTCATTAAGGGACTTCTGCTGGGTTTAGGGGTGTCAAGGCCATAGTCAACCATGCCAGCCCAGTGCGGGTTGACTTGACACATGTTTTTGAATTTCTTAGCAGATATGTACATCACGACGTTTGCCTTCATCTTAAGAACTTCATTTTAATGTACATATATGAAATGGATTCGATCCCTGGACCTACAAATCACAAGTCAATTGCTTAACCTCTGAACCTTTAACATTTATTTATAAAAGCGCATATTTTAAAAATTAATATAGATGCTGTTTGACAGGATGCTATAAAAGCCGTTGCATTCTATAGACGAGTAGAAAAAGATTCCAAAGCGATAACACAAGAAATAAATGGAATGAAAAGAGTTCTCTGTGCGGATATTGAAAGTAAGTACAGAAGGTGTGAATTAGACCTCTTTGGTAGAATTTTTTGTTAATAAGGTCGTACTGGTAATAATGAAGATATCTGTGCTGGCCACTAATAATGTTGCGAATTAAAAAAAACAAAAAACAAAATACAAGCCCAAAATTTAAGCACGCGAGAAAAGTTCTCAATTATGTTGTTAAAATTAAATATTTTTTGCAGATACTCCAGAAGAAGAAAGTTTAAATCCGTACACGAAAAAGAAGGAAAAGATATCGAAATGGCAGTTTCTTAGTAAGTAGATCATTTAGCATATAAACTATCGCAGAACTGTTTAGTCGCGCTTTGATTCCTATGAGCTTATATGGAGGTGCGCACACTACTCGACTTTTAATTCGCACAACTGTGCGATAGTTAAGTCAAAGGTGTGTGACGGCTCTTAATAAGATACAAAAGGTCACTTACCTTTTGTATCTTTGAGGTTATATAGACTTTAACCGCTGCAAAAAATGTCATCAAAGATACATGAGTAAACAAACGATGTTGTAAAACGCTTATGGGAATTCCAATTTCATGAAAAAATAATGTAATAAAGTTTATCTGTTGTAAATGAGATTTACATTGAGATTTGCGGTACATTTCAATAGAATGTTGCATTATTAAAAGAGATAATATCACAATAGAAATGAACGCATTTATTAGCTTAGGGGTATCCATAAATATTAATGGTTATGACATTAAAATTTGCACGGTATATACTTCTGTATGATTAAGAGCTGGCGCACACCTTTGACTAAACTATCGCACAACTCTTTAGTCTCGCTTTCATTCCTATGTGCTTATGTGGAGGTGCGTACACTTCTCGATTTTTAGGTGTGCAACTAAACAGTTAGATTGGCTTGTTGCGAAAGTTTAGTCAAAGGTGTGCGCCCGCTCTAACTGTCTAATTTGAAAATCCCTAATAATTTGTATTTTTTTCTAGAAAAATCTCGTTCTACCCGACGTGCGTTGTTCGTGGCTTTGATATTGTACTCAGCGACGATGTTCCAAGGTCTAGTAGGGGTGCAAGTGTATGCTGACCCGGTCTTTGAAGAGGCACTGCCGAATATGCCAACGACAGTCTCTTGTGTGATCTTGGCTATAGTGTTTGTGGCCGCAGGGTGTGCTGCTGCGTATTTGATGGATATTGCTGGAAGACGGGTAAGAATTTTACTTATTTCTATTACCAGGGGTCCATCTGGTCGATGTCTATGAGCGTCGGATCAATTAGTATTAGGCGATCCGCTCATTTGACCTCTTCTTCTATAAAATACTAGCTGTTCTTGTGCGGCTTCATCCGCATGAAATTATGAAAATTTTATTATGTTGTTTACATTTGTCAAATTATCAATAGCAAATGTCAAAATGACATGACATGACATGACAAACCTTAGCAATCTTGCTTTCTTGATGTTAGAAGCAAGTTATGGTCTCTTTCCCACATTAGGGTTTTTATCCAAAATATTTACCCCCTAAGTTTAATGGCGTGAAAATATATAGCCCAAAGCATGACGTAAGTGTAGGGCTTTTAATTAAAAAAGAATTATTCAAAAATATGCTGTAATTGCTGACATCTTAGGCAACAAAGAAGTGTGTGTTTACGCTTTATTATAATAGTATAGGTAATGTTTTAGCTATATTTTAAGGGTCACAATATAATTATCTTACATACTTACAATATCTTTTATTTCTTCTTCCAGCCTCTAATGATGTATTCATCGTTCATCGCTGGCGTATGCTGCGTGGGTCTAGGCACTCAGATTCATTTGCACTGGGGTCCGCACTGGCTTACTGGCATCTTCGCATACATCTTCTGCATTGCTTATAACATCGGCGCTGGTACTGTTCCTTATGTCTTCAGTGCTGAAGTCTTCTTACCCGAAGTAAGTAATAATTCCTTCTAATTTCTTTACGAGTGATTTTTAACTGTGGAAAGCAAAATGTCTATGTTAAGAGGAAAAGATGATGAATATTACCTTTTCACTTATATCTTTCTAAGAATTCTTGTTCAAATCTTTTATTCAGTTTTCTTTTGGATGAATAGAATTAATTCACTTCTATTTTCTTCGTGGTATTTCACCTGTAGAACGCAATATTCGTAATCAGTTGTTGATTTAGTTGCCTTATTTACTTGACTTCATTCTGATTGTTCTATTATTCTTTCTTTTCAGATTAAAAGTCTAGTATCAATGCTCTCGATGGAATGGGCATGGATATGCAACTTTATAATTCTCTACATCTTCACACCTTTGGTCGCTGTTATAGGTTTAGGACCGGTCTTCTATGTTTTTGCTATCGTCTGCTTCGCGTCTGCGGTTTTTAGTTACTTTTTCTTACCAGAGACGAAAGGATTACCTGTAGATGTTATACAGACACTTCTAGTAAAGAATTAGATATCAATGATTTCTTGTAAGGCGGATATTATGGATTTTTCTGGAAGGAAGTGAATTTTTTTTTGAATTGTGATTTTTTCGTGTGAATTATTATTTGTACAGTTCAAAGCTGCTTTAGCTAGGATTGACAAAAGTGATAGCGGGGTTCGTACCCAAGATCCATGTTGCCAGATGATTAGTTCTAGTGAAGGGGGGGTCCTTTTTTTATCCGAGGGAATGCTTTATGCATACTGCCGTCCCCGGGGGGGGGGGGGGCGCGGCAGTTATGTGGGATTCTCCTCTGTATCAGTCCTAGGATCTCTAAGAGTGGACGCACATCTTTGATTAAGCTATCGCACTGTTGTGCGATTGTCGATTGTTTCGCAGCCAATTCAACTGTTTATTTGCACAACTAAAAATCGAGTAGTGTACCTCCATATAAGCTCATAGGAATCAAAGCGAGACTAAACAGTTGTGCGATAGTTTAGTCAAAGGTGTGCGCGCGCTCTAAAGAGACACTGAGGGGGAGTTTAATGTGATTTTTTCGTGTGAATTATTATTTGTACAGTTCATTTTCCAATGACATTTAATTCTTTGTTGTAAAATAAACTTTAACAGTGGGGATTAAGGTTTATTTTACTTTAAAATATTTAGTTGCGCAAGCGCTGATAATATAGGAGTTGCACATACATATTCTCATGAATGGGACAGTTGTGGGGAAGGACAAAGTTCAACTAGTGATGTATTACAAACCAAAAACGTTATTTTAATAAACATAGATACAATAATTTGTAAATATTTTTTATTAAATAGTGTTTTATGATACATTTTTACTTGTTGTGTAATGAAATAGATTTACTTAACAGTCGGCTTGCACTCCAAAAATACCGATATATCAGAACAAATTAATCTTTACTAATATAATAAATGCGAAAGTTTAGATGGATAGATGTTTGTTAGAGTTTGTAGCCTAAACGGCTGACCGGATTTTGATAAAATTTGGCATAGATGTAGAGGATAGTCTGGAAGAATACATAGCCTACTTGCATTTGTTTTTTTTAGTTCCGCGCGGACGGAATCGCGGGCGAAAGCTAGTTACAATATAATTTAGACGTTTGTTAGATTGTTATTGGCGCTAACGAGAAGAAGAGTTAAACTAAGCCCAAATTTTTATTATTAGAAAAGCATGGGAAGGAAACGTGAATTTGATGGTGCAGGAGACGCATAGGAAGGGGAAATATTCTCTTTATATGCGTCTCCTACACCGTCGATTAAGGGTAGGCAACGCATCCGCTATTGCGAATGTCTATGGGCAGCGGCTTCGCCATTTTGGCGGATTTGGGTGGCCGCTTGCTCGTTTGTCACCTTATGAAATAATAAAAAAATCGTTTGAGTATCTGGCCGTAGGTCACCAGGTATGGACTTGGTTTATAAACACGTACATGTTTCAGTTATTCAATATCCGTGAACAGAAGACACGACTGACCGTAAATAAATGTTCAAGCAAAAACCAGTCTTATATGAATCAATGTACAGTTCATTTTCCAATGACATTTAATTCTTTGTTGTAAAATAAACTTTAACAGTGGGGATTAAGGTTTATTTTACTTTGACTTATTTAGTTGCGCAAGCGCTGATAATATAGGAGTTGCACATACATATTCTCATGAATGGGACAGTTAGTGGGGAAGGACAAAGTTCAACTAGTGATGTATTACAAACCAAAAACGTTATTTTAATAAACATAGATACAATAATTTGTAAATATTTTTTATTAAATAGTGTTTTATGATACATTTTTACTTGTTGTGTAATGAAATAGATTTACTTAACAGTCGGCTTGCACTCCAAAAATACCGATATATCAGAACAAATTAATCTTTACTAATATTATAAAGAGGCTCTCCTCTCTATTTATATTTTTGTATTTTTTATGTTTTGGAATAACTCAAAAACTACTGGACCGATTTCAGCATTTCAAAGCTATGTTATCACTGAGTAACACAGGCTATATTTTTACTATTTTTTCAATTTCACACGGGTAAGGTCGTGAGCAAAAACTAGTTATTTCTATTTTTCAAAAAGAAACTGACTTATAATATGGAAACCTACATTAAGAATGTCTAAATCTAATAATATCTCCAACCTTTTTGTCATAAAAAAAACTTTTTTATTGTAATGAAAAGTGAAGTGAAAAGTGTAATGAAAAGTAAGAATTACTATTTTTTTATTTATCTTTTAACAATATCAACTTATAAATAGTTTTACATAATAAACGCCAATAAACCTTAGTCGTTTTTAAAACGGTATTTAAAACACGCATAGTTCAGCGTTTTTATAACGTTACAACCGTTACTTGATAACTAGTCACAACACTAATATAACAAGCTACACTGAACACTGTATTCAATTTCATTCGGTGTTAATACATTCAGTGCAACAAGTCATTGTGTATGTACATTACACGATCGAGTTATAAATGTGTATTTTGTACACAGTTCGTAATTAAGTAAGTATACAATTTATCTTACTAATAATATAAATACGAAAGTATGGATGGATGTTTGTTAGAGTTTGTAGCCTAAACTGCTGAATGGATCTCGATGAAATTTTTCATAGATGTAGATGATAGTGTAAAAGAACATAGGCTACTTGCTTTAGTTTATTTTTTAATTCCACGCGGTCAGAGTCGCGGGTGAAAGCTAGTGTTTATTTATTCTATAGAATAGAATGTAATTGATTGATTAGGGGTCATAAATTTTCCATTCTACATTCGGGTAAGAGTGACCACTAGTGAATTAGTTTGTTAAAATTAAGTTTTTGTATTGCAATGTTTGACGCTATAATTGTGACCAAGGTCAGTAAAGTCAGATAAACAGTGTTAATCATAACAAATATCAATACTCTTTGTTTTTATTTTTATCTTATTGTTTGAAGTTGTTTACTAACGTTATCAAGAATTTGTAAAAGTCGTTATCTATGTTTGTTTACATTTTATTGAAAGTAAGTGTTTGATTGGTCTTTTGTTTATACGCTACTTTTTAGTTTTTTATAGGTAATTAATTATTATAATAAATGATGGCAAACGGACATTTCAATTGCCATAAATAGCGAAGCGATCGTTGCATAGGCATCCGTATTTGCAGCCTATTCCATAAGTTTAGTGCTAACTTAAAAACTTTAATGATTTAGATCCCAACATTTGTTCTCTAAGAGCGAGCGCACACCTTTGATTAAATTATCGCACAACTGTTTAGTCGCGCTTTGATTCCTATGAGCTTATATGGAGGTGCGCACACTACTAGATTTTAGCTATGCAACTGAAGTTGAATTTGCTGCGAAACTATCGATAATCGTTTGGTCAAAAGTGTGCGCCCGCTCTAATTGTTTACTTGTCTATATTTTGCTTTTGTCAAGTCTAAACTTTAGCCTAATTAAGGTAGTCTTTAAGATAAGGCTTTAAAGGACGTCGCACATGAACTTTTGCAGATTTTTTTTTCCGATATGCAACTGAAACATTACTAGTACCAGGATGACAGGAAAGATAGAAGTAAGATTCGAGGAAGCGGAGAAAAGGAAGGGGGTTATTCTGACATTGATCGCTGTGACTATCACTTTTCTGTCATGGCTGGCGTACGGACATCCCCTCGTTATGGCCCTTCTAGTCATGCTTGCGGTATATCTGATGACAGGGGATAGATATCAATGGGTTTATATCTGGAGGAAGACGTACAAAAGAGACATGATGTAAGTATTTTTTTGTTAAGTCCCAGTATGATAAACTTTTAAGCTGTAAAAAAACAGGTATTTGAAAATCGAATTCGAAGTTTACTTAACAAGTTGAGTGAAGATGCATTCCATATTTAAAATTAAAATCATTCATTCAATCCTTACGGAATAAATAACAAAAAAACTCTATTTTTAAAATGTTTTTTATTAGTGGCCGGTTTCTCAGCTACTATAAACCATTCGTTAGTGTTTTTGGTTCGATAACTGCATGCGTTTCTGAAGTACCTTACTTGAGTTTTACTCCGTTGAAACTTAGTTCAACTCTTACGTTGCGTTCACCTGAATCTAAACTATCTCACAACTGTTTAGTCTCTTTTTGATTCCTATGAGCTTATATAGAGGTGCGCACATTACTCGATTTTTAGTTGTGCAACCGAACAGTTGAATTAGCTGGGAAACAATTGACTATAAACAATCGCACAACAGTTGTGTGATAGTTTAGTCAAAGGTGTGCGCCCGCTCTAAGACTAATTTATCACTAGGTAATGGTAAAATAAATGGAAATTTTAGGCACCCAGCATTAAATTTAAACATAGTTAAATTCAGGACAACACTGAATTGGAAAACAGACGTACCAGGGCGTCATATTTCATAAGCAGTTGTGTCCAATTACAAGCGACCGCAATCAACCGCACAGCAATCGACGCCTTGAGTTTCTGTTACTCTGGTATCAACCGGTATCGACTGGCTTTATTGACGCCTAAAAACTAAAAAAAATAAAAATCGTCTTTTCTCTCGTCTTTCAATAAAAAAGCAAATTTGTTCTATATCGAAGGAAATATAGAATTTTAATTTTTTTATATTAAAAAGTACTTCAGAAGTTAAAAAGTTTTAAGTTAAATCGAGGAATTCACCCTACAATGATAGCGCGCACACACTTGATTAAACTATCGCACAACTGTTTAGTCGCGCTTTGATTCCTATGAGCTTATATGGAGGTACACTACTCGATCTTAGTTGTGCAACTAAATTCACTTTGTTTTGTAACAATCGACAATACAACTGTTGTGCGATAGTTTAGTCAAATGTGTGCGTCCGCTTCGAACGATTACCTTGAAAGGAGATCTTAAAACGAAGATTATCTTCGGCGAAGCTTGTTAAATTCGCCCACAGTTACGTTCAATCTACAAGCTATAAATCTATTTCCTGAGCCACCTGAATTAAAGGTGTGGTAACATTGGTGCGATTCTCCCTACTCGTCTCGTTACTGTGCGGCCCGGATGTAACGTATTACCCTATTGTGTCCGCGCCACGTGAGGTGCCCGTCTCAATCGAGTGGACCTTGGCCCCTCGGGATACGAGGAGTTGACGTAGGGGAAAAATTCTCTCACCTATTTTGTTTCTATCCAAATAAATATAAAGAAAAGTGAGAAAAGATGTTAGGTAAAGGCGATAAATTCTAAATATGCTTTTGGACAATGTCAATAAAACAAGTCTTTGATTTTTCATTTATTTATTTAACACTAAATACACAAATATTATATAACAAATGGTATACTAAAACTAAACTTAATAACTACAACTTTAGTTTCTGATATTTCCCGTTATTATAGAGTAAACTTGCGGGTAAACATAATATGAATGGCATCATTCTGCTAACCATTTTAACGCTGGGTTGCTGAAGATTCCATTTATTTTATCACTAGCTGTTTGCGTGCGGATTCATCCGCGTGGAATTATAAAAACCTTATTTTATTGTTTACCTTTGTCAAATTATCAATAGCAAATGTCAAAATGACATGACATGACAAACCTTTGCAATCTTTCTTTCTTGATGTTGGCAGCAACTTATGGTCTCTTTCCCACATTAGGGTTTTTATCGAAAATATTTACCCCCTAAGTTTAATGGGGTGAAAATATATAGTCTAAAGCATGACGTGAGTGTATGGCTTTTTATTAAAAAAAAGAATTATTCAAAAATATGCTGTAATTGCTGACATCTTAGGCAACAAAGAAGTGTGTGTTTACGCTTTATTATAATAGTATAAATAGTATAGATAGTACGAGTATAGATTGCCTAGTAATTTATTAGTGTTAGATTGTCTTAAGTTTTAACGGTGTTAAATTCAAGTTAAGTAGCTCAGAAACGAATGAAGTTATCGCACTAAAAACACCAACGAATGGTTAAATGTAGCTGGGAAACCGGCCATAAGAAACATTTTTACTACGTCTACGTTCTGTCTTTCCAGTGGTCTTCGAGTTCTTTTAGAGACAATGTTCAGGATATGGGTGTGGGAGAGACGCGGCATCACAGTGGTCACCAGGTGGGCAGAAGTTGCCAAGATGAATCCAGATAAGAAAGCCTTTGTTATGGATAATAGATATCTAACGTTTCGTCAGGTAAGCACTTTTATATGATACTAATAATTCTTCTAAACTATACTAATATTATAAAGGGGAAAGATTTGTATTTTTGTATGTGTTGAAATAACTCAAAAACTACCGGACCGATTTTAATAATTCTTTCACCATTAGAAAGGTAATTTATCTGTGAGTAACGTAGGCTATTTTATTTTTAATTTCATGCGGACGAAGTCGCGAGCAACAGCTAGTTTAATAATAATTCGTTATAATAATATGTCATTAATCAATAGTCTAAACTTTAGTTCTAAAATAGTTTTCGCCCTCGACTGCGTCCGCGTAGAATTAAAAGAAAACAAAAGTAAGTAGCCTATGTGTCCTTCCAGACTATCCTCTACATCTATGCTAAATTTCATTGAGATCCGCTCAGCCGTTTATGCTACAAACTCTAACAAACATCCATCTCAACTTTTGCATTTTTAATATTAGTAAGATGTGTGACATAAATCAATTTAGGGCAGATTTTGAAATACCAGACAAAAGAAACATAAGCAATAATCCAATTTTTTTCTACTATTTTTCTTATCACCAGGGCGATGAATTCAGTAATCGTATAGCGTGGTACTTCAAACGACAAGGTTTCAAAGCCGGCGAAGTGATTGCTTTGTTCATGGAAACACAGCCTGAGTATGTGTTTATTTGGCTCGGATTGGCCAAGATACGTGTGACCAGCGCATTGGTTAACACAAATCTGAGAGGTATCCAGTTAATATACTGCTTGAAGATAGCTGGTTGCAAAGCTGTTATATTTGGTGATGAAATGGCTGATGGTAAGTGTTATTCTTTTACTTTGACTAAATTATCGCACAACTGTTTAGTCGCGCTTTGATTCTTATGAGCTTATACTGAGGTGCGCAAACTACTTGATTTTTAGTTGTGCAACTAAACAGTTGAATATTCTGCGAAACAATCGACAATCGACTATCACGCAACTGTTGTGCGATAGTCGATTGTCGATTGTTTAGTCAAAGATGTGCGCCCGCTCTTATATTGCTGAATTTATGCTGGAATTTGCAACAATTCTTTTTTATCTTTGAAACAAGATGTTTTGTAAATTACATGTTTGAAACTTAAAGAAAAAGGAATGTTTGGATTGTCAAGTTGGCCATAATAAATGTTAGTTACGACTTTATGTAAAGTATAATAACCAGAAGGATAACGAAGGAAAAATATTTTTTTACTAAACTACTGTCAACCTTAGGCTTGATACCAAAACCTCATGCTCCTTGATTCTTAATTAATCAGAGTCGTATTGTGGTGTTCTTTTGTGTCGATTTCTCAAACTGTCCTTAGTGACATAAAGGACTGGACGACTTAGTTTTTGAGCTATTAACGAGTGGCAAACATGCAATCTATTGTTTCCGTAATTCTTGTAGATATCTTCTGATTCCTCTGGGAGTGCATACATCAGCTCGTCTGACATCGGCTGACGTGATATACGACCCGCTGCCGCTGCACCACACGGCGGGCGGCGTGCTGGGCGCGGGCCAGGCCCTCGTGCTCGGCTGCACAGTTGTGCTGAGGAAGAAGTTCTCAGCTTCTAATTATTGGAGTGACGCAGCTAAACATAGCTGCACGGTGAGTTCTAGTTCCACAAGAAAGATTCAAAAGTGACCTGAGTAATTTCGAGAAAATGTTGGTTTGTGGATGTCTTGGAGGGGGCCGCCTGTGTCCCCAAATTCTTTTCTTCGTGTATTCTTTTTCTACGAAAATATGATGGCTGATAAAGTATATACCTTTATCAGCCATCATATCTGAATTCACTACTTTCTCTGAAATATCCACGTCACCTCAAAATTTTTACAAATGAATTCGCCGAAATAACGATGCCAAGGAGGAGAAGCACAGAAAGAGGATAATTCTTCTTCCTATCTCCTCACTTCCGTCAAATCCACTCACTCTTTTCCTTATAAGAAAAGGATGGGAAGGAAAAGGTGATGAACTTAAGGTTCCAGCACTTGCTGTTTACTAATTGGTGACAGGATGGTATTATTTTAACTAAAATGTTTTTACTTTCTATCTTCTACAATCTTTGTTTTTAAACATTCTTCACTTCCAGGTGGCACAATACATTGGTGAGATATGTCGCTACTTGCTCGCGGTACCTAAAGGCGGTCACGACCGCGCTCATAATGTCAAAGTGATAGTTGGCAATGGGCTACGACCACAGATATGGCAGGAGTTTGTTGACAGATTCGGTGTGGATAGAGTACTGGAGTTCTATGGAGCTACTGAAGGGAATAGTAACCTTGGTAAGTATATTTGTTCCCACACTCAAGTCCCGGAGTTTACACAAGTTAGGAGTTACTAGGCTTTTGTAGACCACGCTGCACTGCGAGTTGACTTAACATATCTTGAATTTGTAGAATTTGATATATGCAGGTTGCGCGATGTTTTCCTTCACAGTAAGAACTCTCCGGTTCAATGTACAATGTTTCCATCGAGTTAATTATAAATTCCTTGATTATATCGTTTAAGTATTGTTTTAAATCATTCCATTAAATCAATTTCAGTGAACCTTGACTCCAAAGTTGGTGCAATTGGCTTCTTAAGCCGTCTTGTGTCTTCAATATATCCATTAACGCTTGTTAAGTAAGTACTAAGTTATTATTGACGTTCACTTAAATAAATGTATTATCATTTGCTCTGGTACATCATCAACCGGGCCTTGTTCCTACGGAGGGTCGGCACAGTAGGTGCTCTTCCATACATCTTTATATGCCGTCATATCTAATCCATTCTCTTCTTGCGCATATCTCGTTCACGCAATCTATCCGCACTTCTTCGGTCTTCCTCTACCTTTGTAGCCATCTTCATTCAATCTTAACACTGTCCTATTTTTATTATCTTTTATTATAATATTTTCACATTTGTTCTGTTTCATGATATCTTTATTTTGTAGATGTGATGAAATAACTGGTGAGATCTTACGAGATGAGAACGGTAGATGCATCACATGCGGTCCTCATGAACCAGGTGAGCTGAAGCAATACCATACGTATAAAATCACACGATACTTAGTGGAATTGAAAAGTACACAGAAAGTCTTCTTAGAAGAAGACCATATTAAAGTTGCCATTCCCTAGACCTGGACCAGATCGACAGATAATGCCCATGTTCTGTCCACATCTAAACGAAGTCACACTAACTTAAATCTGCCTAAGTAGTTTTCATACTATCTTACTAATATTATAAATGTGAAAGTTTAGACGGATGTTTGTTAGAGTTTATAGCCTAAACTGCTGAAAGAATCTGTATGGAAGACTTAGATGTAGGTAGTCTGAAAGAACACATAGGTTACTTTTTTTTAATTCCACTAAAGCTTAACATTTTTTCAATAATAGGATTACTTCTTGGTAAAATTGATGCTAAGAAAGCGATTCTAACATTCTCCGGTTACGCTGACAAAACCGCATCAGAGAAGAAGATGGTGCGCCACGTGAAGGTAGAGAATGATTGTTACTTCAACACGGGAGATATCCTCGTTATGGACCACTATGGATACTTCTACTTCAAAGATAGAACCGGAGATACTTTTAGGTAAGGAATTTCTTAAGGCAACGCATCTGCAGTTCCTCTGGTGTTGCGGATGTCCATAGGCATCGTTGATGACCTCGGTGTTAAGGCCGCTCGTTTGCCCACTTTTAAAAAAAAAATGAGTTAATTTTTGAAAAGTCTTTATGTAGAGTGATAAACAAAGAGAATAGAAAAGAATAACGTTTATACAATCTATTGTTATCATATTAATATTTAGTGCCTGTCCCACCACTGGCTGATAGAGGCTCAGATAGCTTAAAAATGACGTCACTCTCAGATAAGATACAAAATCCGATATTACCGTCACAATTTTTACACGTTGAATTGTTATCAGACAATTTACAATTTGGTGGGACAGGCCCTTAGTGTGGTTTAATTTGCTTATAAATTAGATAGCAAGTTGTTTTTTTTTTACTTTTGATTATAGAAAAGTTAATACATATTTTATGGTAAAATTTAGATGGCGAGGTGAAAATGTTTCCACTGCGGAAGTGGAGGGTGTCATCAGTAACTTGGTGGGATTGAAAGATGCTGTGGTATATGGTGTCAGTGTAAGTGTGTTGAAACTATGACACTCGTTGATCTAGTACGATTTTAATTATTCATCATCATCATCTCTACCTTATCCTACTCTCGTAGGGTTTTCGTCCTCCAAACAACTCTATCATCCGTCGTCTCAGTCATCACTCCCTTCTTGATCATGTCACCTTTCACGCAATACATCTCTTTCTACGTCTACCTCTACCGGTACGATTTTAATTATTATATACTAGCTTTCGCCCGCGACTCCGTTCGCGTGGGATTAAAATAAAAACTGAGTAGCCTATGTGTTCTTCCAGACTATCCTCTACATCTATGCCAAATTTCATCGAAATCCGTTCAGCCGTTTAAGCTACAAACTCTAACAAACATCCATCCATCCATCCAAACTTTCACATTTATAATATCAGTAAGAATTAAATCATAAAAATTAAAAGTCGGCAGAAAAAAACTCCTATTCAAATATGGAGGGAAAGGGTGCAATCTTTTGAATGTCAGAAAATATATAAAGCGTATAAAAGTATACAAAATGGCATACAAGAAGGACACTACTGACCTATTTTTTCTTATTCACTTATGGCCGGTTCCCCAGCTACATTTAACCTTTCGATAGTGTTATTGGTTATAACTTCATGAAATAATTTTCCGAACTATGTTTTTGAGTTTTACTTCTTTGAAACTCAGTTCAACTTAACATTAATTAATTACTAAGTAATGGTAAAATTAATAGAAATTTCAGCAACCCAGCATTATACCCACCTGGTTCCACTTGCCGATTTGAACTACATTTTCAAATCGTTTCATCAAATACTTATAAATTAACTACCTGTTCTCGTGCGGCTTCATTCGCATGAAATGATAAGTACTTTATTTTATAGTTTACATTTATCATATTATCAATTGCAAATGTCAAAATGACATGACATGACAAACCTTAGCAACCTTGCTTCCTTAATGTTGGCAGAAACTTATGGTTTCTTTCCCACATTAGGGTTTTTATCTAATTTATTTACCCCCTTAGGTTTAATAGCGTGAAAATATATAGCCTAAAGCGTGACGTAAGTGTAGGGCTTTTTATTAAAAAAAGAATAATTCAAAAATATGCTGTAATTGCTAACATCTTAGGCAACAAAGTCCAATTACGCTTTATTATAATAGTATAGAAGTATAGATGTTTTAAATGAAATTTTCTACATTCCAGATACCGAACGTTGAAGGCAAAGCCGGGATGGCCGCTATCTCAGACCCAGATAGAAATCTAGACCTTCCAGACTTTCACAAGAGTATCACATCTTTACCAGTATATTCTAGGCCAGTATTCCTTAGAATATTACCAGAATCGCCTTTGACAGCGACATTTAAATTAAAAAAGAAAGAATTAATAAAACAAGGTTACAATCCGAGTTTACATAAAGACCCGATGTATTACCTCGATCAAAAGACTGGTTATGTTCCTTTGACGGAGAAATTATATGATGATATCGTTAAAGGTAATGTAAGGCTGTGATTTAAATTACCGATTTATCCAGTGCCATTAATGCCCGGTTTCTGAAGTCTATTTGACAGTTTATCCATTCGGTAGCGTTGTTTCGATAAAATGCATTTCCGAACTATGCTGCAAATTTTTCGTTAATCATTATGAAAGGTACACTGGAACTTCAGAAATTGGTTATAAAAATGTTATTTTTTATGTCTTGTAAGACTCGAATATTTATTTTTTTAAAAGAAAATTTATTATTACTAATTAAAATTCCAGGAAATACTAATTTTAACATTTTCTACTTTTAATGTTGTTTTCTCAAGTTTCTTCTGTAGAAAGAAAGAAGATAAAATATATAGAATCACACCCAATTTATAATTGTTGATATAAAAGTGATTTGTTAATATTTTGTACGACGTAAATTATTTGCGTTTATAGAGCGCGCGCACAACTATGACTAAACTATCGCACAACTGTTTAGTCTCGCTTTGATTCGTATGAGCTTATATGGAGGTAGCTACTCGATTTTTATTTGTGCAACTAAACAGTTGAATTGTGAAACAATCGACAATCGCACAACAGTTGTGCTATAGTTTAGTCAAAGGTGCGCCCGCTGTAAGTGTATGATTTTATGTGATATTTTCGTAAAATAAACTATGTAGAGATATGAATGTATAGACATGTTTTCATAGTTGTTTTGTTTACCTTGAATAATTACTCTTATAAAAAAACAAATAAAAAACTCAAATATACATGTGTGTTTTATTTCACTTTGTTTTTTTATTATTTTAGTGTTTTACTTTAAAAAAATAACGAGTGACGTCATAAGTTGTTTTCCAAAAAAAAAGACATTAAAACCACATACATTTTATTAGAACGGGTTACATTACATTTATGATAATTAAAAATATGTACGAACATACAAAAAATATGACAATCTTGGTCTACTATATGATTTAAATCACGGCTTAAATGCCCATTTCCACTGTTGCGATTTCAAATGAGTGTCGCGCGTACCGCTAGTGGAAAAAGACATTAAATACAGGGTTTACTGCTCTATTTCTTTTGTTTTAATGACGATAAAAAAATATTACATTTATTCAAATATACAAAATATATTAGTGAGCACTTTTCAATGAGATTATATGAAACGATTATGGTTCTAAATATGACTGCTTAAACAATTTAGGTATTGCTGTCTCTATTTGTTCTATAAGAATAAACGTAATAGCAATATCGTACAAAGGCCTACCACAAATATTTGGCAGAATGTATTGTTGCCTTTGTACGATTAGTTAGTCTACGTTACGGTAGGTGGCGCACAAATCTAAATGTCGATGAAATTACGAAAACTTTCTCACTAATATTCTTGATTAAGCCCTCTGGCGTTAGAAAACACTATCAATTATAATGATTTTAGTAACCATCAGAGCGCACACACCTTTGACTAAACTATCGTACAACTGTTTACTCGCTTTGATTCCAATGAGCTTATATGGAGGTGCGGACACTACTCGATTTTTAGTTGAGCAACTAAACAGTTGAACTGCGAAACAATCGACAATCAACAACAGTTGTGCGATAGTTTAGTAGATGTGTGCCTGCTCTGAATGAATTTTGTCGCATTACAATATCATCATCAACTTGCCCTCATCCCTTATGGAGGGTCGGCACAGTATGTGTTGCTCTTCCATACATCTCTATCAGCCGTCATATCTGAATCCACTCCTTTCTTAAGGATATCCTCTTTTACACAATCCATCCATACTTTCTTCGGTCTGCCTCTTCCTCTGTTGCCATCCACATTCATTCTTAACACTTTCTGGTTTATGTCCCCATCATCGCATTACAATATAATAAATGATTTATTGGATTAACATTTATAGTGAGAACTCTTATTTACAGCTTAGCACATTTAGATTTTGAACTATATTTTTATATCAATTGACAACAAATAACTTATCTTTTAACATACAATCCGTTCACGATAACTTAAGTAAACTAAGTTGCAACCGAGAATTCGTCGATTGTATTTTGTTTCTGATCGAAATTAATTTTACTTCGCTAACTGTGACGTCATTATTTACATCTCATGCTATCGTCCACGAATATTTTTTATTACACAAAATACTTCTATTTATTCCCTACTTAATCACTATTAAAATTGTATGATTCATAAGTCACTGAAAATATATAAAACATTAGGTAAGATATTCTTGTAGAGGCTAAAGAAGGCTAGAGAGGTTTGCAACTTAATACTGAAATATGTACGGACTATCGCTGCGCGTATTTAAGCGGTCGTGAGTTCGGATCCCGCTTATCCGACTATTGTTGCCATCGGTATTTTTCAAGCTCATTTGGAACAGTAACAATTTTAAATTAAACTTATTGCCACTATTCCACTATTTCCCATTACAATGCTGAGTACAATTACTTAGTAACTAATCTACAGGTAAAAATTTACAAATCTCTTACTCTAAGGGCCTGTCCTCCCAAATTGTAAATTGTCTGATAACAATGGATCGTGTAAAATATATGATAGAATATCGGGTTTTGTTCCCTTGACAGTGACGTCATTTTTAAGCTATCTGAGCCTCTATCAGCCAGTGGTGGGACATAATATATGACTAATTTCGAGCAGGTAAAACTATGGGTTATTACAATAATTTTGTCTATAAAAATATACTTATCTAGAGTATATATATAAACATATACAGCCATAGATATAGATGGAGTGTTAGAGCGGGCGCACCTTTGAATAAATTATCGAACAACTGTTGTGTGATTGTCGATTGTTTCGCCTATTCAACTCTTTAGTTGCACAACTAAAAATCGAGTAGTGTGCCTCCATATAGGCTCATAAGAATCAAAGCGGGACTGAACAGTTGTGCGATAGTTTAGTCAAAGATGTGCCCGCGCTCTTTCAAGTTTTACAATCGAAAGTCGATTCTCAATGTGTAATTTTGTTTAGTAAATAATACTGAGGGAATATACCTCATAAAAGGACTTCTAAATCCTTTTATGCTTCACTTTTGTGCTTTGAGTTTTATATATATAAACTGAACGGTTCGACTTTTCAGTTAAAACCGTCGGAACTGAGAATTGATAGTTGGCTTTACTATTCTTATAAAAATTGTTTGTCACTTCTAAACTTTTGCATATAATATACACTTGTTTATAAAAACTAGACACTGGCGAAATTGTTTTCATAATTTTTATTTATGTTTTGATAGTTACTACATAATCTATCGGTTTTTATTTGCAAAAACTAGGTAATCTAAAACATTTGCCTATTTTTTAATTGTCCCGCAATTATTATTCTATCATTAATTTGATTAATACTGTTAAAGAAAATGATATTACTTGAAGATGTTTTACACTGATCTTTATAAATAGATAGGTCATTGCTAATGACAAGTTTTATTTCGTTCCGAATTTAAAACTTGCTGTTGATGTTAATGACAGTTTTTTCTCTCTACCTAATTTTAGTTCAAATTCTAACCACCACTACCAACCGTGACAGTCAGCGTCAAACGGTGGAAATCAAATAGGCACGCAACCTTTAGCCTGTCCATTCATAGAGGTCAGTGTTATTTTAATATCATTGACAGTACAATTTTAAATAAAAAATTACTCTTTACATGTTTTTAGAAAAATAAGACATTTTTTCCAATGGGAATTAATAAATTCAAAAAAACATCCAAACTTTGTACTTATTTTGTCACTTCAAAGGAGCATTTCAGTAATATCTTAAAAACCGCTAAAACTTCTCCAAATCGACAAATAACCTATTAGCGCTCTGTCATCGTTCATTTCTCTGCTTCTTCCAGTTCAGCAGAGGCTGGTTCAGTTCCTCCTCGATCTGACTTTGAGACTTTCCTTTCGTCTCCGGCAGCAGTATGTATAAGCCTGCTGTCCCCAGCAGCGTACTGCTGGCGCACAAGTAGTATACTGCGTGAAGTCCTAAGTAAGAAGCCAATGAACCGAAGTACCGCAGCAGTAAGAAGTTGCTAAGCCAAGTGCAACTGATGAGGAAACTCGATGCAAGACTTCGGACCTGAAGGTGAGAGTTATAGATAAAAAAAAAAGTGTTAGAGCACCTTTGATTAAACTATCGCACAACTGTTGTGCGATTGTCGATTGTTTCGCAGCCAATTCAACTGTTTAGTTGCACAACTAAAAATCGAGTAGTGCGCACCTTGGACGGATGTTTGATAGAGCTTGTATCCTAAACAGCTGAAAAGATCTCGATGAAATTTCGCATAGACGTAAAGGATAGTCTGGCAGAACACATAGGGTACTCACTTTTGTTTTTCTACTTCCACGCGAACGGAGTCGCGGGTGAAAGCTAGTTTGCCATAAAGAACTCGCTTAGTGTAGAATACAGTTGTAACGTGGAATGGACTCTGAGTGTGAAAATAAATAATTAAAATCTATACTTACATTCACCGAAAACAACTCCGATATCAGGACATACGGAACTGATCCCAAACCGATATTGTAAAGGAACAGTACCATTGATAACAGAGTAATAGGCGCCAAGACCTCTTCACTACCTTCTTTCTGTTCGTATTTCACCGACCAGGTAGTAGGCGTTACATTTTCCAAACTAATTCTGAACAAACCCACTGGATCTCCACTAACATTACTAATACTGTCATTGTAAAGATCTCTATAGCTTTCTCTCTCTGTTATATGTTCTATTTCTCTCATTTTATCTTTGACAATCTTCTTGTACAGCGGCCGTTGGTACCAGGAGTGCATACGCAGGTGTGGGTCGCAGTACACGCCGAGGATCGCCAGGCAACAAGCTATGCCGGAACACGACCACAGTAGAAGAGTCTGGAAATACGTGTTCGTTTTCTAAATATAACATAAATTCCCTTATGTGGTGATAATTTAAAGAAATTAAAAAAAAATATATAACAGAAAAAGAAAAATCTGTTACTAGAGATGTTAGTTAGATTTTGTAGCCTAAACTGCTGAACGGATCTAGATGAAATTTGGCAGTGATGTAGACGATTGCCTGGCAGGACACATAGGCTGCTTTTGTTTTTTTTTTACATTCCACGTGGATGGAGTCGCGGGCGAAAGCTAGTAAATCTATAAAACTATATCGTACCTTTCTGCCGAGCTTGTCAACAGTGAGCGTGGCGAGCGCTGCGCCCAGCACGAGCGCCAGCCCGCACAGCACGCAGCCCGCGTCCCACGCGCCCCAACCCGCGCGCGGCAGGCTCCTACCAACAACATCGCAATTAGCAATTAGCAAAATTTACTCCATCAAACATTATGAACTTGTATTACGTATGTATTATGCGTACCCGTTATAAATCGTAAAGTTGTGAGCAGTGATGTTGAGTGCAGGCAGCTTGTGCGCGGAGTGACGTAACAGCGCGGCCGCATAACTGCTGACTGCGCCCGCGCCGCTGCCCGCCGCCATGCCCACCACCACGCAGCACGACGCCAACGCCCTCCTTGACCGACGACGTGTCACTGAAGAGAACACGAACTTTATAGAAGTTTGAGACATCCTGCTCGAAGGACCAAATCATTTATAAGCAAAGAACTAGTAGCGATTGATTTAATATACTTCTGACTCTTACTCAGACTCGTTTAATACCTACTTACTAACTGCCACACATCGTTATAACGGAATTTAATCCTAAAAATAAATTAGAATCAACGTACACAACTCTCTGCAAGGTGACATCTGTTCCTTCTTATCACAGTTAGAATCCAAGCCGCTACTTCTTTTCAACATTGGCTGGAATGTGTCTGAGTCCTGTCGGCGCAGGTGCTGCCTCCTGCCGGCGCACTCCGACGTGCGGATCCTGACCTCCTGTTGTTCGATCACATCAGTCAAGTCCTCGCGGAAATCGGAGCCGTCGAACCAGCACATCACTCTTGCTGCTTCCTAGACAACATTACCATCGTGTTTGAATCTTCACACTCAGTAAAGGAATTTTGTATTAACATGTTAATCACAGATTACCTTTCTAATGGTGAAAGAATTTTTAAAATCGGCCCAGTAGTTTTTGCATGAATCAAATACACACAAAAATCCAAAAATACATTTTTTTCCTCTTTATAGTATCGATAGATAGGTAGGGGCAAAGACAGAAAGCCTTTCTTAGGTAGGACTCTATTCGAAGTTGTCAGTTCTTACCTGTATTTTCCCAGCATTGATCAAGTACAAAGGTGTTTCTGGCAGCCAGAGTAGTGACAGCAGCAGCACGGCAGGAGCGACCGCCATGGACAGGGAAAGCGCGTGAGGAGATAGAAGCACACCAGCGCAATACGCGAATAGAATGCCGCAACTGGAAAATAAAAATTAAATTTAGTAATAATCAAATCTCGAATTCTATTTTATTTTTACATTAAGAGCACGCGCACACCTTTGACTAAACTATCGCACAATTGTTTAGTCGCGCTTTGATTCCTATTAGCTTATATGGAGGTGCGCATACTACTCGATTTTTAGCTGTGTAGCTAAACAGTTGAATTGGCTGCGAAGCAACCAACAATCGCACAACAGTTCTGCTATAGTTTAGTCGAAGGTGTGCGCCCACTCTAAAAATCGAATTTATGATCATTAAATGGTATTCTATATCCGTCCAGCAAAAATATCATTCATTTAATTAATTAGTAAAATCAGTTTCAACGCTTTCGTCTTAAGAACATCCGACTTGAAGGACCAAAATCAAAACTTTGAATGGCCTCTGCTTGTATTCTGTAGTTTAGCCAGTACTACTTTACCTGCTAGCCAGTGCTGGCATGGCAGCAAGACCTCGTGCCCGCGGCGCTATCTCAGCACAATAGAGTGGGGCCAGCGCCATGGCTCCCGCTCCGCCAGCCCCAGCCGCGACTCGAGCTGTCCACACGCCTCGCGGACCACACCACGCTGCTAAAGACCAGCTGATCTAGAAAGAGAGAGTTGTCGCTACTTAAATACATTTTAACATCTAAGACTTCGTTAAATTGTAGATCTGGATAGAAGCGATAGAATCTTTATGCTGGGTTTCCAAAATTTCTATTTATTTTATCATTACCTAGTGATTCATGAGTGTTAGGTTGACCTTTGTTCCAACGGAATTCACAAGAAAAAACTCAAGTTACGTAATTGGGAAACACTATGAAGTTATCGAACCAATATCCCTAACGAATCGTTAAAAGTAGCTGAGAAACCGGCCATTGGTCGTTCTCTTCAATTAATCTATACAAATATTAGAATATTGTAAAGAGGAATGTTTTGTATTTTCGTATGTATTGAAATAACTCAAAAACTACTGTACCGATTTCAAAAATTCTTTCACCATTAAAAAGCTACGTTTTAGTGAGTAACATAGGCTACAATTTTTTAACTTCATGAAGACGAAGTCGCGTGCAACAGCTAGTAATAGATATTTCTATTAATTAGAAAACTAAAGGGACTATTTTAAGGGAGGCTCAAGTCGATGAAAGAGTTAAAATGAAACACAAACTCACAATAAAGCTAAGGCTAATACAGAAGGCGCCTGCTTTACGCCCTTTGCTATCAGCCAGCACCGCGAAGAATGGAGCCGCGGGCAGCGCCACGAGGCAGGGCAGAGCGGCAAGCCAGGCGCCCCCCGTCAGCGCCTCGCTTCCAAGTACACCCGACACCCAGCCCATACTGCAGCCGTGCGTGAAGCAAGACAGATTGTCTGAAACACAAACAAAGATATCAAACAACTCGTTTCTCCTCTATTTATCGTCTATCTACTTGTCTATATCCACGATCGTCGTCTACAATTTTCCTACCAATATAACAGATTACATACAAACAGAGGCAGCGACAAGCCGGCGCACGGATCCACGCCATCTTTTCGACGCCGTCCGCTCAATGCGGTTCCTGTAACAAAAAGGAGAAAAACGTTAACGCGACAAGATTAATGACTTTCTTTGTATTTCAGTCGAGGGAAATTTAAAAAAAGATAAAACTTTTTATCCCAATAACACTGCTATTTAGAATGAAAAATGTATACATTTATAGAAACTTGTTAGATTGAAATCTTAAAATATAGATTTAGTAAATCGGTTAAAGAATCTCAAAGTCAATGTTTAGCTTTTTCTGTCTACCCATGTTATATCTATACTTCTCTCTCATGTAATGTACCATGTACTATTTGTAATTTTATAATCGATTTTCTATTATCAAATTGATTTACAAGTTTATTACTATGTTACTTTGTTGTCTAAAAACAAGCGTGGAAATACATTCTACATATTGTTCTCTTTTATTATCTTTGAATAAATAGAGATAGCAATATAAAGTTCAAATACAATTTACGGTTAGGAATACGGATACAATATTAGACTATTAGATCCGATACTTGTTATTGGATAAATCAAGTTTGCGATATTCCCACATTTCCCTCGGGACGTAAACGGTGTGCTCTCTAGATAACAAACTTCGCTGTTCACTCGGGCAACGGATATTGCGTTATATTGAATATTGGTATTGGAAGTGGGATGCTAGACCTTTCGGAGTAATTGATCTTGTACAGGGTGCGCCAGAGAAACTTACTTATTTGAAAAAATTCCCACGCGGTGAGTTGGGCGGGTAGAGGGGCAAGAGGGGGCGCATCTGGAGGGGAAAGTCTCAAGTTTGTTTCTCCCTCCAGTCAGTTGCCATCATGCTCTGGTCTAGAGAGCAGCGGGCCTTCGCAGTTGAGAGCTTCTTTTCTAACGGTCGCTCACTTGTTGCTACGCAACGTGCCTTCCGCACTCGCTTTGAAATTCCTCCTCACAGACTCGTTCCTGGCCGTAATTCGATTCTGTCGTGGGTTAACTCATTTCAGGAGTGTGGAAGTGTCGCTAAACCCAAAAAACGAACGCGCAGTTACAGGAACATGATCGAGGATTTTTTTTCTTCCAAGACTCGAAGAAATGAACGTTAGGAACGTGTGGTTTCAGCAAGATGGAGCCACAGCACACACAGCACGAGACTCAATGAATTTGTTGCGACAACATTTCCCCGACCGCCTCATCTCTCTCAGAGGCGATCTCCAATGGCCGGCACGCTCTCCAGATTTGACTCCATGCGATTTCTTTTTATGGGGTTATTTGAAATCCCTGGTTTATGTCGATCGACCACGGACCATAGCACACCTCAAGAACAACATTCGCGACGCCATTGCCAACATACCGATTGATATGCTGCGAAGAGTGGATACGAATTTCAAAAATCGACTTCATCAGTGTAAGCGCAATGGGGGTCGCCATTTATCCGATGTCATTTTTAAGACTGCATAAAAAAATTGGGATATTGAATTCTCAAATAAAAAAAATTGTAAAACAATAACTGAAGTATTTTTTATTGACCTTTCAAATAAGTAAGTTTCTCTGGCGCACCCTGTATATGGAGAGAGAATTTAGTTTAAGTTAACTGGTTGATTTTGACGCATATAAATTCTAATATTTAACTGTGATTACATTGGTATATTTAGTGCGGCTGCACACCTTTGACGAAACTATCGCACGACAGTTGTGCGATTATTTGACAGCCAATTCAACTGTTTAATTGCATAATTAAATATAAATCCGAGCGCCAATAGCCTAATGGTTTGGGGTACGGACCACCGATCTTGCGGTCGAGGGTTCGAATCCCGCCAGTCGACTATTGTCGTGAACCATATCCTAGCACAAGCCTAGAGCTTAGTTGGAATGGTTAAATGAAATATTAGTAAATTAACAAAAATCTACTATTATTTAAAAAAAAATCAAAGCGTGACTACACCGTTGTGCGAATCAAAGTCAAAGATTTGCGCCTGCTCTTATTGTCTCACCAGTCACTCTGTATTCTATATCAGTTTTCCGTGTGCTTTTTTGCATAAATTTTAAACAATCTTATCGCAAACCAATTGTCATATTATCATACTCATTATAAATGCGATAGTTTAGATGGATGGATGGATGTTTGTTAGAGTTTGTAGACTAAACGGCTGAACGGGTTTCGATGAAATTTGGTATAGATGTAGAAGATAGTCTGGAAGAACATATAGGCTACTCGCTTTTGATTTTTTTTAATTCTACATGGGCGGTATCGCGGGCGAAAGCTATTATTTTATAATTTCGATTAAAACCTGAAACTAGAACGGGGTGAACCTTCATCACCTGTCTAGCGCGAAGACCACCTAAGTTAGTAATAAGTGAAATGAAGCTTTTTAATTGTGAACTTAATTAAACGCTAAAGTTCAATTATCAGGTTTGATGAAAAGAAAGATTGCAAAGTTTATGAATGATTTTCAAACGCTATAATATACTAGCTGTTACTGGCGACTACGTCCGTGTGAAATTAAAATATAATAAAAAAAGCCATGTTACTCATTGATAAATTATCCTTCTAACGGCGAAAGAATTAATTAAAATAGACCTAGATGTTTTTGAGTTATTCCAAAACATACGAACACACAAATTTTTCCTTTTTATTATATTAGTATAGATAGTATAGCTTATTACGGACAAGCTTTCGCTCTCGACTTCGTCCGTATCTATCTATCTATACTATTATAATAAAGCGTAAACACACACTTCTTTGTTGCCTAAGATGTCAGCAATTATAGCATATTTTTTAATAATTCTTTTTTTTAAGATTGTGAACTTAATTAAACGCTAAGTTCAATTATCAGGTTTGATGAAAAGAAAGATTGCAAAGTTTATGAATGATTTTCAAACGCTATAATATACTAGCTGTTACTGGCGACTACGTCCGTGTGAAATTAAAATATAATAAAAAGCGTAAACACACACTTCTTTGTTGCCTAAGATGTCAGCAATTATAGCATATTTTTTAATAATTCTTTTTTTAATAAAAAGCCTTACACTTACGTCATGCTTTAGGCTATATATTTTCACGCCATTAAACTTAGGGGGTAAATATTTTGGATAAAAACCCTAATGTGGGAAAGAGACCATAAGTTGCTGCCAACATCAAAGAAGCAAGATTGCCAAGGTTTGTCATGTCATTTTGACATTTGCTATTGATAATTTGACAAATGTTAACAATAAAATAAAATTTTCATAATTTCATGCGGATGAAGCCGCATGGGAACAGCTAGTAGAGTTAAAAAAACGAAACTAACGTGTTTGTTTCAGACTATCCTCTACATCTATGCTAAATTTCATTGAGATTCGTTCAACAAATGGCTACAAACGCTAACAAACCTTTATGTATTCATTCAAACTTTTACATTCATAGTTAAGAAATTGTAGCTTTCAGGTGGACTGCTAGTTTACCCGACTGTATACAATATGAATCTCAACACCTCTACGTTTATTTATTTAAAGAGGAAAAGTTAGACACAACCGTTTACAAAGAAGTTGACAAACTGCACGAATTAAGTAGGTCAAGTTAGATTACTTAGTTGTAACATGAGTGTCAGTACTGTCAAGTTGGAGACTTAAAAGCTTTGCGGATACGACACAAGCAAATGTTACTGACGAAAAATAAAATGTTATTTTATGAACATATAGAGGGCGCGTACACCTTTGACTAAACAATCGCACAAATGTTGTGCGATTGTCGATTGTCACAGCAAATTACACTGTTTATTTGAACAACTGAAAATTGGGCATTATGTGCACCTCCACATAAGCTCAACGTTGACAAAACAAGACAAGACTAAAAAGTTGTGCGATAGTTTAGTTTCAAATGTGCGCATGCTTACCAACATAATCTAATTTTATATTATTTAACGACTTCATTTTAATTAATGCATGAATGTAGTAGTCATATCTGTTCAAGATATTACTGGTAACTATGTGAAGGCCGCTCTTTGAGTTAAAAATATCGATTTCTATAGAGCCTACATATTTCTTATGCAACGAAACAGCTTTGTTTTCAAAACGGCTTTTAAACAGTTGCGACAAACAAAAGATTATGTAAGCTCAGTTCAATAATGGGATGTTATTATACGTGTTTTAAAAAGGGAATAATAAAGAGTTTCCGTTGCTGAGATTCACAAAACCTTAAAAAAATAAAGTCTTTGTTTTATGATTTCTGACTAAACAGTTGAATTTGCTGTGAAACAAGCGACAATCGCACAGTTCTGCGATAGTTTAGTCAAAGTCGCGCGCTCTTAACAACAAATACTTTTTTACACAATAAGACCGTATTTAAGGTTGATATTTCAATTAAAAATCAGTGAAAACAAATCAAAAAGTTTACGTGTTAACTATCAAACGTAATCTATACTAATATTATAAAGAGGAAAGATTTGTATTTTTGTATGTATTCGATTAACGTAAAAACTACATGGCCGATTTCAAAAATTCGTTCACCATTAGAAAGGTAATTTATCTGTGAGTAACATATTTTTTTTTGTTATTTTTTAATTTCACGCGGGCGAAGTCGCAAGCAACAGCTAGTGATGAATAAATGCATAAACAATGCATTACATGCCATAGATTTAATGGGTTTTCGACATACAATATTAGAGACGATATGCAGTGAATCATTCCTATTTCGCATCGAACCGCTCGTTACTCGTTTGTTTTCGTACGTAATGTGTCTCTCTGTGTTTCGTAACAAAACCAAAGAGATTCAAAAAAATATAGAGTAGGCATAGTCGACATCACTTGCAAAATTTTTGACAACCTCACTAACGCTATCTATTAATAGACTCAAACATACTTCATACTAATATTATAAATGCGAAAGGTTAGATGAATGGATGTTTGTTAGAGTTTGTAGCCTAAACGTTTGGACGGATCTTGATGAAATTTGGCATAGATATAGAGGATAGTCTGGAAGAACACATAGGCTACTTCTTTTTTTTCTAATTCCGCGCGGACGGAGTCGCGGGCGAAAGCTAGTAAATAATATTTTAATATTTACATTTAACTTTTAGACACAGTTTCGCAGCCCATTCAATTTTAGCACAACTAAACATCGAGTAGTGTACGCACCTCCATATAAGCTCATAGGAATCAAAGCGCGACTAAACAGTTGTGCGATAGTTTAGTCAAAGGTCGTTCTTATAAAAGCATCATCATCATGATTCTAAAATTGACATTATGGTATTCTTGTTAGTGTTAAACCAGTGGAAACCGAGTTTAATGCATAGTTTCGCGTGCTAATGGACATATTAGCGTACGTCAGGGAATAGTTGCAAGCCATATTTAAACTATTCCCTCGTGAGACTGCATTGTACACGATAAGAGAACGTTTATACCACATATGGTTTTTATTTTACTATAGAAATTACTTATCTAACAGCGCGCACACCTTTGACTAAACTATCGCACAACGTATAATTTAAATAGACGTAGTTTACTTTAACAGTGGTAGAGCCCGCTTTAACATCTTCGCACGAATGGGTCGGCTCGTCCGGTGTAATACCACGACCACACAGAAGACAGGCGTAAAGTGGGAGCGATTCCGTGTTTCGTCTGATGAGTGGTGACGGAGGCCCAACTTTACAGCCTTTTCCTTCCCACCCTTGTTCTTATAAGAAAGGGATGGGAAGGGAACGTGGATTTGACGGTGGAGGAGACGCATAGGAAGGGGATATATCCTATTTATGTCCGTCTTCTCTTCCGTCGATTAGGGGTGGGCAACACACCGCTATTGCAAATGGTTATGGGCAGCAGTCGCTTCGCCGTTTCGGCGGATTCAGGTGGCCGCTTGCTCGTTTACCACCTTATGATATAAAAAAGTGATAATAGCTTATATGTTCTTCCAGGCTATGTTCTACATCTGTGGTAAACATCCCTTAAGCCAATCCCAAGATACCTACTAAAAACAAATCATTTATTTAATAGCTTTATTTATTTAATTTTATTTGTAAAGCTTAGCTGGGATGTAAAGCTAGGTTATTTATATTTAGATTTTAAACTAAGTATTAATATTTTTAATTATTCTTTGCGTCCAAGGTCAGTGAGAAGCTTACACATTAAGCTCCAATACTTTTTATCTAAAAAGCATCGAGCTTTTTTAAAAAGCTGCATTCGAATGTGAATTACAAAAGCTTTTGTTATATAAACTTTTATGTATAACACATTCGCTATTGTTTCTCTGTCATTTGGATTCTTATATAAAATAACTATTCGAACTATAAAATAAGAAAACGTCGCATTACTTCTGTCAAGTCCATACCCTTCCCCTTGATGTCCCCTTTATTCTATAGCCTATGTTGTTCTATGATAATCCAGCTTTCTAATCGGGAAAGAATGTATAAAATCGTTGCAGTGGCTAGAAACATTTTTAATGCAATCTTATCTCTTTATAATGTTAGTATAAATAGATTAATTTTATTTATTAAGACCTAGTTGTTGCTCGCGACTTCTTCCTCATGAAATCATACTAATATTATAAATGCGAAAGTTTAGATGGATAGATGTTTGTTAGAGTTTGTAGCCTAAACGGCTGAACGGATTTCGATGAAATTTGGTATAGATGTAGAGAATTGTCTGGAAAAACACATAGGCTATTCAATTTTGTTTTTTTTATAATATTAGTATAGATGAATATATAAAAAGTATGATTATTTGCTTGTCATGTTACGCACAATCTTATTTCAAAACAATTTTATATACCCGATCAAAATTATTTAACCGATTTACATAAAGTTTCCGAACTACTACGTGTAATTTCATTTAAAATATGTAATATACATTAATTTCAATACTCTAATGGTCCACTAAGGGTAGTTTTAGTGGCCTTATTGGCCGCTAAACTGCATTAAACGTCTCTAATACTCGATAGAGTGGTTCAACTTGACCCACTTTTCCATTGCACTTCTGTTGCTCGCTTGGAAAACCGCTGACGGCTTCCGCACCTTACGCTAACAAACACTGTCTTATCGTCGATATATCAAAAGTATCAAGTTGTTGCAGACGTAGTATAAATATCAAAGAGATTCAAATATACAGAGAAGACATAGAGAACAATTTGTTTAAAATATTTTTAATGTAATCATCACTAACGTTATCTGTTGATAAATTGTTAAAATAGAAATTATAATTTTGTGAAATGTTTTAATATATGGACACGAGGTGGCGTACTAAACTTGACAATTTAATTCAGTGAAAAAATTTAGTTCACTATGTCTCGTCTATTTATTTTAAAATCTCAACTATAGTGAATCGCGCTATAATAATGTATGCCATTACCAAAACAGGTTACCAAATTTAGAAGTATCATTCAAACGTTATCGATGGTGTTATCGTCGGCTTTCACGGACGTTACACTCATTCAAAATATCCTTAACACAGTTAAATTTGAAAAGAAAAAAAAGAAAAAATAAAAACATACAGACGAATTGAGTACCTCCTTCTTTTGGGAAGTCGGTCAGAAAGAGGTTGTCGTCGGCAGTATCCAACAGTTATAGAGGTAATGTGAGTCGAATTTGTTAATTTTTAAGTAAACAATTTGTCATCTTAACTACATAAATCATACTTAACTATATGAATTTTAATATCACTTAAGCGACATTTTATTCATAAGATAGTATAAATTAATATTGCCAGTCAATTTGCATGCATCTCTCATTGCAGCTCATGAAAATTTCATGCGAGATGATCTAAGTATTATTTATTCTATATAGTCTAGAACGTTATATCTTAGACTTAGATGAACCAACATTGTCGGTTTCCACTACCGGAAAACTTACATAATAATCATCAATCTTATTTGAAACTAGCTGTTGCTCGCGACTTCGTCTACGTGAAATTTAAAAATGTAGCCTGTGTTACTCAACGATAACGTAGCTTTCTAATGGTGAGATTTTTTGAAATCGGCCCACTAGTTTTTTAAATTCCAATACATACAAAAATACAAATCTTTCCTCTTTATAATATTAGTGTAGATATTATAGATATAGAAAAGTAAATTAGCAATTTTCCAATGTATCTAACTCTACGAATAAATTAAATAAAAATCTGACTGCTATATCGTTATTTCATAATCGTTTAAGCAGTCCTTTAGTGTAAATTTTTCATTAAATCATAGCTAAGCGTTCCCTTAGTTATTCACCTATTCTAACTATAGTTTAATCCATCTTAATTTTTCCATACTCGCTTAATTACAACTAGGGTTTATAGCATTTAAAATAATTGACGTGTTTTATTTTACAAAATGTTTAAACAATGCCAAGGAAAAAGAATTTCGTTTAATAATACAGAGAAACTTGGTAAAAAAATTGTTAATATCTCCTCGGGGAAAGGTCGTCCTTGCAGTTCTTTTTTCATAGAATTAATGGCGACAAACGCGTTGGTAATTTATCATTCAGTGAACGATTCTGTACCTTTTTTATAGTGAAAGGGATGATGTGTGGATTTCATACAAGTTTTTCAAATGAAAATCGCACTTTTTTATCATAATTCTAAATTATAAAAAATTTGACTTTCTCTATATCTAATTTGAGTTTTTTTAATAACTAGCTGTTGCTCGCGATTCCGTCCACGTGAATTAAAAAAAAATAAGTAGCCCATGTGTTCTTCCAGGTTATCCTCTACATCTATGTCAAATTTCATCGAGATCCATTCATATAGGCCACAAACTCTAACAAACATCTATCCATCCATCCACCCATCCAATCTTTCGCATTTATTTTACTAAGTAAGAAGTAAGCTAGTAAGATTGAAATTTTTTGCCTTATTTTTCGTAGTCCCCAAGACTTCCACTAGGATTACTATTTTTATATTTTCGACGTAGAAAATGTCGTTTTCGCTGGAAATTATCATATTTTCCCGGAGTACTTAACTACATTTCCATTAGTAAATTGAGTTACTAATACTTTAAATGAAATGCAGGCGTTTTGCCAATTTTTACTTTTTCCTGTTGTAACATCCTAATATATTTCTCGAACTCTCACTGTACTGTACTGTTTTTGTCCTTTCTTATTATTAGGAACAAAACTATTATAAATATATACTTAATCAAACTGGTCAGAGATTCTATTATATTTTTAATCTATAAGAACTGTAACTAAAATGTATACTAACTTTTAATAAAAAAATATCTTTGTAAAAAATCGGAGTATATTTTTTTTCTGCCACAAATGAATACCGAAGTTTGGAGGTTTGGGATACTTTATTAAGACTAATGGACTTCGCTCCTCTTAATGTAATCCTCTTCATTTAATGGACCCAGTAATTGACATATGAACATAAATAGATCAGCGGTTGTTTAAAGCTTGTGAAAGAATAATTCTTAATTAGTAAAAATCATAGAATACCATGACTCCTGTGAAAAAAATTGCAGCAATGTTACAGTACCAAATTGTTTATGACTCAGCTGAGAAATTACGTAGTTTTGATAGTGAGCTAAAAGTGCATTTCCTCTGTTGAAAGTGCTGTAAAAAAACAATTATTTATCTATACTAATATTATAAATGCGAAAGTTTAGATGGATGGATGTTTGTTAGAGTTTGTAGCCTTGACTGCTGAACGGATTACGATGAAATTTGTTATAGATGTAGAGGATAATCTGGAAGAAAACATGTGTTACAGAGTCGCGGGCGAAAGTTAGTATTTTTATGTAACAATTTGTGGGATATTAATACATTCTTTAAGTACTAATGCATTTAATATCTTTATTTTATAGTTAACTTAAAATAAATTTTCGTAATCAGATCCACTGTAACTGAAATATTTTTTATCTGAAATTCGTTTTGTTTTCATAGTTAGATTTACGATCCAACGCGGGCGGTATTTACAAAGTTTTCAAAGTTCCTCTCATTATTTTCATACAGACCGCAAACCGCTACCGCGTTCATTTCGTTCTCGGAATTGCGACAAAATGAATCTGTCTTAATGAAATTTTACCACAAGATTTCAAATTAAAAAAATATATTCATTTCGGTCAAAAAATCATCATCATCTTATGTGGATAGTGATTGCTTCGCTTTTTCGGCGAATTCAGGTGGCCACTCGCTCGTTTGCCACCTTATATAATAGTATTAAAAAACAACCTTGCCATACAATATGAGCATGCTGGGCTGTCATATACAATAAGGGGTTTATCACGATTTGCATAACAGTTGCGAGATCGTATTCGTAGCGTATTCGATAAAATTTGTATGAGATTAGTTTGTCGTTGGTTGGTCGCCCGGTAGACACTGCACAGACAAATTTTATCGATGACGTTACACAAACGTTCACACGAATATTCACGATAATCCCTCTGCACTTCCAATAGATCGTATAAAATAAACAACCCGTGTAAACCATCCTTTAGAATGCCACTTTACCCTGCACTACCCATAACGTAAGCAATTTGTGTAATCATACTTCATACTAATATTATAAATGCGAAAATTTAGATGGATGGATGTTTGTTAGAGTTTGTAGCCTAAACGGCTGAACGGATCTCAATGAAATTTGGTATAGATGTAGAGGATAGTCTGGAAGAACACATAGACTACTTGTATTTTTTTTAATTCCACGCGGACGGAGTGTTGGCGAAAGCTAGTATTAAATAGTTGTAAATTTACAAATAGCAACCTTTATTGTTATAAATTCCTCTAACCTTTATACAAGTTAAGTTCAAAATGCATGAAATTTGTTATAGATGTAGAGGATAATCTGGAAGAACACATGGGTTACAGAGTCGCGGGCGAAAGTTAGTATTTTTATGTAACAATTTGCGGGATATTAAAACATTCTTTAAATACTAATGCATTTAATATCTTTATTTTAAATTTTAAAATTTTCGTAATCAGATCCAATGTAACTGAAATATTTTTATCTGAAATTCGTTTTGTTTTCATAGTTAGATTTACGATCCAACGCGGGCGGTATTTACAAAGTTTTCAAAGTTCCTCTCATTATTTTCATACAGACCGCAAACCGCTACCGCGTTCATTTCGTTCTCGGAATTGCGACAAAATGAATCTGTCTTTTAATGAAATTTTACCACAAGATTTCAAATTAAAAAAATATATTCATTTCGGTCAAAAAATCATCATCATCTTATGTGTGTGATTTGTTCGTGTAGTGATTGCTTCGCTTTTTCGGTGGATTCAGGTGGCCGCTTGCTCGTTTGCCACCTCATATTATAAAAAAAAATCAAATGATAACTACATCTCAAATTAATAACTCTAAGTTAATTTTCATTTCTATAGTATGTCTAAATAATTTAGATTAGTTTGGCAATTCATGTCAATTCATGTGACAATTTAGTAGTCATGGGTTGTGTAAAATCAAGCATGAATCTTTTCGATTTTCGATTTTTATTCATATGGAACTTGGAATCGACAGATTCATAGTTATAACTTATGAATTAAAAAAAAACACTGTTTAGTCAAATTAATAATGACCTGCAGAACCATTACAAATAATGAGAGTGAAGTAAATATTTATTACAAATACAGCCGTACGTAATCGAATTGGATTTCGCTATTATTATTGTCATCGCTAAATTCTCTACACCATAATTAATACTAGAATTGTCCTCTAAATTAGTTAATAAGAAAATAATAATTTTATTTAAGTTCGATAAATTTTATTTAAACCGAATATCGATAGTTCATAATTGTTCGCTGCGTGTTTGTTTCGTCACTACGATACCTGTCTATTAAGTAAGGCATTTACCTTCATACAAGTTGAATTCGATACTTCATACACATCATTTATCAAACTAATCTATCTTATTTAGACACACTATAATGACAGTTGTATCTAGAAAGAAATGTCTACTAAAATAACGTTATACGCAAAACCCGAAAGCATAACTTGTCAAATATATTAATTCAAGTGGATTCCAAGAAATATTCAGAAAAGATAACTCTATGAATATTCAGAGATTGGCTTATTAAAAACAATGTTCAGTTTTTGTTCTTAGAAAAACAAAAAATACATTCTGACATAGATTTAGGATTATACTTAGGTTTCTAAATATACAATTGTAAGTTTCATTTAACAAATTAAACAAAAATAAAAAGCATAGTAATCATTTATACTATCTATACTTCTATACTTAATATCTATCCATACTAATATAATAAAGCGTAAACACACACTACTTCGTGGCGTAAGATGTCAGCAATCACAGCATATTTTTGAATAATTATTTCTACACTTACGAAACGCTTTAGGCTATAAAACTTCGGGGGTAAATAAATTGGAGAAAACCCTCATGTGGGAAAGGGACCATAAACTACAAGCTGCCAACATAAGGAAGCAAGCTTATTATGGTATCGGTAATTTTGACATTTGCAATTTTAACATTTCTATAATTTCATGCCGATGAAGCTATGGGAACAGCTAGTTTACAATAAAACTGCGGTTACGATTGTTTACGTAGGACCATGACACTGGTTTAGTATAACTTTCTTCAAAACAGGTGCTTTGAAACAACTTTCTCTGGAGAGTTTACAAAGGGCCGAGAGACCCTCGACCTCTTACAAGTGGGTTCCTAATATAATAAAAATATCTTAGCCTGAAACATTATTAGAGTGAAAACCGAATAGGAAATTATTAATACGCAACTTTCCTGAATTAAAAAAATAACTAGAATTAAAAATGCGAATGTTTGGATCTCAAGGAAATTTGACACAGATGTAGATACACTGGGCGCACAAATACTTTTTTTAATTCCACGCGGACGAAGTCGCGGGCAAATGTTGGTATTTAACCAGTCTGTTTTGGTTAAATATTTGTAATGTTTTATTAAGTAATTAACATTGAATTATTTTAATATTAAGAAAATTAAATTGATTTTAGATCTACAAAAAAAAAACCTGAAAAAGGAGCCTGTTATTTTTAGGGTATCCTTCAATTATATCGTCGGCAGCTACGAAGGACGCAGAACTCAAAGGAGCTCTCAATCTCAACGAAAGCTTTTCTAAGAGATTCGTTTCTATTTCTATACCATCATGACTCGCAAATTACCTCGTGAATGTACCGAAACGAAATGAGATACCCTTTTGAGCTATGTACTCCTGGTACTTTGTTCAAATTAGTTTTCTCTCTGACGTTATATTTAACGCTAATTGATTCGAATAATGTTTTCATTAAAGTTTTGTTACATCACTTTTAATCCATCTGTCTATCTATACATATAATAAAATTTGAGTGTCTGTTTGTAATATCAAAAGAAAAAATCCAGATTTCGGGAAGATGATGTATTTGCATGACTTTCACTGAAGGGTAACTGACATAGACGGGAATATTATAGGCTACATTTCAATTTTAATATTGCGTTAACGAAGTCGCGGGCAACAGCTAGTGTAACATAATTTTCGTTTTAATGAAACTATAGATTAATAAAAACAAATAATTAAAAACAGTTTAAGGCTACATTTTTCTCATACCTAATCCTAGTAAAAGCAGTTACCTAACAACTAATAACAGTCACTTGTTTTAGATTAAACAAAAAACCAAACAACTCAAAAATATATTTGCGAAGTTGCTCACTAACTTCGGAGAAAATGGTCAAGCAATTTTCTTTTACCCTTGTTTTGAATATAATGACGCGAATGCTTATAACTTTGTTATTTGAACAAACAGATTATGTACATAGAGTTAAGAAAAAACAGATTGGATAACATGATTGCAAACGGATGCACGATTTGACAGACTAGTGAGAGATAAATAATTTTAGAACTACCCTCATAATATATAAATTATTATTTTAGGATACAATTGAGTATAATCCATATTAAATTAAAATGTATATTTTCTCTAGTACATTCTAGGAATCCTTTTTAGCGTCAATGTGAACACCTACGCAAGTTCACATAACATTTGAAAATGTCAGTCTTTAGATAATTTAATTTTAGTACTATTTGCTTATCTAATGTTAGAAATTGTATATTTCTTCTAATATCACGTAGTACAAGATAAGAAAATACATTACTAGTAAAAATAAATTATAACCTCAAATTACTTACCTTTGAATGTTATCCATTTCTAAAGCTTTCCTTAATGTCACTTAATTGTCAATTATATTCCATTTAATAACAATTATCTATGTTTATCCATACATTTATAATCGTTATAAAAACAAGCTTCATTTCCCGCCTTACAGGACGTCCATCCACGGTGAAAGGCGGGCGCGAACTGGAGGCGCCATTCGATTGACATAAGGGTGTTATTAGATATCTATAGAGCTGCCACTAGGATACAAATATTACTAATATTATAAATGCGAAAGTTTAGACGGATGTTTGTTAGTGTATGTAGCCTAAACTGCTGACGGATCTCTATGAAATTTGCCAGAGATGTAGAAGATAGTCTGGAAGGATACATAGGCTAGTGACTTTTTTAATATCACGTGGACGGAGTCGCGGGCGAAAGCTAGTTTAACAAACATCCATTCGTCCATCTAAACATTCGCATTTATAATATTAGTATGATATAACATGTTTCATCTCAGTTTTTCAAACTTATGAGAGGAAGAGCGACATATTTTGTGAATATATTGAAATAATGTTAGAAAACGTGAGAAAACTGCCATTAGAAACTCACAGATTATTTGTTATATCGTGTGTCTACGTATAAAAAATTCTTTTATTAGTTAACACATGTTCCAATGTAAAAAGTCGAAAACTCAGTCCAATATTAGTTCGCAATAACTCAAATTACAGATTAACAACTCTGTGTGTGTCCCTATAAATTAACGTTGGAAATTGTAGCGTAAGCCGTTACCTACCCCCGCGACCGCCGCCCGTCCCCGCGTCACCCCCCGCCCGCCCAGCAACAGTTTGCCTGCAATGTTGCCAGGATATAGAGGCAATTTCCTCAATTTAATATAAATAGCAACTTGTCTTATAAAACTAAAAATAGACGTTTGTATAAAAGGTAAATTATTTCCAGTAAAAATAACAATGAATAAAAAAATGTGTTGCTATTATAAATTATTTTAGTAAACCTTAACAGTGGTAGAGCCCGCTTTAACATCTTCGCACGAATGGGTCGGCTCGCCCGGTGTAATACCACACAGAAAACAGGCGTGAAGTGGAAGCAATTCCGCGTTTCGTCTGATCAGTGTGGTGCCGGAGGCCTAATTTTAGTCCCTTTCCCTTTCCACCCTTTTCTTAAGAGGAAAGGATGGTAAGGAAAAGTGGATTTGACGGTGGAGGAGACGCATAGGAAGGGGAAATGTCCTCTTTATGTGCGTCTCTTCCTCGGGCAGCGGTCGCTTTCCATTTAGGTGGATTCAGGTAGCCGCTAGCTAGTTTGCTACCTTATATTATAAAAAAAAAACCTTCAAATCGTTTTTTTTTAAATAATTTCTACGTTTTCGTGAGAATTTTAACGAATTTTAAATTTGTTTAATTTTCACAAAATAACTATAAAAAGTGATTTCTACGATTGTTTATTTTATGTAATAGTATGGGTATACCTGGCAACATTAATCGTTTAAAAATAAAAACGCTTACAAAACGACCAATTCCAATTAACAAGCGAAATTACCTTTCCTGTCCCGCGCCAACCCTTTGGCGTTTGCACTTTCTATATGAGAAGGAATACCATTTTTATTTTCCATTCCATTCACAGTAAAATCAACTCTATTACAAGGGAGTAAAGTGTATCATAGATGTTATATCTTTGTTTTAAGCAGTATTTGATTCGTTTTGTAATAGTAGCTTAGAGTTATTATTTTAATAACCCATTGTGGATGTCCCGTATTTAGTTACATTACATTAAAAACTTTGGTCATTAAGTTAATGTAAGTTGTTTTGCCTAACTTTAATCAAGAGAAGATGCACATAATAAGGACATATCCTCTACCTATACGGCCCATCGTATTTTATTATTTACTAACATTTACCCGTGATTCCGTCCTCGTGGAAAAAAAAAAGTAACTCGCCTATGGGTTATTTCATACTATCCTCTATATCTATGCCAAATATAATAGAGATCCGTTCAGCAGTTTAGGCTACAAACTCTAACAAACATCCATCCATCTAAATTTACGCATTTATAATATTAGTTACTAGATTTCGTCCGCGACTCCGTCCGCGTAATATTAAAAAATAATATAAAACATAGCCTATATTACTCAATGACAACGTTGCTTTTTAATGGTGAAAGAATTTTTGAAATCGGCCCAGTAGTTTTTGAGTTATTTCATTACAATCAAACAAACAAAGTTTCCCCTTTATAATATTAGTATAGATAAGTAAGATTGGTTAATGTAGTATTTGACAAGCCTACACAATAATTTTGAGCGCTTGTCACGGTATAAAAGGGTTGACATAGCATATATTTAAGTTAAAACACTGTCTTTTATGGTTAGGCCCTTGATTTTCATAGCTCTTAATGGTGACCTAGATACTACAATAGGAATAACTTAGAGTGAACTTGACTAAGCGAAGTGCATCTCAATACAATGACCCTGACCTTGCGATGTGTCGTCGAAAAGACGAGCGTAACTTAAGCTATAGTCAAGTGTTACTTAACACGACTTTGTAACATGAAAAATCTTACTTCACTTTAAAATTTAAAATGATTCTTACTGATATTCCCATCCGATCTTTTTTGACCGACTTCCCAAAAGAAGGAGGTACTCAATTCGTCCATATATTTTTTTTTATTTTTTTTTTTTTTTTTTTTATTTTTTTTTTTTATGTGTGTTACGGCATAACTCCGCCCCTGGTAGACCGATTTTGAAAATTCTTTTTTTATCCGATAGGTAGTGCTTGCAGGTGGGTCCCATTTTTTTGTTTGATTTTTGGAGTCAAAGACTACGGCGTAGTTAAATAGTTTAGCTCAAAATTGCGTGACGAAATTTGGTGTCTTTTTTGCTTTCTATGCTTCCGTAGCCTAAACTATAAGACTTACACAAAAATTATGTATGGAAGAATTGTAGCCCTTTAAATTTGCTAAATAAAAGTCAGCGATAGCATATATCTATCTATTAAGGTTGTCGCACAATAACCACTTTTTCATTAAAATTTCGATCAAAATCTATACCCCACTTTCAACGCTATTACTCGTGTTCGATATGAATCCTTATCAAAATAAATGTGTCCATCATCAAGAGAATTTAATGTAGATTATAAATACCCTTGGAACTGTGTAATTCCGATAAATAGTTTAGGAGATATCATAAATAGCAAATTACGAGTCGCAGAAAAAAATACCAACTTGTAACAAAGTTTGCTTTCTTGGCTTACGTAGCCTAAACTATAAGACCTACATAAAAATGATGTATGAAAGAATTGTAGGTCATTCAATTAGCTGAATTAAAGTCTGCGATAGCATATATCTATCTATTAAGGTTGTCGCACAATAACCGTTTGTTTCGAGAAAACCGTCAAATAAGTGCAATCGACTTTATTTAAAACGCTTTTATTCTTATTTGGTATGAATCCTTATCCAAATAAATATGTTTTCACGATAGAGTATTATATGTAGATCGTAATTGCCTTTTACAGTATGTAATTCTGTGCAAGATTCTAGAAGTTATTAAAATATTAAAACTCACGGGCAACAACGGCGCGCGGCCGCACCGAATTATGAGTGAATGATCGCAACGATGTATTAGTTGTTTACTTAATTTCTTAGATAATCGATTTAGATAACTCATTATTTGTTTGAAAGCTAGTGATTATCATACTGCGATGTCTAGATTCACTAAAAATCGAGAAATAAATAAACTTTTTAACAAAAAAACAAAACCGACTTCCAAACAAAATACACTAAAAACAAAATATACTAAAAACAAAATCTTCTCAAAAAAACAGTACACTAAAAAGTAACGAAATAATTTCTTGAAAATAGTAAACCTCCCTTATTGTAGCTGTTATGTCTATATTGTACAATTATTATTACTTTGAAGTCGGTGTCAGTCATTACTAAAAACGTTACTATACTTTCAATTGTCAATTGTTATGGTAAAAATGTAGAAAACCTTACGTAGAAATATCACTGCATATACCTCGGCTGACACGACATCAAAGTGATAATAATTGTACAATATAGACATAACAGCTACAATAAGGGAGGTTTACTATTTTCAAGAAATTATTTCGTTACTTTTTAGTGTACTGTTTTTTTGAGAAGATTTTGTTTTTAGTATATTTTGTTTTAGTGTATTTTGTTTGGAAGTCGGTTTTGTTTTTTATTAAAAAGTTTATTTATACACAAAATGTTTTAGTTTTAAAGTTGACAATTGGACTTTGTCATTTTGTGAACTGTCGGTCCGAACATATAGTTTAAATTTCGCGGCCTGGTTAAATGCGGGTAGCCGAGAACATTTTTACTCGCGCTAGTGGGTAGATTTCGAATCATGTCGGGCGCGGGGCCTGCGGGGTGTGCGGGAGAGAGTCGTGTGCAAGCAGCCCAGCCAGTCTCTCTTTTTCCAACGGGGGTGGGGGTGGTAAATGGCGTCTGTTAGACTGTCAGCCACTGGTTGTGATACTGAAACGTATCTTAAGAGTGTACGAACACCTTTGACTAGACTATCGCACAACTGTATAACTCGCTTTGATACCTATGATAAAACATCGTGATGCACCCTGCACATATCAGCGAAGAAATTCAAAGATATGTGTGAAGTCAACCAACCCGCACTTGGCCAGCGTGGTTGACTATGGCCTAGTCACCCTAACTTAGGGTAGGCTCCGAGCCCCTCGTTGGGGACGTATAGTGAGCTGGTGATGATGATGATGATGATACCTATGAGCTTACATGAAGGCACACTACTCGGTTTTAAGTCGTGCAACTAAACAGTTGGCTGCGAAACAATCGACAATCGCACAACAGTTGTGCAATAGTTTAGTCAAAAGTGTGCGCTCTACGTGACGTCACCATTTAAGTTGCTGAACATATTTTAATAACGTTTCAGTATTCGGCCTTGTAATTCGCAGAACATAGGCACTCCTTTTTAAGCTGACTACTCTAGGGCTACTATTACTATATTTATTTAGAACGAAACATTTACCTTTAGGTCGTTTATAATAATTGCAATCCAAAACAAACATAGTGTTATAATTTTGTGTGCAATTAATTTAATTTTGCTTTTAACTTAATTAAATTTACTTGGTAATAATAATTACTGAATAGCTTTTAATCTTACTAATAAATGCGAAAGTTTAGATGGATGGATGGTTGTTAGAGTTTGTACTCTCCAGCTGCACGGATCTCGATAAAATTTGGCATAGACGTCAAATAGTCTGGAAGAATACAAAAGATTCTTTAGTATTTTCCATGCGCTAGTCGCGGACGAAAACTAGTTATAAATAAACCTTTTAAGCATGTCCTTTTTATCTATACTTCTATACTATTATAATAAAGCGTAAACACACACTTCTTTGTTGCCTAAGATGTCAGCAAGAACAGCATATTTTTGAATGATTCTTTTTTTAATAAAAAGCCCTACACTTACGTTACGCTTTAGGCTATAGTTATATTTTCACGCCATTAAACTTAGGGGTAAAGATTTTGGATAAAAACCCTAATGTGGGAAAGAGACCATAAGATGCTGCCAACGTCAAGGAAGCAAGGTTTGTCATGTCATGTCATTTTGACATTTGCTATTAATCATTTGACAAATGTAAACAATAAAATAAAAAATTTGCGTAATTTCATGCGGATGAAGCCGCATAGGAACAGCTTGTCACGAATATTATTAGAATTATTAGGATGTTTTATTTAGAAAAAGATATGACACAAATAGCCATCATGAGCATAAAACTTAACGACTTCAATAGCAATTGTGCGAACGTCACAGAGCAGTCGCTCTTGCCGCAGCACACGTTGCAGTACACCCATTCCAAGCTGGGAAAGTCAGCTAACTGAGCTAGTATGTCATCAGAGTACAGCAGGACATAGTCTTCTAGAAACTTCCATACGTATATCAGAGAATATTCTAGAACTGCCAAAGATATTGCTACCTGCAAAGTTAAAGGAATATATTTTTAATTGTAGTTAAATCCAGTGACGTGATGAGATGAGATTAAATCTAATCAGATTAGATTAGATTAAATCTAATCAGATTAGATTATATAATAATTATCTTCCTCCTTATACTACTCCCGTAGGGTCGGCGCTACAGGTTTTTGTCCTCCACATAACTCTATCATACGTCATCTCAGTCATCACTCCCTTTATCATGTCACCTTTCACGCAATCCATCCATCTCTTTCTACGTCTACCTCTACCGGTGTACCTCCACACACATAAAACTAACTAGATGTGCGATGATTTGATTAAACGAAACTGATTAAAATGAGAAAAAATATTCACCTCTATTAGAAAGGATATTGGTGTGTTTTTGTTCCAGAAATATCTCGGCAGAATCGGTATTTCGTACAAAAACAGACAAATGCTGAGTATGAAAACTAATTTTGTTTTACAAAGTGTATCTTCGATCACAGATTCTGTAAAATAAACGCATTTGATTAAAACATTTTTAAAGTATACTAGCTGTTGCTCGCGACTTGGTTCATCTATACTAATATAATAAAGCGTAAACACACACTTTTTTGTTGCCTAAGATGTCAGCAATTACAACATATTTTTGAATAATTCTTTTTTTTAATAAAAAGCCCTACACTTACGTCACGCTTTAGGCTATATATTTTCACGCCATTAAACTTAGGGGGTAAATATTTTGGATAATGTGGAATAAAAATAAAACAAATATAGTCTGCGTGTTACTCACTGATAACGTATGTAGCTTTTTAATGGTGAAAGAATTAAATCGGCCCAGTAGTTTCTGAGTTAATTCAATACATAAAAACATACAAAAAAGCAAATCTTTCCTCTTTGTAATATTATATAGACTAGTATAGATATAGATATGACAAACAATAAAGCGGTCACAGGAATTCATCAAAATAGTGAAGTGACCGCTGCCCATAAACTTTCAAAGCGAATGCATTGAGGGACGCACATAAAGAGGATATTACTTCTATATGTACATTCCCCTGTCAAATTCACTTCCCCTTTGTTCATCATCATCATCATCATCATCATCTCCTTATCCTACTCCCGTAGGGTCGGCGCAACAGGTTTTTGTCCTCCACATAACTCTATCATACGTCATCTCAGTCATCACTCCCTTTTTGATCATGTCACCTTTTACACAATCTATCCATCTCTTTCTAGGTCTACCTCTACCGATATACCCTTCCACACTCATAACTAACGTTCTCCTTGTTCTCTTTGTTGTGGATTAAAATTAAACGATAATCACATTAACTTCACTTCCCCTTCCCATCCTTTCCTTGTACGAAAAGGATGGAAGAGTGCTAAAATTGTGAAAACTACAATCGTTGGTCTACGCAATAAATGTTTTAAATAAAAAACCGCAAACTTACTATCGTATAAATATGTTATATTATTAATTAATAATGATAAAGCAACTAGAGTCGCATGTGCGGTTGTCATCTCATTTTTATTAATAAAATACTATTATAATAAAACGTAAAAAATGTGAAAAAAGTCAATATAAATCTGTCAATTACAATGACATTTTTTGTTTATCTGTCATATTTCATCCAAGGCAATGGTTTTAACCATTCTGCCACAGCTGTCAATTATACATCATTAACAAGTTGTTCTTATCTCTTACGGAGGGTCGGCACATGTGCTGCTCTTCCATACATCTCTATCAGCCGTCTGCCGTTTAATTCTTTTAACTGTATACATCTTTTAAATATTAAATAAGTACCGTTTTTAAGCACTTGAACGTTCTTTTATTTATTTTTAATACCCGTTTCAAATGAGTTTCTTAACAAAATAAACAAACAATATCTATACTAATATTATAAAGAGGAAAGATTTGTATTTTTGTATGTATTGAAATAAGTCAAAAACTACTGGATCGATTTTGAAAATTCTTTCGCCATTATAAAGGTAATTTTTCTGTGAGTAACATCATACTTCATACTAATATTATAAATGCGAAAGTTTAGATGGATGGATGGATGTTTGTTAGAGTTTGTTGCCTAAACGGCTGAACGGATTTCGATGAAATTTGGTATAGATATAGAGGATAGTCTGGAAGAACACATAGGCTACTCACTTTCGTTTTTTTTAATTCCACTCGGATGGAGTCGCGGGCGAAAGCTGGTAGGCTATATTTTTTAATTCCACTCGGGCGAAGTCGCGAGCAACAGCTAGTTTGTAATATTTTACAACAAAAATACACATTCAAAAAACATACTCAGTAGCACATAAGAACATAATTTCTAACCATTCAGAATCTTATAAGCCATTCGAATTTACGACATACATCGTTAAAAACCCCATAAAACATTTTATATGAAAAACAAAATTAAACTTTTCAAGTTGCGGAAACAGTGTTATTAAAACGGTAAACAATGAAAAGGAGAAAATGAGAATATCATTAAAATATAATTATATGGGAAGATGGAATTTTAGATTTAGTTTAATAATATTATTTAATAAAGTGTTAAGTTTTAAAGTTATCGAAATAGATGGAGATATATTTAATAGTAAGCCAATATTAAGGAACAGAGAAGCAGATCAAGTTGATAAAAAAGATGACAGCGGAGAAGAGATAAAAGCGTTGTTAGAAGCGAGATATAAATTTAGCAACGACGAAACTTCTACTAGATATAGAATAACCCGCGATGAAAGAGATTCCTTAGGTTTGTATTTTATTTATAATATATTCTAAACAATGATATGAAAGAAAAAATTAAAAAAAAGATTTTGATACAAAACATAAATTAACAAAAAATAGAATAATTACAACAACAATGCACTAAAAATGGTATTCTATTCATTTTAAGTTAACAGCGCTTCTTTTTGCGGCTTTTCTTACATTATTTTTTTCTTTTATAACTTCCTAACCTTAAAAAGTATCTCACAGCAAACAAAACCCAATATCTCTTAGGTATTTCAGAGTCTCATGACGAAAAACAGTTAGCTTTAGTTTTCCGTTCGTACGCCGCGCGTCGCATCGTCGGCGGTATGGAGACGAGTATCAGCATGTATCCTTACAACGTGGCCATCTCCAGGAACGGCAACCACTGGTGCGGAGGCTCCGTCATCGATGAACAGTGGATATTCACCGCGGGACATTGTCTTGAATCGTAAATATCACATTCTAGTACGAGAACTTTCGAATTATTAATTCTTAGACAAAAGATACCCTGAGTCGTTTAGGAACTGAGATCATGAGAGTCCTGGCTGAGATGCACATTGGCGAATAAAAGGGGTCATCAAAACTATTGGGATGTTTCTCTATTTTAAGTTAAAAGTAGTACCGGTAAAGAATCAAATTACTTTAAAATGGGACGCCATAGATTATTTAAAGCGCCTGAAGTTAAGATTCGATCAAAATTTGATTCCTCGCAATTGCTAAGTTAAATTCTACAGGTGCATTAAAAAAATTCTAGCAAAGAATTGCGTCCCAAATAAACATGTTCGCATTCCTTTTTATTCAATCCCTTAAATAAAACAATAACTTTTGCAGAGCATTCGACGGAGATCAAAAGAAACTAATAAATTACATCGTTAGAGCGGGCAGTTCGTTTCACAATCGTGGCGGCTACCAGGCGAGGATAAATAAGGTAGCGTCACATTCTGATTGAAATATCTAATAAAATATATACGCAATTCCCTGATTGATAGAAGTAAAATGAAATATTTTCTGTGTTCTACTTACCTAATTACTGAAGGAAAAGTCACGTAGAAGATTTGAAAAGAGAAATTAACTTGTTATTAACTGTCAGGCGCTCTAGAATTCAAGCATTCAGAATAACATTTTAAGTCGTAGTTTTTGTCAGGCGTTCTTTTATTTTATTTAGCTAATATATTTTGCCAGGCGTTCTATAATTTAATTTACCTTGTTAATTTTTAGGCGTTTCTTAATTTTTTTTAACTAATATTTTTTGTCAGGCGTTCTTCCCGCCTAACTACGTGCCTGGTAATGCTGACTTCGACTTTTCCCTCGCTCGTCTAGACCGGCCGATGCCTATCGGGAGGAACATCGCTGTCCTCAACCTGCCCTCCAGAGACTATCAGATCAAGACAGATGATATTCTCATTGTCACCGGCTGGGGAAGCACTGATGTGAGTATTTTTATATTTTAAATCATTCGAGTGAACTAATAATAGTAAATACGCACTCGATCTTCTAAAACATAGTACATTTTTTTATTTGTACATTACTGCGGTAAAAGTAAAGGGATATATTTTGTAAGTACTAACAAAGGAAACAATTGTTCCTGGGTCACTGTTGAAATCATTGTCGCTAGCTCTTTCCACTCGACTAATATTTCTATCAGCAATATTCATATCTGGTAGTAGTTATTTAATGGAAGAAGGGGCTTAAATGTTATGAATTACAGCAATCAGGTTACGGCAATATACCAGACCGGCTGCGTTTCGTGCCAGTGCCAGTGATGGGCGCGGACGATTGCCAGCATGCTTACCGTTTCTACATAACACCGCGCATGGTCTGCGCCGGGTATGCCACCGGCGGGAAGGATGCTTGTAACGTAAGTGTTGGCTTTTAGAGCAGGCTTACACCTTTCAGTATATCGTACAACTGTTGTGCGATTGTCGATTGTTCCGCCATTTCAACTCTTTAGTTGCACAACTAAAAATCGAGTGTGTGCACCTCCATATAATCTTATAAGAATCAAAGTAGACTAAACAGTGTACGATATAGTCAAAGGTGTCGTCTCTTACTCGAAAGGATTTTCTTCCAACGGCGGTTCAAGGGTTAATGCTATAAACCAATAATGCAATCAGCATATTATTTCCAAACCAATACGACTTAGGACTCCTACTGAACTAAGAACTGAATAGTTCTCAGGCTTGTTAGATTTATATAGACGATTTGACTGTTCAGATGAAAATGATCGTCTATAGGGGGCTTTAAAGGTAACGCTTTTTTAGTTTCACTAGTATTGTGGATGTCCATGGATGTTTCCATAACTCGTTTACTCCATAAAAACTCCATGAAGAAAGGAATAGCGACTGTATCGCAGAAGTTGAAGTACTGCAGAATGATAATCATCGATTGTAATTTATTCCAGCACGACTCCGGTGGTCCAGCTGTCCGCGACGGCATACTCCTAGGAATCGTATCCTTCGGTGGTAAGAAATGCGGCGACCCCCAATCCCCGGGCGTGTACAGCCGCGTCTCGGAGATAACCTCGTGGGTGGAAACAACGATCACCGCGAACGAAGCGAGCAATGAACCGGACCTTGTGCCTAAGATCTTGAAAGCCAGACAAAGAGAGAAAGAATTACAGAAGTGAGTTTCATTCTATAATATTTCGTTTAAATAGAACTCTGTGGCGTTGCTGAGAGAAAAAATGTAAAGTTTTCTTTCCATGTCATATCGAATTATACTGAATGATAGATTTTTAATACGAAAGAATAGAATAGCGCTTAGACATAATCTATTTAGATTGATGGATGTTTGTTAGAGTTTGTAGCCTAAACGGCTGAACGATTTTCTATGAAATTTGGTGTAGATCTAAAGAATAGTGCGGAAGAATAGGCTATATTTACTTTTTTTTATTTCCACGTGAACGGAGAAGGGAAAGGGGACTAAAATTAGGGCTCCAACACGTACTCTTATCAGCATAAACGTAGAAATCCATTTCACGTCTGTTGTGTGGTCGTGGTATTGCATTGGACGAAACGATCCATTCATGCAACATTCATTTAGTAATAAACTAGCTTTCGCCCGCGACTCCGTCCGCGCGGAATTAAAAAAAACAAATGCAAGTAGCCTATGTGTTCTTCCAGACTACCCTCTACATCTATGCCAAATTTCATCAAAATCCGTTCAGCCGTTTAGGCTACGAACTCTAAGAAACATCCATCCATCCATCTAAACTTTCACATTTATAATATTAGTATGATATTTTAAAATTTCCAACAGATTTAAAGCTCAAGTGGAAGATAAGAAGAATAAAATAAAGAACTGGTTACGTGAGACTCTCAGCTCTCCTACTTTCCTAGACTTAGCTAAGAGAAAGCTAAAAGAAGCTGGTTTTAATCTAAGAAGACGGTACAGAAGAGATTACAATGATGATGTCACTGATAGTTTTTTGGACGACAGTTTAATGGATGATATAAATCTGACCAATCAGATTAATGAACGAATACTAGGTGATGGAGAAGGTGAAGCCGAGGCATTGCTGAGGATGATGGCATTGCAAGAAATCATGGATGAAAATAAAGATGATTACAGAAATTCGAGTAGGAAGACCCGTGCGAGAGATTTAATAGCATACGTTACTTGAATATGACACTTTATTTTATTTAATTTTAGTGATTAAATTGGTATTTTAAAACCAGAGGTGTAGATACTCTTATATTATTATTAAAATAAATTTAAGTCTTAATTACCAGTATCTTCGTATGAAATTTAATTACGTTTCGATTCTTACGAATAACCTTTTTTGTTTTATTAAATCGCGCGCCATCTGTAGATATAAAGCGAAAGCTTGGTGTTGTAAGTTACACTACTCAGCGCTAGATGTCGCAATATGAAAACAAGCACCAAAATTTAATTTTAATTACAAAATCATTTAATTGTGAGTATTGTATGATAACATTTTTTTGAGTTTTTTATTAGTTAACACCTTCCTATGTTTAGATTCATGTGCTAACCCTAATCAAAAACATTAAGGGCCTGTCCCAACAATGGCTGATAGAGGCTCAGATAGCTTAAAGGACGTCACTCTCAAATAAGGTAACAAAATCCGATATTTCCATCACATATTTTACACGTTGGATTGTTATCAGACTATTTATAATTTGGTGGGATAGGCCCTAAATAGGAATTAAACGTTAAAGAAAATAGTTCATGTTATCTTTAATTCTGAAATACATAAATCTCAAGTATATTTACGAGAATCTCTTTATATAATTATAGCTGTTGCTCGCGACTTCACCCGCGTGAAATTACAAATATAACCTATGACGTTCGCCCTTTTTTCATCTTATTACCAAAAGTATTAACTTAGTAGTAATCTACGTAATAACAGAAATCTACTTGTGCAAGATTCCAAATTTCTAAGCCCGGTAGCTTGTAGGCTGATTTTTCGGTTACCCGGATTGTTTGTGTTCGCTATATCTTCTACACTTATAGTCCGATTTTAATATTGTAAAGGGCAATTTTATTCTACATTAAATTCTCCTGACAATAAACCCATTTATTAAAATAAGGATTGATATTGAAACCAATAAAACTTACAAAAATATAAATCATTCCTCTTTATAATATTAGTATAGATTACACATGGACAGTCGCAACGACAAGTTGCCTCGGCGCCACACCTAGATGTCGCTACGCTACTATAAATCCTTTAAGCAAATATTTAATCGGATTTTTATCTCAACGTTTGCAATGCAGACTCCTTATCAATGCATGTCCAGGAAAAAATAAACGAAGAGATCATCGCACGATAGTAAACTGCAACGACTGATAAAAATGCATACAGTGTCAATAGTCTGCATTTTTATTAAAACGTAGGATGTTACGTTTTAAGGTTATGAATCGACAATTTATCGATAAAGCCACTAAATCATGAAATTCCACGACAAATAAAACGCATTAGGATATTTCTATAAGATTTTTAGAAGCAAATTTTTAAAATAAAAGCATTTTTAATCTATACTTATATTATAAAGAGGAAAGATTTGTATTTTTGTATGTATTGAAATAACTCAAAAACTACTGGGCCGATTGAAAAATTCTATCACCGTTAAAAAGGTAATTTATCTGTGAGTAACATAGGCTATATTTTTTTTCATGCGAGTGAAGTCGCGCGCAACAGCTAGTAGGAGAATAAAAACGAGCAGGAACGCCTAAAATCCGCAACGCCAAAGGAACCGGAAACGCGTTGCTGGCTTTTCGTTTCACACACATTTAAGTATTAATCTTACTAATATTATAAATGCGACAGTATAGATTGATGTTTGTTACAGTTTGTATCTTCAATGTTGAACGGATCTCGAAGAAATTAGGCATAGATGTAGATTGTCTGGAAGAATAGTTGTTTTTTAATTACACGCTATTATGTCGCGGGTGAAAGCTATCTACAACTAGCATTTTGCTCGTGACTTCGTCCCCGTGAAATAAAAAAAATATACATATAGTCAATGTTACTCACTGGTGAAATAGCTTTTTTATGGTAAAGGGATTTTTAAAATCGGTTCAATAGTTTTTGAGTTATATCAATACATACAAAAATACAAATATTTCCGCTTTATTATAATAATATAAATTAGAATTGCTTAATAGTTATTTAAATAACCATAGTTTTCTAACATAGGATGTGATTATTTACCATCCAAAGACTAAAAATGTCCAGCAATAGTTGTCTTTAAGTTCATTTTAACATCTATATGTTAAAACTAGCTTTCGCCCGCGACTCCGTCCGCGTGGAATTAAAAAAAAACAAAAATAAGAAGCCTATGTGTTCTTACAGACTATCCTCTACATCAATACCAAATTTCATCGAATTCCGTTCAGCCGTTAAGGCTACAAACTCCAACAAACATCCATCCATCTAAACTTTCACATTTATAATATTAGTAAGATTTATCAGTCATTTGGTTCTAGACTTCGTAACATGTTGACACACGTGGGGTGTTCCCTGAGAGGTGATTGATTTCCATATCGTCCAACGACTGTCTGTTATTTTTATAATCTGCGTAAATTACTTTGTTACTCCGTGATATAATATGGTGCAATAAGCAGTGTAAGAAGTTTGGTCCTTCGAGTAGGGATATTTTCTGTTCTTTATGTTTTTTCTCGTCTTTAGTCGTCGTTTTTTAGAGCGCTGATGGCACAGTGGTTTAAGCACTTGACTTGTAATCTATAGGTCTTGGGTTCGAATCCCGCCATGTACCAATGTGATTTTCGATTTTTCGAATTTTCATATGTACATAATTTACCCGACGTTCTTCGGTGAAGGAAAACATCGTGATGCAACCTGCACATATCAGCGAAGAAATTCAAAGATATGTGTGAAATCAACCAACCCGCACTTGGTCAGCGTGGTTGACTATGGCCTAGTCACCCTAACTTTAGGGTAGGCTCCGAGCCCCTCGGTGGGGACGTATAGTGAGCTGATGATGATGATGATTACGTTTTTTCTTCTATGTTTAGTTAATTTTGTGAACGGAAACTTTAAGGTTTCTTAGATGGGTCAACCATTATTAATTTATGTACTTAGTTAGTTATTTTCTCAAATTGTTATTACCTGACACTTATATAAGTTAAGCGGAAATTCTAAGTTATAAAGATAAAAAAACGTCTTGGATTTAGGGTTAGGAAATCAAAGAATGCTATAATAGTATGAAATTTATACTTATAGACAAGACAAAATGTCTTCTTTGTTTTTTTTTATAATATAAGGTGCCAAACGAGCAAGCGGCCACGTGAATCCACCGAAATGAAAAGTGACCACTGCCCATAAACATCCGCAATTGCAGATGCGTTGCCTACCCTTAATTGACGGAGGAGACGCACATAAAGAGGACATTTTCTCTTCCTATGCGTCGCCTCCACCGTCAAATCCACTTTTCCTTTCCATTCTTTCCTCTTAAGAAAAGGGTGGAAAGGGAAAGGGACTAAAATTAGTCTCACTCATCAGACGAAACGCGGAATTGCTCCCACTTCACGCCAGTCTTCTGTGTGGTCGTGGTACACCGGGCGAGCCGGCCCATTCGTGCGAAGATGTTAAAGCGGGCTCTACCACTGTCTATAAGGTATCTTAAAATGTTTTATGTTTTAAAGAGTCTAATTGTATTCTAAAATGAATAAAAAAGGTCCTAAACCAAATTAATTAGGACGCGATGACATAAAATAATCGGGAAGTAGATAGAGGTGTTTCAATTCTTCTCATTTTGCACGGCTTGCGTAAACCGGTGGTCGAGTCTTGCGCGGATGTACAGGATGTTCCGATTTACAAATATCTTAAATAAATCTAAGCAAAATTAAAATTGAAGATAAAATTAACATTTATAATTTAGTAGTCAACTGTATATTTAAAAGATATTATAACGCAAATAAATAAAATAAATCACGTAATATAATAATCTGAAGAGATAACTCGATCCCTTTTATTTTTTTAAAGTAATGGGATTCGATTATAACAAGAAAAATGTGTGAATATTTTTTTGAAATTCAAGTACTTATTCTTGTTTCATTTTCTGTATTTTTTTAATTAGGTTAAACTCGATTATTTAATAGTTCTATAGAAATTATTTTATCCAATAGTGTCCAGTTAAGTTACAACTTCTTAATTTACAAATCTATAATTTGTTTATATTCGGATCACCCTGTATAACCAACGTTCCGGTCCAGTTGTCGAAGTTGCCTGACAATTGTGGTCACTTATGTAACACCCTGTAGCAACTATTCAATCACCATTACTGTATTACGTGTCGCTTTCGTTCGTTGGCGATCGAACTATACAAGATTCGATTTCTTTGTCATGGTCACTTAAAATTAAGATAGTTATATTTATAACTGAACTAGTTGTCGCTCGCGACTCCGTCCGCGTGGAATTAAAAAAGTGAGTAGCCTATGTGTTCTTCAAGACTATCCTCTACATCTATACCAAATTTCATCGAAATCCGTTCAGCCGTTTAGGCTACAAACTCTAACAAATATCTATCCATCCATCTAAACTTTAGCATTTATAATATTAGTATGATTAATTTAAATAACATGAATGAATGAATAAAAAATAAATAAAAATAACTGTAATATTTAGTTAATTAAAAACCAAAAACTTCATAATCGAATAATTTAAGCAACAAGAGGTTACAAAGTTCATACCCATTCTGGCGGGAGTTTTGAAGTTTGAAGTCTGATTATTGTAGTTAATTATTACAATTACATTAATGTCTAAAAATACAAAAGTCTGTATTTTTAACCATTAATTATATCTGAGAATTGAACATACGTTGAAGAGTTGCAGTATAAGCGAATACTCAAGCCGACAATGTCCAACTTCACAGAACGACTGTCTTGCGAAATAAAACAATTGGCTTTTATTTTGTTTCTTTGTAAATTAGTCATTTGACCACCCGTGAGTTTGTTTAACGATCAGGTGATCTTCAGTTGTTACCGACAATTCAAGAATCTACCAATGTTTGTGGGAGTCGCCAGTGATGTGGAACACTCCGATGAACTAGGGGTCGAGTAGTAAAAATATTTTTTCATAAAAAATAGAATGTTTATTAACATATGGTTAATTATGAATGACTAGCCTTCGCCCGCGACTCCGTCCGCGTGGAATTAAAAAAAACAAAAGTGAGTAGCCTATGTGTTCTTCCAGACTGTCCTCTACATCTATACCAAATTTCATCGAAATCCATTCAGCCGTTTAGGCTACAAACTCTAAGAAACATCCATTCATCCATCCATCCATCTAAACTTTCGCATTTATAATATCAGTAAGATAAATCGTTTTTAAGTTTCTCATGAAGGTCTCTAGGGATTGTAGCCACCTTAATCTGTCCCACCAAATTGTAAATTGTTTGATAACAATCCAATGTGTAAAATATGTGACGGAAAAATCGGATTCTGTTCCCTTATCTGACAGTGACGTCATTTTTAAACTATCTGAGCCTCTATCAGCCAGTGGTGGGACAGGCTCATATTTTTAATTAATCTATATATTTTTTTACAATTCGACTTTCTAGGATAGGGAAGACTTTAATTTTATCGATCTGAAATTAAACAAAATCGACTGAAGTAATCGATTTTTGTATTCGACGTATAAGAGCATTTTTTGTTCAGTGCTTATTTCAATTGAAAAACATTATTGTTTTCAATTATGTATGTTTCCTGGCTATAATCTATCTATACTATTATAATAAAGCGTAAATACACACTTCTTTGTTGCCTAAGATGTCAGCAAGTACAGCATATTTTTGAATAATTCTTTTTTAATGAAAAGCCCTACACTTGCGTCATGCTTTAGGCTATATATTTTCACGCCATTAAACTTAGGGAGTAAATATTAAAAAAAAACCCTAATGTGGGAAAGAGACCATAAGTTGCTGCCAACATCAAGAAAGAAAGATTGCTAAGGTTTGTCATGTCATGTCATTTTTTTTTTATAATGAAAATATTAGTAGATTTTTGTTAATTTACTAATATTTTCTTTAACCATTCCAACTAAGCTCTAGGCTTGTGCTAGGATATGGTTCACGACAATAGTCGAGTGGCGGGATTCGAACCTTCGACCTCACGATCGGTAGTCCGTACCCCAAATCATTAGGCTATTGGCGCTTCAAATTTTGACATTTGCTATTGATAATTTGACAAATGGAAAGAACAAAATAAAATTTTCATAATTTTATGCGGATGAAGTCGCATGGGAACAGCTAGTGTTTAATATTCTAGAATACGTATGTACTTAGGGCCGGCGTGGTGTTAGAGCGAGTTTCCCGCGTAGAAGGGCGAGGGAAGGCTGTGCGGGGGGCACAGAGGCTGCGCAGGCGTCGGTCGCCGACCCACCGTCCTTGCACGTGCAACCGTACAGTCGAACGAAATATTGACACTTGCATTCTAATATTTATTTAAGGAAATTGATATAAAAAACAAAAGATTTTTAAATGTTTAATGCTGGGTTTCTGAAGTTTCCATTTATTTTATCAGCTTCCGCTCGCGACTCCGTCCGCGTGGTATGAATAAAAACAAGAGAAAGTAGCCTATGTGTTCTTCCAGACTATCCTCTAGATCTATGCCAAATTTCATCCAGATCCGTTCAGCCCTTTAGGCTACAAACTCTAACATCCATCCATCCATCCATCCAAACTTTCGCATTTATAATATTAGTAAGAAGTAAGATAGTAAGATTACCTAGTGATTCATTAGTGTTAGATTAAACTAAATTTCAAAGGAGTAAAACTCAAGTTACGTAGTTCAGAAACGCATTTCAAGAATTTATCGAACCAATAACACTAACGAATGGTTAAACGTAGCTGGGAAATTGGCCATAAATGATTTAATTGATTTTACAACTCTTTGAATTAACTCGAAATGTCTTTTAAAATGTTTCTGAGTAATTTAGAAGGACATTTTTTCAGCAACACTATGTTTAAGATCTTATTAATACAATAAATTAATTATAGCACAGAAATAGAATTGTTTATTACTAATTTTATTTTGTTATAAAATATTTATTGCAGTAATGTCCAATGTTTCGTTCCACTGTACACTCTCGTACGTCGACCTATAGGTTGACACTCGCCTATGCAGTTTTCGGTAATCAGATGCCACCAAACCGACAGCTTAGTCGGCATTATTCCGTTCTATTTACATTAAATAATACGTATTATATAACGGCCTTGAGTTTTCTATTGTATTTGTGACTAATGTTAAATAAATTTACTTATTTGTGGCAGCCCTATTAACATGACTCTTTTAGTAGTCTATAGTAATATTATAAAGGGGAATGATTTGTATTTTTGTATGTATTTGATTCATGCAAAAACTACTGGGTCGAATTTAAAAATTCTTTTACCATTAGTAATTTATCTGTGAGTAACATAGGCTGTATTGTGTATAATTTTTTAAATTCACGCGGGCGAAGTCGTGAGCAACAGCTAGTACATTATAAAGTGTAGATTACTAAGGGTTGAAACAATGGATGTTAATAAATCTAAGGGTTGCCAATTTATATTTTGTTTAGGGCTTCATGTAGATGTAAAAGAAATCCATTTTCATAATATTATACGTTTGTAATTAAACTTTACTAAATGCAAATATTACTTAAACATAACTTAAGTACTAAATGTCAATAGCATGACTAATGCGGTTCGATAATGTTTAGTTAAGTTAACTATGCAAACTGGTTAACAACTGTATTGTATGTAACATCCTGTTATAATTCGATTTACGATAAGCTGCAACTTAAACTTGGATACAGTCAAAGAATTAAATTCGCATCCCACTTAACGCAAAGAAAACTGTCACTGTAAGAGCGCGCGCTTTTGACTAAACTATCGCTCAACTGTTTAGTCGCGCTTTGATTCCTATAAGCTTATGGAGGAGCGCACACTACTCAAATTTTAGTTGTGTGGCACAAATAAAAAGTTGAATTGGCTGCGAAACAATCGACAATCGCACAACTGTTGTGCGATAGTTTAATCAAAGGTGTAAGAATTATACCCTACTAGCTTTCGCCCGCGACTCCGTCCGCGCGGAGTTCTAAAAACAAAAGTTAGTAACCTATGTGTTCTTCCAGACTATCCTCTAAGTCTATGCCAAATTTCATCGAGATCCGTTCAGCCGTTTAAGCTACAAACTCTAACAAACATCCATCCATCCATCCATCCATCCATCCATCCATCTAAACTTTCGCATTTATAATATTATTATGATTATGTGCTTTTAGAATTAGAAATCTTTTCGATCGAATTTCAAATTTTATCTAAATCTATCAATGATAATATTTATAACGAACGCGTTTGTATTCATACGTTTAAATAAATATTATTCCTAAAAAAAGTTAATCATTATACGCCATTCTACCCCAAGATGCCAGCCGATCCTAACTACGAGTATATGAAGCAATTATTTTCGAGAGAAACGTCTTTGAAATGTCGCGTTCGTAAACCTCCGTATAAAAAATTTACAAACCAAGGAAGGCTCGAACTCTATAGATCCCAAACGCATTCAAGATTCCGACGGGACGTGGCCCAAAGTTTTATCGTGCCCGAAAGTTCACTGCTCGCGTCCGTCCTGTTTTATTTTCCCAAAAGAAATGGCCCAAAGGCATTGCACTCCCCCCCTAGGTAAGGTGGGGGAGGGATGCGCGAGCGCCGAAGAATTCCACTGTCACTTTCCGAGCTTTCTTCCGCATCTAGCAGCCTTGGAGATTCGGGACAGCGGATGTGTGGAGTAGTTATTGTTGTATATTTTTTAATTGTAATCTTATTTATGTCGAGATATTATTTACAAACTAGCTAAAAGCAATTTTATCTTGTCAAAGTATCTGACGACAAAATTAATAAATCCTAAATATAACATTAGTAAATTCTTTCTTTTACTGGTATTGAACTAGTCAAGTGTTTATCACAATAACGAGCACTTGGAAATAGTTGCTTTGAATATGTAAAAAAAATGATTAATAAATTCTCTTATAAAGTTTTGAATTTTCCGTTCGCTTTAAAATGGTATGTGTTTAATAGCGATGGTTTTCGTTATTTTTGTAGTATGAAGTCTTCTCTATTCCAGTCTATGTCCTGTAGGAGTGAACGAACGAAATGGGCGAGATGGTTTTTGACTAATACTTTCACCGGGGTGAAGGGCCTGTGCTGAGGCCCTTGGCCCTGCCCAGGCCGATGCACTTATCTGCAGCGGCGCTGACACCTGGTGTCAAAGACCGGCCTAACACGAGTTTTGTGTATCATAGGATAAAGGAAAACCGGGTGAACGCATTGCTAGTTTAGTCATACCATACGTTCATTACTTTGGTGAGTTTTATGTTAAACTAGCTGTCCCCGTGCGGCTTCATCTGTATAGAATTGTTGATAATTGTAAAACTTTCATTTGCTAATTTCAAAATTCAAATGCACAGGATGAATGTATGTAGAGGATAGTCTGGAAGAACACATAGGCTACTTACATTTGTTTTTTAATTCCGCGCGGGCGGCGTCGCAGGCGAAAGCTAGTATATTATACAAAAACAATATCCATTTTTTTAATAGGAATATACAATAGTATATTTATATATTTTATATAGTATATAAAATCAATAGATTTTGGATAAGTGTAGAGTTAAGTTAGAGGACATCACAATGTCATGTCAAGGGCAATCAAATCCCATTGCAAAGAAACGCTTAATAAAGCACGTACGATTAGCAAAATACTGTCACACGTTAAGGCTTCCAAGAAGGTTAATAAACTTTAATTAGAATAAATTTCCTTTATAACCCTTTCTATATTATTAAAGACTCATATTTTAACGAAGCAACTGGAAAACGGTTATATTTCCATAATTCTTTCACCATTAAATTGTTAATTTATCCCTGTGCAACATAGGCTATATTGATCACTAGCTGTTGCTCGCGACTTCGTCCACGTGGTATAAAATATTATTATAGTAAAAACAATAACCTATGTTACTCACTGATAACGTAGGTTTTTAATGGTGCAGTTTTTGAGTTATTTACATACAAAAATACAAATCTTTCCTCTTTATAATATACTAGCTGTTGCTCGCGACTTCGCCTGTGTGAAATTAAAAAATATAGCCTATGTTACTCACAGATAAATTACCTTTCTAACGGTGAAAGAATTTTTAAAATCGGCTCAGTAGTTTTTGAGTTATTTCAATATATACAAATATACAAATCTTTCCTCTTTATAATATACTAGCTGTTGCTCGCGACTTCGTCCACGTGGTATAAAATATTATTATAGTAAAAACAATAACCTATGTTACTCACTGATAACGTAGGTTTTTAATGGTGCAGTTTTTGAGTTATTTCAATATATACAAAAATACAAATCTTTCCTCTTTATAATATTAGTATAGATAAAGATAAGCATAGATAATTATAAGTATGTACAATATTTAAAAAAAATGATTAATAAATTCTCTATAAAGTTTTGAATTTTCCGTTCGCTTTAAAATGGTATGTGTTTAATAGCGATGGTTTTCGTTATTTTTGTAGTATTAAGTCTTCTCTATTCCAGTCTATGTCCTGTAGGAGTGAACGAACGAAATGGGCGAGATGGTTTTTGACTAATACTTTCACCGGGGTGAAGGGCCTGTGCTGAGGCCCTTGGCCCTGCCCAGGCCGATGCACTTATCTGCAGCGGCGCTGACACCTGGTGTCAAAGACCGGCCTAACACGAGTTTTGTGTATCATAGGATAAAGGAAAACCGGGTGAACGCATTGCTAGTTTAGTCATACCATACGTTCATTACTTTGGTGAGTTTTATGTTAAACTAGCTGTTCCCGTGCGGCTTCATCTGTATAGAATTGTTGATAATTGTAAAACTTTCATTTGCTAATTTCAAAATTCAAATGCACAGGATGAATGTATGTAGAGCATAGTCTGGAAGATCACATAGGGTACTTTCATTTTTTTTAATTCCAATCGCAGGCGAAAGCTAGTATTATAATATGCGAAATTTTAGATGGATGGATGTTTGTTAGACTTTATCGTCTAAACTACTGAACGAATCTCGTTGAAATTTGGCAATAATTTAGAGCATCGGCTAGAAGCTTAGGCTTTTTACACTTTTTTTACGCGGACGGAATCGCGGGCGAAAGCTACTCCATATAGAATTTCATGTTATCATTTTCCTCCATACTACTCTCTACTCCTACTCCCGTAGTGGCGCAACAGGTTTTTGTCCTCCAAATAACTCTATCATACGTCATCTCAGTCATCACTCCCTTCTTGATCATGTCACCTTTCACGCAATACATCCATCTCTTTCTATGTCTACCTCTACCGGTGTATACATGAATTCCATGTTATAACATTTATAATACAAAATGTATAGAAAGGAAAAACTACCAATGACGTATGTATACTTCGGGTCATCAAAACGCCCAAATCCGCATTTACATTCTATGCCGCTAGTGCGCAGGTTAACCCCTCCCCCGCCCCGCTGAGGCGAAGCAACGCTTGTACTTTCACTTTTCATTGTAGGGCAAACTGTTTACTGTAACTCTGACACTATTCAACACTTATGTACAATCCAAATTACACTTTATGCACTAAGGAATAAAGTGCAATTTAGGATTATTTGTCTCTGTTGTATAGAACGTTGTCACAGTAAGTGTTTGTTTAACAAAATGAAGTAAGTCTGATTTTAGAGTTTTTGTAATTTAAGATTTGTACTGAATGAAATAGAGTTTTGTTTCCTTTGTATGTTGCTTGCAGTTGTTTTATTGTGGCATATATGTGGAGGCTTTGGTTGTTCCGCTAAAAGAGATTCGGAGCCTTACGGACTCACGTTCGTAGGAGTTATGAAATCGAATTGACACGAACCTTTGTATGGCGATTGTTTTTATTTTTAAACTAGCGAATGCATGCGGCTTCGTTTTATAAACCTACTTTCGTTTATTTTATGTAATGTTTTTATACACGACTTTAATATCGTTTAAATAAGTTATAGATTAAAAAATAAATCACTACAAGCTTTTACTTTTTTTAAACTTAAAAAATTATAACTATAATGATGTCCGCGCTGGTCTTGATAATATTTACTTTTAACAAAAGATCAAATTTCTAACATGTTTTTTTTTATTTTTCATTCAATGACATTGAAATAATTCTCTATTAAAAAAACAGAGATATAAATATTTTTCCGACATCGAAACTTACTTATAAGATATAGCTAAAGTTATTTTTAGGTGACAACGAGCAAGCGGCCATCGGAATTCGCCGAAATAGCGAATCGCCCGCTGCCTACATATATTTACATTTGCAGATGCGTTACCTTTAATCGACGGAGGAAGGGACGCTCAGAAAAAGGGATACTATCTTTCCAATGCATCCCGTCCTATCCTTTCATAGCATGCACATCATTTATTATTGTTTATTTATTGCGTCGTATTTTGCAATCAATTAATAGTTTAACGAGATGACTGTTCAGTGAAAATGGTGTCGCGTAATTTGGTTGTTTTAATAAAAATCCACAAGTTCCACTTGTAGACTGAGTCAGAAAAACCGTTAGCTGCCGTTTCTCACACCGTTGTAGGAGTTACAATAAAAAGAGCGTAAAAAGATTAATCGAAAATAAATTCGGCATACAATTAATTTGAGTTACGTATAATATCAAGTTCCGTTAAAAAAAAACGCTTGAGATCTGCAAATCGAGATGCAAAAACTGCTGAAACTATAGTCAGATAAACTTTTCTGGCCCGTTGACAAAGCCGATTCTATCGCTCTAAATTCTTTTAAAACACAAATCTTACTAAGACAGAAAATGATGTGACAAATGATATGACTAAACTGTATAACAAGGATCTTGTGACATTTATGGGAGGGCACAAATATGAAACTTAATAAAGGTGCAATTTTATTAATCCACTAGCTGTTGCTCGCGAATTCGCCCGCATGAAATAAATAATAAAATATATAGTCTATGTCACTCACAGATAAATTACCTTTCTAATAGTAAAAGAATTTTAAAAATCAGCTCAGTAGTTTTTACGTGAATCAAATACATATAAAAATATAAATCTTTCCTCTTTATAATATTAGTATAGTATGTAAAGTCCAGAAAAGAATAAAACACTGTACATATAATATAAATTTATGAAAAGTGTTCTAAACTTTGTTTACAAACTAGCATATTCAGCTCCTAGCTGATATTAAAAACGTACGCCTTTAGCGCCTATAAATTCTGCTCTCTGTTACGTTACGGTGTGAATGGCGGTCGTTAGTTATTATTCGCGAACATCGCCGATACCGGATTCAGGATACGTCCTCCCTTTTGCTTTCGTTTGCTCACTTTCTTACATTCACATATATTCATATAAGATTCACACGACTTGGTCACGTATGCATATAATGTTAATGTTTGTTTGTTTTTACCTTTTCGGGTGTTTTCTATAGCTAACTATACAAATGTTCATCTTACTAATCTCACTAATCTTACTAATATTATAAATGCGAAAGTTTAGATGGATGTTTGTTAGTTTGTAGCATAAACTGCTGAACGGATCGCGATGAAATTGTGCATAGATGTCTAACATAGTCAGGAAGGACACATAGGCTACTAATCATTTTTTTTTAATTTCGCACCAACGAGAGACAGGTGACTTCTAATAGCGTAATATTGTAATTTCAGGGGTAAGAAAGATAAACAAGAGTGAAGACACGGAAAATAACTTGTATGTGTATGTTATTAATTCAGAATAATGAAAAAGGTATATAGGAAATATTTTATACTTTCGAATTTAAACTTTTCTTGAAAACTCAGTCCAAAAAATCATACAAAATCCTCTATTACGTGAATAATAAATACAAAAAGAGCGTAAAAAGATTAATCGAAAATAAATTCGGCATACAATTAATTTGAGTTACGTATAATATCAAGTTCCGTTAAAAAAAAAAACGCTTGAGATCTGCAAATCGAGATGCAAAAACTGCTGAAACTATAGTCAGATAAACTTTTCTGGCCCGTTGACAAAGCCGATTCTATCGCTCTAAATTCTTTTAAAACACAAATCTTACTAAGACAGAAAATGATGTGACAAATGATATGACTAAACTGTATAACAAGGATCTTGTCACATTTATGGGAGGGCACAAATATGAAACTTAATAAAGGTGCAATTTTATTAATCCACTAGCTGTTGTCCGCGAATTCGCCGTGAAATAAATAATAATACGAAATATAGCCTATGTCACTCACAGATAAATTACCTTTCTAATAGTGAAAGAATTTATAAAATCGGCTCAGTAGTTTTAACGTGAATCAAATACATACAAAAATCCAAAAATTCATATCTTTCCTCTTTATAATATTAGTATAGGTATAGATAACTAATGAAACAAGATCCTAACTATATTAGTTCTTCCCGTTAATATCACAAGTGTCATGAAATAATTGCAGAACTATAGCTGTCTTGTCATGCGTTCAGTGTCATTTTTAGGTATTACATAGTATTGTTTTATCTTTGGTAGAATTTACCGCGCCATAGCGTTACTACCGGGCCAGTAAAGTTAATCGTACTATTTATCGGTCTATAGTTAGCGAACATTCTCTAGTGCCCTAACATAAAAACCCAAAAATGGGGGTTGCCAGACAATTGTGTTGTGTAACATCAAGCCAAATGTCGGTCAGCGGGTTGCATAAGAGAGAAAGGTTGCATAAGATACAGCCAGCTTAGAGCGAGACGAGATGACTCTGTTGCGACATTACATAGATTAAATGAATTGTAGACATGACAAAAAACTAAAATATAAAAACTCGATCGAATACACACCGTATATTTTTTTTTATAAATTGAATTTTGTATAAAATGCGTGAGTGTCGTGTACACGTGAGCGATAGAAGCATTGGCTACACGTGCGTTATCTACTTCTACGCAATACGTAATGAATCTGAAGAAATTAAAAGTAAAAGTGATACGACATGAAAGTTATGAAAGTATTTCTTAGGAAATTATAAAATTTACAACCGCATACAGAGACCTTAAAAGTCTCTTAGTATAATTTTATGGACTTTCCAAGTGTCCCTCCCTATTCCTTTAAAAAGTGACATAAAAGAGTTTTAATAATCTTTTTAGCCATTGGCAAATTTACTACAATCCTATCGCCGAATTGCAAAATATTGTAAATTAACTTCCAAATGTTTATTACCTATTGTCGTGTCTATTTATCGTTAGTCTTTGTTACCGTAAGAGGGGAGGAATGTAGGTTACAGTCTTTGTCCCACCCCCCACTTTTGTCGTCATTTCCCACCACTATTGAACTGGTTAATACCAGATATTGTAAGCGAATTTACCGCGAATATGCCATACAGAGACTGGTCAATAAGGGCCACGTCCTACGAATTAGATTATCATGGCTTTAGGTTCCTGACAAAATAACGGCCTTTACTTAAGTTACATCAAGTTATCTAACAGGGGAATGGAAAATTAACAGATAATCCATAGATAAACAGAACGTATTTGATAAGAAAACGTCATAGAATGATTTTGCATTGTTGATAATTTTAATGGCACTAACCGATTGTAACGGGATCGTTGTGCAAAGCTGAACCCCTGTTGTGTGTTGATGGCCTTAAAATAATTTACTCTGAACCCCTGATGTGTGTTAACGGCCTTAAAATCATTCACCGCAGGTTTGAGTAAGCTCGTAGATAAAGAAAGTTTATTAAAACCATTGAAAGTTCAAATAAACTTTTTTTATATCATAAGGTGACAACGAGCAAGCGGCCACCTGTTCCGCCAAAATGACGAAGCGACCGCTGCCCAGAGACATTCGCAATAGCGGATACGTTGCCTATCCTTAATCGACGAAGGAGGAAACGTACATAAAGATGATATTTCCCCTTCCTATGCTTCTTCTTAGATTCTTTCTATGCTTATTCTTATAAGAAAAAGGATGGGAAAGAAAAGGGACTAAAGCTGGGCCTCCGGCACCACACTCATCAGACGAAACGCGGAATTGCTCCCACTTCATGCCTGTCTTCTGTGTGTTCGTGGTATTACACCGGGCCAGCCGAGCCATTCGTGCGAAGATGTTAAAGCGGGCTCTACCACTGTTAAATCTAGTCAAACTAGGGCTGCATAAGTCGAGTGCGTGGTCCGCGGTGAAATTCGTCGCAGCACCCGGGCGTCCTTCGCGCCGCTTTCCACAGCACCGCCTTGCGTTCATGTTCGCCTGGTACCCTGCTAGCTAATGCATACCGTGAATAATTTTGCCGAATGAATGTGTACTGTGATTAATTAAATCTTATTTCTTTTAGTATATAATTTGTGGCCTATTATATGACAAACTAGCTGTTCCCGTGCGTATTCTTCCGCATAAAATTATAAAAAAACTTTTTTGGAACTGTTAGTTGAGAAATAAATTTTGTAGGAGTTTCTTATCTCTAGGCACACTCAACTTGTTTTGTGTTTATTTTTAAATAACCGGTGAGCAAACTGATTTAAGTAACTAGGGCTGCATAAGTCGAGTGCGTGGTCCGCGGTGAAATTCGTCGCAGCACCCGGGCGTCCTTCGCGCCGCTTTCCACAGCACCGCCTTGCGTTCATGTTCGCCTGGTACCCTGCTAGCTAATGCATACCGTGAATAATTTTGCCGGATGAATGTGTACTGTGATTAATTAAATCTTATTTTTTTTAGTATATAATTTGTGGCAAAGGAAGAGGAAGACCGAAGAAAGTATGGATGGATTGTGTGAAAGAGGATAGATATGTTTAAGAAAGGAATGGATTCAGATATGACGGCTGATAGAGATGTATGGAAGAGCAACACATACTGTGCCCACCCTCCATAAGGGATAAGGGCAATTTGATGATGATATAATTTGTGGCCTATTATATGACAAACTAGCTGTTCCCGTGCGTATTCTTCCGCATAAAATTATAAAAAAACTTTTTTTATCGTTTACATTATTTGTTAAATTCTTAACTGTAGTGTCAAAATTAAAATGCACAAATGACAACGAAGGCCTTTGACATTGGATAACAATTACGGTACCAAGGCAATCGTGCTGTCGGCACCTTGTAGTTTATATGTCCTTTTCCACATGGAGGTTTTCTTCCTATTAATTTACCCCCTAAGTTTAATAGCGTGAAAATATATAGCCTAAGCGTGTCGTAAATGTAGGGCATTTTATTAAATAAAGAATTATTCAAAAATATGCAGTGATTGCTGATTTTCTACGCCACGAAGTAGTGTGTGTTTACGCTTTATTATATTAGTATAGAAGTATAGATATAGATAACAGACTTTAAGGCCCGGTTTCCCAGCTACTTTTAACATCAATGTTTTTGGTTCCATAACTTCCTTAAACGCGTTTCCGAACTACGTAACTTGAGTTTAACTCCGTTGAAACTTAGTTCAACCTATCACTATCATTAGTTCCTTATGACTATCACTAGGTATTGATTAAGTAAATCGGAACTTCAGAAATACAGCATAAATGTTTTTCTGGCTTAATTTATAAACTAACCTTCTGTGTTTTTATATTATAAGCTGGCAAACTAGCAAGCGGCCACCTAAATTCGTCGAGAAATCATAGGGATCGCTGCCCATAGACATCTGCAATTGCAGATACGTTGCCTACCCTTAATCAACGGAGAAGGAGACGCACATAAAGAGGATATTTCCCCTTCCTATATAAAAAATTGTGAGAAGGGAAAGGGTCTAAAATTAGGTTTCCTGCACCACACTCATCAGACGACACGTGGAATTGCTTCCACTTGACGTCTGTCTTCTGTGTGATCGTGGTATTGTACCAGGCGAGCCGGCTTTGCAGTTCGAAGATGTTAAAGCGGGCTCTACCACTGTAAAATTCCCTTCAATTTAATGATTACAATTTTCCTTCTTACATAGCTTCTCTTTTCTTTGGAATATAAATGGACTCATCAAAACGTATCTCTATTGCATTTAAAAGATTGTTCCGATCTTTAAAAAAAATATTGAATCACTAAAGTACCATATTTCATCTGACTGATTGTTTTCACAGCTTTTTATTTATAAAAATACTTGAATTACACGACCAGTACTTTTAACAACCTGTCAAAAGGAAGTTAAGCCGAGTTTTTTGACAATGAAAAGGCAATTTTCCCGCGGCGCGGTGACCCGCGGGAGGGGAGCAGGCCGGGTGAACGCTCCCAGCACGATACCATCCCAGCGATGCGCCGGCGCCGGGCCTTTATTACTGTGCTAAGGGCCTTAATATTTTTTTATTATTTTTCTCACTTATTTCATGTAAAGGAATTAAAAAATTAATTGTCAGAGTGTTTGAATATGAAGTAAACGTTGGTTTGAATAGTTTTAGTCGAAGTTTTGTTGATATATTTGCTTGCTACTTTTATGCTTGATTAGAAATAGCATTTACTTTATTTTGATTTGCTTGTTTTTTTGTTTGTCATTTTTATGTTCGTGTTTACAAATAACGTCTTAAAATGGTATTATTTTATGCAATTCTTGTTACGCGTGACTGAAGATAATTGCTATTGAAATTAGTGAGGCTTTGCAACCTATCGGTATTCGGTGAAAATTTCGTAAAGGTTTGAAAGTATAATTTTGCAGAGTTCAATTTTCGGTTACTACAAAGTGTTACTTTGTTTATTTATTTAATACTAACTGTTGCTCGCGACTTCGACCGCCTGAAATTAGAAAACAATAAAAGATATAGCCTATGTTATTCACCGATAAATTATCTTTGTAACGGCGCAAGAATCGGCCGAGTAGTTTTTGAGTTATTCCAATACATACAAAAATGCAATTTTTTCCTCTTTTTAATATAAGTATAGAAAAATAAAATAATATTATAAAAAAAATTAAGCTCGACGCTTATTTAAGTAAAATCTTAAGTATAAGGAAAGGTTAATATTGACAAGATATATTTTTATATTTAAAAAATATATTCCTAGGATTTCTATGCTAGATTTGTACAGCAATAAAGGGCCGGCCCTCCAACACGTGTCCCTCCTATCTCTGTGACCCACTTACACACACCAAGCAAATAAATACATCAGTGTGCGTGGCCTGTCGTTACACCTTTCATGTTGCATTCACATACAGGAATTATGTGCATGTGTGCGTCATTTTTGGAGTAAATAACATCAATGTGTGCGTGTAATGAATAATAGACGATCTATAAGGATGTTATTCTGTGAATGTGTGTGTTCTGTTAGTTTCCTTATGTTTTGATGTGTGTGTGCTTGATGTGTATGAATAGTTTGTAGGGCTTGTGTGGGTTTGTGTGACTTTTTTATGACACTACGTCGTGGGCGCGACAGTTTAAAAAGCACAGTTTTATTTGCGTGTTTACGTTTTTTTTTTGTTCTTTCGTGGATATTTCTAAAGACTGAGTATTCGTAGAAGCGATCGCCGAATTGTCAATCAAGGGAATACATATGCCAGGTAAATGGAGTAGTAGCTAGCATTCCAGCTGGTGTGTCAACTACTGCACGTGGACTCTTGTTATTAGAACCATACTGGCTTATAATGTTTAAAAATTATCGATGTCACTAAACAGTGTCATACAATACACATACAAACTTTCTTCCAAAGAGAATCTAGTTAATCTAATCTAGTTGTTTTTATTACTTATTTCTAATTGTTGCTGAAGTTTCCATTTATTTTATCCTTACCTATGAATATTCAGGTTTGAGTAAGTTTCGATGGAGTACTTCTGCAACGCAGTTCATCAAGTTATCAAATCAACAACACTCACTGATTAAAAGTAGCTGGGAAACCGACCAGAAGACATTCGTTGTCTAATGGCCGAATTCAATCTGTAAGACGTTATTTTTATGGAATTTGGAATGAAAGCGTTTATCATTTAAGACGCTGTAACATTAAAATGCCATTTCAGTATTTAGCCGTAAGATTCCTGAAGTTTTAGGTATGAAAAAATAAAAAACAATATCACATAACCAATAGCGATAAAAACATATTGAATAAGTTCAATAAATTCCAACTGGCAATAAAAAAAACTAGCGCGTAGTCAACGATATGATTTATGTGGAAATTTTATCGTAACATTTAGGTATCCATTTTGAACGACAGAAACTGATTTTCTCTGGAGAAAAATTTAAAATTAGTAACTATAGCAAGCCTGTAAACTGATAAATGCGAGTAATAGTGTTAGGGTAGGGCGAGGGCGACCGCCCAGGGCGTCTGAGGTAAAGGGGCACCGAACAGGGCGCAACGAACGCCATTTTTTGTATTTTGCATTACAGTTAAAGGGGGCTGTAGAAATCTTTTTAGGGCGCGATTTGATTACCGCCCAGGGCGGGTCTGATAAATACTGTTAGAGTAGTAGAGGGCGTTAGTAACCCCGCACAGAGTTAGAAGGCAATAAGTGTAAAGCACTATTTAAGAACGATTTTTTTTATAAAATAAAACACAGACAGGGTTAAATGTTTGGCAAAAGCAGTACAGTATCTCTGGCAGGAATGCCGACGGTTATTTTTAACTGGCTCAGTTAAATGGGACGACGCGCGGTTAGCGGGAAACGGTCGAATTAAATAACTAAAGTGTTAATGTATATAGAACATGAAATATATCACGATATTGTTATAATTTATTAATACTATAAAGTACAATCATCACTAGACTTACGGAAAGTTTACGCCCGCGACTGCCTCTTCGTGGATTTTTTTAAAATAAAACACAGACAGGGTTAAATGTTTGGCAAAAGCAGTACAGTATCTCTGGCAGGAATGCCGACGGTTATTTTTAACTGGCTCAGTTAAATGGGACGACGCGCGGTTAGCGGGAAACGGTCGAATTAAATAACTAAAGTGTTAATGTATATAGAACATGAAATATATCACGACATTGTTATAATTTATTAATACTATAAAGTACAATCATCACTAGACTTACGGAAAGTTTACGCCCGCGACTGCCTCCTCGTGGATTTTTAAAAAATACTAAGTAGCCTTCCAGACTATCCTCTACATCTATGCCAAATTACATCGAGATCTGTTCAGCAGTTTAGGCTAAAAACTCAAACAAACATTCATCAATCTAAACTTTTGCATTTATAATATTAGTAAGATTAGAAATCATACCACTCATATTTAACATTACTTACAGCCGGTTTCCCAACTACATTTAACCATTCGTTAGTGTTATTGGTTCGATAACTTTATGAAATGCATTTCCGAACTACGTAACATGAGTTTTACTTTGTTAAAACTTAGTTCAACATAACACTAATGAATCACTAGGAAATCATACTAATATTATAAATGCGAAAGTTTAGATGGATGAATGTTTGTTAGAGTTTGTAGCCTAAACGGTTGAAAGGATTTCGATTAAATTTGGTATGGATACAGATGATAGTCTGGAAGAACACATAGGCTACTCACTTTTTTTTTTAAATTCCACGCGAACGGAGTCGCGGGCGAAAGCTAGTGATAAAATAAATGGAAACTTCAGAAACCCAGCATTAATAATTGTAGATGACTATTGGCATCGGGGGTTTCGCTATTTCGGCGAATTCAGGTGGATGAAAACCTAAATTTCTTGCAATTTACGTTTCTTTGACCACCTCTTCACACGTCTAATATTGTTAAAGAGTATGCCACTTGGATTAACTCCAAGGACCTTGACTGCAGAACTATGAGTTCAGTTACCCAGACATACCAGGGAATCAGAACTTGTAAGATGTAGGAATGACACAAAAGAGAAAATTCATACGATCTAAGCAAGGGAGTCGATAAAATTAAAATTAAACTAGCCATAACTGTGCGTTACGTACGGCCGGCCCGGTTACTACGTCCGCCTGAAATAGGGCTGGCACATGGAGAAATTGAAAAATTACGATCACTGCAGTTTATGCTACATATAACATAATTAAATTGTTCAATTGAGGCATACAGATACACCAAGCTTTTCAACAGTAAAAATAGACAGGACTTTGTGTTAAATTCTGTTTTATAATTCTTAGGGCCTGTCCCACCACTGGCTGATAGAGGCTCAGATAGCTTAAAAGTGACGTGTTAGATAGAGTACCAAAATCCGATGTTTCCATCACATATTTTATACGTTGGATTGTTATCTGACAATTTAAAAGAATTATGAGACAGGCCCTTAATATTATAAAGGCGAAAGATTTGTATTTTTGTATGTAAAGAAATAACTCAAAAACTACTGGGCCGATTTTAAAAATTCTTTCACTGTTAAGAAGCTACGTTATCAGCGAGTAATATAGCCTATATTATTGATAAATATTATTCCTATTCCTTAATTAATTTTTATTCCACGTGGACGAAGTCGCGAGCAACAGCTAATAAGGAAAAAAAATAACTGCGCAAAATGTATAGATTTTATAATAATTAACTTATCGACAGGGTAAACAGCATTAATAAATATGCAACTTAACTCTGGCTGTAGATCGATTTTAACAGATTTTTATTTATCTATGTGTCGTGTATCTTACCTATAAACACATTGATTTTAAACTCATATCGTTATTAACATTTTTCCTGCTTCTTAATAAAACTTCTGTTACATATCTGAACCGTACACACTTTGGTATGTAATTATTTAATAAACACATCTCTCTCCGAATTCCTCGAACATATTAATCAGCGTTAACCTTTTATTTTTAAAACTTTATTCGTTGCATCGCATCCCTGTTCGGCGTTGCAAGTGCACTGTTTATTTATATCGGCCTAATTTCTAAAGTGGGATGCATTTGTGGGGCAGCCCTGCGCGTCCCTCCCGACGTACTTGCAACTTATGTATTCCTGGTAAAATGCAATTATACTTAACACGTGACTGTCTCCATTAAACACACTGTGGGGGTTGTCAAGGAAGGCAGGGAGAGTGAGGGTTGGCACAAAAACAACTTCAAGACCCACTTTGAGTCGCAGCCCCAGAGTAAGTAAAAACTTCTCCCTTAGACCTAGCCTAGGTCATCGTCTATCAATGCATATTGTCATCCCATTTCGTTCCCTTTGAAATAAAAGAGACAACTATTATAAAGTTTTCATGACATTGTATTTTCTCGGCAAGGTATTAAATGTTCAGAGCGCGCACACCTTCGATTCAACTATCGCACAACTATTTAGTCGCGCTTTGATTCCTATAAACTTGTATGGAGGTGCGCACACTACTCGATTTTTAGTTGTGCAACTAAACAATTGAATGGGCTGCGAAACAATCGACAATCGCACAACAGTTGTATGAATAGTTTAGTCAAATGTGTGCACTTAGTTGATTTTTGCTACATTGGAATATTGTAATAACAATAAAATAATAACGTTTTGAAACATAGGCGTAGGCATTTTTGAACGCGTATTTACCTATTCTTTTTTTTTTTAGAAATGCTGGCTGTTATTGTATTTTATGAAAAGCAAACAAAGTATCGGTAGCCTTTTAATAAAATTTTTCTGCATGTCTAGTGATGTAATTAAACGCTTTAATAAAACATTTTCATTGTCTGAAACTCTTTCCTTGTTTAAACACGCACTACTGTTTATTACTGCTAAGTACTAGCTTATTTAAAGTTTACTCTTAACTTAATAAAGGGTTTTTCAAATACCATACTGGAGAATAATAAATCGAATCTTATATTTCTTTTTAAACACTACAGTATGATAGAAGTTAAATTTTCTATTCAATTTGGAATTTAATAGTAGATTAATAGGCTTCATTTAAGGCGTTGATACATTTATATCATCATCATCATCATCATCATCATCATCACCAGCTCACTATACGCCCCCACCGAGGGGCTCGGAGCCTACACTAAGATAGGGTGACAAGGCCATAGTCAACCAAGCTGGCCCAATGCGGGTTGGTTGACTTCACACATATGTTTGAAATCCTTCGCCGATATGTGCAGGTTGCATCACGATGTTTTCCTTCACCGTAAGAACGTCCGCTAAATTATGTACATATGAAAATTCGAAAAATCGAAATTCACATTGGTACATGGCGGGGTTCGAATCCAAGACCTGTAGATTACATGTCAAGTGCTTAAACCACTGAGCCACCGACGCTCTACATTTTATGCCGTTTCAATATTCAGGGAAGATCCACAGAATCCATCCATAAAAGATCCATCAGGTCTCCATTTATCCAATCCATCTATCCTAAGTTCGTTATATTTTTTCTATTTTTTACCACAGTATTATTAAAACATTAATCTACATAAAATTAAAATTAATCTATGAAATAACGAACATAGATTAAACAAGTCGCCTCAGAGTTGCGTGTTTATCGAAGGCAAAAAACAGGCGATTTTCCATTGTTTCTGATGCACCTTCTTCATAATTATGAATGGCAAGGTCGATGGCTGCTTCCTGAATTATCGCTTCCCGATATATTTTAAATGTTTATGGTGCTTTTAATATAACTAGTTCCTCTAGTATTGCGGATGTCTATGGGCGTCGATCAACTAAATGTAAGCGATTTGAAATGGCTGAAATTTATGGCTGAAATCTGCATTAAGCAAAAAGAGGTTCTTAATGTATTGCGGGGTCTAGACGTGAATAAAGCCAGTGGACCTGATGGTATACCAGCTGTCGTTCTGAAGACATGCGCTGCCGAGCTGTCTCCAATTCTAACGCGTCTGTATCGCCTCTCGTTTAAGACTGGAAAAGTGCCAAGTCCTGGAAGCTAGCTAATGTACAACCTGTACCTAAAAAAGGCAGTCGTGCTGACCCTACTAACTATCGTCCTATATCTATAACCTCTATACTTTGCAAGATTATAGAGCGTATTTTAAATAATCGCCTCATCGCGCACCTAGAAAAGAATGACCTCCTTAGCGACCGACAATACGGATTTCGCCAAAATCGGTCGACAGGAGACCTCCTAGTGCACGCTACACATTTGTTAGGCGAAGCTCTCGAGAATAACGGGGAAGCATTAGCTGTCTCTCTCGATATCTCGAAGGCGTTTGATAGGGTTTGCACTCTAGCCTGATAAGCAAGCTTCCGCCTACGGTTTATCTCCTGGTCTGATCGAGTGGGTAAAGGACTTCCTGAGTGACCGATCGCTCCGTGTCGTCGTTGACGGTTCATCATCCGAGCCTATGACGACTAATGCCGGTGTTCCTCAGGGTTCTGTTCTCTCTGCAACACTGTTCTTGCTGCACATTAACGATCTCTACTTCCCGGTATCTATGGGTACGCAGACGACAGCACAGTTATAGAGAGATACCTACCGGTCAGCCGAACCAGTCGAGATTTAGTACAGGTCCGAACGTGAGGCTATGGTAGAGCGTATTAATCGCACACTCGAGGCAGTCTCCATTTGGGGAAATACCAATCTTGTGCGATTCAACGCAACCAAAACACAGACCTGTTTATTCACTGCAAAAAAGAGCCCGTTCACCTTGGCTCCCACCTTTCAAAATGTATCTCTGGGATTCACCGACAGTCTACGGTTGTTAGGAGTCGAAATTTCGACGAATCTCAACTTTGGACAGTTCATCGAGGCCAAGGCGAAGATGGCTGCAAGAAAGCTTGGAGTGCTTTCCAAAGTACGGCAGTACTTCACACCGGGACAGCTTCAACCCTTTATAAAGCACAGATCCGGCCGTGTATGGAGTACTGTTGTCACATCTGGGCAGGTTCAGCCAAATATCAACTCGCGACCTTGGATGCGGTGGAAAGGCGAGCCAGAAAGCTAGTAGGTGATCTAGACTTTAGGTTAGAAAGTCTTGAAACACAGACGCAAGGTGGCAAGCCTGTCGGTTTTTTACAGGTTACATTTTGGTGAGTGTGCGCAGGAATTACATGAACTTATTCCCCCATCCCCTTTTTACCACCGAACGTCGAGACGTACGGCTAGTCTCCATCCCTTCTTAGTTGATGAGCCACGGGTTCGAACGAAGCGATTCGAGACATCGTTTCTTGTGCGCACATCAAAGGAATGGAACAAGTTGCCGGCCTCAGTGTTCCCGTCCAGCTATAACGTGGGTGCCTTCAAGAGTAGGGTGAATCGGCACTATTGAGCTAGCGCGCTCTATCCTTCGGCAGCGTCTTCACTTAACTTAGGTGGAGTCGAGGTCAAGCGCTGGTTTATTACGTTAAAAAAAAAAAAAAAAAAAAAAAAGATTTGTTAACCATTTGCCACCTTCTTTAAAAAATAACAAAAAAGCGCTATATTAAGACGTGGTAAAAGGCAAAACAATTTCAATCTTACTAATACTATAAATGCGAAAGTTTAGATAGATGGATGGATGTTTGTTAGAGTTTGTAGCCTAAACCGCTGATCGGATCTCGATTAAATTTGGCATATACGTAGAGGATACTCTGGAAGAACACATAGGCTACTCATTTTTTTTAATTCTTTGCGGACGGAGTCCCGGGCTAAAGCTAGTATTTATTATTACAAAAAAATCTGAATTTTCATTAATAAAATCTCTTAAATAAGCACATGACTTGAAAGTATGCAAAGATTATGAAATTTCGTTTTAGAATGGACATTAGAAACATTTCCCAACAGAGAATAAAACTATAAAACAATTTTCACATGAGGGCGTTATTAGGGCGTGGTTAAGGTTATCCCAGGTACAGTTTGGAAGAAATAAAAACTTTTTATCTCACCACATTCTAGTTATGTGACCCTTAAAATAATTTTCGACGATATTACAATTGTCCAAAACAAATATTAATATTACGTAAAAATGTAACGAGAAGCCATGTGTCACGCAATCACAGAGTATGTAACTCGCATGCACTGCACAGATTAAAAAATATTATTCATTGTTTATCTTCACCTTGTTTTTTATGTAAATTAATTCCGCGGAGAGGTATTTTTATAAAAAAAAACCATCAATAATTACTGGTCTATTACAAGGTTTTATAGCTTGGAATCAGTGAATACCCATGGATCTTATTGTGATGGAAATAATTTATAAGTGCTATAAAACTGAATCTCATTCATAAATCGGACACAGGTCTCCTCTACAGAATTCTAAATATTTCTGTATATATAGATATATATATGTAAGAACCGTAAGCCGTCGGGTAAATTATGTACATATGAAATTCTAAGATCGAAAATCACATTGGTACATGGCGGGATTCGAACCCAGGACCTGTAGATTACAAGTCAACTCAAACTACTGCCCCACCGACGCTCACGTAGCACATATAGGACATTTTATCCAATACTTACTGCGTTAAACACACGAGAGATCCTAACAGCGTCAATGCTGCGCAGACGCCTGTCAATCGATTGCTTCTAGAAGTCCAATTCCACGTCGTCTCGCCGGCTATATGTATATATTATTTTATTATATATCATAATATTATTTAAGGACTAGTGCATAAAGAAGCTGTTATAATTAGTATCATTGTAGGGCTTGTTCTTTTAATATAACAGTCAAGGTACGCGAGACAATGCGTTTATTAAAATAGACCCGTCGACCAATGTTTGATGATTAGTCTTACAATGTTGGATCAAATATTTAACGCAATGATAAAAGAGGTCGACCGCGATTCATCGCAGAATCTAAGAAGTTTGATCACTGATCTCTATAAATTGATAGGTCATTGCTGAGTAATGACAGCTTTTGCTTCGTGACGACTGAAACGCTCATGTTAAAGACAGTTAACTCTATTTTAGTTTGTATTCTAACCATCGCAAGCGACCGCAACATCTTATAGCCTGTCCATTTATAGAGGTCAATGAGTTAGATTAGCTTTTGTTTTTCATGATTCGTACAGACAACGGTTGGCTAGTTATGAGTCAGTTCAAGACTTGGCAACGCTGATCTCGGCGTGGTGCGGGTCGAGAATCTCGCCCCCGTGTGCTAAATATGCGAGGGCAGACATTGTAATTAAAGTGTATAAGAGTTCACACCTGTTCAAATAAACTGATAAGATGTTAACTTAAAAGTTACAGGAAGGAAAAGATTTATAACATCTTTGAAAGGAAGGAAATATGGATGGTTTGTGTTAGAGATATGCGTAAGAAGGGAGTATATTCAGGTATGACGGCTGATAGAGATGTATGGAGTTTATGTGTCGCCCTGAAAAGGGCAAGATTGTGATGAGACAGAAATTTACGTTCGTATTTTTCTCACTGTTGCAGGGATTTATTTTGAAAAAGCTATGGTTTAGCTCTGTTTAAAACGGGCTCATACCATTAACTAAACTATTACACAACTGTTGTGCGATTTTCGATTGTCGATTGTTTTGCAGCCAATTCAACTGTTCAGTTTAAAAATCGAGTAGTATGCGTACCTCCATATAAGCTTATAGGAAGCAAAGCGAGACAAAACAGTTGTGCGATAGTTTAGTTTCGGAGGCACGCTGTTAAGATTAGATTTTCTTTATATAAATAAGTGGTCAGGCGTAAATCAAAGAACATTATTCGAATATTAAATAGGTATTTATTAAATTTAATTGCACCTACAACATTAAATGGTTTTGCGCTGTTCTGTAGACATTCAATTTATTGTCAGCATAGGCCTTTAAGTTTCAAAGAAATAAACATTGAAGCAAAAATATACATACAAAAAAAACATAATTTTTCATACAAGTATAAGATTTTATTAGACACGTCTTTGGCTCGGGACAAAACAAAATAACAGAAATAAGCATTTCTAGCACCATCTGGACAAAAGAAACAAACATAAATATTAATAAACAAAAATATAACAATAATAAAAATGCTATGATATACGGAAAGTGAAACTTGGTTTCTTAACGGCCCTTTAATAGATTTACGATCGCTTTTGTAATGTCGGTACAACCCGTGCAACGTAACATGAGACTGCAAACGTCTTATTTCCCCGCATTCGCAGGTTATCTCACACAAGGGCAGAAGTGAGGTAACGCTATAAACAGATCAGTAAGTCCATTTACACACCGGCGCGTCAAATTCAAATGGAAATACTGCAACTTTTTTGCTGTTTACAGTTCTGCCAACGTGTGAAAAACGAAGTGTCTGTGACGTCATCAACTATTTTTCATATTAAGATGCACAATTATTAAGTATAGTACTTAAGTAGTCAAAAACATTGCATTGTAAAAGTGATATCTTAAAATAACTTTTTTTACATATAAAAGCACGTAAACGGGACGGAGTTATGGAGCGTTTAAAATAATTTTAATAATTTCTACATACCAATTTTAAATTGCATTTCTATACAATCATATAAATATTATAAATGCGAAAGTTACGATGGATGGATGTTTGTTAGCATTTGTAGCCTAAACGGCTGAACGGATCTCCATGAAATTTGGCACAGGTTTAGACCATAGTCTGGAATAACACATAGGCTACTTTTTATCCCGGGAATAGTTACGCTTCCCGTGGGATTCATTAATTTAATTTTTTAATGTTTACTCGATCATTCTTCAACGGTTCAACATATCTTATTGAAATTTGGCACAGATATAAAACAAAGTCTGGAGTACACATGGGATAAGGTTCATCCCTGAGAAATGTCCGGTTCCCGAGGGATACGTAGCTTTTTGTTATTTATATAGTTCGTATGTTTTCTAATACTACGCGGACGAAGTCGCGGGCAACAGCTAGTAAATAATATATACTCCACTTGGGTAGAATTATCGAGTCGGTATTCCTTAGTCTTAATTAACTGAGTACCATTTCATTTTCGATGTTTTCATGCAGAATTTCATTGGTATGTAGAAACTATTATATTTAGGATTCATATGGTAACTATTTGTTTCAGAACCCGTTTTGTTATGGTCATAGCAAACCTTTTATACATTAAAAATACTCTTACTATACATATTTCTATTAATAGGATAAAGTATCTATTGATATGACTTGGTAAATGTTTTTATACCAAAGGGTCTATCATGAATCACTCATAACAGTTGCGAGAACATTCGTAATGACTTCGATATTTTTTATGAGATTTGTTGATGTTAACGCCTTATCTAGTACAAATTTTGTCGGTGAAATTACGAAAACGTTATCACGGATATTGGTGATGAACCCTCTGATGCCGACTGAACGACTAAAGTGATACAAAAAATGACGTTTTTGTCACAAAATAAAAAAAAAACAACGTACTTCTACTAGTCACCAATTCACTCCCGAATCATTTCATCAATTAAATACAAGCTGAAGAAGTCAACTGTCATATTTATTTTTTCTTGTCTTTAAAAAAAAAATAAAAAAATCGCATCACTTCAATCCTGTTTATATTCTATATTGTACTTACCATGTGGTAGAGCACTAAAACATCTATCATAGACAATTATTTTCTTACTTAAATAATTAATAAGACAAAAAAGAAAAATCTAACAAGAATCATAAAGGTACATTTTTAGGAATAAACATTTTAGAAGTCAACAAAAAATAATCATCATTATTATTTAATAATAATATCCCATAGCTGTAAATCGCTTAGCGTAAAACCCTTAATATGTACACACATTTTTTAAATTAAAAGAAAACAATAAAAAATTAAAAAAACAGAAAAGGAACAAAAAATATTTTCAATAAACCCATTTTCCTAACTTCAAGAACAAAATAATAACAACCAGGCGAAAATATAAAAAGAGCTATTCAAAATATTTTTTTCACACTTAACCTTCTCCGATTTCAATTTTTTTTAAGAAAAAAAGAAAGATTAAGTAGATGAAGGCAAATTAAAAACTAATTATTAATTGAACCGAAATTATATACAACCAATTTACACATATTACATTAAAAAAAACTTATGTTTCTATTTTATACAATACATTATATTTATGTCCTGTTTAGTTTATTTTTTCCTCAAAAAATGAGCATTTATGTAATTCTTAAAGCACTCTCAAACATTTTTATTTGCACCATGCTTTTGGACTAAAAAAAATCAGTCATTTTTTTATAATGTGGACTTACATGTAAAAAAATGAAGTTGGCTGGCAGTGATAAAATAAGGTGAAAATAAAAACTAATTCAGTTCTTTACGCCATCTTATTTGTGAACAAAAAAATATTTAAAAAATGAAACTTCAAATGTTTTAATTTTTTTTTTCAAATGTAAAAAATTGACAGTACCAATGCGTACATATTTTATGTTATATCTCTTGAACAATAAATTAAGCCACCGCATTTGAGATCACATCATTGTGGCACAAATCCATGTTCAAGATTGACATCTATCAAAAAAATATAACCTAAAAATATCCATGTATATTTGTATAAAAGTAAACGGTATAAATCACAAAGTAATTTCGCTAACTAGGCTTATTTAGAGGCGTCAATAGTTAAGTCTAATGCACGATATCACACGGAGTTCATTCACCAATCACTTGTATTCTCGATCTGTAAAAAAAGAAAAAAAAACATTAAAAAAATAATCGTAAACAATTTTAGAACATTAAAAAATCGATTTTATAACACTTATATCGTACATTTATTTTACATTCATAGTCGCAATGTAATGAACAAACATTCATACAAACATACCATTGAAAATTATATTTTACTCTTGGCACAATCATTAAAAAAAAACAATCGATATCATATTTTTCAACTATCGCGTGACTGAAATATTTGTATCGGTTTTCTAATCGATTATAATCAATGTTCGAATACACTCGACATAGATGTATCGACATTCTCCGAGCTATTACGTGATGCGTTACATCAGAATCAGGGAAACGAGGTTTCGATGTTTCGTATGTTTGGTCAAGGCCGCATCATAACTGTTAATTTATAACTGTTCCACTTCTCTTTACGTTCCATTCTACGTTAGATAATAAGTAGGATAGACGATCAACTAATGTGGAGAATTAATTACCTTGGAACATAGATTCATTTTTAATTTTCATAAGTAGGTGTTGCCAGCAACTTCGTCAGGTATAATAAATTAAAACATAAATTGCCTATGTGACAAGCATAAGTTGCCTGTAAAAGTCCCGTCAATATCCAGACGTTCCTGACATTATCCGGAACAAATACGGACTTTCGGACAGACAAAAAAAGCTGGCATTGCTAAATGGTTTTGTTCGAGTATATCTACAGTGACACTGTAAGAGCGCCCACATCTATGACTAAACTATCGCACAACTGTTTAGGCGCTTTGATTCCTATGAGCTTTATCAAATTAGTAACTACTCGATTTTTAGTTGTGCAACCAAACAATTGAATTTGCTGCGAAGCAATCGACAATCGCACAACAGTTGTGCTATATTTAGTCAAAGATGTGTGCCCGCTCTAAGAATTTCCATATTGATCATACCGACAGGTGGTGTTACCATTCGAATATCTCAATTTCAATAGTTCCCAACGTCAATCGGTCCGAGGCAAAAATGTCGGTCCGAGGAACTATGTCAGCACACTTAAGACAAGTTACGTCAGACCCGCGGAAGCCCGACGACCGACTTTCACAGACCAACGTTACATAACACCGAATTCGTATTACATAACAGTTCCACAGACCTAATGTCCCACTGAGGCTGTTACGTCATTTTTTTTAATAATTTTTGGCGGGTAAAATTGAATGTTGGTAGAAAGTAGAACGTGTGAAATGGCAACATTGGAGTTAATTGGGCCGCGTTCGCACGCCGCGTTCGATTGCGCTTTTTATTTTACAATGTTGCAATAGTCTGGGATTTTTCGGAGACAGGATGTGTTTTGAACGGATGGATAGATCCGGTTAAGGTAAAAGGAAAGTGATTCAATCGTAAATACTTATGCAATGGTAATAAACGGTAGGATATAGTAATATTAAATCAGCAACATACAAGCACAGCACACATCCACTTTTATTGGTACCGCATGATACTGGCCAGTAACAATCAAAACTTATGTCATCTTTTATAATCTGACGTAATGTAAATAAACAAAAATCTTTAGGTTTCCAACTTCAAACTTAATTAAAGAATAATGGAACCGTACTTTAAAAAAACAACATTTACGTACAATACAAAGTAAAACAAGAACTTGTTACTTTGAGATTTGTAACTTTGTTTAAGTTCGTATTGTTAACTTTCTTACCCCGTTCATTATCGAACGTTTCATAATATCGGGTGCTTATATCATCCTGACATAATACATGAGTATTAAAAAATAGAGAAAAAAAACAATTACCAATCTCTCCTTTATTTGCTAACTAAAGTTTTAACTTTAAGGTTCGCTGAGATTCTAAAGGTGAGAACTAGTGTACAACTTCGGAAACAAGTGAGCAACAAGCCTTATTGAAGAACTATTAAAGACGCCAACGCTGATAATTCGTCACAATTTTATTTCACTTTTTCTATCATAAACATATAAGCTATAATTTAAAAAATAACCAATATAATGTTAAGACAATCGGTATCATGCCGTAATAGCGTCACAACTCTAGATCATTGGCATGTCCCTATGACATCTGTCAATGTCAATCAGAAGCGCGCCAATATTTGTGGTAATAGACTATCGGAGTAGAATAACGGGTCACGTTTATCTATACTAGTCTATAATGTTACTAATATTATAAATGCAAAAGTTTAGATGGGTGAATGGATGGATGTTTGTTAGAGTTTGTAGCCTAAAGGGCTGAACGGATCTCAATGAAGTTTGGCATAGATAGTCTGGAAGAACACATAGGCTATTCACTTTTGTTTTTTTGAATGTCACGCAGACAGTGTCGCGGGCGAAAGCTAGTCTATACTAAGGTATTATAAAGAGGAAAGATTTGGATTTTTGTATGTGTTGAAATAACTCAAAAACTACTTTATAGATTTCCAAAATTCTTGCATCATTAAAAAGCTATGTTATCAGTGAGTAACATAGGCTATTTTATTATTTTTTAATTTCAAACAGACGAAGTCGCGAGCAACAGCTAGTATATTTATAAAAGTAAATTGTGCAAGTTAAATAACATACAACTCGCATTCATCGAAAACAATCAGATAAACAACATTAAGAGTTACAATTAACTTTAATAGACGCTACGCACACAAACACACAAGTCAAACGGGTGTAGTCATAAAAAAATCACAGAGTATGGGTCAATGCACCCTGAGGCACCCGAAACGCATGGCAATGCACTCGTCCATAGCTTAGAAGTACGCCGAGAAATTGTTGATAACGACACAACTTTTGTACACTTTCTGATCCAAATATAAAGTTATTTTGTTTTTGATTGATTTAATTATGACCAATAAAGTAATTACTACGCTAACTTGATACTAGATTGTAGGAAAATTAAGCTATTTTAGACACAAGAGTAACAATATTTGAACACTTTTAGCACTACAGTATGAATTAAGTTTTAATTGCATTTGCCACGTGTCAATTACAATTGTTTTTAAAATATTAGATAGGTTGAACAAGCTTGGATTTCACTGAAGCCTAACTACAATATTCAGAAACGAATTGATATGAATTTATTTTTTTCAAACTTGAGGCAAATCGTAGTTTCATGACCATTTTAACTAATAGATAATAATTAAAGTATGTTATAAATATTATAATAAAATATATTAACAACTAATAAATAATAAAATCTAACCTATAAATATTCCATCGTTCAGAAACAAATGCATTGCACAGATAAAAAATCATCATGTCATTCGTGATGCTACCGATGCAAGTGCGGTGACGTAACAGAGTCCTAAATGTGGGCCAGATTAAAAAAAAATAGCCACACCCACACGACGCACACACGCGAACAGTGAAAGTGCGCCGGCGAACGCCAGCGTTGTTTGTCATTCGACATCCGCTCGGCGTGATGTGCGGACGTGTATGTACTCACGCGTGATATAAATTACACATGTATCATATTTTTCATAAGAACTAAAGATACAAAACTTTGATGAACTTCACTACAGAGAAAGTACCAGAAATACTCAAATTTAACATTTTCACTTTCGATTTTTCATCTTTATTTTAAAAAAGGAAATATTTTTTTGAAACCCTTTTCCGGAGATAAAATCCAACTAGTTCAATTAAAAACATCCTACACATTTATGGCATCAATCTACAGAAAAACTAAAATGTCACAGATGAAAGAAAACATATCAACAAAAACACTGCCCTACTCAGATTCATTAACTCTCACTAACAGTGTAGTAAAGATTTTTAATATTTCTACACTACGGGAGACCACCTTTGACTAACAAGGACGTGAGATCAAAATTGTCATTTAAATTACTTCATGCTGTACTTACGAGAGATCAAGATGTGAGTGGTTGTTACGGCGTAGGTCGAAACAATTATATTTACTGCAAATTACTTACAATGTTACAAGTTTGTACAATATAAAAAGTGTAAATACGTGTAATGAAAACAAGATAAATGAAAAAAATGTACTTATAGATAAAGATATCCAGGAGATAAATATATGAATCACCGGGATTTCTGCTACATCTTGCGTTTGTAAGCGTAAGTTCTCACTGCCGATATCCAAGTTATATTTTCAGCTTCATAGATAAATAGATCATAGATAAATTACCTACTTTCGAGTGCGACTGTGTCCTCGTGGAATTAAAAACAAAAGAAGTAGCCTATGTGTTCCATACATCTTCTAAATTTATACCAAATCATCGAGATCCGTTCAGCATTTTAGGCTATAAAGTCTAACAAACATCCATCTATCCAAACTTACTAAGAGCACAAATTGAAGAGTGAGGCCACGACCGATAGTGAGGCGAAAGAAAATCCCTCCGGCGCCTTTCTGCAGAAGTACATTTCCTCATTTACATGAAAAATCTAAAGTATGATAAAGATAAAGATGACACGTCAAACAAGAGTACGTTTTGAACTTGATGTTTTAAAAAACTCGAATTCACGAAAGTAAAAGAACTTTATTTAACCACTAACTTTCGCCCGCGACTCCGTCCGCGTGGAATTAAAAAAAAACGAAAGTGAGTAGCCTATGTGTTCTTCCAGACTATCATCTACATCTATACCAAATTTCATTGAAATCCGTTCAGCCGTTTAGGCTACAAACTCTAACAAACATCCATCCATCCATCTAAACTTTCGCATTTATAATATTAGTATGATCTTTAGCGTAAACAACAAACAAAACCTAAATCTATCTTTAGTACTAGTCAATATATACGTGGGTTGTCAAATATCATTGAAATCTTATAAATATTTATATGTGACTCATTTAAATATTATTATTTGAGTTGCAAATTCTATTAATAGCTACATCTAAGTAAAATGATTAATAATAGTCTTCTAATACATTATTAAATAGAAAACAAACACCTACGCACTCAACCACAAGGGATAGGTAGAGGTTAAAAACATTTTGGTATGTTCCTTGTGAAAGAACTGCTCTAAATACTAACGTTAATTTCCATACTGAATTTATAGCCTTTTATATGCGGAAATGAACTAAAACATTCCAAGAAAAAAGCTCAATACTTCACAAACTTTTTTTTATCTCTCTCCTTTTCCTTGGGAAAAATGAGACAGCAATACTTTCCTGTTCATGTACGAAATACATTTAATATCTTCTTAGCAATCGTCACGTAAATATGGATACAATCGTCTCAATATCCATCGTGTATCAGATATGTTTGTTTGTTTGTCCGTCCGATAAGAAAGTGTGTCAGCGGTGTCAATGTATGCCCTAAATATTCTCTGATAATGGGAGAGTGCCATGACTTTTTTGTAGTTGTATTCTAAATATTACATGGGAGGGAGTGTCAGAAGTTTAACATGCAACGCAGACGAAACATACTATCATACTTATATTATAAATGCGAAAGTTTACATGGATGGATGTTTGTTAGAGTTTGTAGCCTAAACGGCTGAACGGATTTCGATGAAATTTGGCATAGATGTAGAGCATAGTCTGGAAAAACGCATAGTCTACTTAACCCTTTATTCATTCCGAAGAAAGTCGTTGGCGACAGCAAGTATCTATGCGTTGACTGATTAAATGTTACATCATAATTGCTCATGTACAGCCGCCCTAAAGCAGCTAAAATCCTTGATATGTCAACATCGAAGTCCACGTGACTCAACCCTGTCTCAAGGAACGTGCCCCCAAAGTTACAGTTAAACCGCAAACTTTTACAAGCATTGTAAAAAGTTCTCAAAGTAATCAATCGACTGGAATCACTAGAAATGTGAATTTATTTTCATACTTCTGTTATTTCGACATGGCGGTGGATTTTTCCCTTAAGCCCATAACATTTAAACATATAAAATAACTTCGTACTCGAGTGTAATTTTTTCGGCTTCGAGGTCGAAAATTAAAGTAATTAATAACTTTGTAGAATTTTATACATATATATAATTTTTTAAAGGTTACGGAAAACAGTTAGTATAGCTGTTGTCCGTGACTTCGTCCATGGAACATTAAGATAAAAAAGGATCCTGTAATATGCCCGGTCGAAATCGGCCCAGCCGTTTCGGAGATTACCCGGAACAAACGCGGCTTGCGGACAGTCAGACAGACAGACAGTTATCAGCTACGTAAATACATCATCTTCCCGAAATCTGGAATTTTTATTTTGATATTACAAACAGACACTCCAATTTTATTATATGTATAGATATGAGCTTGCCCGCGATTCCATCCGCGCGGATTTGAAAAAAAAACATTTAAGTAGCCTATGTGTTCTTCCTGGCTATGTTCTATATCTGTGTCAAATTTCATCGAGATCCATCTATCTAAACTATCGCATTTATGATATTCATAAGAAGTAAGTAATAGTCTTTTTTTATATTATAAGGTGGCAAACGAGCAAGAGGCCACCTGAAACCGCCGAACTGACGAAGCGTCCACTGCCCATAGACATCCGCAATTGCAGATGCGTTGCCTACCCCTAATCAACGGAGGAGGAGACGCACATAAAGAGGATATTTCCCCTTCCTATGCGTCTCCTTCACCGTCAAATCCACTTTTCCTTCCCATCCTTTCCTCTCAAGAAAATGGTGGGAAGAGAAAGGGACTAAAATGAGGCCTCCGGCACCAAACTCATCAGACGAAACGCGGAATTGCTTGCGGACGCCACTTCACGCCTGTCTTCTGTGTGGTATTTCACCGGGCGAGCCGACCCATTCGTGCGAAGATGTTAAAGCGGGCTCTGCCATATTTAATTTTGTAATTAAAATGGTGAAAGAAAGAATTTTTGGAAGTGGCCCAATAGTTTTTGAGTTAATTCATTACTATCAATCCGCTCTATCGTCACCAAGGTAGAAAATAATGACTCATAACTTTCTGTCATATCCATACCCTTTCCATCGATATCCCGTTTATTGTATAGCCTATTACTCAGTGATAAAGCTTCTAGCTAAAGGTCTAAACAATGTTTGTAATCGGTTCATAAGTTACGGAGTTTAAATACAAACAATCAAGTCCCTATAATATTAGTATAGACAAAGTCACAGGCGACAAGCTTATCAGAAATTGCGTATCGAAATACATTTGACCTTTATTATAAACTATAATTAACCATATATTAACCAATCGAAATTACTAGTGAAATGAAAAGAGAGCTTAAGGATTTATCAAGAAATCACGTTGGGCAGGACGCGGAAATTCACGTGGCCCATGACGTGGTCATAACGCAATCTGTTTACATTATTAGTGTAATAAGTGGTCGCCCATTGGTCGAAACATTTTGCACTTCAATAACATTAACTGTAAACGAGCAATGTTCACCGTGCGTAAAATTTCCTTAAGGGGGTAAGTTTTCGTTTCACGTAGTTTGAACTGCGCTACAAATGATCTCTGAGGGTCTGCTTTAATATAAATTCAGTAAAATAAATGTATACTCATATCATATTTTTAAACTTAACCATATTGGAACTTCTTCATAGGTAAATAATCATTAGTCGTAGTGCCCGCATTCGTGGTGCGGAGTTGTCTGTCCACACATGAATCGCATGTTACAAGGAGAACGTTAGTTATGAGTGTGGAAGGGTATACCGGTAGAGATAGACCTAGATAGAGATGGATGGATTGTGTGAAAGGTGACATGATCAAAAAGGGAGTGATGACTGAGATGACGTATGATAGAGTTATGTGGAGGACAAAAACCTGTTGCGCCGACCCTACGGGAGTAGGATAAGGAGGAAGATGATGATGATGACATGCCATAGCGCCCGCAAGCAAGAACAGTTTTCTTCAGACGTTAAAGCCCGCATGCGTTGGGCGATAGTCTTTTCTTTTCTTTACCGCGTTTCACTTCAACTCAGTCCCCGCAACATGTTTGCTTTATGACTGCAATTGCGCCCTTGTGTCTCACTTATAACACTTATGCACATTTTAGTACCCTAATTGTAATGACAGATAATGTATGACGTCATCGACTTTTGCTAATTACGTAATTTAAAAATTCCCATAATCATCAGCTAAATGACACTGTTGGAAAAGTCTTTACTAAGTATCATGACTAAGTTAGTCTCTTGATATCTTTATTAATGTAAACACGATGGCAAATACTTCTAGAATACCTAACTAACAGACTGTAATAAACATTTGCTATTTTAGAAATGTTTGGCTAAACAAACGACTTATAATTACTACCAAACTCCTCGGCTTCGCACGTTTTCAATGCTCATCACATTTCAAATTATCAGTATTCCTCTATATACACATGAACCTTCCTCTGGAATCACTCTATCTATAAAATAAACTGTTTCAAAATTCGTTGCGTAGTTTTATAGATCTAAGCATACAAAGACATAGACAGCGGGAAGCGACTGCTTTATACGATGATGTGATGTCCAGAGCTTTACCCGATGTTCTTACGGTGAACGTGATGCTAGCTACATATAGACATATCTATCTTCTTTATCTATCTATCTATCTATAGGTATATATAATAAAATGAGAGTGTATGTAATATCAAAAGAGAAATTCCAGATTTCGGGAAGATGATATATTCGCGTTGCTGATAACGAAAATCGCATTTAAAAAAATGTCTGTCTGTCTGTCTGTCTGTCCGCAAGCCGCGTTTGTTCCGGGTAATCGCCGAAACGGTTGGACCGATTTCGACCGGACTTTACTGAAGGGTGGCTGACATAGGCAGGCATATTATAGGCTACTTTATTATCTTAATGTTGCGTGGACGAAGTCGCGGGCCACTCTAGGCTGTTAATAAATTCAAAGATATGTGTGAAATCAACCCGCAGTGGATCAGCGTGGTTGACTATGGTCTAGTCACTCCCAACTTAGGTAGACTCCGAGCCCAATGTGAACCATATGAGAGATGACCTTTTTACAATTTGAATGTGATGACGTCACAATATGGCGTCTGTTATACATATTTGAAACGGATAAGATTTGACACGGATTATGGTACGTATAGATGTACTATTAATATAACCAAAGTTCAAATCTACCCACGCTTATGGTATTCTTACATGTAGGCGTGGGATTTGATGTAGCTCCCTCTTTCTGTAGGACACCAGTAATTTATAATCTGTTAAATGATAATTCGTAACTTAGAAGTATATTTACTGTATTTATAATAATAACTAGCTTTCGGCCGCGACTCTGTCCGCGTGGAATTAAAATAAAAGAAAACTAAGTAGCCTTTGTGTTCTTCTAGACTATCCTCTACATCTATACCAAATTTCATCTAATTCCGTTCAGCCGTTTAGGCTACAAACTCTAACAAACATCCATCCATCTAAACTTTCGCATTTATAATATTAGTATGATTTAATAGTGTATGTTCTCTTCCAGATATTCTACATCTGTGTTAAATTTTATCGAGATCCTTTAATCCGTTCCGGAGTTTTCTAGTAATAAACATCGATCCATCTAAACTTTCGCATTTATAATTTTAGTAAGATTATTTACTATTGATTTTCGTGTTTATGGTATTTTTTTCTTTATTATTATTTTTCGCTCTCCTACACGTGAATATTACGGATGACTTACAAATTATTCTTATAATCTATTATTAATAACCCAATAATGCCTTTTGGACCTTTAATGCAAATCTAGTCTTTATTCCCTTCAAATAAAGACTATTAATGGTAATAAACAATTACCACTAACTATTAGAAACATTTTATATCAGTCTTCCTGTAATTTTATCGCCCAACTGCCGTTAAAGTTAAATAATAATTTTATTAGCACACAATTTAATTTAAAATTACTATCAAATGAGTTCAAGCTTCGAGCATTGGGAGCAGAACCAGGTGACTGACGCACAACTGTTTAGTCGCTATTTGATTCCTATGAGCTTATGCACACACTCGATTTTAAATTGTGCAACTAAAATGTATTAACTGCGAAACAATCGACAATCGCACAACAGTTGTGCGATTGTTTAATCAAAGGCTCTAAGTTCACATAATAACCACAACTAAACAAAACACTATTAAAAAACAATAAAGAATAGACTATCGCTTAATTTTGTAGCTTTTAAAAGTCAACATCCGACGAGATCAATTATATATTGGCTGTCGATAAACCGTAGTTTTTATTATGTTACCCAGAGACGAGAGACGGTACGTTCATCTCGCAGCTTGTGTAATACCGAGGTCGTCTTATAGACACGACCGCTTAGAATGGTATTCTACAAACCTATTAGTACTATACTTTAACAGCGGTAGAGCCCGCTTTAACATCTTCGCACGAATGGGCCGGCTCGTCCGGTGTAATACCACGACTACACAGAAAACAGGCGTGAAGTGGAAGCAATTCCGCGTTTCGTCTGTTGAGTGTGGTGCCGGCGGCCTAATTTTAGTCCCTTTCCCTTTACACTCTTTTCTTCTTGGATTTGACGGTGGATGAGACGCATAGGAAGAGGAAACGTCCTCTTTATGTGCATCTCCTCCTCCGTCAATTAAGGGTAGGCAACGCATCTGCAATTGCGGATGTCTATGGGCAGCGGTCGCTTTCCATTTCGGTGGATTCAGGTGGCCGCTTGCTCATTTGCCACCTTATATTATAAAAAAAAAACTTTACTATAATCACGAAAAAGTTGTTCAACATGTACAACTATTTCCGAACCTAATCTAAATCTAAATTTCATTACTCTAATTCAGTCGCATTTCATTGATCAATAAGAAAATATTCACTAAGAGCTCGCCTTTAACTAAAATATCGCACAACTCGCTTTGATTCCTAAGAGCTTATATGGAGGCGCTCACTACTCGATTTTTAGTTGTGCAACTAAACAATCGAAACAATCGATAATCGCATAACAATTGTGGTATAGTTTAGTCAAAGCTGTGTGCCTGATCTAAGGGTCTCCCTTACTAATTGACGCAGAGTGCGTAATCAAGTCCCACTAACACTAACCGCGTCGCTCATCGTTCCTCAAGCATCCATCGGCATAGTTTCGCATGAATAGCATACAACTAAATTGTCTTATAATGCTCGAGTTATTTTATATGAATCAGTATTGGTCTTGTATGAAGTTGTAAGGAGGTTAAAAAGGTCTCGAAGCCTATCTTAATATGATATTACACAAGACCCGGCACCGATTTCCCCGGACGTTACAAAAACTTTCCAACACGGCCGCTTGCTCCTGCGCCTTTGAGGACCGCGTTATGCAATTGTGCTCTATAAGATATCATACATTTTTAATAATATTATTTTTATTGTCATATTTAATATTTTTTTCAATTTAATAATAGGAATTTGGGTCTTTTTATGCAATTTTTTAGTAACAAACTAAAAACTTAGTAATTTTAATTCGACGCATTTAAATTTATTATTAATAATTGTTTCACTGATTATTAAGAATGCTATATAAATTAAAATAACTATAATAATAGCTTATTACTTATTAAATGCAATTACATACTATTATTTTAACTTACTATTAAAACTTTAAGCATTTACGTCAGTTTGGCGAAACTAAGTTAAACGTTTAGGAAATTTTACTGTTATAATTTTTAATAACTGTTAATTACTGTAGAAATCAAGATTATGAAAAAAAAATTAGAATAACGTATACACATATAACAATTTTATTGGTACTCGACAAGTGAGCGACAGTCGATTGTCACAGACATGTCGATCTGCTGACACACATAGTGATTGCGACACTCCGCGGCCGCTTCTCAGGCCATACAACTTGTCAGATGAGTTTCTTTTGCACGCAATAGATGCTTATTTAGTTATTAGTTCGGCTAATGATGATGACATTTAATATGACATACAATATATTATACAAGCCAGGCTAGTGAATGAAATTTTGCCTGGCTTGTATGTTAATCGAATGTCATTATTTATGTTAAAAATAAGATTTTACTATAATATAAGACTTATAATACAAGGTTTTATACAGTAAACCGCGAAATACGTTAAGCTCGAGAGAACAATCCTTTTAACTAAATAGTTAATTATTTTAGCAACTTGAATATAGTAAATAATGTGTAGAAAATAGAGTTATATTTGTAGTATAAATCAAATAAAAATTGCGTAAAGCCAAATTATTTAGTACAAGCTAATCCTATTAATAGTACCAATAAAACATTTTGACAATGATGCCGGCATCCCGCATAATGCCGTCCAAAAACACAAAAGGCATATTAACGAAAAAAAGTGAAAGTGTGTTGGAGGCTTGCTCACACAGGCGTGTGTATACGCAACGCACACGTACACAAAACGATTTGGTCTGATTCATCGACTTGCGGATTTTGTGTCCCTAATACATAAAAAATCATGTATAGATCGATTGTATAGTCAGCCTATAACCCAGGCGGGACAATTTCATCTTAAAACACGAAAGAGAAATAATTTAATAGAAATAAATACCCTTCAGTTCATCCCTTCCTCTGACTAAATAAGGTGCCGCGTTAAAAGAAAAGAAAATATCTATACTAATATTATAAAGAGGAAAGATTTGTATTTTTGGATGTTTGTAGTATTGAAAAAACTCAAAAACTACTGGGCCGATTTCAAAAATTCTCTCACCATTAAAATGGTACGTTATCTGTGAGTAACATAGGCTATTTTTCATTATTTTATTAATTTCACGCGGGCGAATTCGCGAGAAACAGCTAGTTACTAAATTGTTAATCGTTTAACAGCTGTAGATATAGCTAATAACTAAATTGAGCCACCTTTTAAAAGACCCTGTTATGAAATATGTGTAGCTCCTAAACTATCACTTAGTATAAGAGCCTTGTAATTTAAGACAATGTAAGTTTTTTGTTCAAATTTAAATACAAAGACGAAACTATTTTCTTATTTACGTTACACTTTTCAACGCGTTATTCCTTGAAACTTTCTCTTCAAACATTTTATCTTAGGAGACGATGCTTTCAAGGTTGCCTTTTATGTAGATAAAAAAAAACTTAAAGGCGTTTAAAAAGTTTACTTTGACAACTGTCACTTGGTGTCGTTAAAATGTAACCTTTGTAAGTAGGTTTAGTGCTCGATAATTTATTTTTAAAAGCTTTAATGTCATTCACCCTTTTTGTGGCAGTACGAATTTTAAAGTTGTCTATTTAAAAAAACATATAAAAACTGAATGCTTTAATATATTTAAAGTATTTTAATAGCTTTAATATTATTCGATTATTTTATTAAAATTATATTTGATAATTTCCCTAAAATCTGTATTTTTAGAAATTACAATATAATAATAGTAATGTGATTAAATTAGTAATAATTAGGTATTTATTATTAATAATTCGAAAAAAGTGGAGAATTGATAATTATAATTATGGCGATATAAAAATTTCACCATTCTTCTATAAACACCTCAATGGTAAAATAGTTAAAACCAACAACTTGGACTCTCGGAAACCGGTAAGTAGGGCAAGCGAGGCGAAAATTTTACACATTGATATGCGAATTTAGAACTAATTCAGTTTACTTAAAGATGATATTAGCAGAGCGAATTACCAAGCGAAAATGAAAGTCAAGCAGCATTTTGCACAAACGAATTTGAATATCGAATTCACGAATCTCTTTTTATTTTTTTTTTGCATATGGCCTGAAACTTGATGCATAACGTTGTCCTTTAACCCTTTAAACAAAGATTATATTTTAAACAAGCTGTTGCCCGTGACTTCATCCAATATTAAAAAAGGTAACCTATAATATGCCCTTCTATGTCAGCTACTCTTCAGTGAAAGTCCGGTCGAAGTCGGCCCAGCCGTTTCGTAGATTACCCGGAACAAACGTGACTTGCGGACAGACAGACAGACATATAGACAAAAAAAAATTAAATACCATTTTCGTTATCACCAACGCAAATACATCATCTTCCCGAAATCTAAAATTTTTCTTTTGACATTACAAACAGACACTCCAATTTTATTATATGTATAGATATAGAAGAACAGAATATTATCTTACTAATATTATAAATGTGAAAGTTTAGATGGATAGATGGATGGATGGATGTTTGTTAGAGTTTGTAGCCTAAACGGCTGGTCGGATTCCGATGAAATTTGGCATAGATGTAGAGTATCCTCTACATCTATGCCAAGTCTGGAAGAACACATAGGCTACTCACTTTTGTTTTTTTCAATTCCACGCGGACAGAGTCGCGAGCAACAGCTAGTATTGAATACATAAAATGTAATCTAATTAAATCGAACAAGCATATTAGTAGAGTTTCATTCATAAAATACGTATAAATGGCGCCTGAAATTATGTACTTCAAATGATAAGCGTATGTAACAATATTATCATGTACATACATACATACATTATCAACAGACGGTCAAGGGTACAGCGCATCCTAACATAACTATAACAAAGTTCATTGTATAATTTTAATTATCTATCTATACTATATTAATATAATAAAGTGTAAACACACTACTTCGTGGCGTAGGATGTCAATCACAGCATGTTTTTGAATAATCCCTTCTTTAATAAAAAGCCCTACACTTCCGACACGCTTTAGGCTATATATTTCCACGCTGTTAAACTTAGGGGGTAAATAAATTGGAAAAAACCTTCATGTGGGAAAGATTCCAATGTCAAGGGCCTTCGTTGTCATTTGTGCATTTGAATTTTGACATTTGCAATTGAGAATTTGACAAATGTAAACAATAAAATAAAGTTTTTATAATTTCATGCGGATGAAGTCGCACGGGAACAGCTAGTTTACTTATATACACGTTCTTTGGTAAGTTAGCAGCTTAGCTAAGCTTTTACATCGGTAACTACACTAAGATAACCCTTAGTAATCAGTTAACGTCTGTCGAAGTCAATCTAATTGATTATAGACTAGCTATTGCTCGTGACTTCGTCCCCTTGGATAAATTAAATTATTACTGCACATAAAAGCTACCTACTATTAAAATTCAAGCAAAAACAGACAGACAAAAATAACTTTTTTGTAACTTAAATATATAATGTTCGCAATTTTTTTTGACATTACATACAGTCAAACCAATTTCATTAATTGTATAGATATAATTTCCCTGAATCGTAAAATAAGGAATGATTATTTTCCTATAACTTTTAAGTCTTATTAATCGTTATTAAACCCGTCTACCCCACTTGAGTATTTACGTGTGTAATTTACTACGTCGCTTTCACTGTTTCGTAATTCAACTTTATTGTAGCGGAATAAAGTTCACAATCGCTCGTTTAAAATTAAGTCTCAATAAAAGACAACGTGACTTCATTCGCATCAACATAATTATTGTTTTGATGCTTAATCAAAGTAATAAAGACTAAAATAGATTGAATTAAAAATAGGTTATAAATGTTGATTTGGTGATCTTAATCCTTACCTAAGGATTCGTTTAAGGGTAAGTTAAGTGTACGACAATTGGACTCCTTTAATGACTATCAAACTGTAAGTTACAGTTAAAGTTAACGTTAATAATTTAAGTTAAACGCTGTATATTAACGTAGCTTAGGCTATTAAAACTTCCACGTGTTTTTAAGTTTTCATACTTTCATTTTCACATATAAATGTAACATAAGTTAGTAAAAAATCTTTAGAAATCACTTATAGAAAAAAAATTATCACTGAGAATACAAAGCTTATTTGTTTAAAATTCACATTAAAATAGAAAGGCGGACGCAGTTATTAGTTTTAGCGTTATTCATTCTAGATCGCTTAATTTTACACCAAATATCTTATTTAGGTGAAAGAATTATAATAAATTTTATAGGCTTTACTACGAACTAGTTTTTGCACACTGCGTCTACGCGAAAATAAAAAAAAAACTTAGGAAGTAGCTGTGTTCTTCCAGACTATGGTTTACATGTGTAAAATTTCATCGAGATTTGTTGACCGTTTTGGTAAGTAACAAACTTCCATCCATCCATACATCCAAAACGCATTTTATATGATGATTATATCACGCGATTATTTTCTGCAAATAAATGCAAATATAGGACATATAAAAAAGTAAAAAAAAAATAAAACGATCACAGAGATTCATATACTACTAATTATAGAGCGGACATTTCAAGTATTCCTTTAATGCTGGGTTTCTGAAGTTTCCATTTATTTCATCGTTACCTAATCACCTAAGTGACCTAAATTGACCTAAGTTTCAAAGGAGTAAAACTCAAATTACGTAGTTCGGAAACGCATTTCTTGAAGTTATCGAACCAAAAACACTAACGAATAATTAAATGTAGCTGGAAAACCGGACATAAATACATTAATCTCGCATAATTTTCGCTCAAATCAAACAACCGAAACTCTACCAAAGTAGACTTTTTTAAATGCACAATTCGTAATGTCCCGTCTATCAATGTTAAATGCCTATAATTACGTAATGACTTTCATTCATGTAAACTTGAAGTTATCTTGAACACGTAACTTAACGTTTATACTTCTATGCACGTGGTTTAAACAATAAATTATATGCAAAAGCAAAAAGTCATCATAACTACCATATGTTCATAGTTGAATAAAAATTGGCTCCTACGTAAATAGTCGTAAGACAAAAATTTAAATTTTTCAGAAGTGTAATTTTCGATTAAATTATTACACAGAAGTGTTCCTATTTCTATAATATCACGGTTAAAAAAACATACAAATGACGATTTCTGGATTATAAAAATCTTCCTTATTGAAGTTCGTAACGTTAAAAAAAACAATTTTTATCAAAAAAATAGTTACGACACTATGCGCAAGAGCCGTTTCTATAAGCAACTCCAGCACGTGACTTCTTACACGTGAGTTAGAGAAAAATATTTTATATATACGTAACTTCACGCACGTTTATATTATCCGGGGTAGATTGTTTAGTATTATGCAATACAACCTGCTAGGATTTACCCGCGACTTCCGGACGGAATTAAAAAATCGTAAGCTTGTATGATCTTCCAGAATGTTATAAATCTATGCCGAAGGAGATTGTCACTTCAAGTATGGATTTTAGAATAATACTATCACATTGTACGTTACTAAAACAATGGCCGCAAAGTCCTGGAATGGCGGCCACGGACGGGTCGACGCAGCGTGGGTAGGCCTCCCGCAAGATGGACCGATGATCTGGTCAAGGTTGCGGGAGTATCCTGGATGCGGGAGGCACAGGACCGATCATCGTGGCGATCGTTGGGGGCGGCCTATGCCCAGCAGTGGACGTCATATGGCTGACTAGTATTGTACGTTACTAAAATGTGACTCATTTTGTGCGATTTTAAGTGTTCATACATAAAACCTTAAATATCTAATTGGCTGGATTTGAGAGAAAATAGTTAAAGAACTTTAACAAATTAGGTTCTTTTATAGGTAAAGTAAATGACGTATTTATTGTGTTTTGTTGACGCAAATGCATACTTATTTTTTGTATCTGTGCTTAGATATAGAGCGCACACCTTTGACTAAACTATCGCACAACTGTTTAATCTCGCTTTGATTTCTATGAGCTTATATGGATCTGCACACTACTCGATTTTTAGTTGTGCAACTAAACAGTTGAATTGGCTATGATACAATCGACAATAGCACAACAGTTGTGCGATAGTTTAGTCAAAGATGTGCGCCCGCACTTAGAACGAAATAAATTTGACTTATGCAGGGTTGATAAAGTCTCTATTTATTTTGTCACTAGCTTTCGCCCGCGACTCCGTTCGCGTGGAATTAAAAAAAAACAAAACTGAGTAGCCTATGTGTTCTTCCAGACTATCCTCTACGTCTATGCCAAATTTCATCGAAATCTGTTCAGCCGTTTAGGCTACAAACTCTAACAAACATCCATCCATCTAAACTTTCGCATTTATAATATTAGTAAGAAGTAAGATTACCTAGTGATTATTAATGAATTATCTATAAGTTAGAAATCTACGTATGTAATATTACACTAAATAAAAACATTATAGTCTACACTAATATTATATAGAGGAAAGATTTTTGTATATCTTGAAATAACTTAAAAACTACTAAGCCGATTTCAAAAATTCTTTCGCCATTAAAACGTTACGTTATCACTAACGTAGGCTATGTTTTTACTATTTTTTACCTCCATGTGGACGAAGTCGCGAGCAAGAGCTAGTAATTTATAATTTAGATTACCTAAAATGTAATGATTAATAACAGAAACATAATTGTGTTTTGTTAAATGACAAATACTGACCTAGTTAATTTTAGCTGATGTTATTTGAATCATAAAATTACTGGCCATTTCTTTTTTAGCACACATTTTAATTATTAACTTGACTATGATTTTATTAGAAAATTGTGTGTTTTGTTACTGCACCTTACAGATTGGATGTTATTTTTGGAATGTTAAATTAGCGAAGTATTAGAAATTCGATTATTTCAATTAAATCCACTTACTTTTGTTAATATGAAATCTCAGATTATTGATATATTTATCTTAATTTATTTATTTTAATTTATTATTGATAGTGATTTTTAAAATTGAAATAAGGTATTAAAAATAAATTTAATTTTTATTGTAAAACAATAATTATTATATTGCTATTTTCATTTTAAAATATTAATTTGATGAAATAGTTTTCTATTTTAACTTGATTTTAATTCTTCATACTTTAAATGACTTCAATTATTCCATTCTTTCTTTATATTGATACTTAAAATACTTAAGAAATTATTTAATAGTAGGAATTAAAAAGTTACTGAACAATATTTTATAACTTGAAGATTGACTTAAAACGTAGCCAGAGCACGACGAATAAGTAATAAACAAAAATTGCATAACCTCTCATAAAAACAAAACCCTTTGAGCACACGTGATTTACGACTTTCCATCACACACACATGCACACCGCACACACACAGACAATGCAACGCACACACTCACCTATGGTCAGAGCGAGTGATCCGGCCCATGAGGGGCTCCCAGTTGCAGCATGGACCGACACAGCTCCGTAATCTCCGGGTGGTTTAAATTGATAAGATGCACGTACATCTGTTTGTGCAGGCTCAACTCTCCGGACACCGCCTCCAGCCTCTTTAGCAAAGCCTCTTTTTCCCTCAACAACGTTTTCACCTTTTCCTCCACTTCCCGGGAGCGCACTTTGGCTTTTTCGCGGGATTTCCTTACTGCTATGTTATTTCGCTCCCGCCTTCTCCTGTACTCATCAGTGCCCTTATCGATGGCTTTGCCTGATGATCGCCGAGGTGGTGCCGGTTTGTGCTTCAACAGGGGAGGCAACAGGGGCGCTCCCAGTGGTGGTAACGGTGTGAAACCACCTCCGTAAGGACCACCTACGCCGACCGGCGGCTGAGGGTTGTACTGCCCCGTATATTGTGCACAAGACACTGATCTCCTGAAGTCATGAGGTTCAGGAGGTTCCTCTTTGATCGGTGGCGCCTGTTCATGTGAGTTAGACTGCACGGGTGCCGCGTACGATGCGCCAGAGTGTACGGGCTGCGGCATATAGGCGAGCGTGGTCCTTGCGAAGGGTCTTTGTTGGGGTGAGCGGCCTCCAGGAAGTATCTCCTGGAAGAGCGCCATGGTCTCCTCACCGCGGAACTGGTCCTCGATGAGGTGCTGCAAATCGAGGCTGATCTCCTGGCCATTGAGCTCGTCGAGGTCCGGTGGCGGGAAAGGTGTTCTCTTGTCTTCGGCGGCCTTCTTCAGGTCTGGCTGGGGTGGCGGAGGCGGTGCCGCCGCCGCGTCGTACATCTGGGGGGACTCCATGCCGCCCGGGCCGATCGCAGGCCCTGCGGCGCCGGCCCGGTTCTCCACTGCGCACTGGGTGGACGTCACAATGCACATGCACGACACTCGCGTGGCGCGTGCGAACGCGTCGGAGTTTGAACGCTGACTGATGTTGCGCGCGCGTCGAGCAAGGTTGCCGGAAGGAAGCGCTGAAGTCGCGCTGAAAGTTCGCGGTAAAAGTTTTTTTTTTATTATTGTAAAGGCCCGCTCACACCGGCGGACGCGGCGCGCCGTGAACCTAATGATGTCGATACGATGACCTATTAGCGTGATGCATTCATTAGACGTTTATGAGAAGTTAATTTGTTGATTCTAATTTGTACAATAAATTATAATTTCTATGAAGTTTAAATAATTTAATTACGACTTCTTAATTATGAATGTTTCAAAGCATCTATGTTATATACTAGAAATTATTGGGCCTTTATATTTATAAAAATAAATTAGCATAAGTAATCATTTATTTTCTTTCTTTGGATTTTTATAGTGTAACAAATTATTTAAAAAAAAGTCTGCTGAAATATTAGTCTTTGTTTTGTAGGAATTTATAATATAATTCGTTTTTTTAATTAACAGCTACATTCAGTTATTTAAAAATTATTATGTCGAATTAAATTCGCGATAAAATCCCAAAAACTATTGACAATTCTAATTTCAATAACATCAACAAAATTAATAAGCAATTTAGTTTTTTTAATAACCAGTCGTACCGAATCGTAAACATTAGAATCGATAAAAATCGATTTCTCAAAACATACACAACATGATAAGAAGATATCTAGACATCGAGAGAGTACTATCATCACGATTTTTAATCGTTATCCGTTGCGTTACAAATAATCGATATCAGATAGATTCGATTACGAACTAAACGTGTCGTTGATGTCAGTACGTGGGCAATCACCTTACTGATGAAAGGACCATGGGGCAATCACACGATTAGAGAGAGATAGAAGATAAAATATTACACGTATGTTGTGACGTAGTTAGTAACACATGTTTACTAGAGGATAGCCTCGAGTTTATATTAAACTAGCTTTCGCCCGCGACTCCGTCCGCGTGGAATTAAGAAAAAACAAAAGTAAGTACCCTATGTGTTCTTCCAGAATGTCCTCTACATCTATACCAAATTTCATCGAAATCGGTTCAGCCGTTTAGGCTACAAACTCTAACAAACATCCATACATCCATCTAAACTTTCGCATTTATAATATTAGTATGATTGTTTGTTTGTAAAAGGTGACAAACGAGCAATCGGTCACCGGATTCGCCGAAATAGAGAAGCGCCCATTGCCCATAGACATCTACAATTGCTGATGCGTTGTCTTAATCAAATAATGGGGTGCATTGAAAGAAAATATCGCCAACCAAATTCACTTCCTATCCCTTCCATGTAAGAAACTGATGAAAGGGCAAGTGGTCTAAAATTAACCCTCCGGTATCCTGATTTCATCAATGTCGTTAGTTTGCGAATTAATCAGAAATTATTGTAAAAATCCTTTATGTGGGAAAGGGACCATAAACTACAAGCTGCCAACATTAAGGAAGCAAGGTTATGGTAACGGTAATTTTGACATTTGTAATTGAGAATTTGACAAATGTAAACAATAAAATAAAGTTTTTTTTTCAATTTCATGCGTTTGAAGCCGCATGAGAACAGTTAGTTAATAAAAAGGTAACCTATCAATAATTTAGAATTATCAGCGATATTGCAATACGGTCAACAAAACCTGCTAGAAAATACCACACATATCGTATATCACAAAACAAACGAATCAGTGGTGCGTAATAACTTCTAAGTTGTTTCAAACTTGCACCACGTGCTCAAAACATAAATACTAGGAAGCAACATTTAGGTAAATAACGGAGCCAAATATTAGCGACAAGAAAAGTAGCTGTTGTACAGAAAAAAAAACAGCGTTTTCTTTCCTCGATCAAATCAAAGTAAACCACATATGTTGTGGCCTAGTCTAGCCTAGTCACCTAACGGTCTGTCCTCGGCGGTATTTCCAAACCAATACGACTTAGGGCCCTACAACAAGAAGCAAGCCTACAATTTCCTCAAAGGCCGGCAACGCATCTGTAGTTCCTCTGGTGTTGCGGATGTCCATGGGCGTCGTTGACCACCTCGGTGTTCTCGCCGCTCGTTTGCCACCTTCTCTTAAAAAAAAAAAAACTTAGAATGAACTATAGCTCATACTATTAGAGATGATTATTTGTATCAACGTAATTAACTTCAACAACTTGATTACTGACTCCCGCCAGAATGCGCGCTATATCAATACGTCTCAATGACATTGACAGCTGTCAGATAGGGACGGGACGTCTATGCCGATGTTTTAGTGTTATCCGATTTTATTCTTAACAATGTATAAGTATTCATTAAGTTAACGCGTACCATCTTTCGAACACATCACACATTAAGTGGGATCGTGGTCAAGCGCTTAACAAACATAAATCAAAAAAATTCTAGATTGCAGATATGTTGACAAATTGACGAAAGAGGTGACGCACATTAACATTCCATATTCCCTTCCTTTTTCAAATCTACTCCTTCCCATTATTTTCCATTATGGTCCCTTTCCACTTGAAGGTTTTTTTTTTCAAATCACTCCCTAAGTTTAATAGCTTGAAAATATATAGACTAAAGTGTGTCGTAAGTGTAGGGCTTTTTGTTATTACAGGATTTTTATTTTTATTATTATATACTAGCTGTTCCCGTGCGGCTTCATCCGCATGAAATTATAAAAACTTTATTTTATTGTTTACATTTGTCTAATTCTCAATTGCAAATGTCAAAATTACTGTTACCACAATAACCTTGCTTCTTTAATGTTGGCAGCTTGTAGTTTATGGTCCCTTCCCCACATGAAGGTTTTCTCCAATTTATTTACCCCCGAAGTTTTATAGCCTAAAGCGTTTCGTAAGTGTAGGGCTTTTTATTAAAGAAAGAATTATTTAAAAACATTCTGTGATTGCTGACATTCTACGCCACAAAGTAGTGTGTTTACGCTTTATTATATTAGTATAGAAGTATAGATGTCCATAAACAGTGTAAACCTACTTTAAAGCTCGTCTAGTATCAATGTTAGAAGTCATCTGTATCTAAGACGTGGAGCCCTAGTGCTTGGGGAGTGGGGAGTCGGGCGGTGAGCGGCTAAACTGTGACGCAACCGCAACCGATATACTGCTGCTGTAAAATATTGGCTGTTGTAAATATAAACAAGAATTGTGCCGTTGTAAACCAAGTTATGACAGTGTTATTGAGGTATGTTTTTAACATTAATGCCGAAATAAATATACAAGGACATATAAAAAAATATATATAAAATACTACCTTTCGCACCCGACACCGTCTGCGTGGAAATAAAAAAATAAAAGTAAATAGCCTATGTGGTCTTCCAGACTATGCTCTACATGTGTGGCAAATTTCATCGAGATCTGTTTAGCCGTTTAGGCAGCAAACTCTAACTAACATCCATCCATTTAAACTTTCGCATTTATAATATTAACTAGTAGATTTCTACTTAAATTAATACTCATTTATTTTATAATTTATACCTATTGGAATAAGGCTATTTATAAGGTAAGGTGTAAAATTAGTAACATAATAAAAAAAAACATATTAATTAAAAAAAAATGTTACTAAAATTGTTACACAACTAAAATTAAACAATTTTAGTATTTTTATCGGTATAATTTAAATGTTTTATTATTCCGTAATAATTATAACTTCAACGGCCAATAATAGTCGGGTCATTGTCTCAATGAGTTGGTAAGTAGGGTAGCGACAGCAGAAAGTGGTTGCGGCCGGTGACGCAACCGCGCTGGTAACCCACTCAGCGACGACGGTAAACGATGGTCAATCGCACTCGCGTGGTCACCACCATTGTAAATCTATACTAATATTTGTATTTTTGAATTTTTGTATGTATTGAAATAACTCAAAAACTACTGGGCCGATATCAAAAATTCTTTCATCAATAAAAAGCTACGTTATCAGTAAGTAACATAGGCTATTTATTAATTTTCCGCAAACGAAGTCACAAGCAACAGCTAGTCACTAATAAAATTGGTAACTACATTACGACGACTGAGACGAACTGACACACTTAAGTGTTTACAAGACTTACTATTAGTTATTAAATGGTCACTAAGGGAGTACCTTAGGGTGTATTTAGTAAAACATATTACACGACTGTAACGATTAGTTGACTAACGGCCGTATACTGAAACGAATATTAAACATTTCACTTCGTAAATGCCGCTTAAAACCCAAATATGGTTTTCTTTTCTTTTATCCAACGAGATTATTAGCACGATTTTTTATCCTTCAATCTTTACTCAAACTCACAAATACTATAACCTCTACATGCACGTTTTTTTATTAGTTAAATTGTAACATAGTTATTAAATATTTAAGATATAAATAAGCGGTTGTAAATAACAAAAAAGAGAGTTCAGATGCTCGCATAAATCTATGCAATTTAAACGTACGTATACTTGACCGAGTTACACAAATTAAGTGTTATTTGATGACACATTATGATCTAACGCAGACATTATGAAATAGAAATATTTTAGTAACATTTTTGATAACTTAGAAGGTATATAAGTAACTAAATTACACGGAACAAGTTAAGCTACGATTGCTTTAAATTTATTGGAAAAGGTCTTGTGAATAAGGTTTGTAGATTGTT